>OY101429.1:8267537-8906395 GCA_956483605.1 Tuberolachnus salignus | reverse complement strand
CTCGATTTAAATTTGTCCAGCCAACCCTGCAGCTTTTTCTTGACGGTCCTGAAATTGGTAAATCGTAATCTCTTACTCGCTTCATCCACTCCACCGTAGCTTGTTCAATTTCAGGGAAACTTTAATTCTCTTCCACCGTGGTAAGTCGGGCGCTTCTTCGACCGCCTTAAGAATTTTGTCCTTATCCTTTAATATTGTCGATAATGTACTGGCAAGAATACCGAATTGTCTCGCGGTGTCATCTTTTGCGTTTCAATCCTCTTTTAACTTTGTCAATAATTTCGATTTTAGCACCGACAGTTTAGAGCCTATAAAGTGCGTTTTTCCATAACGACTTTACCAAACCACAAGATTAACTGAACAATATGGAAACCTGCTTTAGGGAGCTGTCAAAAAAACAAACATTAACAAAATACAAGTGTTTCAATCAAAAATACTTCGACTAATCACTAAGTTGGATTCCATATAACCAAATTTGCTTAAGGAGGGTTTTGCATAGTAACAGTTTTGTGTTTAGATTTATCTTTGATTGTCTAGCTATAAGTGGAAAGAAGAGTGCTCTTCGTCTGGTATTTAGTATGAGTCGTTTCTGTTCAATATGTTCAGCCCCGGTAAGTCTTTTGTCTAGTGTCAAACACAAGTATTTGATATTAGAGGAAGATGGCTTTGTTTTTTAAATAAACTGGAGATGTTATGCTTTTGTTAAGAGTGAAAGTGATATGGGATGATTTTTCATTATTTATTTGTATTCCCCGTTTGGAATACCAGTTTACAAGTAGATTGAAATGATTTTTTTAAATGTTGACTGGCACCGAGTGGATTTTTGTTTGAAATGTATATGACTTTGTCGTCAGCGAAGTCGGCTACGGAAGTGTGAAGAGCGTTTGGTTGATCGGCTGTGTTGTATACTAAACAATTTAGCCACATTAGAAATTTCAGAACCAACTTTTGCGGCCAAGAAGAGCGGAGGTAGAATTATTTTCAGGTTGTATAGGAGACCAGGGGTGCCGAACTCTATCGATGGCTTGGGCAACGTCAAGTAGAATAGCAGAGCAGTATGATATGTTTTCCAATGAGTAGCCAATAAAATCGGTGAGGCGGTGTAATGTATATTTTGGAAGCCAAATTGAGTGTGCAGAACAATTTGTGTATCGTTAATGATTTTGGACGTGCGTTTTAAGATCGTTTTGTTCACACAGTTGTGTGGCAAAAAAAGAGGTAGCAAGCGTTGTTGGGCGATAGGACGATGGAGTACCGGGAGGCATACCGGGTTTGGGAATTAATATTATGAGTGATATATTTCGAAAAACAGTGTCTCCTCCGACTTTTTCTACTTCGTACGTATAGCCCGCGTTTATCAAAATTATTATTGTCTGACCGTCTTCGACAGTTTTCGCCGGATGCGCGAATTCCACGCGCGGCGTGACCGCTTTCACGGACGACGTCGGCGACGCGATTATCGCCGGCACCGCACCGGCGGCGTGCTGCCGGCGCTGGCTTTCCCCTCTCGGTCCGGTTCCCGATCGATACGGCCGAGCTAATCGGCCGCGTCGCCGATAATTACCGTCGTCCGGCGGCCAGGAGGATCGCTATTAATTTTACACGACACAATACTATCGGAGGTATTTTTTTTTTTTTTTTTTTTATAATTTTCCATAAGTAATAAATCAATCGGCTTCGTTGGTTATGCGAACCGCCACGCGACCGTTTCGTTCACGGCAGTTATTTCTATTTGGAAATCCATGGCATTCCCTCCGGTAGTTTTATTCTTTCAACACGAATAGTTTGTCGATCGATATTAATTACGGTCATCTTTTGTTTATGACTTCGGTATGATCCGAGCGCGCGTTATTCGACGGCGAAATCTAACGATTACGTTTCAACGACAATAATAATTGTTTGGAGATACCAATTGTTTGTGCCGTATTTCTCACTTTGGAGGAAGGCCGGTAATCCTGCTGGCCAGTCGATATTATCGAATTAAAACCATTATAATCCCGCGGTTTATATTCATATGGGTTTGATAAGCAAGTGGTTCGAAAATGATAACGATCGAACGCGATCAATTATTTTGTTGTCAACCTAAAGTTTCTAACATTTTATATGAAAACAGTTTTGTTGTTCACTTGTACTATAGTTTATAATCTGTATTAGCTTATACGTTCTAAAGAGAGAGAGGTTTAAACTGTTATATCACGACTAGAGGTCGGAATAATATTATCTAAAAACAGCCAATACAAGATGATAATATTCTATTAAAAAATTCAAAATATTCTTTTTATATTCTTTAAAAATCGTTATAATATATGCAAAACAAATTGCTTTTATATTAGTATAAAATTAAAAGTACGCTTTTATATGCAAAAGAATAAAGTAAAAAATAAAAAACAAAAACAATCAGATACTAACTAGGTATGTAATGTAAAATAATACAGGTATAAGAACCCGGCACGGAAACGACGCTGCTACCAGTGCAACGGCGAGGGAAACCCCGCCGCAAACTTCGGACAAGAGGGCAAAGGGAAGCGGCCGCCCCCGACGGAGGATACCGCCGACCGGAGAAGCGGGGAGCCAGCCGCGTAGGTCGCGGTGAACCTTTCCGCCTTCCAAGAGTGTAAGGGCAACACAAGCGGGCCTCGGCCCGACTGCTGTCCATAACGCGACTATGTAACTGAATGTGAGCTCGCCCCGTCTGCAGGGGAATTCGGGATTTTTAACATGCGTATTTATTTATAAATTGTTTTTCCATTAAATAAACGATGGCGATCCGCCTCCCGATGTAATGCTTAACGACGGTTCCGGGAGGCGGATGTATTGCCGGTACTGAAAGCCAAAAAAAAAAAAAAAAAAAAAAAGGGGTTAATAATAAAAAGAACACGGGTAGAACAATGTTCGCACGGATCCTCCGCTAATATTGGTTAAAACTGTCTAAACTATCAATGCGGACATAGATTACATTGCCACCGTCAGTGATGTTATAACATAGCGGAAAACGACCAAAGACTCGTTAAGTTTACGTTTTATTATAGAAGAGATGGTTTTTTCTTTTTTAAACAGTCTGTGTTCCGGACTCTGATGACATTTTAAAAAATCGACAAAACGTGCGAATCGGTATGCAAATCAGTAACTAACAATTATTTAGAATTATTATTTTTAAATAATTACTAATCCTAGATTAGAATCATCTTTTACAAAATGATCCATAGACCACTCCTTACAAACCCCCAACTATCTCATCTCACAAATGGCCTCGAAGACATTCCCGGTCGAGCCCATGAGACGCCTCCAACGCAACCGGTGCAGACATCCATGTAAGACAAATTTAACTTTTTTTTTTTACTCTTCGTATCAATGTGAAAGGTCACCCCACATCGAGTCTTCCCCCATTCATTCACAGCCATTAATTTCGCTTATCGAATTGTCTTATTGTGCATAATGATATATACAGATCGTATATATCAATAGAAGCCAAAATTAATTTACAAAATAATAATAATAATTACCGCGCCGGAGTACTGCTGTTACTCGATGTAAATTAAATATAGTTTATGCGACTTTTCAAAATGATACAGGATATTGTTGTACTCGGCGGAGTTGAATGTTCAATGTCAGAATTGCATTACATTACAAGAAGTCATTTACGAAACTATAGATAGAAGTTTCATTCTTCTGTCCGTACGGTTCTATTGTGATGTTTTTTTTTTTTTTACGATGTTCAGCAGGCAAGTAGAGATAATTAATTTTTTAACACGACGCGTGTTTGGTTTTTTTTTTCTATAAATGTTTTTGTTTAGTTAATTGATAACCTTGAAAAAACCGCTGTGATAATCGCGAGAGATAATAGGTTTTACACTGAATAGTATCAGTGGCGCAACCGGGATTTTTTAAATGGGGAGAGTTCTAAAAACATAAAACTGTAATTAATTCGTCGCGAACGATTCGATTAAATACGATGTTTTTTACGTGCATTCTCTGCTTTGTTTATTTAGACTGAAACACGGTTATGATCTCAAATGTGAATATTAACGTCTCAATAGTTTGGCCATTTGGGACATGTTTTCATAAACGTAACAAATTATAAATTGTGTAAGAACTATTAATAAATTATTATTTGTATTTTTTTTTTTTCAATATTCCGCTTGTAAATTTAAATTTTTTTCATGTATCTACACATGTCGACTATCTAAATTGATAAAAAAACAAAAAAAAATACGTGTAAATATAATAAATACTTAAAAAATGAAATACATATGCATGGACCGTAGAAATAGTGGTGGATCTGGACAGGAGCGTGCTCAGAAATATTCCATTGCAAGGACGATTTTTTTTTTAATTATTAAAACCACCAAATTGTTCGTACATTTTCGTAATGTAATAAATTTAAACTTTCAAATTGGAAATTTTCGTATTTTTATTATTTTTAACGTAATATACTAATTTGAATGATAATTATTAATGTTCGGGACTTGTAACATTAAAAATGATCGAATTATGCAGCTAATTTTTTTTTTTGTTGATATCAAGAAATGAATTTTTAATATTAAATAGTTTAATATACGAATATGAATATGCTATAAATAACAATATCACACACTCAACAATACTTACACACTCACACCTCATCACCAAGGAACCCAATCCTTTGTGTGACCTATGCAAAGTTCCTATCTCAATCACACACATCATCATCGACAGAAGAAGCCCTCAATCAAAGCAACACTCACGATATTTTCAAATTCTTCAAACTCATAGATTTAGATAAAATCTTGTAAATTTCAAACCATGACGTATCACATAAAATCAACATTAGCACTGTATAAATTACGTCACAATATGTAACCCCTCGCGTCTTTAGGCTAATAATCTTTGTAATTGAAGCCTGTATATTTATTGAAAAAAAAAAATAAAAATAAAATTTGCCAAAATTTGTCAAATATGCGTTTTGCCTAAAAAGAAAAGAACGTCAAAATATGCAATTAAAAATTGTTGTATTTCGGTTCGTCGTGTCACAAAACAAACGTATACATCTCGCTTAGATTATTCTACAGCCATTATTAAAAAATATGCAAATGCATCGAGTAACCCGAACCGTAATTAATATTTGAAATTCACGGTTATTCTGTTGGTTTTTTACGCTTATTTTACGAGTTTTTACGTGCACGTTTTAGCGTTTATTATCGTGTTGTTTTTTTAATTTTTTTTTAAAGCGCTATACGTCCCGAACCCTGATTATTATCAACCTGGCCTCTGGACGAGTCTTCGCCCAGCCACTCCCGGCCACCTACCCTCTCGCACACCGGCCGCGCCACTGATTCGCTGACCAACGCGGTCGGCGAGTCACGACAATATCGTACGATGTCAGTGTCATGACCAAAAACTAGTGCAGATTTCAAGGGCACGCGGCGACGGTCGTATAATAAATAAATAATTATCAATATCACAACAATAACGGCCGTCTGCATCATTGGACCGCGGCGACACTTTCCTCCGCCTCGCCGCCGGCGTATCGTTACACGTTGCCGTATTATTACACCATCGGAAAATACGCGTACGCATTGCGCAATAATATTATTTTATGGACGGGCACGCGCCAGATTGCGTATGCGTATAAAAATTGTAAAAAAAAAAGAAAAATACCTCTGGCTCTTTTGTGTTTTCCAAAAGCCGGACGAGTCGACCGGATCGAAGAATTCCACTCGGTTGATAATAACGAAAATCAAATACGTCGATTTGGGGTGACCAGAACCCACCGGACGCATAAATCCGATCGTCAGATGCCCGAGGGTATTGTGCAAACGGTGATGATGTCCGGTTTATTTTTTTTTTACTCGACACGCCATGTCGGCATGTCCGGATATGTCGGTAATACTGTATTTAAAATACGATTACGTATTGTTAAACATTTTTTATTCGATGTTTTTTTTTTTTTTATTATTATTTTTATTATTAGCATACCTAAACCACATAATAATTCGTTCTATTAAAAATTACATTTTTCTTTAAAATATTGTTATTTTGTTTTTTTTTTTTTTTTTTTTTTTTTAATATAAAAAACTTGTATTTGTAACTTGTAGTTTTGTTGTACACACAAACGTTTTATCTAAAAGTGTCCATCATATTGTTTTGTTGAAAGTATTCAAAGTTAATCCCCCCTTTTTTTTTTTTTTTTTTTTTTTTTACCACTACTATACTATTGTTTTCTTTCGAAATAAAAAAGTCATGACACTATAACTATGTATAAACTCTTTTCGTATTTTTTAACATTATTTTATTCATTAAAGTATCCACATGAATTTCTCCGGGTTGTATTTTTTGAATATAAAAATTCCAAAATTATATTTATACCATTATCATCAAGGAAATATATGTATCGGTCGGTAGATGAATCAGAATATATTCTTATTTTGTACATTTTTATAACAATTTTTAAGTGTGTTTTATTCCCCGTGAACAAGTGTATAAATTGTAAATGTCCGGTTGTTGCCGCCAGGTCTTCAATTTCCGTAACCGATTGTACCAAAAAAAAAAAAAAAAACTATGCCTAGTTAAGGTTCGTTTTCAAATATAATACCCAATTCGGGTAACTAAATAATGTTACGCGTTATTTTCAGTACAATAATATTTGTCGAATAACAGCGAATCAAATTCGTTTAGCCTCGTAAAAACGTGAGAAATTCGATACAAGGTGCGCTTATAGTGGCGAAAAAACCAAATATATTACGATAAAAAAAAATATTATACATTATTTTGTACGGTTGCCTATACTAATAAAACGTCCGATTTAAATTCATCGAAAAATCGTTTAACCCAACTACACGCGCTCAGGACCGTATATTCCGTTTGCTTGAATTTACATGTTTAGTTTTAGATTTGTCTGACGACGAGTGATTTTTATTTTTTTTTTTAAAATGTATTTTTTTCCATCTGTTAACAATTTTTCTACCGTAATTCTCGCTCCAGTCGACAAACAACAAGAGAGCTTTTTTTTTTTTTATAGTATTTCGGTTCTGGTTGGCGTATTGACGAGGTCGTCTATCGCAAACGGTTTTCAGTTATTTTCAATTTGGTTTTTTCGTGTGTAATTCAGTTAAAAAGTAATCGTAATAATTGTCGCGATAAAACTTTTCGGCACATTCCGGTGCTTTCCGCGGTATGTACTGTGTAGCGTAGTCGTTTTTTAATTTAATTTTTTTTTTTTTTACTTTTATGTCGATTGCGATTTTTTTTTTTTGCTTCTTCTGAAAAATGAACGACAATTTCACACAAGGTCTATGTGTTTGAGGTCGTATGTTGTGCGTATTGGTTAAAAACAATAGGAAAAAAAGTCGATAAAGTTTGATATTTTGTTTTTTTTCGTCATATATATATATATATAAATACATAAGCGTTTAAAGCGTTTAAAATGTCGACGGTAAAAATCGTAAAAAAAAAAAAAATCGCCGCGGTTCAAAACGTGAATTTGTATTCGGTCGGGAATCGTTTTCGGCCCGGTAATGATTTACCGTACAGATTCGTATTGGGTTTCTCTCCTACGACGTGGCCGAGACTTTCCACCGGGCAAACAATGTGTTTTTTTTTAATAATTGTAATTTTTTAATTTTCTCGTCCCTGGGGGTGAGGGGGGTAGTCGTCCCGTAATATTTTTTGCCGTTTTGTCCCGCACGGCTGCCGTTGCGCCGATAATAATACACTCGTGCCGGCATATCGAATATAAATATCTAATAATTTTATTGGCCGGTATATAGTAATATTTTATTTTTTTTTTATATATATATATATATATATATATATATACCATTAGCGGTTTTTAAGGTTACGGCCATGTATAGAAGTGTCCCCCGGCATCGCGAGAATACGCTCGTCCATATACGGGCAAACAAGGTGAAGTCTGCCGGCGAACGGACTCGACGAACGGGCATGACTCACTTGTTGCAATAACACACACTACGCACTACTGTCCGTAATCTGTACGCGGATACGCGTTTTCGTTTTTCGTTTTTTTTTTTTTTTTTTTTTAAATAGTCTCTCCCCCCCACACCACCACCACCGATGATATTTAAAGGGTTTAATGAAGAACGAAAGACGTAAAAATGAAAATACCGTACTCGAATAATTTAGTACGAGCGACCATTCCCGATTGTCGCGAATACTCTCGGAACCTATCGGTTTATCGTCCAAAAAAAATTATTTCTCGACGTTTTTTTTTTTTATATTATTTTCTGTCTGTGAAAAAAACAATTTCCACCGGAGACCGCGTTGCTTCAATCGAAAACGTCATACGAACTTTATTGTGGAATTAAGATCATTTATCGATTTTTAGTTACTGTTTTTTTTTTTTTTTTTTGAGTGCACCAATTTCAGAGATCCGAGACTTTCACCCAATACGAATATTAACACTTTCTAGACGCGGTGAAATTATTCTTGGGTTTTTTGTATAACAGCTGTTTGAAATTTTCTAGTTTTTTTTTTTTCTTTGTTTTTGTATCGGCAAACATTTTCGTTTCTTTTTGCAACCGTGTACCGAGTTAACAAAATTTATGTTGAAATTGCATGCGAACTATTTCGATTTATTATGTAGTTACAAATGTATACAATTTTTCAATTTGAATTTGTCGAGACATCGAACTCCGTTCAGAATTGGTTTTCATTTGCAATGAGAAACTGCTAGAGCGATTTATCGTACGGCCGTCATCGCAACGTTAATTACGGATTTAGTAGGGGCCTAGTATGAGTCGTTCGTTTACTAAAAATAAATTGGTGATTTTTAGTCACCCTGTAGCGCGTACAGTGGCTTTTTAGTGACTTTTTTTTTTTTACTATCGTTACACGGCAGCTCTGTGGTGGCATTTCCGACGGGTTTATTGTTCTCCGGTCGTTAATTAATTCCCGTCGATCGATTCGTATCCACGAGTCTAGGTTGTTCGCCCCGTCGCGGGATTTGCCCGGGGACGGGGGCGTTTTTTTTTTTTAATTTTTTTTTTTTTTTTAACAAATAATATTTTCGCACAATATTATATTATTGCATTGAGATATTGTTCGCCCGAAAACCGTTTCACGACGTCCCGGCGCGACTGTTTCTCAAGGTAACCCGAATATAAAAGCAATAGCAATGCCCACACGCTCGTAGACGTATTCGCGATATCGTCGCTACTGTATATCCCGCCGCCGTATATTACAATAATATTATTATTATAAAAAAAAAAAAAAAAAAAAAAAAAAAAAAAAAAAAAAAAAAAAAACAATAACTGAGGTCAACAATCGAAAAATTTAATATTAAACTACTCGGCTATATTATATTATATTATCATACCGTCGAATAAAACATGGCTGGTATCCGTACTGTATTCTCTCACCACCGCGGTCTAGTTTTAGCGTTATTAATTTTTTTTTCTCTCTCTCTTACATAAAACATAGATCGTTTTATAGCTGTAAATGCTGTACGAGGACAATATTTTGTGAGTTCTACGACGCGTATTAGTTACGAGAAAAAGAAATCAAAAAAAAAAAAAGAGAATACTTTATTGAAAATTATCTCAATTATTTGTATTCGTCGTTACTGGTTACTATAAATGGATAAACTTAGACGATTTAGTTGAATTGGCTGTGGAACAAATATGACGAAATAAAAAACGGAAGTGACCGAAATGGGAACGTTAAGGCGAGCATTAGATTATAGGGAAAATTGCAAAAAAAACCGATGAAATACCATCAAGCCAAGAAGATAATTGAATATGTATAGTGTATAGCCGGAATCCGGAAATGATTCAATGAGAGATAATCCACGAGAGGATATGTGAGGGTACGTGGAGTAGACGAAGAGACGTGGTCGTGCATATGGGAAGGTTATGGTGAGAATAATAAAGATCGGTAGCTGACCCCCTTGAGCACTATCGGGTGCAGTGCAATGTGCAACAATGTGTAATTTGGTATAATACAAATAATGGAAATTTATGGTTTTTGTTTTTTTTTTTAACTAAGTTTTCAACCCGTCGATATTTCAACGATATAGTCGAATATCAAATATGGAAACGTAAAAAAAAATTAGAACACAAACAATGGGGGAAAAAAGAATCCGTTTTCGAAAATCAAATCCGTCCGTCCCGAGCCCGTCGCGATTTTGTCCGGCCCCGTCGGTCTAAAACGTCGTGGCCTTTGTCGTGTTCCGGGTAAAATATAGCGGGAAAAATGCGGTAAAAAAAAAATGCGGAAAACTCGGTCCGACGACCGGATCGACAGTGACGCGCGCGCGGGGGAGTGTTTAGGCGTAACCCGCCGAATGATGTGCGGCGGCAGTCGGCGGAAATTGGCGATGGCGGCGCGAACTTTTTTCGGGGTTTCCCGAGGTTAACGCCAAAATCGGTTTGGTACGGGCCGCCCGGCCTCGACGGCTACCGGCCCGCCGCCGTATAATAATAACTAAATATAAAAATTAAAAAATAATAATAATAATAATAATAACCAGCGAAAACTTGCTGTGCGGCCTACAAGGAAGCGCGGCCGGAAACGGCCATTATGCTATTATCACTATTAATATTGCCGTGTTGTTGTCGTGCCGTTGTTAAAGAAGTCGCGCGGGGACAAGGACGCGGCTAGACGACACCGGTGTCACAACGGATAAAAAACACACTATAAATGCTCCCACGCTGCAGTACACCCGGTATAAAACATTACGGGTTTTACCGCGGCGGTTCGCCCAGATTATAAACCGCGTCGCATTTATACGCGAATCGAATTATCGAGTTGTGTCAAGCAGCACCGACATTTCCCCGTGCGTTTGCGCAATTTTTTTTTTTTTTTTATCAATTGGTCGACATAACAAAAAAAAAACCGCCTAGTTTACACCGGAATTTGCGTCGCGACGATTAACCGATTCTGTCGATACAACATTGTGTTTTTATTATTATTATTTTTTTTTTTTTCGCATTTTGCGTTTTGCATTTTCAGGGCGTATTTTAGGATTTTGTTCAGTTTGTAAACCTACCCGCGGTTCGGACGAATTATTGTTATTTTATCAATTCGTTTTACTCGAATGTGCGTGTGTTTTTTTTTTTTTATTCAATTCATTAAACGCACTGATAATCGGCAATCTCGTCGATAAATTCTGCCGCGGCGATGATACCACCGTTTTAACATATTTTATCGTTAAATCCATCGCTGGTTTTTTTTTTTTTCTTTTTCTTTTTTTGTAGTACTCGCGCTGGTGCGAAGATTCGCCGGACAAATACCCGAAATCCTCGGCAACATCTATTGGCTCCCGTCATAATGGCTCCGGTTGAGTTCAATTACGAACGCATCGAAACTGCATTGTTAATGTCGACGCGAAATTTTTGAATTACTGAAATATTTAGTCCGTCGTCTCCCTATTGGTACAACGCCAATCGTTTCATCCGTTTTGATCTATCGAAACGTTCAATTCGAAATACTATTAGAAACCGTTACAAAATTGTTGTGAATTTAAAATGTAAAAATAAAAATTTCCCGCACGAAAACGTTAAACAGCCATAGTAGAATTATGAAACGTGGGTAATTGAATAATTTAAAAAATATATATATATATATATATTATTGTTGTCTTTGAGAACGATTTTTTTATTTAAATGTCACGTGAAAACCGGCGTTTTTAGTTTAAAAAAAATTTGTCAAGGTTTACCGCCCCCGTCGCGAATGGCGCCCGGAGCAAAGAACGCCTCGGACTCCCGAAGCAAAAAAAAAAAAAAAAACGCCCCGGACCTTGCTCTAAAGTCGATGGAGTTTTTGTTGCCCATCCCTCTGCCCGTATACGCCCGAAGTAATTATCAGTAGTAAAGTATAATAATGATTTTTCTTTTTTCGAAATCTCTCGGCGATGTGTCAAGGACGCGCCGCGGATTGTGTTCGCCGGGCGAATTGCAACAGGTGTCCGCGGCACGTGCTATTTACACTATTTTTATTGTTCGTGTATTATTATTAATATTACTATTATTATTATTATTGTCATTATTATTATTATTATTGCGTTTAATATTATTATTGCGGACGACGCCATTGATAATATTATGGTCGCCGCGCCGATATAATTCGATTGCCGTGCTCCGGAAACCGTGCCCACGCGCGATAATTAAATGGACTCGGCGGCGTTCCCAGTAGCCGCGCACCGGTGGGCCCTATAATACGATGACTGTTCGAAAAGTACCCGGACAAATGTCATTGCGGCTAATCTACAACGTGGTAACGTTTTATAGATTTATTCCCCGCGTATAATAGTGAATATTTTAAACAAAACCCGTAGTCGATATATCATCTCAATTCAACATTACACGTGGTTGAATTCGGTCGATTTGTTCCTTGCGCCGTTTTCGACACGTCCGATATTGACGAACAACGCGTGTGCATTTCGGGAATAATTCCTTCTTAAGTCGTTCCGTGACTTTTGAGTGGTTTAAACGTTTCAAGAATGGCCAACTGAAGATGATCCACGTTCTGGAAGACCGTCGACGTCTAGCAACGATGACGTTGTGGCAAAAATTAGCGAAAAAGTGCGAAATGACCGGAAATTAACCGTTCGTGAGTTAGCTAATGAAGCAGAAATCTCGTTTGGGTCTTGTCATGAAATTTTAACCGAACATTTACAGATGAAAAGGGTAGCTGCCAAATTGGTTCCGCGATTGTTAACATTGGAGCATTAGGAAAATCGATTTGAGAAGACCTTAAAAATCATTCTGCTGATGTTAATTTCATAAAAAAAAAATCACCTTATCACAGGTGACGAGACGTGGGTTTATGGATACGATCCAGGAACAAAGTTCCAATTATCTCAGTGGAAAACTAAATTTTCCCCTCGGCCAAACAAAGCTCGTCAAGTGAGGTCAAATGTGGAAACAATGCCGATAGTTTTTTTTTTTTTTGATATTGAAGGTATTGTTCATTATAAATGCGTACCCCATGGACAAACAAACAGTCAATCAGGTACTCTATAAAAACGTATTAATACGTTTGCGAGAGAGAATTCGCAAAAAGCGCCCCGAAAAATGGCGAAACGGAAATCGGTTTCTTCATCACGATAACGCGCCAGCACATTCAGCGCTGTCGATTCGTGAATTTCTGGCTGATAAAAAAATACCTATGGTCCACACGCCGTCCCTATTCTCACGTACTGGCCCCGTGTGATTTTTTTTTCTTTTTCTTCTTTTCCCGAGACTAAAATCTGCGCTCGAAGGACAACGGTTTCAAGACGTAGAGGAAATCAAAGCGAATACGCGGATTTTGGAACTGTTCCAACGGACTTACGAAAAACGGCAAGACCGCCGGGTCCTTGTAGGTTTAGGAGAGTATATTTCGTCGGTGATATCTTTAAATAATAATAATTTTCCAAATTTTTTTTTTATTTTTTTGTAATTTTTACCAACGAAATCCCGGTACTTTTTTGAACAGACCTCGTGTTGCAACGACGGACGACAATATTATTATTCCGGACCGGCATTGAAGTGTCGGCGCCGGGACAGCCGCGCGTGCAACATTATACGATTATTATTCGCAAGTGTATTGTAATGTGGGCATGCCGCGTCGGACGCGGATGCGAAACGCGCGCGTAAGCCTATCGTTGTGCAGGCGGGTTGTGTTTACGCGTTCGGTACCGTCGTGGTAGGGCGTGAACGAGTACCAAACCGACACGAGCGCGTAATAAAAGACCGACGGCAGACGGACCGAACCCGGGACAGCCAACGAACGATACGCGTCCCGGGCACCCGTGCTCGCCGCCCGTTCGCCCACGCCCGAGACACGCGAAACGTCGTCCCGCTTAGCCGTCCGGAGTTTGCCGGTCAGCAGCTCGTCCGTTCGACCCCACAAAACGGCCGTGTCTAACTCGGTCGACTCGACTATAAAACCGCGGCAAATCGCTTAGTCCCCGGGTGCGTGGGCGTTTCCGGTCAACGTAATACTATACGATATATATTATCGAAATTATCGCACATTTGTACGAGATAAACCGATAATATTACCGATCATGCAGACTGCAAACGGATTGCGTTCAAACCGCCATCGGTGATATTGAATGTCGAAAATCGAGAGAGGGGGAAAAAAATCCGCAAACTGTTGACGAAATCGCGGATAGTCAGCGGCTCCGAAAATTACAAGTCCCGAAGAAATACTTTAAAATACCGTCATGGATAGATTAAGCACAGCAACCTGTTGTTAGACCGGGGGTTCCACGTCAATTATAAAAACAAAATTAGGAGTTATTTTTTATTATTGTTAATGGATAATAAAAATTCTTTACATTTTTACCATTTGATATTTATGAAAGTAAAAAAAATCTTAATTTTTAGTTAAATCTAAATATTTAAATTTTCAAATTAATAAAAAAATAATAATAAACATAAAATTAATGTGATATTTTTTGTTGTTTATTTTGTACAAGGACTGAATGGATCTAATTTTCACGCTTAAGTCACTTTGAATATCCAGCCTACTTCTGTACTTATTTTTCAAATAGGAATTTATCGATAAGAACTATAATAAACTAATAGAGTTTATCATTATCTAAAATTCTAAATTGCTACGATTACAAACCCCATGTCATCGACATTAAATATTATTTTGATAAAATAATAATTTTATCAATATTAGATAATATCAAATAAACTAAATAGTATAACGAATTTTAAATGGTAATAAAACAAATTTCGTCGCGTACCACCTGCGAGCCTTCAAGGGTTGAGAACTTCTGTGTTAGACAATTTTTTTAATCGATCGAAATAAATATCTACACCAAGTTATAGCTATAAACATCGTTGTTTAGCGAAATAGGTATTATAATATTATTTGAATACGTTTAACGTTTTCTTACCATATTATTTTTGTTTTTTATATATATATATAAACCTAGTGCAAATTTTTTTTTTTTTTTTTTTACCTCCTCGGCAAGTAAACCGAGTTGCGGTTATCTTTTGCTATTTTTCTGACTAAAGGCCTTTTTTTCTGTTTATTCAACACTATCAACCCGGTATCGAATTGGTCGTTTTCATTGACTCGAACACAACTTTGACTTGGCCTTATACCCACCTATACATTTCATAATATATCTCTACGAACATTTGAACTAAATATATTTTTCCGCGAACCATGACTAATATTATTATTAATTTTTTTTTATTTTTTTTCTTATAACAAGACGCGTGTCACGTTACTCGCGGTGGATAAACAAAATCAATCATCGACGTCGATTAACGAGGCACGCAAATACCTACAGTTTATATATTGAAACAATCGAATTCGACGACTGCGTTATAGATCTAGCTATAAGCAGTGTGGTTCGTTTGGCGATCGGCGATAATAAAATTCTAATAGGTTTAGTTTTTTTTTTTTTGTTTTATCATCGTTAAACGATCTACAACACAGTGGAATTATTCGGATTTCGTTATTATTTTGCTAATGTGGCGTAATATATTACCCGGACCTAAATAATATTACCGGAGCCCAATTATAGTCATACGGCTCGAGGGGGGCCGTAAAGAGGTAAACCGCTCCAATGTTTTAGTATCGTGTAGACATGACGACATCCAAACCGAAACACGCGTACCGTATAATAGCAACGAGTTCTTGAAAAGATCGCTCAGAACAGCCGTCGGAGATTAGAGATGCCGATGTATATTTAATATCACTACAGTGTTCGGACGTCGCAAGAATTCGATTTGATTTGATTTTTCTACTCCTGTCCGTCCAACGCGAAGCGGCCGAAATGTACACGATTTGCTCGGTGATTTTTTGAACAATTTTTTTAACGGATTTTCGCGTCTTCTTCTTTTTTTTTTTTTTTTTTCCCCAGAGTAATTGCTTGTTTTTGGTTCGCTACCATTAACATGGCTTGTTTCGTAATATACACGCCGGGTAGTTATCCACGCCGAGGCATTTGAAAGTTATTTTCACTCGTTTTCGTTATAACGTCACCGATCGGACGAAATCGGTTTTATCTCGTAATTGATCGAATTTATAGGCCGGACGATTTATTTTAAGTGTTTTAAAAAATAAATAAATAAAAAAAATGTTTGGTAGAAAATATTATAATATCTATTGTCGAGAAATTTCGATTCGAGGATCAGACGAAAAACGGACGGCCCGTCATAAATCGAACAAAACGATAAAACAAATAAAATAACGTTAATGGTCCTTTAATTATTTGTTACGGGTCAAATTTCGTCGGATTTCCATTTTTTTTTTTTTTTTTTTTTTAATGTTTACGCGAATATTACAGGGATATTTCGTGTACGTATGTTAATATTATTATCAAAAAAAAAAAAAACGTTATATTATTACAGCCTTATTATTATCTTGTAGCCAGGCGATAATATTGTTGCCGGCGGCGTATTATAAAACCGTACTTTTTTACCGCAACAAAAGTGGTATACGTACGTACGCGAACCGATGGAAAAAAAAAATTAAAAAAAAAAAAATACAAATACAAAAACGTACAAATTATATTTCTGTATAATAATTATTAGAAACGCGTCGGCACAGCGTGTTTTTTTACATTGATTTTACGTTTGTGCGCCACGACTCTCTATAATATACGTATTTAAATACACGTATTACGTACGCCTTATATATATATTTTTTTTTTTTTTTTTTTTTTTTTATTACGATGCAGGCGTACGATTTTTACGGGAATTTTCGCTTTTACGGCGATACAATTGAAAAACACCCTCGGAATCAAAATGATTTTACGATGATAATCCTCCGTGGGCGTTAACCACTGGCGGGAAGTTAAGCAAATAGAAATATGATAGTTTTTTTAAATTTTCGAGCGTTATTGCTGTGCCGAAAGAAAAAACATTTTTCCGATGTTTAACCTCCCCCGAAAATTTAGAAAACTACAAGAGAAATCAACAACTGACACATGCAGTCACAAGAAAAAATGATCTACCAGAAACCGTACTCTGATTTTGACGATCGGAACGAATTTTCTGGTAGAAAAGTTGGTAATAAACGGGAGAAATGAAAAAAAGGTAGCAATACACACTTAGTGGAAGGACCGGGTTGACACCCAGGGAGTCGAAGTGTTTTGAAAAGCAGTACAACACAGAAAAAAAAAAATCGAAAACGATTTCGGTTACGAAAACGCTACACGGAATAAAATGAAAACGAAATCGTACACGAAAAACGAAACTCGAAATAAATCATAACAGTTTTAAAACCCGTTTCCGAAACCCAGAATAATTATGTATCGTAATAGTGTTGATATTTTATAATATGTTTAGGTCAGTGTTTATGACGGTAGATTATAAAAAAAAAAAAAAAAAACCATTTGGTTTCTAATTTTATACAAATACAGTTATCGTTGCGGATTTCGAAAAGTCTCGATTATTTTTCTTCAAAATTGATCTTTTTTTTTTTTTTTTTGTCCACGGTTATACGCGGATAGACCGATATAATGACGATGGTGAAAACGCCCGACTTTCCGAATATTAAATTTCGAAAAGTCAAATGGTTCGAGAGAAAATCAGCGTTGATGCGCTAATAGACGGAAATGCACGTCGAAAACTATCCGAAATCTGTAATATTAGTAATCGAAATTGATTTTGATTGTGTATTGTTTTTTTTGTCGATTTTTTTTTTTTTTTTCTATGAAATCCACGTAGAAAATCGTTTTAAAACAAAAAAAAAAGTACGCGGTATTTGTTCAGTTAATTCGTTAATTCGTTTCCTTACAGCCGAAACGGGTAATAGTATCCACCCCCCCGAACCTCTGTTTTTTTTTTTTCTGGATTTCCCAATACTGTACGGCGGGTGTTCAAGTGTTAAACCGAAGAGATCGTTATATTTTCTGGCGATGGCGCCGATTTTCACCGATGGAATTTCGCTTATTTAACAGGAGCGATCGCCCGATCTGTTCAGCACGGTATGGGCGCGGCGACGACCACGTGTCCCACGTACGTGCCTAAATATAATTCATCGGGTCTCGCCCGGCGGTACGCAAATTCGCTCGCGGATTTCTACAATTCGAAAGTATAAAGATATATATATATTATTTTTCTTCTATTTTGCACACGGTATTATCGCATGTAGTCCCGTGCGCAACGTTAATTCGGTGTACTGCCTACGTGCACGCGAAAAAAAAAAAAAAATAGAAAAAATCATCGTCGCGTTTATATAATAATTCATAACCCCCACGTATCCGTATACACGGCGACGTATACAAATATATATTATTATATACGTAATTTCGCCGCGGGCCGACACCGACACCTTACACGCCCAAATACGACCGGCCGGACCGTGTTTTATAAATATTTTTTTTTTTTTTTACGACGTCCGCAGTTGTGGAACGGGCAACGGAATCGCAGCGCAAAAAAAAAAAAAAAGCGCGCGTTTTACCTCCGACGGACAGACGAGGTGGTCGGGTAGCCCAGAGCGTATAAAAAAAAAAAAAAAAAAACACCGATTTCGGCCTATTGAAAAGACGTTAAAGAGACCGCAAAGGTATCCGGTACGGTCCGGTGTACCGGACGCGATCGCCAACTCTCGAACTCTCGACAAGGGAGGACGTGTATAGGTCAATATAATATAAAAAAAAAAAAAAAAATCGTATAGAATATCCGTCCGAATTACCGACGGGTCCAATGAGAGAATTGAAAAAAAAAAGTCGGACTTGCCTATTATTCGACGTACCGAGTAGCTCTTTGCCTTGAAACTCGACCGGACCGGGGTGTATAGTTTCGAGACTAAATTTGTTTTATCGGAATGTGTATTTTTTTATAATATCTTTGCCCTTCCCCCCTCCCCCGTTTCCTAGGAGCTTGTCGAGTCGTATTTCTTCTTTTTTTTTTTCAAGTCATATATTAGAGCACGAGCCCTTATTTGAAAGTACGAAAACGCTTTTTTTGACCCTAAATTGCCCGTTAGATTACAGACAAAGCCAGTCAATTGCGTTTGTCCGTCAAACCGTACGCGGCGTATAACTCGGCCATCGGTTTTTCGCTAATTTTGTATTTTTTTTTTTTTTTTTTTTGCAATCAATCCTCAGATTTTCGCAGCTTTTCTCCGTTCGTTATTTGCCTTATATATTCCGCCGTAGTTCTTACCACCGTGTAATTTTTTTTTCGTTTTTCGTTGCATTTTTACGAACCGCTAAAGTTGGTGGTTAGGTGAAAAAAAAAACACCATTTTGTCAAACACAGAGGAATTGAGCAATTTCGACGTGTGGCCGTCGAAAATTCCGGATTTCTCGAATTGAAAAAATTAAAAAAAAAAAAAACACTAAAAATTACTTAGCGCGTACGTTATAATAACACTCGAGGGGTGTTTGTCGTTTACGAATCGCGATGTTGTCGGTACCGGCGAAAACAATTTTGCGAAATTTGTAATTTTTTTTTTTTTTTTTTTATTATTATTGTTATTATTCATTTACCACGGCCAAGTTGTATCGATAAAAAAATCCCGATGATGCGCGATCGAGTATCCCGGTATGACCTTATAAAAAACGACAATTCGTTTAGCGTTCGTATAAAATATCGACATGGCGTAAATAAACACGATAATATTATAATTTATAATCGCATCGATATTATTAAAGTAAAAATATCAATACGTGTAAACGTCACGGTTTTCGCGTCGTACTTAATAATATTAGGTATTAAAAAAGCAGACGCGATTTGACCACACGCGTTGGCCCGTGAACAAAAAATAATATTACACGCGGTATATGGTTTTGTAAAATAAAAAAAATAAATAAATATCCGTTTAACAATGTGTAAACAGATTTTTTCTTTGTTTTTTTTTTTCTTTCTTCTCTTTTGCCAAGACGTGCCGCGGTAAAAATGTATTTACAATAATTTATTTCGCCATTAAGTATACGTCCGTGTTTGTTATTTTTTTTATGTTGGCATTCGTACGCAGAGTCCGATTTGAACGCGACGAGTACCTAAAAGCCGGCCTCCGATTTCGCCGAGAGGCCTAATCATTTCTGTTCGCTATTTGTTTTGAATAATTTTTATTTTCATTTATATATAATCGGTAATTATTTTCAGTGATAATATATGATATTTTTTATTTTTTTTTTTTCCGGTACTCGTAATAGCCGTATAGACACGATAGACTAATGTCTCGGTGAATTTCATATTTCGATATTTTCGAGTACTGTTGTTTTTTTTTTTTTTATTATTACAAATTTACAAAGATGGTAATTATATTTTATTGGACAAAACCAGTGTTGCAATAAATGTACGAGTATACGACAATTGTTCTTCGATCGTGGGTGATGGTGGGGGGGGGAGGGGGGAATAACAAAGTTTTAGCTTCTCGCCTCGGAATAATAATAATAATAAAAAAAAAAGCCCAAAATGCATCCCATACTACGCAAAATAAAAACAAGTGGCGGTCACCTCTAATACACCTCAGTGATCGAAATTTAAACAATGTTTTTACACATTTTTACAACGATAAAAATCGTTTTGTTATTAGGAAATAAATCAAACCTATTACCGATTCAAAAAACTATCCCGTAATGATTTACATAAATTTTTTTTATTTTTATCAAAATCCGTATACATAAAATACCTACCGTTATAACAATACGCGCATTGAGATGTAATAAATCTATCAAATCTACATAATATTTTACGCAGTGTCAATTATTTATAATTAAAAAATTTGCATTACTCGAGTGAAGATTTTTTTTGAAAACTTCGGCCATGAACGCTGGGAACTAAATATACGCTACAGTCACAAGGAGAAAAACCACAGGCGAAATTAACAAAATATTATATGCATTGAATTTCATAAAAAAAAAAAAAAAAAAAAATAACAATAATAAAAAATATACAATTGTTAAACATAGCGAAACTCCGTTATTTTGACACGAATATTATTTTGATTCTTTACTCCAATCAAATTGGATAAACAACCTCCTGTTGAATTAACGAATCGAAATGTATTAAATGGTCAGTTATAAAAAATGTGTCTACTAAACAATATCTCGAATCGGTCATTTCAAAAACGACATTAATTCAACTGGTTTTGCGAAAAATTACTTATTGTCACGATTTCATCGTTCAGATGCACTTTCAGGTGACTATACATTTTGAATACCACAGATCTTACAAATGAAAAATGCTTAAATAGGCAAAAATGCCTGTTGAATGCCAAAGTGAGTAAAACTCACTATGTTTTTTTTGTTTATCGTTGACTTGCGTCGTTTTTGAAATAACCCAGGTTCAATATTTTTTTTAACTTAACAATCACTTTATCGGATTAAAATACGATTATATTAAATTAATGGCAATTTCCGTCAAACAATTATGAAAAATACCGACCGGCGTGGATGGGAGACGACCAGAACAAAAAAACCAGACTAAACCAGGTTAATAATAATTATGGTCCCAGAACTCGGTGGGTTTACTTTCTTTTTCTTTTTTTTTTCTTCTTTGGGTTCTATTTCTATCTAATACGTTGCTCGTTTGCATTAGAAATCCGTTTGTTACGATTATTATTTCGCATTTTTAAGGATTTGTGCGCAGTGCAGTCATTTTTTTTTTTTTTTTTTTTTTCGATATTACTTGGTCGTTGAACACATTTTTATCCATATCGAGGATTTACATTTTCATTGCGCGTATATATTAGATAATGTAGTACGCAAAACACTCGTGTACGATGAATATATATATATCGTAGTCAATAATCCTCTAGGACCAAATCCGAATTCTACAGGGAAAAATAAAATTTCTCCGACGGTTACGTTAAAACACGACCATAATTCATTTGAACGGGCAAAATAAACATTTTTAACGTGTTGATTTGGTTTTTTTTTTTTTTTTTGCAACATTTTTATGTCGTTAATTTCCGCGATTGCGATACTATCGGCGTCTTTTCGAACGATTTTCGCACCGCGGGCGCTAAACACTGGTAATGCTTACCGGAAAAAAAAAAAGTAATTTTTATAATCTTAAAAACTATATCAGAAATTATTATTTTTCAGTTGATAATTGAAATAAAATTTATAATCACGCAGCTATTGGATTTAAATCGTTTTTCTAGATTGTTTACAACGGTTAATCGATTGTTTCGGGTTCCGTATCGATATTCATCGAACTCGACTTCCGAGTGTTGCCGGTAATATTTTAGGGGCTTTTTTGTGCCACCGGGAAACTGTCAATGGCGATTTCGCCCGTGGCCGGTGTACACAAAGTCGAGTAAAAATGATAATAATAAGATTATGGAAAAAATAAAAAAAAAAGAAAATACCACTCTCACCGTTCGTACAGTCGGCGGGGCGCTTGTGTCGATTTATTGTTTTCGGCGCCGCGGATTCACCGGGACGGCGCTGCGGGCGATCGGACGTCGACCGCGGACTGGGAAACGCGACACGGCCGCGGGTTTACGGGCATCAAGTTCCCGGACTTTTTATGTACGCGGCGCGGCGACCGGCTGTGCGCGGGATAGAGCGACGGCTCGAAAACCAAAAAATACAACAACAACAACAACAACAACAAAAAAAAAAAAAAATACAACAAACAAACAAAAACGATAAAACGAAAAATGTGCGCGCGTACTCACACGATTCGCGGCCACTATCGTTGTTCGCGTGCGCCGGTTTTTGGAGGGAACGCGCGACTGACGGGCCGAACGGCCGGCGCGACCGCGGCGTTGATGTTTTTTCTATTACGTCGTCCGGCCGCCGGCGGACGCGACGTCGTCCAGAGACATCTAGCGGTACGGTCGTGGGGAAACCGGTCGCCGCCGACACGAAATCGTCACAGAGATCGGTTGTTTTTTTTTTTTTTTTTTTTTTGCCTCCGACGGGGTTCTAAGCGATTGGATTTTTACGTGTCACGTGAAATTATTTGAATTCGTCTCAGTCAGTCAGTCTGATCATTTCTGATATTATCGCAAATAGGAACGACTTTTTCGTTTTCATTTCGTCGCGTCCACTACCCTCTCTAGCCGGGAGTCGGCGACTATAGGCGGTAGCCGGATGGGAAAGTAAACGGACCGCTAAAAAATATTTTTTTTATTTAGATATTTCATCGGAGATATACAAAACTGAATTTTTGGACTAAGCGCGTTTCGCATATGTATGCGAACTGTACAAAACTGTCAACAAATATTAGCTATACAATGTTTGGCTCCGCGTACATAAAATGTGAAACTCCGTTCCTCAGAGAAAATATCTAACTGATCTTGAAGGACATTTTGACTTTGAAAACAATCTGCGCAATAGTTGTTTTCCGAGAGCGCCAAATTTTAAAAGTTCTACTCTAGCCAAAACTAGCCTGCAGGCATTTCTCTCATTAAGCTCACGGTATATTTTTTTTATATTCTATTCCATTAAACCATTTACCATAGACTGCGTTTTTAATACAAAAATAAATAAATCTATTTACTAATGTCTAGTTGTTTTTTATTTTGCTTCTGCGGACCTCGGACATTTTTTTGTTGTTGCAAATCATCCGGACCCCTGAGATATAGAGTACGAGTTCGAATGTATGTTGAAAAATTATGTAAATTAATTTTGGTACCGTAACTTCAAAAACTATCCGAAATATCGAAAATCTGTGATTATCAGAGTAATCTTCTTCTTCTCGTGTCCGGTTAGTGTTGCCAATTGTTCACTCTGTAAACAAACAAACAGGTAAATAATGTATTACATTCCAAATAAATAAATGAATATAAAATTAAAATAGAATAAACATATATATATAAATAGCCGGTACTTTGTCAAATTTTATATTTTGTAACCAGTGTGTAGCTACGTCTACGACGTCGTCCTTGGTGCACTGTATTGGGTTCATGGTACGGATGAGTATGTGTTCATCCGTCTGTTGTTCGTCGCATTCACAGTTGTCATCATATTTATTACTAAGGCCTTATTTCGCCACGATTTCTCTTGTTGTCGCGACCCCAGTTCTCAGCCTATTGATGATGGTCTTCCACTGTAGATGTTTACCAGACGGGAGGAACGGGTTAAGTTGGACGGGATCATCTAATTCCTTTGCAGTTCTCCGTCTGCAAAGTGCAGCTTGGTCTGGACGACCTTTTGATTATGTTGCCGAGCGAACAAACCCTCGTCGGGTCATTCGTGTCATTTTCATTCGGTTTCACCACACTTAAACACCAAGTGATGTCTTTCGTCTGTTAATCGTTTTCGCTTTATCCGTGTCCGTAGCTACACGCCTTCTAGTTCCAGGCGGGGCGATTCTCGACAGGCAATATACTACGTTCATCGGTGTTAGTCGGAAGCATTCCGGTATGGTTCGACATGTATTATTAAGTCAACAACATCCACGTGTTTCGACCTACTCCACACCGGACACGCGTAATTCCCTGCTGAAAAACACACTGTCCAGCCATGTTGGACGCTTTGTGTGTCCCCAAGAGGGGAGGGGACACGGTAAGAGCCTGCACGAGGCGTCCCCTGCATCCGATGAAATACGCGCCGAAACTATGCAATTGAAATAATTACGAGATAAGTAAATCTACACAAGGTTCAATGTCGAGAAATTCCGTTAAATGTATTGTTGTACAGGGTGCGGCAGAGCCGACTGACGAGTTTTGATGGGCTATAAATAACGAACAGTAAAACTTAGAGAAAAGATTTTTTTTATTTAAATCAGTTATTTGAATCCCATTTTTAAAAATTATTTTTTGAAAACAATATCTCCAAGATGGCGGCCGTCAGCATTGATTTTCGGCACATTTCGACTGGTATGGCCTCGACTTCCACGGTGATTTTCTGTTTAATTTCTTCTATGGTATGTGGGCGGGGTCTGAAAACCTTATCCTTAAGGTAGCCCCAGAGGAAAATATCACACATGCTTAAATTTGGGGACCGTGCTGGCCAGCCTATGTCTCCTCTCAGAGAGACTAACCGCCCAGGGAACATTTGTCGCAAGACAGCAAGTGAAATTCTAGCTGTGTGCGCTGTAGCTCCGTCTTGCAGAAACCATACATCTCCCAAATCATGTTCTTCAGCCATTTGCTCCTACCTATGCTGCAGATAAGTTTCCAACATCACAACATAACGAGCGGACGTGACAGTGACGGTCCTGTTCTCCAACTGCACGTTTTCGGGGGTTCTTACCGTTCTGGGTGCTCCGTGTCCAAGTCTACTTAGGGCACTTAAAGTTTCTTTTGGAATGCCGTATCCACAATTTGATAGTGTTAGCAGAAGGAACAGATTCAGCACGTGGAATGCCGAAGTGTATACGAAAAGCCCTTTGTGTAGCGATCACACAATGATTATTTTCGTAATACGCACGCACGACGAAACCACGATGTACACCTGTCCCACGATTACGAATAAAAACGGTATTACCGTACAATTCAAAATATACCACTTGTTAAGGCCTGCTCTTATCTTATCACAGGCTAATGACCTAATTAAACTCGTCAGTCGGTTCTACCGCACCCTGTACGTACAGCCAAATGGGCAGGCGGCGGTAAAGACAACTATGGCCGTTCGAAAACTGACTCGGCGGCGTCAGGTTTCCAGAAGCGGGGAAAAAAAAAAAAAAAAAAATTTAATTTGAAAGACCAAAACCCACAAACGCATTCCTACTATACGGATTGCATTTTCACCGTATTGCTCGTTATGAATACAGGCGTGGAGACACCAAACGCCGGTGCTTTAGGTGCTCTTGACCAGCGGTTCTCAACCTTTGTTTGCGGGCCACCCGAGATATTTACCCGATTTTTCACGCGAATTATTAAAAACTATTTCCGATGTGGACAATGGGGGACTACCGTCGCCCACGTGACTTTTTCGATTACCATAGTTAAAAAAAAAAAAAAAAAAAAAAAAAAAAAAAAAAAAAAAAAAAAAAAAAAAACAATTTCTTTCACGACTACACGAGTACCTCTCTAGTGATGTTCGCAATAATAATAATTGATACCGAGGAAAACGCGGGTTCGAAATCTTATCAAATTTAATCGTTTCCGTAAATGTTGGCCGATTGAAGTGTGTTTATAGCTTTGATGACCAAAACGATGGTTTGTTTGACGAATTATTTTAATTTACGATAAACGTTCGTTGATAGTTATTATTTTTTATTATTTTTAAAACTATTTCACGCTGGTAGTCTTGCAGTGGAAACAATAATATCAACGTTTGAACTTTTCGACGACGGTAATAAAAATTATAATATACAATAATCGAATTGTTTGCGGGTTCCTTGAAAAACCAAACAAATGAGTATAACTCATTTTTTATTTATTTATTTTTTTTTTTTTTCTATAGCATAGCGCCGAACGTCGTCGGAGGATGACGAATAGAATTTCCAGTAAACGTGTGCTGCTAAAAATCGTTATCTTTTTCCGCGCGATACAGTCACACCGCTGTTTACTATGGGTAAACGATGACGAAGAACGTCTACATCAGTGGCGCACGCAGGATTTTCAATGTGACGGTTGGGGGGGGGGCTTGAAAATTAATAATTAACCAGTTGTGTCACAGGTTCGAAAAATAATGTAGGTGCATACTTAGTTCTGGCCGATAAGAAACATACACGAAAAAAAAAAAAGAAACAAAACACGTTAATATTTAGTGCATTGGAAAAAATGAACGGCCAGTAAAATACAATTTTTATTTTTATTTAGTATTTTGTCCAGTCTGTTAATGGCAGACGTTTAGGTGAGTTTTTTTTGTCCTCTGAAAATTCTCTTCGTTCGGTCAATTCTTATTTTTTATTAATATCCGGCGTCGCTCGTGGATTTATTTGCCCACTATCCCGCATGGCCCAACTTAATCGTGGTTTTTTTTTTATTCTTTCTTAGCGCGTTGGTCTCTTAAGCGGCGTTGATCAGCGAATGTTCGAATGGCGGGTATTTACGTATATATAAAAATGGAAGATGTCTGTCTGTACGACATTAATAGACTCGAAAACTACTGGAGCGATTTTTACGCGTTTTTTTTTTTTTTTTTGCAAAATGACTAGTCAAAATATAATGGCCAGGACCTTTTTAACGTTTGGTACTAGTTTTAACAGAATTTTTTTTACTATCAACTAGTTGTGTATGAAATATATTGGCGAAAGCAACGAATTACCCAATAAAAGTGGATTCCCAGATGTAATTTTTATATGGTCGTCGGCCAAAGGTTAGGGATTAAACTAGACAATGGCATTTAGCAGAATTATACAGGATCTGATTTTTAAAACTAGTTTCGACTGACTTGTTTAAACCTGCGGTTAGTTCTGGTTTCGACAATATTTCGGAATTTAACTGTAGCATGTATATATATATATACGTATGATATTGTACGAGATAGAAATTAATGAAGTTATTCCCTAAAAAAAAAAAACCCTTAAACTTGAAAAAAAAAACTTTGGCTAAATAAATACTGAATGAATAATATAGACATTATGTTACAGCCGATACTTACGATAAGCGTCCAACGAGTTATGTCGGAAAACAGTATTTGTCTATCGGAATTGCAATGCTTTCGAGACAGTTTTTTAAACAACTCCATGTACGATAAACAACGTTTTTCATCAGACTGACAATATAATACTTAACCGTAAAACTCTATAACGGTTTTCAGTTTTTATTTTTAGATTAGATTTACATTTTGTTCGTAAAAATATATTAGTTATAGATACTAATATAAAGTACAAATACATACCTATGTACTCGTATGATAGATATGTAAATTTATCCAATTTAAGATTAATACGTCATTTTTAATGTAACAATATAACTATTTTTTCAACAAAAAAAAACACAATAACTCAGTCGAAAATACGATCTCGGCATTGTTTTAATGACAAATGTCAAAGAGTATAATTTCTATTTACTACTATAGGGGCGAACAAATATTTTGCCTCGGGGCGCTTTAACGTGTAGCAACGCCACTGGACTATACGTACCTAGGAAGCCCTTTATTTAGGCGAAAAAAAAACTATAAAAAAAAAAAAAAAAAAAAAGTGTTAACGTTGTGACGGTTGCCGTCGAGGACGTATTCACCTTAGGTGGCTCGGAGCCAAATTTGGAAGGGCTGAAAAATGTTGTGTAATTTGGTGATTCAAAAAAGAAAAAAAAAAAAACTATTATGATTGTATTTTAAATATTTTCAACATATACAGTACACAGTTTTTTTTTTTTTATCAAACACAATAATATTTTGCTAATCGAAATAATATACTTAATTAATCCGTTGTAATTCAGACGCACAGAAATTAAATGTAAAATTAAGTTTTAGCTATATACGTAAACCACAACATATAGGCGGAAATATAATTGGTACGTGTTTTCATCCATTTGTAGCGAAACATTGATTTCATTTTTTTTATTTAATTTTTTTTTTTCCACCGATTTCCCTAACAGAGTTTACCGGCCATCGGTTATCGCATAAATTATCAGCCCCGGGCCACGAAAACTTGAAATACATCTCTGTTGGCTGTAACATTTCGGAATACTATTCCCCATATCTGTTTTATCTCTCTCTCTCTCTCTTTCTATACATTTTATATATATATATTATACAGCTTAAAGTGTACGATTAAAAAAAATAATAATAATAATAACTGAAATACGTTTAGATTTTAACGGTTCTGCAGTATGGTAACGTCTTCCGTTACGATCCCCCCCAACCACGTGCCCCCTCGTCGTGGGCACACGATCCTTCGCATATTTTAACTTCAGTTCCATTTTATTACACCGTTTACTCTGCACTGCGCCGCCGCGGTAGACTATTACGCTATTATTATTTATCACCACAAATTCTTACACGAAATAATAATATACCCATAGGTACGTTTCGAGAAATCCAAAATGTCCATTTACGATCGGAATACTCGGTTCCGGCATTCGGTATTGCAGGCCGTCGTTGGTATGCGCAGTTAATATTTATAGGTGGTTCGGACGTGCCAGGGACATCCAGAAGAGGCGTGGGGGTTATAAAAATAATAATAATAATAATAATAAGAATAGAAAATCGAATCATTTGTACTCGTGTAATAGAATGACTAACATATTCGTTTAGGTTTTCTCATTTGTTTTTATCATAAAAATAATTGCCGAAATACCGATAGATTTTCCAAATGTTTCACTGTCGATGTAAAATCCATACATCATTCAGTAGTGAGTAAAAAAAATGTGGAAAAGTCGACGGCGGAAACACGATATAGGAACGGAAACGTTTTGTCGTTTCTTTCCCCCTGTAATTTTACCATATTATATAAAATAAAATATACGCAACGGATATTAGTAAATTCGGTAATCAACTAAACTATGTACGAAGCTTAAAATTAAAAAAATAAATAAATAAACCCAGTGTAAACAATTTCTTGTGAGTTTCGATTCTTTCGCCAATATTTTTTTTCACAATAAATTTTTCGAAAGCGGTTGATTTTTATTTTTTTTTTTTTTTGAACAACTAGAAAGTTTTACAAACGACCGTCTAAAGGTATTAGATAGATAGGTACGTGACTAATTTGATGTATTTATACTGCACCAAAGAGGAGTGAACAAACAAAAAAAAAAACAACAATACAAACTAACAAAAGACATATACCTAATAATAATGTATCAATACAATATGATATGTAAAATCGGGCTCAATACTCGAAATCTAAAAGAAAAAAAAAACCTATTCAGAACATATTTTCACATCGCGATCAAACGGAAATAAATACCGGCTTCGCTGGCTTCACGCGTGTATAATGTCCGAAAGCTAATTTCGTAAACGGATTTCAATATCGTAAGTGTATAAGAAAAAACAAATATATATATAATTTTTTTTTTGTTTTTAATCGCTAATAATTTCTAATATAATTACCTAAAACGGTATGACGAATAATAGACCGCGTTTAATCGTATATGCGGAAAGGTATTCGGAAATTTGGCGTCCGGGGCGCTAATGTTATTCCGCCCGCCGCCCATAAAAAAATATGTATTACACTAGATAATGTGGTTTTTTTTTTTTTTTTTAATTTGTAAAAGGTCGTAAATATTTAATTAACAAAAAATATTGGTCATGTAAAATAATGCCGCCCCGAAATACGTTTCTGTCTGCGTAATGCGGTTACAATCAATCCGATCCAGAGGTTGTACGAAGGGCGCGGATTTTCAGCAAAAAACACAATATATTAAAAATTATAGAATATCGAAATTACGTAAATGAAAGGGCGCAACACCGCACGGAAGGGCTTCTACTCGTTTACGTGTACATATCGTTTTGTTTTATCGCACTGCCATATATATTATCGTAAAATTACGAACTTAGTGTTAACTCAGTTGATACGAACTTAGTGGAGAATGAGAAAAAAGATCACGATCACGAAGAAAACGACGATCGACTCCTACAATTACTGCTGGTTGACAACGCGCCTATCAGAAATACGAGAAATACTAGCTGCAGAAATGTTGGGTTGTGTTAAACAAAATAGAAAACATTCGCGTTGAAACGCATTCTCGGCATCTCAAGCAAACAGACACAGATAGTTTTGTTTATATAAATTAAAAATAATAAAAAAATATTAACAAATAAAATATGTACGTATAAAATACGCACGTGTATTTTTTTTTTTTTGATTGAATTCAATAGAAAAAAATATATACGTAATTATAATTAATTTATAAATCTGAATTACCTGTTAAATTGTGTTCAAAATGAAAAAAATAACAATAAATAAATAAACTCCATATTTAACTGCATTATTTTTTTTGAACATTTTTTATTTTTATTTTTTTTCCAAACGCTCTAGAGAGCTGGTCCCTAAAAGAACGTTTTAAGCGAGTTTTACCAATTCAAATCAATAGGGACAAGTCGATGCACGTAAATTTCACTTTGCGTAGAACTGTGAATATCCGAGTATCGCAGGATCGCACAAAAATCCCACAAAAAGATTCAGCTAAATACATGGGTATGCGCACCTGAATTACGCCTGGGAATTCGGAAACATCGTGTCTGTCAGAAAAGATTACAAATGATAGAAAAAATACGCGAATTGTATTGGCTAGTTGGAAGACATACCAAACTAGACCTTGCTCCGTCCGCTTTACGTACGCTATCATCAAACCAATTTGGACGTATGGCATACAAACTGTGGGGCTGTGCCAGCAAAACCAACACCGAAGACATTCAACGTTGTCAAAATATCGCCTTCCGTACCAATGTAGCAGCATACCGGTGTGATAGAGGAACGACATCATACATGGCGATCTAAAGATATCGTCCGTCCAGTACGAAATCAATAGGTTTGCTATCAGACATTCCAATAGACTAGAGCTTGGGGGAAAACAAAAAAAAAAAAAGAGCGTTTTACCGTACATGTGTTATATTATAAATATATATACAGGCTGCGGCAGAGCCGACTGACGAGTTTAATGAGGTCGTTAGCCTGTGATAAGATAAGAGCAGGCCTTAACAAGTGGTATATTTTGAATTTTACGGTAATGCCGTTTTTATTCGTAATCGTGGTCTGGACAGGTGTACCATCGTGGTTTCGTCGTGCGTGCGTATTACGAAAATAATCATTCTGTGATCGCTACACAAAGGGCTTTTCGTATACACTTCGACATTCCACGTGCTGAATCTGGTCCTGCTGCTAACACTATCAAATTGTGGATACGGCATTCCAGAAGAAACTGAAAGTACCCTAAGTAGACTTGGACACGGAGCACCCAGAACGTTAAGAACCCCCGAAAATGTGCAGTTGGTTAGAGAGTCAATTGAGCAGTCGCCAAGACGCTCAGCCCGGAAACACGCTGTAGCTTTGGGAATCTCAGACAAATTCTTCTGCAAATTCCTCCGATATCAACATTTTCTGTAGCGATGAGGCCCATTTTCATCTTTCTGGAACTGTAAATAAACAAAATTTTCGTACTGGGCTACAAATAACTCACGGCAGCTCCATGAAAGACCACTACACGTGGAAGTCGAGGCCATACCAGTCGAAATGTGCCGATAATCATATGAGAGCTTCAGAGATCGTCTACAACAGTATATCAATGCTGACGGCCGCCATCTTGGAGATATAATTTTCAAAAAATAATTTTTAAAAATGGGATTGAATACTGATTTAAATAAGAAAAAAAATCTTTTCTCTAAGTTTTACTGTTCGTTATTTATATTCCATCAAAACTCGTCAGTCGGCTCTGCCGCACCCTATACTAGCTGCCATCACCCGGCCTTGCTTGCGTCAAGGTATCGTCTAGCTGTCCCACACATAAGTTTAGTATGCCGGTGTCGAGGTTTAACTTTAGGTTTTGGTTCCCGGATAATTAAAAATTTGTATTTGAAACGTACTTAACCGTGTCGGTCAATGGGGTTAACTCAAGCAATTCAAATGTATCTTAATGTACCTACACGATTAATGGTCTTATTTATCTTGTAATTTATTTAAATGTATTAGAATCAATAATAAATTGAAATATTTCAAAATTTGTATTTCACGCAATTTTCAAATGCAATATATAAATATATGCTAGCTGCCATAACCCGGCCTTGATCGGGTCAATTTTGTCCAGAATCTTTTTTAAATTCATAGCGAAGTGTGAAATGTATTGGTTTTATTATGATGTGTGTTTTTTTTTTAAAAAATGTTTTTTCTGTCTAAATCAAATTAAATGTTTTTTTGTTTTTTTTAAAATTCCATTTTACTTTTAAATTTTAAGTTTCAATTGGCTTACGCATTAAATATTTCCGGAACCGGCACAAATAGATTTTGTTTGCATGAGGCGCGTATAATTAAATATGAGAAAATCATTGGACGGTTAAGTCTAAATCTGTAACGTTTAATTGTATGGCCCCCGTGCCTTATTTATAGTCATTGAAAAGCATAGTTTTACGGGAAGTTGGTGCCGTCTAAATTGGAATAGTAGATTGGTGAATCTTTAGATTTGGTGGTATCTTTGGTATTCTAGGGATCAAGACCGTTTCCTTGGCTCCACAGACAGTAAGGATCGTAGCAGACTCGAGCAGACGGTTTTTTTTTTTTTAAAGATTTTATTCCTCGATTCGTTGCAAAAGAAATCGGACCTTTAAACACGTGGAGCAAAATCCTGAAGTAAAAACGTTCACTGTTATTCGAGCGAACTACATATCCCAACCTTCCAAGGGCATTCGTTTTTTTCCCCCCTTCTTTGTTTTCATCGTTGGTATATTTTGGTTGATTGTCGTCCGGTCTACATATTATGTATCAACCGGACTGAAATTGCTTCACTTAATTTCGAGAGTCTAAACTAAACGTACCTTGATCACTAACTATTGTTTGTTATATTTCGCGGAGGAGGGGATTACCGATTTAGCGTAACCAAACTCGCCATTTGATTCCGTATAGTACTGTATACTATTAGGTTTGCATGGTTATCAACAAATTTAACTGGTTTTATTTTTTTTTAATTTTTTTTTTATTTCATCCGTATCACCAAGGTAATCCCCATAAAACGACAAAAATAATTTGATCGCTGTACTGAAAATACCCAATAACCCTGTGTGTCAGCCGCCCTTACAACGCCCCCATCGCCCATTAGGTCCAATTGTGAATGTAAACCGTCCAGGGGATCCATTCGAATACACGCAAAAAATGTCATCAAAATCGGTACAGAAGATATATATATAAAGACGATTAATGAATTGTTAAAAAATTGGATAAAAAAAAAATCACTGGGTGGGAGGGGACCCGAAATGACGCCACTGCAACGGTTGTACGTTTAGTATAACTGAACGTGAGTCATAAAAAAATTAACGTTATTCATTTTTTTTTTTTTTTATTACGTCGGGACGAGCCGAGAAGACTTTCGCCGCACGGTAAAACGCAATCGTATATATTACATGCCACATAAAAAATAATATATATATATATATATATATATATATTTATTTATTTTTTATTGCTTCGGGAAATTTAATCGAATTAGACGCACCGAAAAAATCGGATATCGCCACACCGCCGCCGATTAGCATTGTTATTATTGTTATCGCGATTAGCCAACCAAAAATTTAGGTGTGCACGCACGGTGTGTATTGCATAATTATTATTGTTAATAATCGTTTTTTTTTTTTTTTTTTTATACTTATTTTCCACTCCGCGAAATTTTCGCACCGTCCAAAACGCGGGAAATAAAAATAATAATATTTTTTTTTTTTTTTTTTATTACACCCGTGCGAAATGTAGAAAACGCCCAACGCGATAACAATTAAATCCGTGTCACGAGCGCAATACATTTATCACGGACAATAAATAATATATATATATATTATTATCGATACGATTGAACAAAATTTACAATAAACGTATCGTTCAAAAATGATAAAAAAAAAAAAAAAAAAAAAAAAACCACTACTTCCCGCAAAAAAACCCCATTATTTATATATATATAACTTTTTTCGTACGCATACGCATATTATTAGCGATTACCGCGAGATTACCGCGTCGTAATAATATTTAATCTTTAAAAAAAAAAAAAAAAATTTAAAAATAAACAGACTAAATAGTATTTTTGCACCGTTAACCGTTGGCCGATGAAATGTCGTGGAAATACAAGGGACGTGCAGCGGGGCGATTGAGTTAAAAAAAAAAAAAAAAAAAACAAAAAAACTGAAATCAACGACAAACCATAGAAATAATAAAAATAAAAAACGATAAACGATTCCGGAACATGTTTCGATAAATATAAATTGAAAATCGTATACGTTTGTTGTAATTACGAAATAAATTACAATATTGTTGTTCTTGGTTTTAACATCGAATTTTAACATCAAATCCAAAGTGAAAATACATTTCAAATACGTTTTTAACGTCTTACTCGACGATTTCAAACAGCTATAAATAACTCGAAAAACTCTTGTACATTTGGGAAATTTTACCACGGCCCGATAGAAAGTTTTACTACAAGCAACCGGTGATAATGTTAGGTTTCTACGATTACGTCTAACGGGATTACAACAAAAATCTAAAATCGAAAAAATAAACCGTTCGTCACATATGGTAAAAACCAAAAGATAACGTCCGGCAATAACACTGTGGTTTTATGTCACGGCCATTGAAAATCTCTTCAAATTTATGCGAGAATAAATATTTAATGTTAATTCACGTAATGTTTCATATATTTCGTATACGAGTGGGATTGTTTACGTCGTCGAAATATTATGCCATTGAGAATTTATTTTTTTTTATTTTTATTTTTTCTAATAAAAATGCGATTCATTCATAAAATATTCATAGTAGAATGCCGTCGTCGTCGTCGTCGTCGTCGTTGTTGTTGTTGTTGTTGTTGACGTCATTTTCGTTTTTATCTTAATCGGACTATACCTTAATAGGACCAGTATTATTGTACGGAACTTGAAAGCTGAAAAAAAAAAAAAAAAACTAAAAACAAACGGAAACCGAAAAGATCTTTGGACCAGTAAAGGATAACGTACCTCGTAAGACGAGGGAAAAACCTACACCGGTTTTTAGAGATCATCAAGAACGAACCCGATAGGAAAATTACATTTTTTGCGTAGGCCGATGAAGAGGCGGGAAAACGAATGAAAAAATGGATGCGATTCATTTAGGAGGTTAGGAATATTTGACGAAATGGGTATGGAAACAACAGGAATATTGGTAATGGGACGGGATGGTTAATCGGTACACACAGATGCCAATCCAAAATAATAACGAATCACAAATTCGTATAATGCGCAAAAAACGTACGCTCGAATATAATATATAGTTGTTTTTTTTTTTTTTTTATTTTTTTTTTTACTGAACAACGTTTTCCAAGTAAGTCCGAACCGATTTATGGGACCGGACCGAAGTAATCAAATATTTCGACGGGTAATTACGAATTGTTTTATTTTTTTTGTCTGGTTCGGTCTGTGAGTAAAATAATAAAATATACGTTACTCGTGAACGGTGGCCCAAAATATCATTGTAACGTTTATTTGCCGTCGACGTAACGGACGATGACATGAGGGGGGGAAAACATCTTAACGCAGAAATTTTGGAACGGAAATTTTTAGCGGCTCACTGAAAACCGGGAAATCGTCCAAATTGTAACATTTGGCTCTTCCGTCTCAAACGGTTGCCGAACAACTGCCCTTAGGCCAACCGAATGTCTTCCGAATGAATTCTTTACTGCTTTACCACTATATATATATATTCGTTTATTGATTAGCTCATAATTTATGTAATTTATTTTTGTCTTGTACAGTTCTATTAATAAACGACAACGCTAGAAAATTACTATTCTAAAATGAATAATTTTAATCCGATTGGTTTGATATTCCTTACGTAATTATGGCCTTTCCTGCGATACGATAATTTCCAACCCGTATCGTTTTAATATGGTTTTAGGGTTATACTTGGCACGTCGCGGCGACAATGTGTTTTTTTTTTTTTTTTTTTGACATGTGTATGTCTTATGGCTGGGGGTCATTCTGTTAATTTGTCCGACACCGAGAATGTTACCGCGACGCTCGTTTAAAGAACAACAAGCTCGAAATCGTCATTCCGATAACCGAACCGCCGCGAAATGTCTGTATTGACGAATTTCCCGTCGCTGATAACGTGAATTCAATTTTCGTTTTATCCAAAAACGAATTCGGTGTTTCCTGCGCTGTTTGCGATCGCCTTTGGTTCGAGAAACATATGAAGCACGTTCCCCAGAAAGCCCTTAGATTTTTTTGCTCGAAAAATACCCAGACTTAGATTCTCATAATATGACCGTGTGCAATACTTGTTATAAAACTCTGCTCAGTAACAAAGTTCCCCGTTTTGCCACGATTAACGGTTTTTGTTATCCTTCTGATTTCCATCTGGTTTACCGCCTCTCGATCCTATCTCTGAACGATTAGTGTCACCGCGTCTTCCATTTAAAAATTTAGAAAAATGTATACTCAATGAAAATAATTGCTGTCTTTGAAAAATAAATAAATAATTACCGTCTTTGAAACTTGTTTATTTTTTACACGTGTTAAAAAAGTTACCTACGGTTTAATCCTCGTCTCCTCGTTTCTAATACCAAATTGCCATCGACATTCTTACGTCAACTATATTAAGTAGAAACAAGACATATACATGTACCGATGTATCTGTATGTAGTGTAGATACTCTTAGTTTTTTTTTTTTATATAAATCGAGCATATGAGTACCGCCGAGTAGTTTACACGTTTCGGGCAAGTAAAAACTTTTTTTTTTTTTTTTTTTTTTATTTGCCGATATTGTGTCGTTAATGCGTTCGAATTCAATTAAACGTTTTTTTAGTTCTCGTCGCGGGCGGCGGCGGAGCGCGCTGTCGTCGCCGTCGTATCGGCCGCCGAAAAACGCGTCGGCGGCCGATACCCTCCTATTGGTGGTGGCGACCCGACCTAAATTTCGGCGGCCCCGTCGCGTCCCGTCCCGGTGACCCGGTTTTAAGGCGGGCGAAAAAAAAGAAAAAAAAAGAAAAAGGTCTCCAAGACCGGGTCACCGGGTCACCGGGACACCGGGTCATCGGGACACCGGAATGTAAACCCGGGGTTTCCGGGTCGCGTCGTCGGCACCCTCCGCGGTAACGCGACGCCCGACGAACCCCGGTAAAACGAATAAAAATCATCGTTATTCCTTTTTAGTGTTTTTTTTTTTTTTGAAAATCAAGCGAGCAGGGTGTTCTCCGCCCTCAAAACTAATGGTGACAATAAATATCGGTCGTATCAGATATCAGAGCTGCTCGTTTCATAAATTGTACAAAAAGGAGAAAAAAAAAAAAATGCGAAAATCTTTCGAGGGCGATTGACCAAACGTAAAACACCGGTATAATGATTATTATCTCGGGAAGTATTACGGTTTTTCTTTTATACAACTTATAGAAACGAACAGCTCTAAAATATTGCACGGCCGATATTTTTTTGTCACCCTAAGTTTCGAGGGTGAAAACTAATATATATATATATATACAATAAAAAAACACTTGGAGTAGTAGCGATGTTATTTATTTTTGCTACCCCGGTACGGTAATATTATTTCGAACCAGTGGCGGTCAAATGATTTCGTCATTGGAGGGTAGGCAGAATTTTTAACATATTATTTTAGATTCCGAGTGGGTCTTGTGGTTTTACAATGGCATTTGTTTAATCGTTTTTTTTTTTTTTTTTTGTAAACGCTTTTTCGCCCAGAGAAGACGTCGTCCGATCTATACGGTCCCGCACAGTTTCCGGTAATCAATTTTCTCTAGTTGTTACTTTAAACCGGTCGTTTTTCGATAGGACTATTGGTTTATTTTTTTTTTTTTAACGCGGCACCAAAAATACTACCGAAAAATCACGAAAACACGTGCAGCAACACGATTTCGTCAAATTGATTCTATTTTATTATTATGACTTTTTTTTTTATGTTACCGTGGCAACAATGAAAAAACACGACCCGACACTACTTCGCTCGGAATCGTTTGTCGTTTGCAATTTATCGTTGCCTACGGATATAAATTATATTCCAATCTACTATAGACTATATTTCCCCGACTTCCCGCCTACAACGGTGACCCGCCCGCGGTGCAATGTATGTACGTCTTTTTTCTTTTTTTTTTTTTTTTTTACAAACACAATAAAACTTATCGCTTAAGACGCTTTCCCGCATAAAACACCGTTTCCCGTCTAGTCCCTAGACGTTTCCTATACAATGTATATAAAATGGATCAATGTAAAAAAAAAAAAAAACGCCCGGTAAAGACGTTCGGTTTTGTATAATCCGATGTGACGCTCCTTTGTTCAGCAGACGGATTTTAGTAATTATTTAGAAATAAAAATAGATATCGTATAAGACATTACCAATAAAAAACTTGTTGGCTTGCCGCAAAAACACTCGAATACTACACAATCTAAGTTGCAAGCCCTTAGGCCCGGGTATCATTGAAGCGGTAAACACAAAAATACCGAAAAAAAAATTACTTCAGCGATATTTCAGTGTACTCTCTTCGAGTTACCCAAACCCTAACCCCGAAATTAATGTTTTGGACGGGATTCATTACATCAGTGCAGCTCGGGATAAAATTAAACCAGTAGCTGTTTTTTTCGGAGAGTCGCATTTGGTGTGTTGAACGGCTCTGTTACGGGCTGATAGTTTTTTTTTTTTTTTTTTTTTTTTGCTTTTCAATTCTCGCACACGACGCTATAGGTCGCTAAATGAATGGTCCCTTAAAGAACGTCTCGAGCGTGTTTTACTGTATATGATATCGTAATGTCATTACATTCGAATATTATATTTTTGTCCCGGTTACTGATAAGGTACATCCATTATGAGTACATCGTACAATACACACGCGCGCATTTATCATTAAATAAAAACCAAATATATGCAATACGAATAAATTATTTTTATAAAAAAAAAAAAAAAAAAAAGTATTATATAATATAGCTATTATATAACACGGCCTAGGTTGTGTGTAAATAATAAGACCGGTTTCGATTTGAAAAATGATTATCAAGTAAAATAAAACAACGTCCGGTCGTAAAAATAACATTTGTTTTTTTTTTTAGATTCTCAGCAAAACGAGAAATGGGTTATTATTGGGTTTTGCAATGATGCGTTTTTTTTGTCGCCGCCCTCCGACCCTTACAATCTTACTCGTTAACGCGGTTTCTGCGCCGTCTGCGAGGCGGTAAACCGGTTGACGATTTTTGTTTTGTTCGCTATTCGCCCGTAAAAAAATGATGGGGGGGGAGGGAGGGGAAAAAATAAATAATAAATAAATAAATATAAACCGCGCAAAAAATGGCAGCCTGCGAACAGCAAGGGCCGTTCTTGGGATGTGTGTGGGAACAACGCGCGCGTTCGAATGCATACGGGTACAGTGTGCCTCTCTGTGCGGAAGAAACCCATTGCGCGTCGTCAGGATTGTGTCGGGACACTGCGACCGGGCGGCGCGGGCGGCATCGGGAGTGTCCTCCAAAACCGCGACACCGGAACATGTGATGGAACACGCATGAGCAGATCGGCCTAAACTTCACTCAGGGATCGATGTTCAGCATGCCATCACTGGACACACCACTCCCGTCCGGTAGTGCGCGGTCGCCCGTATATATACCCGGCAGTCGGCGCCCGACGGACACACGGCAGAGCGCCGGCGTTCCCGGCCGCGTGCCGGGCGACTCGGCGCGCGATTTGCCGCGCGGCCCGGACCGCCGGACGCTCCGGAAACCGGTGCTTCGGCCGGTCCCACTCCCGGTGCCGGTACGACAGCCGGCCGACCGGCAAACCGCGATTTACCGTCGGGTCGCAATACGGACGGGCGACCGGCCGACGACGGCCGACGGTGCCGGCACCTGCCGGCGGCGCGCCCGTCCCGCCGACGGCCCGACGCTACGCCGATAGATGGCGCGGCGCGGGCCATCCGATTTAACAAGTTTTTAACAAAATTGACAAATTATTTTTTTTTTTCTTTTTTCCTTACTAATCCCGTTAAAATGCTTATTCAAAATAAACCGTAGAGACTGCAGGGAATCACCGGCGCTGCCAGTCACTTATATATCTCTTTTCTGCCGGCAAAAGCACGGGTAAACTACGGTGAAAACGGCCTACCGTCGACTAAGTGCAGCTACGCATGCTGACTGATAACGATGATTCTTAGCCTCTTCGAACAAATTATTTTATTTCGAACATGATTTTTTTTTTTTTTTTTATGTAGTTTTCGTCGTTAAGGAGTACGCGTGTCAAACTCAATGTGTCGAGTGGGCACTCGAGTATATTGAATAGTTTACTACGCGGGCCGCCCATAAACATTTATCGGAAAAAATGATTATTTTATACAAACCGTTCAATTTTATTCTTGACTATTATTGATTTAATAATAAACATTTGTACATATACTTTTTTAAATACATGTTAACATTAATATATTTTTCACGTATTTTTTTTTTTTTTTTTAGTACAAATCATACCAATCGCTTATTAGAAACAATCGGTTAATTGGACACATTTCACCTTGGTCCCAAAGTGTTTCTAATAAGCGGCTTCTACTGTATATGTTTACCGGTAACCAAGCAACGATAGTTTCCCTAGTAACGTGTTAATTATTGATCCGTATGTGTATCCTAACCGCCTATAAAAAAAAATCATTAAATTTTCAATGAAAACGAAAAAAAAATTGACGGTCACTTATCGAAATAATGCACTGGTCCTGTATTTTAAGTCTGACCGAATGGCACGCGTGAGCGTAACCTTATGAAAATCGGTTTGTGTAGTCTCGGGCGGGCTGCACACCGAAGAAACTAGTCTTGAGAAACTAATTTCGTGAAATGTGAAACTTTAGTTTCACGAAACCGTTCGATTGAAAATCGAATAGATTCGCGCATTGCGTTTGACGAAACAAAAATCTCTCACAGTTGCGCAACCACGGTTTCACGAAACTTTTAATTTCGGTTTCAACAATAAAGTCTCGTATAAATTATAAATAATTAATATTATATTATTATAAACTTTGTACGTTCGTGTTATATTTATCAAATTTTAGTATTATAAATATATATATATATACACTGTAGTATACACAGCATAGTTAATATTGAATTATACAATAGTTCAGTTATAATTTCAATAATTTTTTTGTTTTAAATATTTTAACGCAATATTAAATTATCTATATATCTATACATATATATATTTGAATAACAATAATAATTTTCTTGATACATATTGATCATCCTTTTTTTTTTTTTCAAATTCTTTATCCGTTTTCATTACGACAACAACGTCAAAAACAAAACAAATAATAATAATAATAACAATAACCGAAATTAATTTAAATAAGTTAACTGTCGTTTTCAAATTAACTCGTAATTTACGAATTAATAATTAACTTAACCGAGTTAATGTCGTTCATAAATTTGTCAATAATTCAAATGATTTTTATTTCTCATTTTCAATGAAGACGTAAATAAATAATACGCATAGTGTCGATTTTGCAGCATTTTATAGCAATAATAATTTGAACAATGACGACTGCACGGCGAAGAAATAGTCCGATATAATGGAATTATTATATGTTTCAGTTCAATCGTCTAATTGTTAACGGTATAGTACATCTTGTATGTTTAGATATTTTCTTTTACACTGTAAACCATTTCGTATTATAACACAATGAACAACATTAGTATCGGTATCATTATCAATAATTAATTAATTAATAAATAATTAATATTATATTAATTATAAATTTTGTACGTTCGTGTTATATTTATCATATTTTTGGTATTATATATACACAGCATAGTAACAATAGTAAATACTAATTTAATGGTGTTTATATACGACATAATAATCCCCGTAATAAAATCCCATAAATGGGAACGTTACCGACGTCTTGACCGATATTATCGTTGTTTTTTTTTACTTTTTATTTTTATTTTATACAAAATATCGTTTGCGACGATCTGCCGCATTACTGTTTTTAATAGCGCCACGTGCGTCGTTCGGAGTAGTCGTGTCCTCTCGGTGTTATTATGGGTTTGTCTTCTGGTGCCAAAACCGTACTCCGGTTAGTATTTTCCTTTGTTACACGTGGGTCCGACTAACCGCACTAAATGATGAAAAGCGACTCCGAGACATTCGGCAGAAACTTTGGAATTTATCCTCGTCGGCGGTTAATCGCTTTGCAACTGCACAGCTACTATGCCGTTTGTCTTTTAAAAACGGACGAGTCCACTTTACCTACGTTCCCTTTTTTTTCCTTTTTTTCGATACGAAGCCACCAATACAACATTTAACACGTCCTCATCATCGGACGACATTGTCGAAACTATACATTTTTCTGTTTCACACCGGTGTACGCAAATGTGAAATTGGTTTCTTAAACCGATTTCCTACCAGGTGTGCAGCCCGCCTCAGAGCGGATTGCGCGCGAACCCGTCATACGCTTACACTGTGAATAATATATAAAAAAAAAAAAAAAAAAAATTAAAATAATATATCAACTGCCGAGTGGGAAAAACGAACGTAAATATTTTACCGCCTCGCCGACGACGACTAGGTGTGTTTCGCTCGCGTATTATTTTCGCGTGTACAATAAATACAAAGCGATTTCGCAGACCGTTTTCAATGTCGTCGCGGCCGTGCGTTTGTAATATTAACAATATTATTATTATTATTATTATTACTGTGTTATTATGGGCACGCCGCACTCGTTTTCGTCGACCTCCGACGAATATGGCGCGTGTGCCGCGGTTTTTTTATATATTTTTTTTTTTTTTTTTTTTTATTGTGTTTCGGATTCGCGTACCTACCGGGACACTCCCGGAATCGAACAGACAAAATAAAAAAAAAAAAATAAAATAACCGTCAGATTCCGCCGGCATTCCGCGGGCCGTCGTTTGTGTACGCCCGACCCGGGGTCGGCTCTAGGCCTCTTTCCGCGCCCAGTCCGAGAACCGAGTCCCCCCCCCCCCAGGTGCCTCTACCTCTTAAACGATTTAAACATGTAATACAAACGGAAACATAATAATTTCAACCCGTGACCTATTGAGTAATGCGTTACAGTGATATAACAATCTTAAGACCGGAATATAAAATGGTAACGAGTTTCGGAAATTCGGTATAATACGTATGTGCAAACGAATAATAATACGACCCTTGTTGCCCAACCGGATAAAAAATATATACTAAAGAATTTACAAAATAACTCGCAGTTGTTCCGTTATATTGTTTGGCCGCCGTAGCTGCACACGTGGGTGCATCACGGTCGAGTTCCGAGGTTTTTTTTTTTATTTTTTTAGACAATTTACAATCTGTATTTCATAACGCAATAAGTAAAAAAAGAGGACTGACACATAACACTACATACATAATAGAATAACACGTCAAGCGCAAGTTGAGCGAAATCATCCGGCGATGGTACCCTCCGGTAATTTATTTTTATTCATTAATTTAATAGGTCACGGGCACCAATTTCTTTTGAGTCGGCGCGGTGGGCGGTCGGGAAGAGTACGCGATGCAAGGTGAGAGACCCCAAAGGATTGGGATGGTTTTGTAGTTTGGAGTGAAATCTGTTATAGTACAATTTAGCTAATTGGTCAACTGTTGGCATTCTTAGATCTTTGTGTAGGGTTTCATATGTTACGTGCCAAGGGGCCGAGGCTATTAGCCGGACAGCGATGGACCGAGAAGCTTGTATGGTGCGGATTTGAGAAGGTTTGGCACACCCCAGAAAGGATTTGCATACCGTACGCCCAAATGGGTCCGAGTAGAGATTTGTACAATGTGGACTTTGTGCGTGTGTTGATAGTTTGGATTTGAGAATCGGCCTGAGTAGATGAAGGCGGTTGTTAAGGATTTTACGTTTGGACTTGAAATGCGGTCCCCGTGTCAATCTTTTGTCTAGTAAAATTCCCAAATATTTTACCTGATTCGGTGTAGGAATCCCGACTCCTCGAAGTTGAAGCGAGGGGAGGTTGTTTTTTCGTAGTGTAAATGGCACATAGAAAGATTTATCGGGATTTATTAAAATTCTCCACTCGGTTGCCCGGGTGTTCCGAGGAGTTCCGAGTTAACAATAGTTTGTTAGTTGATTGTTTTTGACATGTATATGTCTTTATGGCTGGGGGTCATTCTGTTAATTTGTCCGACACCGAGAATGTTACCATGAATAAAAAAAATAATAATAAATAAATAATTCCTGTCTTTGAAACTTGTTTATTTTTTACACGTGTTAAAAAAGTTACCTACAGTTTAATCCTCGTCTCCTCGTATCTAATACCAAATTGACATCGACATTCTTATGTCAACTATATTCAGTAGTAACAAGACATATACATGTACCGATGTATCTGTATGTAGTGTAGATACTCTTAGTTTTTTTTATTATTATTATTATTATTATTATTACTATTCACAGACAAGAGTGTACCCGCAAGACAATCGTTTAAAGATTTTTTTTTTTTTTTTAATAAATTAATATAACTGTGTAATATGCATTACAGTATTACACGCCACTGTCCGTGGGGTTTGAACCCACCCCGTGGATGAGACAACGCGCGGCATACAATTACAGTGCCGAACCGTTTAAAGCCCCGCGATCACGATGTATTTGTAGAATATTAGCATTTGTGCAATAAAAAATAGACAAGGTTATTGATGTTTTCAATAATAATTACAAACGACAATTCAACAGTATATTTATATGACGTGTGAAAAATAGCCGGCCCCTCAGTTGGCCAACTCTGGGTTCGCCTGTGTGTACGTGTGTGTATGACTACGGATTAACCGTATCAGTTTGTATTTTTATAACAACACGGTGTGTACGGATACCCGTGCGAATATTTCGCAAAAAATGTATTAACAACTAAAAAATAACATTTTACTTCGCGGAATTTTTCCAAACGGGACTTTTTGCTCTAGAACAATTATCGATGTTTTATGTAAACCGACCTAACAGTAATCTATATCGACTTGCAGGTTAATGAAGCGCGCAAAATACCTTCGATTAAACGTCGACACGACGTTTGGAAAAAAACGTACCTAGACTATTGCGTTCGAGTGCTAAAGAAAGACCATAGGTAACGATAAAAATGTTCAATGATTACTAATGTCGTACGGTAATCCATGGTTCCGGAATCGTACAAAACATTCTAAATCCAGAATATCGCAAGTATAATCGCCACCTTTTTTTTTTTTTTTTTTTTTCTTCACAGGTCAGGATTTATCGATTTAATTAGCCAGAGTAAACGGATATTTTATTGATTGTAGATAAACGTTATACGAGTTTTTTTTGTACATTTTAAAACCGCGCGCGCCGTAACAAAATTGTTGTCGTTGTTGTTCCGCATTTCTTTCTCGCTCCCTCTCAGTCGTCTTTAGACTCGTGCGGACGGCTGCCGCCGGCTGTCCGCCGGAGTTTGGCCGTCACGCAGACGATGGTCGCGGCGTTTATCAGGTACGTGGCCAAGCACACCAGGCACAGTTCCCGGATGATCAGCCCCAACACGATGGCCAAGTAAAACGACGACAGGTTGGACGCGACCGTCATATAGTAGTGCACCGTCACGGCCCGGTAGTCTTCCGTAAAACCTGCGGAACAAAAAACGAAAATTGTCGCGGTAATGCCGCGTTACCTCTACTACTGTAATTACGTAATAATCCTACGGAAACGATTACGATTGAGGAGTAGGTAGACCAACTGTTCCCTCTTCTTGTCAAGTACGTATAGATAATTCTGTGTGTGTGTGCGTGTACACCGATAAACACGGACAGTCGACATATCCAATTGGATATGGTACCAGATTCCAAAAACAACTCATTACCTCTGAGTAAAGAAATTCTTGAATTCGCTAAGCCGCGGAATATTACAAACATTAATTTTATTAAAGATTTAAAAAACGATCGATTGTTTTTACAGTTTCTGCGGATAGAAAAACAACAACGGTTTTTTATTCGATATTTTCAAGAACGGATTTTAACCAGAGGGTTATTTCAGGTCACGGTTCCAATTTCGCTTTAACCTTCCAGGCGGATTTCCCGGAATGGATTCAGAGTTCAGGGCACGGATTAGTGGGTCAGAGTGATTTGTAAGACGGTACGGAATAATTTATAGGCTTTTTTGGCTTCTTCTTGAACTGTTGAAATGTTTAAATCTGAATGCAAGGTGTGTGGTTTGAAACGTACGGAGGAGCGCATGTAGTCATTCGTAGCGAGAACGATTGGAATGTTCGGATCTTGTAAGTATTAGATTTTTTTCGCTGCTCCCCACAATTGGATTCCGTATAACCAAATTGGCTTGAGGAGGGAATTGTGAAACACTAAACGGTATATGTACCGCAAAGTTATTATTTTTAAATCAAGTCTATTTATGTCTATTGGATCCGATAAATACCTCGTCCGCTTGACGATTTTCCCACCGTCATCCCACGCATTCCCCAACTTTGTAAAAATCACCAGTGTCGAATTTCTCGTAATTAATCGTTCAGATTTTGTACAATTATTATAATAGTTCAATGTTATTATTATTATTTTGTTTTTCAATTTAATACAACAAAGCTAAAATAAAATGTACTTTATTATTGTTTTTACGCGTACTGTATTTTTTATTTTTTTTAAGGGCTTCTAGAATATGCAGCGTAAATTATTTAATATTTCGATGTTATAGGGAAACGCAGTGTTGGGATTCTTATGGACAAGGGCGACACGAATCCATAATGGTCGAGAACCGCTGGCCTAGAGACGCTTGTAAAATTTCAGACCTTAAAAAAAAAAAAGTCCCCGACACCGTCACCAAAACTTTGAATGAAAGAGTAACGAAGTATGATATTTTATGGACATTTTACATTTTTTCAACCCCTTCTCGACATTTTTTACTGCGTTCGCCCCATCCCCACCACGCGTGAAAATAATATTTTGTATTATCCCGGGCAAGATGCATAACGGATGGATTTTTTTATGGAAATCTTTTTATTTCAAAGATACCCTCCCTCCCCTCACTAAAAAAAAAAAAATAAAAAAAAAATACGTACTCAGCGCGAATGACGTGGCGTAGAACACCATGCCGACGAGTCCGTTGGGGACGTTTAAGACGAAATCGTCGCCGAACAGATATCCGATGATTCCGAAACCTCTGGCGTACCTGTGAACAATATTTTTATTATATTTTTTTTTAACTTTTAGACACGTTTCCAAACGTAATAGTAATAATAATTTATCAACGAAAAAAAAAAAAAAAAATTCGTTTCGCGTTTTCAATTGATAAGACATTATTTAGCTCGTGTCGTAAAACCGCGGTGAATACTTGTGCGAAAAATTGTTTGAGAAAAAAAAATAAAAAATATTTTGGCCCATGTGGGGATCGAACCCACGACCTTCGCGTTATTAGCACGACGCTCTAACCAACTGAGCTAATGGGCCCACGTGTATCAAAGGCCGATGTTTGACGTTTTGAACGGGATCCCCAGCGAGATTGTTTAATCGAACGATTCGAAAAACGATACCCGCCGAAACTGTATCGGCCACGCCGAACGATGCGAACGGATAATTTGACGGCCTTTAGAATAGAATAAAAAAAAAAAACGATTCCGGTAGGTTCAAACGAAACACGTGAAATTCACGGACATCCGAGTGCGTGTGTACGTTGCATTGCGTTTACGAAAATTACTAGGCGCATATTATCTATTCCCGTTATCGGAATTAATTTTAAACGTTCGGTTTTCAAAACGTATTGTAATTAAAACATTAATACATCGGTATATATTGTTTTAAAATTGGATTTTGCCAAAATATGCGGTTTAAATATATGTTTTTAACCACCTAACCTAACCTACCCATCATAAAAATCGATTGCCGCATCCATGTTAGATCATTACCCGAGAACGGATCTACTGAATTTTTTCTGCGGTGTTCGCGAATTGTCAGGACAAGGTTTGCATGAAAAAAAATTATAGGAATATCCACCGGAAAAGTCGGAAATTTAGTCGGTATACAATTATAAAAATGGCGAGTTTGGTTACCACGGGGTAATAACAAAGCGTTACGCTAAATCGGTAATCCTCCTCCAAAAAAATATACAAACAAAAGTAGTGATCATTTAGTTTAGATTCACGAATTACATAAAGGCTACCCGGTGCAGTCCGGTCGACAGATGTATAGACCGGACAATCAACCAAAATATTCCAACGAACAAAACGAGGAAGTAAAAAGAAAACAAATGCCCTTGGCAGCAGGTTAGGATGTAGTTCATTCGAATAACAGCAAATGTTATTACTTAAGAATTTCGCTTCACGTGTTCAAATGTTCCTTTGCGAGGAATCGAGGAATAAAATGTTTTTAAAAAAACCTGTCTGCTTGAGTGTACAGTTCTTAATGTCTGGAGCTGAGGAAACTATCTTGATCCTTAGAATCCCACAAATACCACCAAATAATCTACTGTTCCAGTTTAGACGGCACCGACTCCTCGTAAAATTATGCTTTTCAATGACCATTAAACATTTAATGCGTTATTCTATTATGTATGTAGTGTTATGTCAGTCCTCTTTTTTTTACTTATTGCGTTATGAAATACAGATTGTAAATTGTCTAAAATATAAAAAAAAAAAACCTCGGAACCTCGACCGTGATGCACCCACGTGTGCAGCTACGGCGGCCAAACAATATAACGGGAATAACTGCGAGTTATTTTGTAAATTCTTAGTATATATTTTTTATCCGGTTGGGCAACAAGGGCCGTATTATTATTCGTTTGCACATACGTATTATACCGAATTTCCTATTTAACCGAAACTCGTTACACATTAAACGTTGCGGGATTAGACTTGACCGTGTGTATGTTTTCCCCATATTCAATTGTACGTGACACTGTCACGTGTCTCATGCATACAAAATCTATTTGTGCTGGATCCGGAAATATTTAAGGGCGTAAGGCCAATTGAAACTTTAAGTTTAAAATTAAGTAAAATTTAAAAGTAATATGGAATAAAAAAAATAGACGTTTCATTAGATTTAAGCAGACAAAAAAAAACACACATCATAATAATACCAATACATTTCACACTTTGCTCTGAATTTTAAAATGATGATGTGCGGGACAACTAGACGATTCTGGACAAAATTGACCCGATCAAGGCCGGGTTATGGCAGCTAACATATATTTATATATTGTATTTGAAAATTATTGATGAAAATACAAAATTAACGAAATACAAATTTTGAAATATTTCAATTTATTATTGATTTTAATACATTTTAATAAATTACAAGAAGAGAAGAATAAGATCTTTAATCGTGTAGGTACACCAAGATACATTTGAATTGCTTGATTTAACTCCATTGTCCGGCACGATTAAGTATGCTTTAAATACAAATTTGTAACAAATTTTTAATTATCCATAACTATCCGAGAACCAAAATTTAAAGTTAAACCTCGGCACCGGGATACTAAACACATGGGAGCGAGCAGCTTTTTTTACATATGTTATTTTACTTTCTAACTAAACCAAGTATTTTACTTGTTTTACGAGTGTACTTTATCTATCTTCATTTTGACATCACAATACAATTAGGCAGCACGACTTTGGGTTTTTTTTTTTTTTTTTAATTCAATTCCGTTTCCTGTGCGTCATTTGTACGATGGTTCGAGGCGTTGATAAATTCGAAAAATTATTAGAAAATGTGTTATTTAATTGAAAAATCTTGTTCGACATTCACAACGCATCTAACGATTTTCATGTAGTATTCATTATTTGTTTTCGGGTTCGGAATTTGACCTAGAAAATATAATGTAAGTATAAGACCAGTTATTATTAACTGTAAATTTTACTTGCAACTACTGACGAATGCGCAATAGAAATTGAATAAACAGCGAAATTTTATGGCGGATTCGTCATATTTACACGACACAAGTGAATAGTTTTCATTTTTATGCGCAATAATACGACAAGTATCGTTTGAAAACGATATTGCATTGTATATGTACACTTGAGCGTCAGCTGATTAACACGAACATTCCTTTAGCTCGTGATAGTAATAATGCCGAAATGATGTTCAAACGCAAACATTTAAAAAAAAAAAAAAAAAAAAAAACCATATTAATTATATTGCCTAACAGTATCGGTTATTATCGGTTTTATACCGCTGACGGCGTGTATGAGAAGAAACAAAAAAAACCACAATTAAACCGAATTTTACATAATACCTACGATACAATCGAAACGCACGAGCCGGATTGAATTTCCGAATCTGTCGTGGATTCGTCACGCGGGATCAAGTCGTTCGCAGTGGCCCAATAACGGAGAAATAAAATCCATTCGCCATTCGAGGTGCCGGTCCTCCTGGGGACTTGGACCTCCTTGGTCGTTGTGGGGCGAAATCCGTTGATTCTTGTGTTTACAATACTTACGCTACAATGCAATCTATGAATTTTATTAAAACAATGTATAGGCGGTCGTGACGAGGAAACGGGAATTGTCCCCGTAGCCCGGAAATACTTCGGGACTAATCAATTTTTTTTAAACTAAATACCGGAACAATTGGAATTCGACGAACACACGGCGGAAAATAATTTGTTTTTAACATATTTTTTTTACTACATGCGTACAAAATAAATGCAAATTAATTCGAGAAAATGAGATATATATATATATAATTTCTATAAATAATAATTGATTTCAAATTTTTTTTTTTTTTCGTTAGCTATTCTAAAAGTAAACGACGGCCGGTCAAAAATATAGTAGGGCCCCCGTGGTATATTTACCACCCAGGCCCGGGTTTTTCTCTCGGCCCCGTGTATAGGATACGGACATTGCGAATTTCTAATAAAACGTATTCAATCGAATTAATGCAAAACGTTGTCGTGTTTTCCACAGGGGAGGGTGGGAGTGGCGAAATAATATTTATTACGTTAATTGCTCTTCTTCCTTTACGAAAACGTTCCAAGTCGGCCAAACCCGTACCGTACAATATCCGAAACATGGAAACGAATGGGCGACCGAGGTGGATTAATCCGCCCCGTGGACGTTAAACGTTCTTGCGGGCATTGCTCATCATCTTGCGTGTATTTAATCTATAAACTTTCGAAACCACCGACGAAACGCAAACGCAGAAAATACAATTTAAAATAGCGCACCGAATCCCTATATTAATATTGTATACCACACAGTCAGTCGGTTTTAAGTCGTACTTTGTAAATCATACCACCTAGCGCCAAGTTTGGTATATACCAAATATATAAAAATATACGCAGGTTTTTGTGTATGTAACTGTACAAGCTAAAAAGCAGTACAATGAGTGTCCGAATTAACAGAATTAATATATGTATTTAATTGCAAAACAAATAAATACCAAAGGTCACAACACGGCGTAGAGAAGACAATTATTATGTGGTCTACACAGTACACTCAGTTAATTAGTGCCACGCGAACGAATCGATTTTGATAAAATCAAGTCGACTCGATATGGTCATTTTAACAAATACGATAAGGAAATTTTTTTTTTTTTTTTAAGGTGTGCAATACGGCTGAAATTCTGCCAACAATATATTGCTCGCCGGGGTTTACTACTACCCCCGGAAAAGCGCTGCCCGGGGCGGATTTCCTCGCTCGCCTCCCTCATAAATACGTCCCTGTGCCAGTTATAGTCATTAGTTTTGATTTCGTTATAAATATTTTTTTTAATTACGCGTATTGTTTAACAGCCAATTGTGTTTACAGCCCATAATATTCAAGGCCGGGAAAGTTACAAAGAAATATGAATACAATGTTATTAACGCCGTATAATTTGAGTTTATCGACAAACAAGTTTACGAGTCAATACGTTAAATGATTATACTTGTATTACAATTAACTAAGTCAAGTTAAAAGTTAATTTGCCGGTTATAAACGATCTCGTTAACGTTGGGTTAGATTAACGTTTGGTTTATTGTAAAATATACTGTTATTGTCATAAAGTGAAAACGATTAAACCCAGAGTTTGTGTAATTTTTTTTTTTTTTTTTGTAATATAAGCATGACGATCAATGCACTTGAATTAAAACTCCGCGCACATAAATTTAGTAGACGAATTAAAAATAGAAAATATTATCTACTCATAAATAACGTATAGATAAGTGAATTTAATATTGCGTTCAAATTTAAAACAATACAAATTTGAAAATAATTTAACGTAATTTAATATTAAAAATTAACCATTATTATTTTATTATAAATTAATTAAAATAAGTTCATAAAAAAAAAAAAATCAAAGGCGTAAATAGCATTCAGTTAAACGTTTAAGTTAAATTAGTTTTAAACTTTTTATGTAATGCTCAGACTTGGTAATCTATACGACCATATTATTAGTATGCGACAGGAAATTATTATGCCAACAAAAAAAACACATTGTATATATATTTATATTTAATCAATCCCGCGGTTTTGTTTTATTTCCTTGTGACCGAGTACAAAATAAGTTTTTTTTTTTTTTTAAATATATAAATGGTAAAAAATAAACAAGGTAATAATTTTATTATTTAAACTTGTACGACTCTGGAGATATTCCAAGTTTATTTGTTGTGTTTTATTATATTTTCCCAAGTACGTGTCCGTTTTTTCCGACTAAACAATCCGATAATTTTACTATTTTTTTTGGTTCAAAACTAAATCGGTTTTTTTTTTTATAATCAAACAATCAATTTGATTTTTATAGTTCTCCTTCCCCCCCTCACCACAACATATTTAAAGCGATGTATCGACCTAAATATTCTCAAAACTAATTTCTTCAACTTTTTAATATTTATTGTAATTATTCCGGTCGGTACAATGTAGCAAACTATTATATTGTATATAGCATTTTTTTTTTTTTTAAGTAACTATTTATTTTTATTGTAAACGTTGTGATGAACCTAATCTAAATAACGAGTTGAAAACGTATATATTATGCAGCACATTGATCTGTATAACAGTATATAGATATTCATCTATTACACATATAGAGTTTACCGACATAATATTTAAATATCTATTCGAGAGTCATAGATTATGAGGGTAGCTAGGAATGTATCGGTTTTTCACTGTAATGACGTGTGCATTTTTTTCAGTCTGTTAACAATTATTTGATCGGAAATCTCGCTACGATCATCAACAACGGGGGTGGTTTCTGGTAGCAAAATTGTCTAGTTATTGGCGCGCCTATGAAGTTTTTTTCTATATTTATTTTTTATTTCCTTTGTAGGTTTTTTTTTAGTAAAATTAGTTGCCGGAAAAACTGAAAGATTTAAGTAAACCGTCAAATTTAATAAGCCGAGAATATTATTAAATATAATTAAATATATTAAAAATGTTATAACTAGTTTCGGGTATTGGTCATCATCGGATCACGTAAATAAAACATACAGTAACAAAAGCTAATGGAAAAATAGGTAGAGACATAAGAAACAGAAAGAAACACAATTGTATGACAACATAGAGGGGCAGGCGAAATACAAAAATCCCATGATGTAATTTACAAATTCAACAGACGAAATAATAACTAAGCAAAACGTGCGCACGTCTGTGTTCAACCTGTTGTTCTCTAACAAAATTTGATAAACTTCATTCTTCTGAAATCAGTCTGAACATTTTAAATATTACTCAGTTTATTATTTTTATTCTCGCCGTAACCGTTTCTGGTATTGTAAGTTTTGTTTTTGTGGTTGTAACCCATTGGAAAATATTTGTAAAGACCGAACACTCGTATTGGCACATTCTAGACTCTGCAATTTTCAAAATATTTTGGCGTTTTTTGAGTTATTAATAATAGCCGTTGGACATCGTCGAGTTATTTTTTTTTTTTTGGGGGGGAGGGGTCGACAGAAATGTTGTAATTTGTTTTTATCAACGCGTTTAGACACATTTTAAACACAATTCGTGAAAAACACAAACGATTGTAGATTATTTCGTCGTTGCAAATTAATACGATTTACAATTTAAATTTATCAAAAAATGTTTAACCGGACTTCGTGCAGAATGGTATTTGTTCGCCATGATATATCGCTGCGTACAGACGATAAAAATTCAATTATTTTATTTCCGTATGTGTATACGTTATTCTTCCTACGTTACCTACGGTACGATATATGTCGGTTTTTTTTTGTCTTCTTGTTTTTCATGAATATTAAAAATATTCTTTATTATAATTTAATTGCATACGCGCGTGTTGAATAAAATATTAAACTTACGGACAAAAACAAATTATATAAGCTGCTATAGGTATTAAATTTATTTGGGAAATACGATTAACATAGATCGATAAGAGTATTATAAAATTATTTTTCTAACGTTATACGCGGTAGTAGTAATATAATTATTATAATCTACGGACTTGCGGCGTCCTTCTAAATATTAAAAAAAAAAAAAAAACAAACGTATAAAAACTTGGTGACCTTTATAATAATATGAATACGAGAATATCATGGTGCGATTTCCGAAGGGGAACGGGACGCTCGATCGGGAAGGCCGAAAAAACCGAATAACCGAACAGTAATAAAAATTCGTCTTTGAACCGGTGTACGAGGAATATAACTGCGGTGTAATCCGGACGTGGCTTTGGCTTATGGGATTTAGTTCGGAAATATTAGCGCGTTGAAGTTTTCGTGCGGCTTTGAGAGATAAGCCGATAATAATATTGTTGCGTTTAGTCGACGTAATTCCCGTATGGGTGGTTTACCGTGTGTGTAACGTTCGGAGCATTTTTCCTATTAAAAGTGTTAAAACCGAGAGGAGAAAAACATATTTTATGGTAAAATTAGTAAAACCATGGGTAATATAGTTTCACCGGTACACCCGAGATCTCAAAAAAGTCGATTGCGTCCCAAGCGAAAAAAATCTAGTGTGTCTATTTACGTTCGTTTCCAATTTTGGTCCAGAGCATAATTTTTTTTTTTTTTTTTTTCTTTTTTTATTTGACGGGTGAGGACTATGCATACAATGAAACCGGGAACATGTCGTTAAATTTGTTACGATAAACGCGCGTATTTTGAGACGCCATTGAAATAAAACAAATATGAACAATCTGTATAGTGTTCACTGTTGACGACCAATAAAGGGCTCAGGGCAAAAACAATAGAACAAAAAAATAAATAAAAAGCATACTATACTACGGTGTTTGGGGGGGGGGTTGAAGGCTCCCCCCTAATACTCTGTTATGTTCATATTTAGTTTTGTCTTCAACCGAATCGGGATTGGTCATAATCACGATTATGTCCGTGATATGATATTACAATATCATTTATTGGTACGTTGAAATCGTCTTGATCGTCTAATTAGCGGGGAAAAAAATATATTCTAAACATAATCGAATACTTTTTCAAATATTTCTGAGTACAGAATAAAAGTAATCGTCACCACAAGACTGTCGATTAATAACCGATGTTTGCCTATTAGTCGGGATAATACGGAGAAAATATTTTTAACTGGGCCCAACACACAAACGACGGGCGATACGAATTTCCGAACGCGAATACGAAAAATGCGTGTAAAAGAAAACAAAAAAAACAAATGAGAACGATAACACCGGGGGGGGGGGGGAGGGGACACGTTATTTTTTTTTTTATTTTCCGTTCGCCGCCCGATCCCGGGACGCGGCGGACGCACGTTCTAAAACCGGACGGAAACGAAACTCGAGAAGGGTGGGAAAAAAAAGAAAAAAAAGAGAATATAGCGAATTTTTTTTCTATTATTATTATTATTTTTTTTTTTTTTTGTTCGTAGGGAAACGCTGCGCGGGTTATAATAATTACGGCGGTTGCAATCGTGTGGGTCGGACTTACGGCGAAACGAATGCCGGCGAACATTTGACGGACTGCGCGACGTCGCAGAGCGGCACGTAATTCGGATCGTTCTCCAGCGACGTCTCCGCGTACAGGGCGTACGACGCGACGCAATAGCCCAAGACCGCGTACGCCTTTAGCAACCCGTTGACCGTCCTCGGTTCGACCATCGCGGCGCCGCCGCGATAAGAATTTTTTCCTTATCGGATTTTCTATTGCCGTCTTGCCGGTCCCGCCGCCGTCGCGCAGTTTACTGACACGACACTGTCGCCGGCGTCGTCGTCGTCGCCGCCGCCACAATCACAAATTAATTATAATATTATTTTATCAATCATTTTGCGGTCGGACGTGTGATTAATTTTATGCAAATGTCGCCGCCGGCTCCTGTCCACCGCCCCGCTGCGGGGTGTATCCCGGCCGAGACAAACCGTTAGTGTAATATTATTATTATTATAATTATAATTATACTATACGTCGTCTCGCCGGAAAATGATTATTTTGTCACGGACGAGCGATTATCGCCGAAGATTTTCCGCGTGAATCCGACGTGTTGTCTTCGGCGGTTTCCTCGACCTACTCCCACACACACACACACACACACACACACACACACACACACCGCCATAAAGGCGTTTCGATTAGTTTAAACTGCCGGCCGAACGCGAAAGTCGATCGTGTCGTGCGATCTGAACCATTGAAAAGATCGATCTTTACGTATAAATGATGGGTTTTTCGAATCGATCTGTTTGGAACGAACATAACGTTGTTATCCGCATATCCGAATCGATTCGTTGGATCGATCTTTCGAAAGAATCAATTACAGTTAGATAAATAACAAAATTTAAAAAAAAAAAAAACTATTTAATTAAACTTCTGGACAATACATTAACGATACAAAGAATTATAAATCGATTCAAAATGGGTCGACCTACTCTTGAGAAATGAGAATCGTACATCAATGATTTTTCACTATATTTCTAATTTTTAATTACTATAAAAAGAAAAATATTTTGTCACGAAAAATTTAAGTTTATTAAGAAAATGGTCGTTTTAGATCGCACATTGGACTAATGGTTTATTTATTTATTAAATCAAATAGAATTCCGATTTTTTCAGATCGATCTTTTGTGAACGATTCTTTTATAGATCGATCCTTATTTTTCGATCTAGATCGATTCATAGGATCGATCCACTTTTGAGAATCTCCCTTCACTAGTGCAGAACCATATTTAGTGGCGCAATGGTGGGCACTTGCCCGGGGGCTATTTCTACAGTCGATAAATTTCGACCAGACAAAAAATGTGAAATTCCAAGGCGTATTAGACATTTTCAATGAAAATACATTCAAGTGTTAAATGTATTACGCGTTATTAATAAAATGTCCATCAACTAACAGATATTAACATTTTAAAATCATTTGGTTTTGATTTTTAAACTCTAATTTTTATGATTGCGTCAAACTTTGCGTTTCTGGCGGGCGCCCACCTTGACAGGCCCTCGGCCCGGCCCTGGGTAATATATTACGGGTTCGAACGCTGAACAGATTTAAATTTTGCCGATAAATTTAGATACGATTGATACGGTAGTTTCGTATTGAATGCCATCAGCAAATATCAATAAGACACGGCGATAATTGCAAGAAACTCATATATGATGGTAAACCATAAATCTGTCATATATATATTTACTAGCTGCCATCACCCGGCTTTGCCCGGCTCAAGTTTGTTGGTTATCCAGAATCGTCTAGCTCTCCCGCACGGCTTTGCCAATGTTAATTATTCAACAAAAATCGTTAATAAAATTCAAGAGCGAAGTGTGGAACGTATTGATTTTATTACGACGTGTGTTTTTTTTTAAATTTTGGTTTTCCGTCTAAATCGAATTCATTTTTCTTTTTTCTTTTTAATTCCGTGTTACGTTTAAATTTTGCTTGATTTTAAATTTTAAGTTTCAATTGGCCTAACGCATTAAATATTTCTGGATACACCACGTTAAGTGTCTCACCTTCTGGGACCAGCGCAAATAGATTTTGTTTGCATGAGTGACGTAAAATTGACTTTGGGAAAATCATTGCATGGCCGGGTTTGTTGTTGGGCCCTGTGCTTGATTTATGGTCATTGAAAAGCATAATTTTACAAGAGGTTGTAGCCGTCTGAACTGGAATGGTAGATTGGTTAGTATCTTTGGTATTCTAGGGATCGAGACGGTTTCCCCAGCTCCACAGATAATAAGGATCGTACACTCATGCCGATATTTTTTTTAAAGTTTTATTCCTCGATTCCTTGCAAAGGACATCGGTGACCACGTGGAGCAACATTCTTAAGTAAAAACATTCACAGTTATTCGGACCAACTACATGTATCCTGTCAAGGGCATTCGTTTTTTTTTTCACTCCGGGATAACCCTCGACGGGGGTTTCTCGTTTTTTTTTTCGTTGGGATATTTCGAAAGATTGTCCGGTCTACGTATGCTTCACTCCATTTCGAGAGTCTAAACTTAATGTACCTTGTGATCACTACCTTAATATTTATATATTTTTTGTAGGAGTATTATCGAATTAGCGTTACCATGGTAACCAAACTCTCCGTTTTATTTTGTATTCTTATTCATACTATTTGGTGCCCAAGGTAAATCAACAAATGTTTTTCTTTCCATCTTGTTTTTAAACTGTAAATTATCGATGATTTTAGTATGGCGTTACATATCGGGCCCGAACAAAGCTATAAACCAGGGGTCGTCATCTGACGAACAGCGAACACTATTTTTACGGACCCTAATCTGGATTAGTTTTTAAATTGTTATCATAAAAATATAAAATTTATAAGTGTGCCATATAAAATATTACGACAAAAAAATGATTTAAATAACTGAAAATGATCTGTATTTCTATAATCATACATTTATTATGGGGGAAAGCCAATGTGGTGACACCGATTATAATTATCAAGTTCAAGTAAATATCCAGAACTAAAAAGCCTGGTCACAAAACTGTACGATGATTGGTTCAACATGTGTTTGTGAAGCCGCTTTTTCTAATATGAACTTTATCAAAAACAATTTCAGATCTCGGTTAACAGATGAGATCGTCTTAACGAATTAACGCAAATCAGTTGCACTAGCTTGACACCGAACATTAAGGAACTTGCAATGACTAAAAAAATGTAATTTTTCGCATTAGAAATGAAATGTTTTTTTTTTTTTTTTTTTTTTTTGGCAATTACCGTTATAATAAATAAATCAATTAAAAAAAAAAAAAAAATGCGTTTAACGTGTGTAAAAGTCTAATTTAAACTGTTTGGTAAGTTTCAAAACCGACCGCCATAAAAATTAATCGGTGACCCCTGCTATAAACCGTCGTCTCGACATTTCAAATATGTCGTTTAAATATGACTACAATCGTCCGTAAATCAAATAAAACAAAAATAATCGAGTGCGGGAATACGACACCCTCGTCATTCGGCAACTCCACCATCCCCGAAATGCGAAAATTAATAATTATTTGAATATATTATAATCGTGGTGACCGGTTGCCCACTCTCGTGCGTTTGTAATGTATACGTCCGCGTACAGTCGTGTGCGCGTATTATTAATCGCGCGGTTTACCTACTTTTACCAGTCAGTCGGTTTTCGCTCATTCCGGAATGCTGTCCGCACTCGGCAAATATTATACATTTGCCAGTTTATAAATTATACCGTCCGTCGATTGTTTTAGGGTGTTTTTTTTTTTTTTTTATTATTATTATTATTATTATCATTTGTCAACTCTCCTTTAATTTAATCATGGCCGGAAACGATAGCGGAACCCTGGCGTACAACACCGCGATGGTCACACAACTCGACCTGGACCAGTTGAAATTCAACATCGACGACATGTTTTTAATCGTCAACGGAATAATCGTGTCCCGTGAGTACGAAGAAAAAATAAAATATAAATACTGGAACACTCGTTATACGATTGAAAAATACAAAATCCGTATTGTATCGATACAGTCGAGATATTATATATCTAGATAATTACAAAATCGACTTATCCGATGAAGAATTTTCTTGGATCAGTAGAATATATTATCCATACTAATTTATCTAGATCAATTTTCTATGTATCTAGCCGGTCGTTTTTTTGTTTTGAGTAATTACAACATTTATAACATTACGTTAAAACGATAGAACAATCCGGAGAGAATTTTTTTTTTTTTTTAAACCTTCTGAACCTATACAAGTTCTCCAACGTTTCTGCCATTTTTGAAAACACCTCTGGGTGTCACTTTTAGAAATTTCTCGTAGCTGCTCCGTCGCATTATGATTTATTTCGCCCACACCATGAAAACGTTTATCCTTAAGTGACATATGGGAATAAAAAATAAAAAAAAACCACATGGAGCTAGGTCTGGTGAATAGGGGAGTTGAGAAACAACTGGGATATCCTATTTGGCCAAAAACTGCAGCACAACATGGGCTAAATAGGCGGGTTAGGTTATCGTGATTATCGTTGCACTATCGTGATGCAATTTCCAATTGCGGGGCTTTTTCTTCGTCCAGCGACTCGTAAACGGCAAAGAACATATCAATGTGTACTTCTTTGTTATGGTTTGTCCTTTTGGAACATACTCATGATAGACAATACTTTGATAGTCGAATTTTTTGGATCATTTCCTCGTTGTAGCTCGTTGACGGACATCCTTCGCGTTCATCACTTTCAACAGTTGTTCTACCCTTTTTAAATCGTTTAGACCATTGAAAAACGCGAACACGGGACGTGGTATCATCTCCATTAGCTCACAATAACTTAAATAAATTCAACAACGACGACATGTTTTTAATCGTCAACCGAATAATCGTGTCCCGTGAGTACGAAGAAAAAATAAAATATAAATACTGGAACACTCGTTATACGATTGAAAAATACAAAATCCGTATTGTATCGATACAGTCGAGATATTATATATCTACAAATATTAAATCTACAATTACAAAATCGGCTTATCCTATGAAGAATTATCTTGGATCAGTAGAACGTATTATCCATACTAATTTATCTAGATCAATTTCCTATGTATCTAGCCGGTCGTTTTTTTTTTTTTTTGTTTTGAGTAATTACAACATTCATAACATTACTTTAAACGATAAAACAATCCGGAGAGAATTTTTTTTTTTTTTAACCTCTTACGAAGATTTTCAATAATAAAAAAATAAAATATAACGTAAATCCGCGCTAATTATAATTCGATAAACGGGCTAACGAATAACGTGTATACGTATTGGATTGCATAGTGGAACCGTTAATTCGGATTCGCGTATAAGCATATTAACATTATCAACGTATTGTAATAGACGAGAACGAAATACAACTCGAACTCGAGATCGTACGACCTCCCGGCGGAGGTAGTAAAATAATGCAGTTTTTAAAATGAATAAATAAATAAACAAAAAAAAAAAAAAAACCCATTTCGGTGCAATTAACTGAGCATACACGTACATGACGCATTCTTCAAGGTAATTTTTAAATGTTGTACATTGTACACAGTGAGGTACCGGTGCACAGTAACCTAAAACTGCAACTGGTTTGCAGCGTTGTAGCGGCGGGAGAGTGTTCGTCCAGATCGAAATAGCGAAATCCGACCGAGCAATGCCGAATCAATAATAAATAATATTGATATGCGTATATACGTTGATTTTTAATACCGTCGCCCGTCTGTAAAGTACAAAATTCGACCAGAAACCATCGGGGAAAAAAAAAAAAAATGTCGAAACGGAAGTATATATCATATATATATATATATATATATATATATAGTTATGTTATATGGCCGCTCAACGGCATTGCCCCGAATTGACCACGTCGCCCGCCAATGCGTAACAACAGACGGCAGTGGTAGTATTATTATTCCGATTGAAATTGAAAATTATAAAAATATAAAAAAATAAATAATAATTATTAGCGTTTAGCGGCGCAACACGACAGGTACACGCGGGGCCGAGTAAACGAATAATAAAAAAAAAATAAAAAAAAAAAAAAAAAACATATATTTTCGATGTGGGTACACCCGATTCCTTCGAGTGCGAAAATATCGTCTTTGAGTGTTTTACACCACGGCGATTGTAAAATATTATTATAGCCGATGCGATATCGGTTATCTCGTCTATCGACCGAATTCAAAATCGTCTAATTTTTTTTTTTTTATCGGTATATATACACTTATACAGGGTGTTGCTGAAACGCGTGTGCCGTCCCACGCCGATTGCCGATTGCAGCTTGGGTGACCCGATAATAAATTTTTTCCTTTTTTTTTTTTACAAATTCGTTTTCTGCATTCAATAAATGCCGTTTTATCGCGTTTACTCTCGTACGATACGTACGCACATTTAATTATAAATATATTATTCCGCAGAGTCCTCACACGAATCGACGACGCGTAACATCGTTTTAGATTCTAGCGCCTAATTATAAGTTATGTATTTTTTTTAAATTTTCCGGGATCCTCTTCCCCCCCCCCAAAAAAAAAAAAAATCAAAAAAAATTCTCCAGGGATTTTCACACGTATATTACCTACACACTCATACGAGGGTATAAAGGATTTCGTAAATTCCTATACCAATTACTCGTACGGTCTCCGTTTAAGACTAAAAATATTTGAATAGGATTATAATATCAAATTTATATGTATAAAAAAAAAAAAAAAATGGCCAGAAATTACGAGTTACGACTTCAGTGTAAAGACGGCCGGTTTGAATTTTTGAAAAACGTCTTTGGAGTAATAGAAAAGCGTAAACGAAAACATACGCAAGCTTTTGTGTGTACATGCCTAACATTTTTTTTTTTTTTTTAATATAAATTCGACATTTCAATAATTATTCATTTCTAAAACGATTTTTTTTTTTTTTTTTATAACGTTTATACGTCGAGCATGATTGTAATATTCTGCAGCCGTTTCACGGTCACCGCGGCGATACGTTTTATGGACGGCCCACGTGCAGCCGATTTAAGCTCATTATTTGCAAACACCGATATACGAGTGTTCAAGATCGTACACCATCAGGTGCCGGATTAGCTTATAGGCGACGTATACACGTGTTTAGGAGGGCCGTACAGGCGACGGATCACGTTATTAAAATCGTTCGAATCTCTAAAAGAATATGAGTATATAAAAAAAAAAAAAAAAAAAAAAAATTGTAAATATTCTGGACGGCCCTGCCACTGTACGGTTTACGATACGCGCTCGGTTATTGCGATCGGGAATAATTAAACGGGAAGGAAGGTTCGCCGAAGATTTCGAACCGGTCCGATACACCGTATCGTATCATCGATTATTTATTTATCGGATATTTTCTTAAAAAATAAAAAATAAAAACGCGTATATCGCATGCGACGGTAATAGAATATTATAGAGCCGACATTCGACTATTGTCGACGATCGCGAACTATACGGATATTTAAACACTGTGTGATACAGCAACCGTGGCCGGTGTTATAATTACCGAACATTGTTCCGAAAATAAAAAGAATCGTAACGAAATATTATTTACAAATCGAGTCACACTTACCGCGATAACGCGACACAACACGTGCGGACAATTGGGTTAAATTTAGGTAGTTCGTTTTTATTTCACGAGATTAAAGTTCCCCAAAACAAAAAAAAAAATCCAACCGATATAAACGATTAATGTGTCGTTTATACTTACGTTTTCTTAAGATATGGAATATACGATTAAGAAAAAAATTGATAACACGACGCTGTCAACCGAACGGGTTGTTGATTGAGTAAATCAAAAAATAAAACATATATCTGCCAAAACACACTTCTCTCCCTGGGTCCTAGGCAAAGGACACAAAGCAGGCCATTGACGAAAAACCGTACGCAATTTGTACGAGTTTTTAATTTTTGAGCGTAGCCAGTGTGCATTTTTTTATCTGTTTGTAAACGAATTTTCTACCAGAAATAATACTCTGATAATCAACTCCCGGGAGTGATTTACGGTAGAAAATGTTGTTCTATTTTTGCGTTGAGTGAGTCATTCTTTTTTTTTTTCCTCGTAGTTTACTAAATAATTGGAAAAACCCGGGAGAATGTACGCAATAACTGGTTTCTGTTATTTTGGATTTTTTTTTTTTTTTTTATTTGTAGTAATTCGGTTAAAAATAATCGTATCGACCGGAATCGAATAGTTATAGTGGTAAAAATTTCAAATCGTTTTAGCGAATTTTCAAATAGAATTCGTTCGGGCCAGCAGAAATACACGGAAATTCGACAGACGGTTAGGTCATGGGTGGTGCTTAATGGTAAGAAAAAGTAGAACGTTATTTTTGTTTTTTTATAAACGTTTAATTTGAAAATGTCGACGGGAATCGTAAAAATCACTTCGCCCAGAATCGTTTATCGTTAGCAATAATTTATCTGTTTCGTACACATATTAATTAAATAATAATTATACCCTACCTTATCGGTGGCCTACTTTTTTTGTTTGTTTTGCGTCTGTTCGACGACTTCTCGACCAGAGGATAGATATCTCGTTCCAACGAAACCCATTATCGGATCATTCTGGTATAGAGCAGAGATAGAGTTTTTGCATTTAAACTTTGAACTAAATGTTGTTGTTGTTTTTCTTCTTGTTTAGTTAATTTGGCTAAATCAAATCGATTATTTGCATCGACTTGCCCGTCCCTTCGATACGTAACGCTATGCCGGTAACGCATAAACCGCAACGTTAAAAATTAATTGCGGATATGCCGCGGACGTAACGAAAATGTGTTGTTCGACCTCAATGTTATTGTGTTGTGTTTATTCATCGATACCACCGCGGCGTCTAAAAAAAGGATTTAATATCCTATATAATGAGGCGAGATTATAACCGAGTAAGTATTATCGGCAATGTTTTTGTCGATTCGTCCGATAAACGTAATTATAACCGAGAATAATATTATCGTACGCGTAGTTTTAACTCGTTGATATACGCTTGTAATATTCGTTATTTTCGCGTGGGCATGGGAATAATATATATATATATATATCACCGACACATTCGTTGTATCGCAAAAAAAAATAACACACGCACGTATTTTTTTTTTGTAAGCAAGACGGTCAATAGTGTGCCCCTCACCCCCCCACCCCATACTATAATAATAAATTGCTGTATTCTATCACTCTAAAAATACTATAAATAACAATAAAATACACGTACCAACACCACCCCGCGAAATATTCTTCCGGCTACGGCACTCTAAACGCGCGATAATCGTGTTAATAGTGTTTATAGGTGTGTACCGTGTCGTTACAATTGTCAGTGTAAAATAATCGTACAATTATAACCGTACGGCAGTATTAAGAAAAAAAAAAAAAAAAAAAAAATAGGAGAATATCCCGGATGTTCGGGAAAAAAAGGGTTACACGACGTATACGTATATCGACTTTTCCGGAGAGCAATTTCTAAGTTTAATTGCGTACTAATCAATCGTATAGTTAGTAACAATATGATAATACAATTAATATCGATTTGACAATAGGACTTTTTTTACATAATCTATTCTACACATGCATATTGGGCACTAATACGAGATAAGTAAACTAGACTCGTTATTCCACGAACACAATCCTATTCGTTCAAAACGTTTTGTACACGTGGTTTTCGTTTTTCTTCCGTGATTTTAACGCATATCACCCTTTAGCCCGAAAATAGAGATTATCATTGAAACAATTATATCGTAACCCATTCTGGTCATTTATGAACACGAATCCCTTTTACGTAGGGCCCGGTATATTATCGAGGGTTGCTTTTTTTTTTTTTTTTTCTAAAAAAAATTGCCATACAAAAAAGGTTACAGTCGTGTTAGATTTTGCTAATTTTTTTTTTTTTTAATTTTGTTTGTAAGATACAATTTATGAAAAAAGCTACGTACAGCTCTTGAATTTATTCTTCTCTATAAATTTTGTCGGTTGTGTTTAAAATTCAATTCCAACATAAATGCCACAGTTTATGTACTAAGTAAAGTAATTTTGCCACGTTGCCCGTTAGTTAAATCGAGACAATAGATGCGGGTGTGGCGTCTTATTTAAGTAAAATATGTTTTAATAATTATTACGGATTTGATCCCGCAGGAAAATGCCGCCAACTTACATAGGCACATAATATATACCGAACTCGAGTGTCACAAGAATAGTCTTGTTTTATTCTTTGTTTACTCTAAAGTTCATCGAGAACTTTGCGACTAAAACCTTACACAATCTTGAGTATATTTTTCCCAATTCGTTATACTTAGTTGACCCGTGTCTTTTTTGACTTTCCCATTCCACCGCTTCCTAGGTCTGCTTCTTGGTCTCATCCCGGTTAGATTCCTGCTCGTCGTTACCTCTATTATTTCTGTTCTCACTCTACAAGACTACTCATTACATGATCATACGATTTTAATCTTTGACTATTTATCATGTTCGTACTCAGCCTTCCCAAATTTTCCCTATTGGATTATGTTTCAGTCGTGCTCCCGTGGAAGAGTGTTTTGGTTAAAATATTATTTTCATCAAACGTTTTCTATACGTTACTCTTTGTTTTTCCTTTATCTCCACTACGAGGTTATATCTTTACTGATCAAAAAATCTTCCGCAATATTTTTCTTTCGAGTACAAAACATTTATTTTCTCCTGTCTACTCATCAGTATCCAAGTTTCAGATCCTTACGCTAATAAGGTAATATAGACAATTTTAATTATTTTTCGCAGTCTTTATACCTTTGAGGAAATTAAATACATTTTATATAATGACTGCCACACCGTATAGTGTTGTACTTTCATTTACTTTATATTGAATATTTCTGATTGTTTTTATGTACCTACAGCTTTATAGCGTTTACTCAAATTTCTAATTAGACTGGAATTTAAAATAATTGGGTAATTATTATAAGAATTAATTTTCGGTACGATACCGCTGCAGCGTAAACGTGTAAATAATATAATATTCTATTGTAATTTTATGCTGAATCGAAGGTTTTTTTTTTTAATGTTCGACAGTTATGCAACTCGGATTCGCGTGCTTGGAAGCTGGATTCGTGCAACCCAAGAACGTGACCAACATTTTGATGAAAAACATATTGGATTTGTGTGAGTACTGCCACTCGTTAAAATTAAAAAAATAATTGTGCAGTTATCGTCGCTCGTTATTATTTTTAAGCGAAGAACTTATTGGTTTTACAATGATGTGGTTTTTTTATTACCTTTACAACTTTCCTACCGGAAATCTTGTTCCAATCGAAACAACAAAAGAACTCGTAGAATTTTTTAACGTTTTGGACCTAGTTGGTGACCTGGGATGATTATTTTTTGATATTGAATAATGGTGGGGGGAAGGAGACACAATAGCGGTTTTCTGTTACTATCGAATATGCTTTTTATCTTTTAATTCCGTTAAAAATAATCGTAGAGACATTTCCACTGAATAATATCCACTATTATTATTTTCTAGGTATGGTCAAATTTCCAAACTATTCTAGCCATTTTTTCGAGTATATTCGGAAATTCGACACAATGTTTATTATAAGTGTACTCGACGGTAAAAAAGAAAAAAATGTTGAGCGTTATATAGATATTTGTTTTGTTTTGTTTACGAGCGTTTAGAGTTCAGATTAAAAACCAAGGCATTTCAAAACACGCTTAACCGAACATTGTTCAAAATGGTTTTTTCGTAAGCCAAATATCGTTGACCCGGCGGATAAAAATTAAATTCCTGTCCGAATCCGTCCATACCTCGCCGACTGCCCGCACCTACAACAGTGCGTCCCGGCCCTTGGGCCAGTAGTAACCGATTATTTTATTTTTTCTGTTGCATTTCGACTTGCCGCAGTCTTCTGCGCCATATCGTACTGGCTGATCGGTTACGGGCTGGCGTACGGCGGCGGCGGGTGCGGATATTACGGCAAGGAATACTTTGCTGGCGTCGGGATGCCGGAAACCAACAACGGCGTGTGGTTCTTCCAGTACGTGTTCGCCGCCACCGCCGCCACCATCATATCGGGCGCCGTGGCCGAGAGATGCAATTTCGTCGCCTACATATTCTACAGCTTGATCATATCAGGTACGGTACGCACCCGACAATGCGCGACGAGGTCTAATCGAAAAGTATCGAGACTGTTAAAAAAAAAAAATATATATATATATATATACATATTTATTAGACAAAGTTAAGTTTACGCTCAATCTCCTTCAAAATATAGCTCCTTCTGGACCTATACAAGTTCTCAAACGTTTCTGCCATTTTTGAAAACACCTCTGGCGGTCACTTTTAGAAATTCCTCGTGGCCGCTCCGTGGCATTATGATTTATTTCACACACACCGTGAAAACGTTTATCCTTAAGTGCTGCCATGTATACAGACTGAACCATAGCATAAGCATGGGTTGGTGGTGGTTGTTTATTGACTTTATGAAGATTTTTAACCATTTGCATAACCTGTGTACCATATATTATTTATATAATAGTCATTGATTATATTTTATTTAAGTAATAATATTTACCTTATCAGTATACACATTTAAAGGAGATCCTGGATTAATGACTAACATTGTAGGTCCAGCATATGTGTGGATAAGATTTGAAGTGTATCTACTGCGCAGTTGTTCTACCCTTTTTAAATCGTTTAGACCATTGAAAAACACGAACACGGGACATGGTATCATTTGGTAGGTTTCAGTAACCGTTTTCCCAAGTTTATGGCAAAATTTTAGACAAACTCGTTGTTCTATATTTTCGCTCATAATGAATAATAATCCAACAGGACGTAAAACATACTTTACTTAATCGCAACTAGCAGCCAACTGAGTCAGTTTTAGTCTAATCTATAATCTATATTTATCTATCTATTTAATCTGTATTAGACATAGATCTAATACATTTTCCCAACTTATAAAGGTAGATAAATATAGCGCGTACAAGTTCATACTCAAACCGGTTTACGATTAATCTAATCAGTCTCAATACTTTTTGATTAGACCTCGTATAGTGCTTCTTTTTTATTTTTTTATTTATTGTTTTACAATCTATACTAATGTGTAAAGTCAAATTTGTATATAATGAAAAGGGACGGCGAGAGACGTAAAAGCGATTCGCATTAGAAGCACCCGAACATGAGAGAATAATTTAAGTGCACTTCAATGCTTGAATAGATCTCAGAGTCATTTGCGTTTGAGGCGTCTTTCTGGGTTTCCCAGATGATAGTTGGAATGGCTTTGGACGATGTTCCGTTTTGGAGTTAAGGCGTGAGTAGTATGCGGCAGCTGTTTGATTAATAGTAGCGGTTTTTAGCTCATTGTGAAGACTGACATTGGTAACGTACCAGGGAGCATGAACAGTCATTCGTAAGCAAATGGCTTGGAATGCTTGGATGGTTTCTGGTATTTGCTGGTACTACTTATAGTATACCCACCGTTATGGCTGATATTTTGAAGAAAAAAATAAAAATAAATACAAATATAGAATAAGAGGTACCTACCTACAATTATTTGGGAAATAATTTTGTCGAAAAATAAAATAAAATCGTTTTTTTTTTTTTAGAAATCCTAAACGCCAAAAATACATACTATCAACTATTTTGCGTTTAATTATTAGTTTGGAGGTCAATAGCTATAGTTGCTAACATTGGCTCTTTTCTATGGCCAAAAAGTAAAAAAGTAAAGTTCTGAAATAAGCGATTCCATTATCAGAATTCGTAAATTCGTTAGAAAGCTCGTTTGTTTCGATTTAATCCAAACGATGATTGTATAATTTTCTGCTAGTTTAGCGTTTTGAATTTGTTAGTATTCCAACACTTTAGTATTCGGTTCATTCCACCGGTTTGCATTATAATTTTCATCGCAATTATATTGTATAGTTTTTTTTATTATTATTATCTTTATTTTTTTTAAATACTTTTTTCAAAAAAAAAAATAATCTGGTATTCATTATTAGGTTAGACTAGGTGACTGGCAGTATCGTTTTTGTTCATAGGCCCAAAATGTTTTCCTATTTTTTTTTTTTTTTTGGTGACTCGCGTAGCCCCAAACACTCCCCTACGTGCACATTTAAATAGGGAAATAATTTTGTAACTTATACATATAAATATATCTAAATAAATGAAAACTAATGAAGTTTGTGTACACATTAACCGTTTACTTTATAATCGTTCAATATATTATCGAAACGTTTCGCAGTGCAGTGTAAAGGGCAATCCGTTAATTTTTTTTCGAACTCTATAAAAGAACAAAACGAAACGGCGAAGACGACGATTTTTATGGGCATAATGATTTTCAGTCGAACACTCTTTACAGTAACATGCGGTTAATTGGTATTCGGGCGACGTACGCGTGTCCAATTGTTATTATAATAATATTATTGCTTTCGCAACTTCGTTTTTTCTTTCTATTTTTTTTTTTTCTTTCTATTTTTTTTTGGCTTCGATCCTCAATAAATTCCAACGTCTCTTACAAGCGTGTACATTACAGTTTTGTGCGTACCATTATTTTATTGATTTTTAAACTTGTAACGTCGTCATCGGGAAACCGTGTCACGACGGAATAAAATTACTGCACGTATCAATAACAGTCATATTAGGATGCCAACAATAATTTTTTAACAGACAATTCGATTTTTTTTTTCTACAATTTTTTCCACCTACCCGTGGTTATTATATTATAAAATCGACTTGTCGGATTTCACGGCAACCCGCTGTTTATTATTCTGTGTACGAGTGTTTGAACAGTAGCGAGTTTTCAAATTATTTTCAGTGTTCCTGTAAGTTAGTATCAGCTTTCACATTCGATTTATTCGAGAACAGTTTTCCTAACCTAACCCGACGTAATAACCGATTTTTATAGGTTTCACGTATCCCGTCGTCACGCATTGGATATGGTCGCCGGACGGTTGGCTGTTGAAGCTCGGCTACTCTGACTTTTCTGGTGCCGGGGCCGTGCACCTGTTGGCCGGCACCTGTTCATTCATGGCGGCTTTGTTCATCGGCCCGAGAATCGGACGTTTCGGCAACTTAAACAGTTCCAACCCGTACAGCGGACATTCCATGCCGGTAAGCGAAACTCGTCGACGAATGTAATAATATAAAATAATTGTATTTTTTTTTTTTTTTATGCTACGGTCTCCAAAACCAACCATCCGAACATATTCCGCTATAACTTATCGCGATCCACAGCCAGGTCGTATCTATCAATACATTGAGTGTATTTCTGCTATATATCTCCTGCTATACAGTCTTCCCAAAGTCCTCATTCCATTTGGATGGAATCCAAATACCTTGACGTACCTACCAAATCTTCCTGTTTCCTCCACACACGGTCCATTATTGTAATAATATGTATTAATGATCTCTTCCACCATGTCTCTTAGTTCTGCGTTATATCCCGTCAGCCACTCTGAAATCAGGGGGTTTTCGGGTCGCGGTATTGGCTACATAATCTCCCTAAAGTCCGGCATTTCCATTTGTATTCTACTGCCGATCTTATTAATATTACGTTTAGTTGTACTCAGACATTTGACAATAGTTGCCTTGATCTAAACAAACAACCAAGAGCAAAATATTCAGTAAAAAAAAAAAAAAAAAAAATCGCTAAGACCGGAAATATTAACTGAATACTTATATTAGCACTTTTTAGATGTGGTACTGTTTTCAAAACATTCTGACGTTTTATTAGACCTATATATTCGTCAATTATTTACAAATTCGTATAGTTTATATAGTAGGCGTGGAAAAACTATTTTTCGGCATTTAATATTGTCTTCGCTGTTAAAACATTTCACGAATTTTACACGGTACAAGATTATGTACACTTAATGGCGTTACCATAATGCAATTGTTTAGCCATAAAAAAACATGGATTAAATGGGCTGGAGCATTATAATGATGCAATTTCCAACTACCTGAGGCCCTGGTTGCTATTCTTCTCATGCCTAAATCACCCGTCAATATGGCCTGAACTGATCCGAATGAGATTTCGAGCTCATTACAAAGTTTCGAGATCGTCAAACGGCGGTTACCTCGTATGACTGTTCGGATTTTTTGGATCATTGTTGGTCTACCCATTTTAAATCATTAAAACTATTCAGAAACACGAGCACGGGGCATGGTATCATCTCCATTAGCTAACACTAACAACATTTGGAGAGTTCATTAGCCGTTTTCCCAAGTTTACGGCAACATTTAATGCAAACTCGTTGTTCTATATTTTTTTCGTTCATAATGAAATCGGACAGGACGTAAAACGCACTCTACTTAATCGCACCTAGCAGCCGACTGAGTCAATTTTAGTCTAATCTATAGTCCAATACATTTTCCCAACTTGTAAATGTGGACAAACACAGCACGTGCGAGTTCATACTCAAACCGGCTTGCGATTAATCTAGCCATCAGTCTCGATACTTTTTTTGATTAGACCTCGGTAGATAATCGACGTAATTTTATACAGCTGGTGGCCACCGGGACGCTGTTGCTCATATCGGGATTCCTGTCGTTCAACGGCGGATCGCTGGGACACATCACCAGGCCAGGCGACGGGGTAATCGTGGCCAAGAGCGTGAGCAATACGATTTTGGGCGGTAGCGGGGCAGCCGTTGTGATGCTCGTCCTGTCCAATTGCGGCGTGACCGGCAAGTCCAAATGGCCGTTCGCGATGACCATAAACGCCGTGCTGACCGGTTTAGTGAGTATATTGACGCACGCAGAACAAAAAAAAAAAAACCACAAATAAACGCGAATCGTCCGGTTATATTACGCCCTAAAAATCCGTTTTAACGACAGATTGCATTATTTGCGTAGTTTCCGGACGGCAGTATTGTCGTCGGCTTTTTTTTTTTTATATCTAAAAACGCACGCAAAAGTGTAATTGTAATAATATGTACCCGCCTCATAAAGATACCCGGTTACCGTATTGTTCGCCAGTTGACTATTTTATTGTATGGGCACAGGCAGTAAAAATAAAATAAAACCGATAAACTTTTGTGCAAATGCTTAAAAACAACGAATACGAATATTTCTAGACGGTTTTTCAAATATTATCTCTCTCTCTCTCTCTCTCTCTCTCTCTCGAGTAAAACACCGGTACCGGTAGTTAGTTTTTTTTTTCTCGATGTTTTTATTTGTAAACGAATAAAATTAGCTTAACTGACGATATTGCTCTTGAGAGTTGTCAGCTGTTGACGGTGAATTCGTAACAGTGTTGTGAACGGACAATTAACTGCGGTGTAGGTACTCTTGTACAACCCTATAGACATACGTACGTGTACAAAATCGTAATTATTCCCTTCGTTGGCGGTTTTTCAAAATGATTTTGCTCGCAGAAACGTCCGATTTTCAATCCGAGGACCCGAGGTCGCGGCGTGTCCGGCCGACGAGAAAACCGAAAACCACCGGCCGATATATAATCCGTTTTCAACTTTTTTAATATTTTCTTTTAGGTTTCAGTTTGCGGTGGCGTCGACCAATACACCCATCTATCATCGTTGCTCATCGGCGCCATTGGTTGTATCGTCTACTTGGTGTTACAGTGGCTGGTGCCCCTATTAAAAGGTAAACTGTTTTAAATTGAAATCACTCGATATCGACTTGAGATTTCCAATGTAGTCGTTTGGAGGCTTCCCTAAACTTTATACGGATATTAATATGTAAAAAGGTTCGGTTCACAAACGACGAACAAGGAAGCTCACCCTCCTACAGAAAGTTCATGTTTAAATCCCGGACCGGTCCGTGAGAGTGTCTTAAGCGGTCTGTAGACATCCGAGTTCAAACCGTCCCCGAGACGGTCCTCCAGGAGGGACCTTCTTTAAATGGATCATAAATGCGTCACGTACTCTTGGAAATGAAAAGATTCGGCTAGAGTGGGATATTTTGTGTGAGAGTAACTCCCTGGGTTGAAAAAATACTGTTTTCTAATTGGGAATAGATATGTATGTATGTAGTAGATAAATATAATATTTGCGTGGAATTTTTTTTTTTTTTTCCAGTGGACGATCCGCTAGAAACGACTGCCGTACATTTCGGTGGAGGACTCTGGGGAGTAATAGCCGTACCGTTGTTCGTAAAAGGAGGATTCTGGAACAACGAGAATTCGATGCCGGTGAGTTTGCGCGGCAGACCTGAAATAAAAATTTAAAAAAATCGATTTGTCAATAATCAAACAAATTCGATGCATTTTATTTGCAGCTATTCAAATCGAACATGATCGGAGTCGGATCCATAATCCTGTGGTCAGTGGTGAACAGCGCAATACTGTTCGGATTTCTTAGGGTTTTCGATTTGCTCCGCATGTCCAAGGACAAACAGATAATCGGTAGGTTAAGATTCGGTTAGGTTAGGTGCTGCAACTGCACTAAAGATGTGCAAGGTATGACGCAACATGTCTAGGCCCCAAAATCGGATTGTTAAAATTAATTGTACAGCCGTGACCGCAAGAAACCGTTAATGAGAACAGTGCATTATCGTTTTTCACAAGTATCTAGTTGAAGAGCCTATCCCCACGATAGGCATGACGACACCCATGTTTATATCATATTTACAGTAGGTTTTTGGTAAAAAAAAAATATAGTTTTTAGGCCCCCGAATATATAGTGCTGCCTGCCAACCCCGTAATGTCAAGTTAGCAGCACCGTCACCAGTGTTGAGATTTATCTAGATGAAAATTGTAGAATCAATCCGAAGTTTATCTAAGATAACAAATAATTTTATCTTTTTAGCAATTATATTTAGATACAATTTTCAATTAAAAATTAAATCTTTTTGCCCGTAGGTAGTAGACAAACAATAAATACCTAACTGTACTGTTTTACTAGTTAAAAAATTCGAAGTTACCGCCTATTTATAGTGATTTACAGAATTATTTTACGCGTTTACATTCGTATCATTCTGCTATAATATTATGTTCTCGACAATAGACAAATAATAAAGACAATTATCTTTTTTTTATATCTAAATAAATTACACGTTAGGTAGATATAACATATCTATTAAATATATTGATATTTGTTATCCGGATGATTTTGGAACAATCATCTAGATAATAAATTGTACTTATTTGTGTCTCAACACTGACTACAGCACACGTATAATTATAATATTATATTATCGTATATTGCGTTTTATAGGTTTGGACTTGAGTATCCACAAAGAACAAGCGTACCCGACGACCGAATTGACTGTAGAAAACGGACATAAAAGTTAGTACCATATTATTATAATGACGGTTTTTTATTTTTTATTTATTTATTTTTTTTTTTTATCTACGGGTTTACACCATAATGTCAGGAAACGTTATTCAGGGTTACGATAATATTACAACAACGGGAATCGGTAAAAAAAAAAAATTAAAATAAACCTTTATAAATGAAACAAAATAAATTTGATCCAAAACCGGCCGGCCGTTGTCAGAGTTTTTCTTTTTAAAACTGCTGGTAATTTAGAAAAAAAAAAACGTTTCGAGACCGGATGGAAAATACGGATTTTTTTTTTTTAACGGGTCGTATATATACATACGAGGTGTGGCTATTAAATAACGAGACTATCTACTTAGCGATAAGGCATGAGTAGATAAGGGTATAATGGTAGTATATTTGTAATCTATGAATATCACTGCATCGAACAATACCAGTTTAGTCAGTTTCCGTTTTGTAGTCTATGTGTAAGCGTCGTTTAAATTGACCTCTTACGTGTTGAACGTCGAAATCATGCCGGACGAAAAAATTGAACAACGTATTAATTTAAAATTTTTAGTGAAACTTGGAAAATCTGCGACCGAAAGTTTTAATTTATTAACTGAAGTATATGGAGATAGTGTCCTATCACGACCACGTGTTTTTGAGTGGCACAAACGATTTCGTGAGGGTCGTGAAGAAGTTGAAGACAATCAACGGGTGGGTCGTCCATGTTGGTCGTATTTTTCGATATTAAGGGTGTAATAATGACAGAATGGGTACCTCAGGGACAAACTGTGAATCAACATTATTACCTTCAAGTATTGACAACACTCAGAGAACGAGTAAGAAGTAAGCGGCCTGAGTTGTGGGAAAATGACTCTTGGATCTTGCATCAAGACAATACGCCGGCTCACAGTGCCTTATCTGTAAAGCGATTTCTAGCTAAAAATCGAACTCCAGTGCTTCAACACCCCCCCATATTCGCCAGATCTCGCTCCATGCGACTTTTGGCTTTTTCCAAAATTCAAAAGTGCGTTAAAGAGCACACATTTTGAGTCAGTTGAAGCTGTAAAAACAAAAGCGACAGAGGTGTTAAAGACATTGCAAGAAAAGGATTTCCAACACTGTTTCAACCAGGGGAAAATTAGAATGGAGCGATGTGTCAAACATGGAGGGGAGTATATAGAAGGGGAAAAATGTTAAACCATTAAAAAATATAAATAAAAAGTTTTTACAGAGAAAATCTCGTTATTTATTAGCCACACCTCGTATACCCACGGCGTGTGAAAGTTTCGGAACGGTTTTAACTGTAACCGAAAAAAAAAAAAAAAAAAAACATAGATTCATAAAATGTATTTACCAATACCATTGCTCTCGTTAGAATCCAAACATGTGGACATATTTTCAAAAAGTCGAATTATTTATTTATTTTTTTTTTTTCCAGACGTAAAAACTACGGTCATCAGACACGCCTACGACGTGGCAAACCGTACAGTAAAAAACTGTATTACGGACGCGAGAGAACCCGAAGACGTCCGGGAATAGGATTATTATTTTTTTTTTTTTTTTTTAAATTTTTTTTCTCTCTCTCTCTCTCTCTCTCTCTCTCGGGACGGACAATGTCGGAATTTATTTAAATTTCTAGCAGCCACTTACCAATTACGTTTTCAATAATAACGCGATGCGAAATTCGAAATTCCTATACTCTGTCGAACCACCATACGTACTTGATTATGTATTTATTTATTTATATTTTTTTTATAAAATATAAACGAGTAGGCGTTAGACGAGTTTTCCTGAAAAAAATAAAAAAAAACTATGTGTAGTTACCCCGTTTATGCACATGCATAATAATACATAATAATTTTATACGCATATATATATTATACCGTCGGCTTGTTGCAAAAACTCGCAAACTGCGAACAACTGAAATGTGCATCTTCAATTTGTATATATATTTGTGGTTTTTTTTTTTTTTTTTTAATTTCAATATTTGTATTTTATCAACGGGGACATAATCCGGTAGCGAGATCTTACTCTTTCAAAAAAAAAAAAAAAATAATAATAATAATGTGTGGGAGGAGGGCGCGTAAAACTATCAGGAAATCTAATTTTGTCGTCGCTTTCGAAGTGCAGAGTAAAACATTTTTACGCGTCTAAAAATGGCGGTAAAATTTGAAATTCGTTCGATTTGTAGACGGTGTGTGTGTAGTGTGAGTTTTTCGCTGCAAGCCGACTACTACATAAAAATAAAATAAAAAACAAATTCGGTTTGAAAATATTAAACGTTTAATTTAAAATTAATATTTATCGCGTTGCCGACGCGGTATGTTTATTAAGTTGTATTGTATAAAACGAAGAAAACGTATCAAACTATAGTTAAATTTATTTTAAAACCTAGATTTTATGTTGTTACTTGTTATTACTATGATTATTGTAGTCAATTTATTTATTATACTATAGCCGCTATAGTAATTGAGTTTTTTTTTTTTTTTTCTTTCTATTTCGACATTTGCAGTATTTGTCAGTGGCCGTGCATTTCTATAATATTCTTTATATATACACGAAAAAAAAAAAAAAAAAAACATTTGCCACATGCGTGTAAAATCATCATCACTTTTGTGTTGCGTTCGAAATTGTCGGGACGAGGTTTGTACGCAAGAAAATTATTGGACAATCAGCCGGGGCAGACGGTCATTTTTGACGGTATAAAAAAATAAAAATGTCAAGAAAAACATTTGTCCATGGAAACCATGGAAACCGAATAGCATAAATAACTATGCAAAAAAAAAAAAAAAAAAAAAAAACGGCGAATTTGGTTACCGTAATATAATCAAAGCGTTACGCTAAATCGGTAATCCTCTTCCAAACATTTTTTTTTTTTTTTTAATTTTAAATGTCTTTTATTCGATTTGTTACGCAAAGGAACAATAAGAACGGCTGATGAAATTTAACAAAATAAATAAATAATAGATGACAGATTGCAGAGGCCTCCCCGCGGAGTTACTACAGCACGATACGATTAATTAGTTAGGATCACGACACTGCTGCCATTTGAGTCTTTTGGTTGGATTGCCTGGGATAGTGATCTAGAAGGTAATTCGGAGATTAGGGGATTTTTTTTTTTTTGCCGAGCTAAACGACGAGTTAAATCGTTTGTAGTGGTTTTTGGCTATTTCAGAAACGTATGGTATTTTAAGGTCGGTGTGTAGAGTTTTGGATTGAAATTTCCGGATGCGGTTGATGTAGGATATTTTGGTTGCGCGCCCCATAGCTGGATTCCATGTCCATATGGGTCTTAGTAGACGTTTGTAAAGCAGGAGTCCACAAAATATACAAACAAAAGTAGCGATCAAGATAATTTATTTTAGACTCGCGAAATGAAGTGAAGCATCCGGTTCAGTCCGGTCGATACTCGCGATCTACCAACAAAATATTCCAACCGCCAAACCGAGGAAATAAAACAAAAAAAAATAAAAAAAACGAATGCCCTCGGGCAGGTTATATGTAGTTCATCCGAATACCAGCGAATGCTTTTACATAAAAATTTTGTTCCACGCGTTCAAATGTCCGATGTCCTTTACAAGGGATCGAGGAATAAAATCTTTAAAAAAAAAAAAACTGTCTACTTCGTGTGCACGATCCTTCTTACTTGTCTGTGCGGAACTAGGAAAACGGTCTTGATCCCTAGAATACCAAAGATACCGCCAACCAGTCTACTATTTCGGTTTAGACGGCTCCATCTTTCCGTAAAATTATGCTTTTCAATGACCAAAAAATAAGGGAAAACATTAAACACGCTGCAGGTTTAGGCCTAAACCGTCCAATGTTTTTCCCGTGGTCACGTGTCTCACGGAAACGAAATCTATTTGTGCGGGTTCCAGAAATATTCAATGCGTAAGGCCAATTGAAAATTAAAACTTAAATAATCAAGCAAAATTTCAAAAAAAAAACATTTAAATAGATTTAGACCAGCTGTTCCCAACCTTTTTGAGACTATTACCCATATGTCAGGTTAGATATTAACAAATACCCCGACCCAAAAAAAAAGTTGTGTAAAAAAAAATAAACAAAATATATATTATGATGATAATTATAATTTATTTTATTTTTTCAAACAAAGAAAATAAGAGTTTTTATTACGACTAATGAATAATGGCAATTAACATTAATGTGACGGTTGATATTGTTTTTTTCTAACAATTTGTTTAATATTCGGTTCAGTTTCGGCCAATGCACATCTTAGGTCGTGTTCTAAGTTTAATCGGTTTCTTGCTTTTGTTTTCATTGTTGAAAATCCACTTTCACACCTGTACGTTGTGGAAAAAGGGATCAGTATTTTCAAAGCTTTTTCTGATAATAATGGATACTCGCCACCAATTTTTCGCCAAAATGTTGCTAGTTGTAGGTTAGGTTATAGATATAAAATGTGTAGAATATGGTACAACAAAAATAATTCCAGGAAATTCAATATAATGTAATATTCTAAGTATTATTTGAAGGTAATAAAATTATCAGTGTCATTAGGACATAAGATAAGGTATTTCCCAAAACAATTTCATTTACAGTCATAATACACATGAGTAAATGGATAATAAGTACTTAAAATACAAATAAATAATTTAACTTTTACCCTCCAAAAAATCGTGTTTTTACCCCTTAGGGGGTAATTACCCCCAGGTTGGGAACCGCTGATTTAGACAGTAAAAAAAAAAAAAAAAAAGCACACATCATAATAAAAACAAATACGCATTCCACACATCGCTTTTAATATTAACAACAATGACGTGCGAGACAACTAGACGTTTCTGGATATCCAACTAAATTGATCCGAGCAAATGGCCGGGTGATAGTGACTAGTAAATAGTAATAATAATGTGCGACAAAAATGAACGACTGATTCGGATGTAGCTTGTCGATATTGTTAACACAATTTTACAATAATAAACGCATTCGATTTTTACTAGTTTTTTTTTTTGTAACCGGTGGACTTTAATAGCGACTTAAGAAACGGAACGAGACTGCCGTTTCTTATGTCTTATGGTTTACATATATATATATATAATTTATTATTAAAGTGCAATGTTATACACTACACTAAATAAAAACGTGACAGTATTGTATGGTGTATGAATATAATATTAAAAACCGCCAATAAAGCTAAATCGTGACAAGTAAAAAAAAATATTATTATCACTATGCATACCATTTTAAAGAGTACAGATAAATTGTTATCGATGTTAAATAAAATAAGGTTTGTATTGCTGAAATAACACGAGAATATTATGGTTTTTTTATGATTCGCATTTGAAATTTATTTTGCTCGAAACTACTAACTGAAAGGAACACAGGTGTTGGTCTCGCTCCAAAGTGTGCGTCAAGTCTAGGTACTGATTATTTAAACGTACAAATGGAACATCCTGGTACAGGCGGTCACATTGGGTAAATAAAAACATAAAAACACAATTTTCGTTTTGTTATTCTAAAGCCAATATTTTATTTTTAATAGTTTCTAGTAGAAAAAAAAAAAGTTTACATGTGCCAACGTAATGTTATTGTTATTTAAATATTAATACGCGGCGCCGCGTAAACGGTATTTGTTAACAAATACAGAAAAAAATCTAAAAAAAATTGTTTACATATTTTAAGCATTGTAATAATAAATATAATGTTTTCACAAGTAAATGGATACAATACTATGGAATCAATCTACTACAGTAAGATCTAAAATACAATTAGTAGTATTAAAAGTTCCGATTTCGGCGGTACAATAAGCAATATCATTGTTGATAATATTATTATAGTAAGAGTACAATAAAAAAAAAATATTATTACTAAGTGTTAATACTAGTTTTTTTTTTTTTTTTTTTATTTATTCTAAAAATCTAAAAAGCTAATTTTAAACAATTTTGAATTGATGCTTAATAATAAGAAAATTAAACATACAAGATAAACAGATAAACTAATTATTACACCCTCATTTGATGTTTTTTTTTGTTATTATTATTATAATAACTTAATAATATAACAATAATTTGATATCATATTATGAACAACTTATTATATAGATACCCAGTGGAGAAAAAGAAACACGGTAAACAAATTTAGATTTTGATAATTTTTTTTTTTTTTTTCACATTAATGGAGATAAAAATTCTAAAAAAAAAAAAAAAAAAGTTTAAACGAAAATGTTTGATTTTTTTTTGTTGAAAGATAGTAAGTATAGATTTAGATTTGATCATCAATATATAGATGAATAACTTAATATTAATATAAAATATTATAATCATAAATAACCTATTGATACCGAAAAATAGTATCATCACCTAGTTAGTTATTAGAATAGTTCTTCTTACAAATATTGCTGTTACGTGTACGACAGAATAACATTTGTTTATGTTATTTTCCTTAAAATATATAATTGATGTTAATCAATTTAATAATATTATACTTAAGAATAATTATACTTTGACGGTATGGCGGTTATATTATTATATCCCGTTAACCATCGTTAAAACCGCGAATTAAAATAAAATCTTAATTCGCATACTAAACTTAAAATAATTTGGTGTATAATGATGTCCATAATTAAATTGAATTAATTAGTTCCTTAAAAATATACTATCCTATATATCGTCCAAGCGATCAACGATCAAACGAAATCGCCGGACTCTATTTACAATTATAAATAATTTGGTGGTTTTAAATGGAATATCAATTTCCCTTAAAAAATAATATATTAATTTTATCATTAATCCTAACTGAATTAATATTACACAATATTGTAATATTAATACTAGTTTATAATAATAGGAGCATTTAAACAAATTGTTATACTTTGACGGTATGGCGGTTATATCCAGTTGACCATCGTTAAAACCGCGAATTAAAATACAATCTTAATTCGCATACTAAACTAAAAACTATTTGGGTGAATAATACTGTTGCCAATAATTAATTGGAATTAATTAATTGCTTAAAAATATACTATCCTTAATATTGTCCAAACGATCAAACGAAATCGCCGGACTCTATTTACAATTATAAATAATTTGATGGTTTTACAATGGAATATCAATTTCCCTTAAAAAATAATATATTAATTTTATCATTAATCCTAACTGAATTAATATTACACAATATTGTAATATTAATACTAGTTTATAATAATAGGAGCATTTAAACAAATTGTTATACTTTGACGGTATGGCGGTTATATCCCGTTGACCATCGTTAAAACAGCGAATTAAAATACAATCTTAATTCGCATACTAAACTTAAAATAATTTGGTGTATAATGATGATGTCAATAATTAATTTGAATTAATTAGTTCCTTAAAAATATACTATCCTTTATATCGTCCAAGCGATCAACGATCAAACGAAATCGCCGGACTCTATTTACAATTATAAATAATTTGGTGTATAAAGATGATGTCAATAATTAATTTGAATTAATTAGTTGCTTAAAAATATATTACGCTAAACACTGTTTTATTGAAGATCAAGTGATATTGGTAATATATCAATTTATATTAACATTCACAAAATAATTATGTACATTTGGGTCTGTACAATATTATTATAATAATAAAATACAGACCCGTTTAGTTTATATGTGAACGATTAGTTGGTAAATTTAAATTAGTATTAATATACATCCAAATGACCAGATTATTCAAATTATCCGGATTTCTTTTCTAAAAAAATACACTACAAGAAATAAAAACCCGGATATTCGAATAATCGCCATCGTGAATGTATACTTATGAGTATTTTATTTTAATAATTATATAGGCACCATGAATACCAGGTATAGCTAGCTATACCCTTATTATCATATTTTGTATTTAAACAAAATATGTTGGCTTAAACCTATCCTATTTGGTAATATAATATTTTTATAATGCATTCCCAGCTCATTGTATCGTTGCATTGAATATATCTGAGGTATATATTGTGAAATTAGTGTGGGCTAAGATTATTAACTGTTGTTGTAGAATAGTTATGTTTTACGAATAGTATATATAAGAATGTCCGAATTTATAATGTATTTTTCTGTTTTGTTTCATGAAAATGATATGAATAAATAAATAATCCTAAAGAAAACTCAGTATTTATCATGTTTCAATACAATGAGCGGCAAGAATTGAAAATGTTTAAAACAAAAATATAATGAAATAATAATATCTATACTACCTTAACATTAATTATTTTAAAAAAATAACTTAACAAACTAATATAATAATAAAATTAATTCTTATCTTATTATTTACCTATTATTATAACCATAAAAGCTATTTTTACAAATTAAATTTATCATGAACTATCCATTTTTTTTTCTTGATTTTATTCCAATTTTCAAAAAAAAAAAAATGGAAACCAAGTGATTGGTTGTTCATGATAGGTACAAAATAATACCTTCCTTAACAACTACTCTTAATTCATACATTTATGAATTTAATTGATGGAATGTATATTAACGATTTACATAATTTGCAACTTGTGTTGGCAAATATATGTTTTACTCTTTTAAAAGTAATGCCTTAATTACTAATTATATTAATTATTACTAATACGAAAGTTGTTCAATATGTCAAACTAACAAATTTAATTGTAAATTGAGGGTGTAATAACTAGTTTACTTGCTTCAGAGGCTGAGATCATTATACTCAACATTTAAAATGATGTCATCATATTATGATACACTTATAAAGTATGTTTTTGAAATCAACAGGTATGCTATCTAAATAAAAAAAAAATACAGAAAATATAATTAAATATTAAAAATAATATATTTTAATAAATTACTCACTTTTCAGATGGTTTGTATATTACATAATATATTTTCTTATTGGATATTGGATTTTGTGTTTTCAATCATTATTAACGCGGTCCAAAACAAACGTATTTATAGTTAAATATATGTACAAATTTACTGTAGAAATATATTATAATGTTGTAATGTGTTCCATGTAGATTTGATTTTGAAATCCATTTATTTGTTAACCTGAAAAAATAAATATCAATAGATTAATTTATTATTATCCTTTGCACTTCAGTGTGTAATACAAATCAAATAATACATTAAATTCCTAGATCTAACAGTGTCAATAGGCAATATGAGTTTAGTGTAAACAGAAAACATATACTAATTTATGACAAATTAAAATGGGAATGATGGCAAGTTAATGTAACCCCGTGCATTCCCTGCCCGGAGAGTATAGTTCATCATCTCTTATTGGTCTATGACAATGTAGGATGCATTTGTAATTGTTTATCATAATATAATCCAATAAATGTGACAATAAAATAAAATAATGAATACAATTTTGTATTTTTAAATAATATTTTATAGCTACAGAATTGTATTGTTATTTACAAAATTGTATTATATTTGCATGGTTTTTAAGCTATAATAGAATCAAATTCAAATTATTTAGTAAGTGATCGATATTTACTATTTTCAGGACAAAATATTACATCCAATTTGGTAAACTCCAAGTGAGCGTGGTGTTTGATGTAATCATACCTAACTAATTAGGTATGTCCTAACTGATGCTATAATACCGCATGGCAATTCCATTTACCATATTCTAAAAAAATTATATTTTTAATTCTAGACTTGAACCCTTATTCCACTTACTGAACATAATTATCAGCATGAACTCAACATAATCTGGTACGGAGGTTCCCAAATTGCGAGGAGAAAAATATTGATACATTTATAGACCAACAATAATTTTGTTGAAACAATTATGTTATCTATTTTAATCAAAAAAATATTTCACTATTTCAGTATTGGTTGCAATACATTAATATCTGTAAGATTTTTAATTTTTTTATTATTTGTTTCGAGAATGTTTTGGAGAGTAGCGATATCTACGAATATGAAAACCTAGCATTATTATAGCATTTTGTGTTGCTCAATGTAAAAAACCTCAAGCAATAGCTGAAGAAATTGTTATATTATCAGAAATTGATATTGATTTCTACTATGACTAGAAAATTTGCTGCAAATCAACATAAAAATATTCTCTTGTCTAGCAATATAATAAATCGCAGATTTCATATCTTTCACAATATACATAAATAAAACAAAACAAAAAACATTTTGCAATTCAACTTGATAAAGCTACCGATAGTAATGAAAACATTTAATATGTTATGTTTATTTAATGGACGGTGGTACAAAAACCTCTACGTGGTGTACCCCAGGCAACGTTTTATAACGGCTAATTTTTCCACATCCAGGCGCACATGATCTCTACAGAACTAGATACAAAACGGCCCTTTTCAGGGCCAGCACTGATGATCGCCTCATGTAACATTGAGGGCATAAATTCAAATAAGGAAGAATTGCTTGCTGACTTATGTAAAGAAAATTCATGTGACTTGCTATGTGTGCAAGAAACACATAGAAGTGAAGAGATGAATAATCCAAGAATCAATGGGATGAAGCTCGTTACAATATGCCCACACAGGAAATATGGGAGCGCTATATTTGTTCATTCCTCAATTGATGACATCGAGATTCTCACTATAAAAGTTGGGAAATGCGCTGTAACCTCTATCTACAAACCTCCAAATTCAACATTTGCATTCGAGAAACCAGTTAACTTTGACACTAAAAACATACACATTATCATAGGAGATTTTAATAATCACCATACCAACTGGGGTTACGACGAAACAGATAGTAATAGCGATCAAGTCGAAGTTAGGGTCGAGTCCAACAGATTAACACTAATCCATGACCCAAAACTACCACCATCATTCAACAGTGGAAGATGGAAAAAGAACTATAATCCCGACATAATATTTGTAAGCGATATGATAGCTCCCCAATGTATAAAGGAAATCGGAAGACCCATACTACACACGCAGCATCGACCAATATTGTGTAAAGTTACGGCAGTGATTAAACCATGTCACACTCCATTTTTGAGGAGATATAACTTTCAAAAAGCAAACTGGAACACCTTTACTAAAGCTCTAGATGATGCGGTAACCGCACTGGAACCAGTAAACGGGAACTATGAAGCCTTTACAAAGTTAATAAAAACCATCTCCAGAAAAAATATACAGAGAGATTGCCAAATAAAGCACATTCCAGGGTTAACACCAGAATTAGTAGAAACATTAGAAAAATACACCGATAAATATGAGGCCGACCCATTTGATAAGGATATGATAGAAAAGGGAGAAGAACTAATGAATTTACTAACCAAGTTGAAATGGAAACGTTGGTGTGACCTACTAACAAAAGTAGATATGAAAAGGAGTAGTAAGAAAGCATGGAACCTCATTAAGCACTTAGACAGTAACCTCAGAGAAAAACCAAAGGTACCATTAATAACACCAAACCTAACTGCACACCATCTAATGAATGGTAAAAATAAAATGACAAAACCCAGACCTTGTAAACCGAGGATTATACGAACGGAAAACAATGAAACGCATGAACTTGGAAACCAGATCCTATTTACCGAACTTGGTGACGCTAGACACTAAAGAATGGGAAAGCGGCCGGGTTAGATAACATGTTCTCAGAACAGATAAAACACTTCGGAAGAACCACAAGACTATGGCTGTTAAATTTTTTTAATAATATCAGAGATACCTTAAAGATCCCGAAGATCTGGAGGAAGGCGAAAGTAATAGCTCTGTTGAAGCCAGGAAAAGAACCCGATACTCCATCTAGCTACCGGCCAGTGTCTTTATTATGTCACACATACAAATTATTCGAAAGAATTCTTCTAAATAGACTATGCCCTGTCATTGATGACCAACTCATAAAGAAACAGGCAGGTTTCCGTCCGGGGAAATCATGTACAGGGCAGGTAATAAACCTTACCCAATATATTGAAAATGGGTTTGAAGAGAAGTTACCGGAATATCCTTTATTGATCTGTCGTCCGCCTACAACACAGTTAACCATGGTTTATTGCTTTCTAAAGTATATCAGATAACCAGAGACTACAAATTTATGTAAATCATTCAAACATTACTGAGCAACCGAAGATTCTTTGTAACACTAGCCGGGAAAAACAGCAGATGAAGAAACATAAGAAATGGGCTGCCACAGGGAAGCGTTCTGCTCCTACGCTTTTTAATATCTATACCAATGATCAACCCATATCTACAGATAACAACATAAGACACTATGTATATGCTGATGATTCAGCAATTGCCGTACAAGAAGATAGTTTTGAAGCAGTGGAAACAAAACTCTCTAAAACACTGGACCGTATAGGAAACTACTATAGGGAAAATTATCTGAAGCCAAACCCTAGTAAAACCAATGTTTGTGCTTTCCACTTGAGAAACAAGCAGGCCAACAAAAAACTGGTAGTAAAATGGGAAGATGTAAAACTAACTCATTGTAGTACACCCACATATCTAGGCATGATAATGGATAGAGCACTAACATACAAGACCCACTGCGAAAAAACTAGTAAGAAAATCAATACCCGGAACGGTCTGATATGGAAATTAACAGGATCAGCATGGGGCGCACAACCACATGCGTTAAGGGTTTTAGCGATGGCACTATGCTACTCAGTAGGGGAGTATGCTTGCACGGTCTGAAGCTCTACTCACGCGAAGAAGGTAGATATCGCCTTAAATACAACATGTCGACTAATTACAGGATGCCTAAGAAACACACAAAGTTTATGTACTGGCAGGTATCCCACCACCACCAGTTCGACGTCTGATATTCTCTAAAATTGAAAGGATACCAATGGTAAAAGATGGATGGAACCATCAGGATTACCTCCTGGTAACTACCTAGACTGGCCAGTATGGACACTGAACAGACTGCGTGTTGGTGTAGGACGGACAAGGTTAAATAAAAAGAAAATATGAGAAAATGGGGATACGGAGATCAAGACATAACTTGCATATGTCGACAAGAGCAGACAACGTCACACCTACTTGTTTGCCCACGAGGGCCAAGTCTATGTACACAAGAGGATCTTATGATAAGCAACAAGAAGGCGGTAAATACAGCCATATACTGGACAAAAGAAAAAATATAATTAGTATGCAATGTACATATGCAATACTTGTTACCATTACATTAGAGTGTTGTTATTATTATTCATATTTTACTTATTTGATATTATTTATTTAGTTTTGTTTTATAAATTAAATGTTTATTTTAATTTTAAATATATGATGCTTGACACGAAAAAAAAAAAAAAAATTTAATGGACAGAATAAATGTTATAGAAGAGTTATTATTTGGCAAACCTTTTATGAGGGGGCACTAACGCTCAAGACTTATTTGAGATCACTATAAAGTATGACTTCTATCATAATGACCAGATGTTACTCGAGCTCAGTCTGTACACACACCCAAACAGTTAATCCATTTAATATTATTATGATTCATAAAATTATATACGATAAAAAGCTCCAGAAATTATATGAAGTCATTGTATTATTCATAATTTAAATAAGAGTCTATCATTAAATAAACCACTTGAAACAATTATAAAAATAGTTGACTAGATTAAAACAAGGTTTTTTAAAAGTTACACGAAGGAATGGGATCAGAGCATAATATTTTATTGTAATTCTAGATGGTAAATCAAAAAAAGGTAACACACTAGTTCGAGTACTTTAACTTAGGCAAGGACTTTACACTTATTTGAGTGAGGTCATTATTATTCCAACATGTCAATTGATAAATTTTGTAATCAAATTAGCGTATCTATGTGACATTTTTAAAAAATTAATTTGCTCAACATGTATTTACAAGATTAACAATCAAATCGGTATTTCATCAGATTCTTCACTAAAAATGAAATTTTCTTAATTCGCTTTTAGGATTTTGGAACTACATTACAGATGAATATTCTGAAGTCTCCAACAAAGATGTGCGTACCATTTGCGACGTCATATTTATGTGAAGCAGGATTTTTGACAATCGCCGTACTAAAATCGAAATATCGGTCCTATCGTAACGATGAAAAAGCAATAACAGTGTTGCAGCCTAGTATTAAAACATTAATAAATGGAATAAAAGCGCATTGTTCACATTAAGATTAAATATTAGTAATCATTGGTTTTGTCATAAATATAAAAATGTTTGGATATTTAAATAATATAAAATTGTAATTATTTATTTTTATATTTAGGGATGCATGAATTAAAAGTCTGGTAACCGTTGATCATAGTTATTAGAATTTTGATTTGAGAACTATTTAAAAAATCTATAAATGTGTAAAGGATGAACAATATTATAAAATTGCTAATATTTTCAACTATTGTTTTATGAGCCGTCGAATAAATTGGTAAAAATTCTAAATAATATTCCTAAATTTGTGTAATCTCATTTATTTTTTATAATCTTGTCTATTAAATTTATTTGCTCTCTAAAAATATAAAAAATAGTAATATTTTCTATATTTAATTTTGATTTTATATTCAGTCATGTTGTATTTTATCGCTATTGTTGTACAATTACTTAATGACGATTTATAAAACTGAAACCAGTTGTGAAGATACATAACCTATATAATGCACTAGGCCAAGTACTTTCTTTGTATTTATTAAAAAAAAACATAAATTATGTTGTCAACGACAAAGCAGTTAATAAACATAATAGTTCACAGACATGGTTGTGAGGGGGGGGGGGTAGTAAGGTGATAAGTTGCCTTCCCAGGTCAAGTATCCGAGTAATGAAAGCATAAACCAAGGTAAGCCAATTAGTTACAAGGCAATTTTAAAATTGATATTTAATGATAGTAGTATCACGATTAAGATTTTAACCACAGAATACGTAGGGTTTTGATGATTCAAATCTCTAAACGTCAAAATTAAATTGAATTTTAACCCGGGATATCACTAGTGTGTAAGAATTCTTCTAACAACCTATTAATTTACTTAGTTTCAACAACATACGAATTCCATTTTTATTCGACAGTTTTGATGTTATTAATTTCATAATTATATAAATGAAGTATTGGTGGAGAGTGACTATATAGATTCAATCGATTGTGCGGTTATTCTAAAATTAAGATGTAGGTCAGATTTTTCCTATCGGTGCGAGCTATGACGGGTTAAAAATCAAATCAGTTGGCCAGTAATAATAATTGCAAAAGAGAGTTGTATATGATTATATGAATTTGTAAATTTCATTCTTTTAATTGTATATATATATATATATTTTAGTTATTACTATCGGACAATTGATAAGTCATAATAGAGTTGCGCACGCATTTTGCCACTGATCTATGAACAGTAAATATGTTGTTGAGTTACATTTAATGAACAAACAACTCGAATAGAGAAAAACCAAAAAAAAAAAAAAAACAAAAAACTATACTCACATTAGACCGGATGGAATATATGGACGCCGAATACCGTGTGGTGCGTTGTTACAAAGCCGCCGACGCCGCGATGATAAAGGTGCCGTATGTAACACTTTACCGTACGCTGTACGATAAATAATTATCTGCGGATTGTACAGTTACGATTAATAACATTATTAACAAGGGGGTTTGGTTTTTTTTTTTTTTTTTTTATTAACAATACTTAGGCATAAAATCTCGGCCAACGTCGGGTGTTGTTCAGTAGAGGTGGTCGTAGAAGTATGGCGGCCATTTGTGCGGACAGTGGAAATATCGTCTACAAGGGCGCGGGACCCGGGCATCTGTCGTCGGCCAATCCCCAACAACAAATTCGTACTGAAAACAAATAGATTATCAGAATAGTGTGGTTTTAAATCGTATTGAAAAGCAAGGCGGGGCACACGCCCCACGAGGTTAAAACAACCTAACCATACTTTATCGCCCCCGCGATAACCGGGCGCGACGGTACGGGAAAAGACTTAAATCACTTACCATTTATGCCAACGGCAGCGGCGGCGGCGGCGATGACGACGGCATCGGCGGCGGCGATAGCGACGGCGTCTGCGGGACGCGCGAACACCGCATCGTGTGCTTTCCGGAACGGAGGGACGCGAACCGTGTGCCGCGGTCCCGCAAACGAAGAAGAAATCGCCGGGTCGGCCAAAAGCGACGACCGCGGAGGCGCCGGGAGAGACGACGGGACGTCGTCCTCCGGGCGGCCTCCGCGGTCAAGTCCGAGGCGGGCGGGCGGGTGGGCGGTCGAGAGCGGGCAGTCGAGAGCGAGCACCCGACGTCCGTACCGTCCGACTACCGAAACAAAAAGACCGAACGATCGCTGTGCGGACCGTACGTCGAGTGCAAACGCCCAACGCGATAAGCAGAACGATGATAAGGAATCCGTTGTTCCGATTGGTGGTGGTGCCGCCGCCGACGATGCCGCCGCCACCGCCACCGCAGCCGCCGCCGCCGCCGCCGCCGCCGTGTATATCGATCGCGGACCGTTCGGGCGTTTCCGGCCACCACTCTGGCACGTCGTTTTTATATTCGAATAACTACGACGTCCTCCGAACGGTGTCCGACTTTAGTGTAAAACTACACATCAGGTTATTTACCGCGCCTGGGACGACGATTCTGGGTCGGGCGCCATCGAAAATCGTTTTTGATATAATATAATATAATCGGCGGGTGGGGAGGGGGTGGCCGGATGTTATAAGTAATTATTCGTTTTATCGCATTTCAATGAATTGCACCAAATGCACAATTACGGTGATTTAGGTTAACGCACAGGAGGACTGCCCCCTAATATTCCGTGACCGTGGTCACTTTTGTATTGTTCGTTAGATTCTCCTTTAGATCGTTACAATGCGAAATTGTATATACGGACTGTTTTGCAAAACAAGAAAAATGACAAAAATTAAGCTCATTGTACAATCTCGTCTTTGTACAAATGTCACTTTAATGGACAATTTTATGTAACCGAATTTGACGAATAAATCGCTATTTTAATTTGAAATTGTGTTTAAAAAAAGAAAAGACATCGTCCCTTAGCTGAAAAATACGATTTAGTATCTTTCCGAAAAAAAATTTAAAAAAATACTTTATCACGTTGGGTAGGCCTCCCTATTCGTGTAAATTCGTAGTCTAAGTTAATTTATCAGTTATCGCATTTACTTATTATATCAATTGTATATAGATTATAAATTGTCATAAATAATAATAATAATAAAAAAAAAAGTATCGTTCGTCCAGATAACAACGTGACCTATGTACGTACACTTCACGTGGCCTCGCGTAGGATTTTGGACTAACGATTATTTAAAAGCCGGGATTTTATGAAGTTTATGATTTTGACGACATCGTCAATGAACGTTCTTATAACTGGTAGATAGCTTGCTTGCAGCGAGTGCGCCGACAGTTTTTGTCAATATTTTTAGTATACGTGGTATTTTTTGTTTTCTTCACAAAAATAATTTAGAATACTCTAAATATTTCGACGCCGGTAGTACACGATGGTAGAGATTTTAATATTTTGAACAAGAAAAAAAGCACTTGATCTCCGTGGAACCTAACCTAACCTACCGCGGAACACAGTTTACGAAACACTGCTTTAGATTACTGTAAATTGATATTGTTCACTGATAACTGATAAATGATTACGGATAACGAACAATTTTTATTGATTAAACCATTATCCTGTGTACATACAACTCTGTAGGCGAACTGTGCTGTCCGTACAATAATTGTGTTTTTAGAAGTTGAATGAATAACATTTTAGAATAAAATGTAAAGTAAAATAATACAAATTAATATTTTTCGATAAATTTTGTGTTTTCTTGTTAATGAGCAAAAGAAAAATAAAAAAAGGTATTCCTAGTTTTCGTAAAATTGAGGTGGCCCGTGACCTATAAAACATTGTCGAAGCGGTCCGTGGTGGTAAAAAGGTTGGGAAACACTGCCTTAGAGGAAACCACGGCCAAACAGACGAATATGGATGGACGGGTTGAGAATTTTGGATTTTCCAAATTAAATATTTTATGTAAGAAAACGCATTGCCGGTTTAATATTTGAATTTTACAGAGACCCCGCAATGTACGTACGTATAACATTTACCGGATATTGATTTTCAGAGGCGGCGGCGGCGGCGGCGGCGGCTGTTTCTATTGGCGGTGCCCCTCCCCCCGAGAATTCTGTTTGTCGACGTGATGACGTCATTACACACCCTGGCTGGTTTTATTATATTATTTTACACCACGTTCAAACATTATACAAAAATCACAATAATACGCAACACATTTACAAATATAACTTAATTGCCCTATTTTGTTTGTATATGTACGCAACAATAAAATTAATTACATGTCAATCCACACGTATACAACCAAAAAAATAAGAAATCTCACAAAAATTAAACAAATATTACAAATTACTTAAATAAACGCCAGAATGTTTTAAAGGTTAATAACTTGCTTATCAAATTTGAGGTCTGTACCACATACTAACAAAACAAAAAAAGAAGCAAAATCTAAATAACCGAAACTATTATTGCGCAAATATTCCCGGTTTACTCTTATCTTTATGAAAAACGACAAAGAAAATCTTAAAATGACCACTTGAATGCATCAACTAGACATAATTTTCTGTCAGTAACCATTTCTAAAACTGACGATCGGGGCAAGATTTCTGGTCAAAAGTTGTTCACAGAAAGAAAAAACCAATACCAGTTCAGAATATAAAACGTTGTATTGTTATTATTTCTAACACATGTGTCGCGTAATATTTCCCAAGTGTTATTTGCGCAAATGATCAGTTTATGTTGATAGTTTATAAAAACGAAATGTTAAATCTTCAAAAAAAGTCCTTAGTGTCTATTGGGTTTTTATCTGCAAAATTACACTGTAAAATAAAAAAAAATAAAATAACAATATCAATCGTATACACCATGTTACATTTTAAATACAATCTCACGTTAATTTGCGCTATACTTATTTGTATCCATACTACGTATACTAGTAAGTCGGTTTTTTAAAAAATATTACTACACTTTTACGTATAAGTTTAGGTACCTATGTGATTAAACGAAAATGAACTATTTTTTTTGTAAATAAAATATTAAATTTGTATTTTGATTTCGATGTATAATACGAGGTGTGACAATAAAATAACGAGACTTTCTAAATATAACCTAAACTATTAACGTTATCTATAAAACGATTATTGAAATATGATTAGAAAACACTTATCTAAAAGTACTATGAACACTGATGGCATTGATTCATTTTCTTATACGTTAGTAGCCTTGCTATTAGTGCGAGTTCGACTATACTGCCGAAAAATGTTAGATATAAAAATCGAACAACATGTGTTAACATTAAATTTCTTGTTAAATTAAAAAAAACTGCCGCGGAATCGTTTCGTATGTTATGTGAAGTTCATGGTGAAGAATGTTTATCAAGAGCTCGTGTTTTTGAATGGCACAAACGGTTTTGTAGTGGAAGGGAGGACGTCGAAGACGATGATCGTTCTGGACGTCCTACCACGTCTTCAACAAACGAAAACGTTGAAAAAATCGACAAAATTAATTAATCAATATCATTAAAAAAGAGGTATTAATTAAATTAAGAGAACGTGTCAGAAAGAAGCGACCAGATCTATGGAAAAATGGCTGGGTTCTCACCAAGACAATGCTCCAGCTCACAGTGCATTTTCAATTCAACGTTTTTTAACTGAAAAAAAAATTTCTGTACTTCAACATCCCCCGTACTCGCCAGACCTTGCTCCTTGTGACTTCTTCTTATTTCCTTCTTATTTCTTTTCCCATTTTCAAACAGTTGATGACGTAAAAATGAAAACGGCAGAACTTCTAAAAGGGCTGAATGAAAGCAATTGGCAACACTGTTTTCAATAATGTCAGCGACGTATGCAACAGTGTATTGATGCTGAGGGAAGGTACTTTGAAGGTGATAATCATTAAATTATAACATTTTTAAAATAAACAACTTTTATTCAAAAAGTCTCGTTATTTTATTGTCACACCTCGTATGTGATGTACAACCACTGTTGAGACTTATCCAGATAAATGATCTAAATACATTTTTAATTATTTTATATCTTGTGTAGATAAATATTACCAATATATATATATATATATATATATAGATTATCTCAGATATTAATAACATTTATCTAGATAAAATGTTTTGTATTATTTTCTTAAAATTAATTAACTAAATGTAAGTTATTTATTTAATTAAATTATTATATTTCAAAAACTCAAGGGAAAGTTTAGAGAGATTTCGCCCTGTATGCCACCTCCCAAAATCTAACCCAACTTTTTAATCAACTATTTTAATTTTAGTTAAATTATAAACACAAAACTATTTTTGAAAAATATAAAAAATAAAAATATATAGATAATTCTAGTTTCGTTCATCTTTTACCTTCATTTCGATTGATTTTCGGTATTTTATCTTTATATTTTTCAAGATAAAATTAAATTCTTAGTGTTTCGATACTGTCTACAACTCCAATAGACACGATATATACACAGATAAAATCATAAGTATACTATTTAAATCGTTATCAGAAATGTTTAAAACGATATGTATATCTTCCTTAATTATAAAATATATTTTATATATATGACTTTTTACAATTTTACTTATAACCAAATATTATCATAACAAAAACATTTTTTTTTTTTTTTTAACGGTTTTTTGTAGAACAAATAGCTTGTAAGGGTAAGCATTAAGCTCTGCATTACAATTTGCATTATCTTTAAAAATAAAACATTATCGTAGAAATCGTCTAGCCGATCGTTGAACGATATGTGACAAAGTTTACGATTTAGGTACACAGTGGCGCCACACGTACCATGCCACGTAGTGCAACTTCAATTGTAGCCGAATTGGCGGGCGGGTGAGTGGGTTTCCGAAAATATTTTCTGTACGACAATTTAATTTGAGCTATTAAAACCGGTAAAATTATTAAATTATTAACTTATATACGCTGTTCGAATTGATCTATACCGACTAAACCAACTCATCTGTACTACAGCTAGCAGTAGTAGATTAACAATTTACTTGAGCGGTGTGGCATTTACAGGAGACCGCCCAGAACCAATAATATTTCGTTACAATTTTCTAAGGAATAACCTCTGCCCCTCATTTTGAGCAAAACAACGTAAAATACACCACTGGTGGTTGGGGCGGATAAGTGTTTGTCGGAAATATAGCCGAATTTGAAATAACCACCGGGCGCCACTGATTTTACAATTAAAATATAACATAACTGTAGGATTATTGATTTTAAAGACAATCGTCTGATATTTTGTGTAAGACTTAATAAAGACACAAGGTAACGCGATATATTTACAGTTTTATAGTATGACACTAATCGGTAAAATATATTTTATTAATGTTATAAATAACATTAAAAAAAAAAAAAATATATATATAACCGTTTACCCACCTATAGAGCTTATGTACTTCGACTTATACTAAATTTTTCACACACAAATAATTATTTTATTGTAATGTGTTTAATGCCTTTAATATAGATATCCTAAATTTGGAATATAATGGTGAGTTTAGTAATAAACGTTTACGGTTTCTCGAACGGTTTACGAGAAACGAGTTTTTATAGATCTAATGGACAAAGTTGAAATATAATCAATATATTATTTATAAAAGTTTCACGAAACAAACTTTTATACAAAATTATATTTTATTAGGATAAAAAGTGACACATAACATATACATAGATGTTTTTTTTTTTTTTTTTTTTTTTTTTTTTTAACAAGGCATCGACTTGGAAGACATTTGGAAAAATGCTACGGGTTCCAGTAAGTCCAATCTAAAATAGTTTTAGTGAATTAATCGGTATATTATGGACCGGACAGTTGAAACTGTTTGGGTTAAGATTATTAAATTGTACACTGTATGGAATATTTCAGTGAAATGTTGAAAATACATAAACCTATATCTGTATCTTTATGTATTATACCAAAATCATTATGTATTTATATTCGTCATTCAAATTTGCCGCGTGCCGTTTACAATAAAAATCTAATAGAAACATTATAGAATTGTATGAAATTCACAATTGTATTTTTTTTTAACATAAATACAAAGAATTCTAGCTGACGTCGTTCAAATGTCCAATAGAATAACTACGAAGTGTGACATTTATTAAACCACAACCACTCGAACAACCGTAGAATATTATATTGCATTATTCCTGATTTATCGATTTAATGAAAATAATTAATACGAATAACTACTACTTATAGATTTACTAACTGACGGTGGAGAACATATAAAAGGTGAGTTATTAAGTAAAATTATGGACTCGGTTAAGTTATTTGAAAAAAATGATAATAAGTTAACATCACGTACATTGTCAATTTGAATAATTAACTTGTTTATAAACTGAGGTAAGGTTATCGAGAATAAAAAATGAATTATTTAATATTTATACGCTATAAGAATTTAGATTTCCAGTATTCAAATAGTGTATGAAATGTACAATGTATAATATTGTATTAATATTATAAAATAAACTAGTTTGACTTTTAATTTTGTAAATGACCCTTCTTGGAAATCTATTTAAAAAGTTGTAAAATTTTTTATAAAATCATCTTGTTTATTTCATTTACGTTATAATATATATATATAAATATTAAATACAAATAAAGCTACAAATATATATGTATAATATACCACGGTTCATACAAATTATTATTATTATTTTTTTTTTTAATTATCTTTTTCAAATGAGTACACCAAGTAGTTATTGTAAAATTGTACTCGCTTTTCATTTTTAGATTTAAATAAAAAATACATTATATATCTTCGTCAATTTAAAAGTAAGTTTAAATTAATACTGTATCGTATACTACTTATACAAATACGATCTGCGTAATTCAACTCCTAGAAAATTAAAAAATTAAAACATACTATCTTTATGGGTTTTAAGCACTTTTAAAAAGTTATTTTCAAACAAAAGAACAGATATTAATAACAAAACAATAATTGACCAATAAATATACAATTATTAATTATTACAACAATAATATAATTTTATTTCTCCCTAATTTAAGAATTTTTTTTAATTTCAGCATTTGATCAGGGTAAGTATACAAGTAATTAATGTACAGTTTTTAAGAAATAGTCAAAATATCTAATCTTTATCCAGTGGTGGATTTAACGGTTAGGCAAGTCGGTCATGGGCCCCCTAACAAAACATAAAATATTCGATTAACTTCAAAGGCAGATTAAAATATGATTGTGAATTAAAAATTCAGTTATAGTAACTTCTAAAACTGTACTCTGACGTAATATTTATAATTAAAACTATGAAATTTTTTTCACCTTAAAATTTATATCGAATTTTTAAATTAAGCGGGCCCCTTAAAACAAATATTCCCACCGGGCTTTTTTGGACACCCGTGGTATAATAACTTTAAATTTTAAATTTGGATTTGTGATATTGTATTTTTTAGTTTTCCCATAACAGTATGAGATTAACTTATTGCCGTCAACATTTAAGATTTTTAATGAATTAAGAAAACCGATAGTTTAAGTGATTTTCATGTTACATATATAAAAACACAAAAGTTTTAGAACACCTGCCCATTATCATTACTGTTAACACACCGACCAATGTTTTATTATCAATTGAAAAGTTTAACATGTTACCCCTCAATGATCATACAATTAGCATTGTTTTAAATACGAATACCAATATTTCATTGGTATGGTAAATGGTAACAAACAAATATACATTTAACACGATTTTACTCGATTGGTTACCAGATAAAATATTAAATGTGGAATTATGGTGTAAATCATGTAAGTGAAAACAATCGTATTTTATTTTATTTTTGATAATAACAGAATTTTAGATTTTTTGTCGATTATAAATATTGTCGAAACGTTCACTCTATAAATAGTTAGGCGCAATTAAAAAATAATTCATAAAAGACATTGATCGAATGTTTAAGAACTTTATGCCGCACTGTCGAAGTTAAATGTTTTATTATGTCTTTTTATGTGTTTAGCAGCAATAAGTTTAGTGACTTTTCTATACTTAACTGTGCACAATTACTTTCTATTGTTTGTAGACGAACCGAGAACTTGCAAGGGTAAAATAGATTATTTATTATTTTATACCGCTTTTGAACTTCACTGTATAATCATTTTAGAATCTTAATTATTAATAGTCTGCCGCATAGATAACAGTATACTTAATAGTAAAAAAAAAAAATCCAAATGTCTACACCAAAATCATATATATCATTTTCCACATCAATGATGATAACGGTTGCGTCAACGTTATCGTTGAATTATGATTAAAATTGCTTATATATATATATATATCTCGTCTTCTTCATCTTCAGCATTTATAGGGGCATTAGTGCCAATCACTGGTCCACACAGCCTCCTCCAGCCGTCTATATTGTTTGCAATTTTTCCCGGGTTATTGACCGATTTATTTAGTCAGAACAGTATTGTCTGTATTGTATCTTGTTCATTACTTTTATAATACGTTTAAAACTCAAAATATTTATTTGCATATTTTTATACGGCTATCGTGTGCTTGTATCGCGAGAAAATTATTGTGATTTTGTCGCCACTGCAGAATCGATGAACGATTGCACATTAAAATGGGGTGAGTACACATTTATACTTGTTCCATTATTAAACGCATATTGCGTAAAAATTTGTCTGCCGAAATAAACAAATGAACCCAATAACATTATTATTTTGCTAGTAGTGTGTGCAATTTATAACAAGTGCGTTATTGAAATGTATATTATTATTATTTTATTACGGTCTAATGTTTATTTTGTATTGTTTTCAAGGGCTTACTGTTAAAATGCACTGGGATTTTTGTATTACTTTAAGTATGTAAATTAAAATTAATTTCAATAATACTAACGTCTTGGTAAAAATAAAGCATACCAAATTGTAAATTAAAAAAAAACAAAAGTCGGATAATGTTTACATTGCACCTGTGGGTGGGTCTTTGTGATATGTGGGACGTTAAAACGGTACAAGTTATAGCGTAATTTTGTTTATTTTCTAAAATCAACAAAAAATATTATGAGCGGAGATTCTTCTGAACTTTATTCTAGTTGTAGTCGAGTCTATCAGAAATCAATGAAAATAAATCCGCTGTATCGTCAATAATTGTGGTCGGGTTTTTTTAAGTTTTTAGAATATCTATTGGGAATCTAGAAAAATGTTTCTAATAAAGTAGGTACATACAACATTTTGTGAAAAAATGGCATATTTAGTAGTAGGAGCAAAAAAAAAAAAAAAAAACCCACTGCGAGAAAGAAACAAGAGAATTTTTTTAACAAATGGAAGTGTTTTTGTGGGACAAAAAATAGTCGCAGAAATACTACTAATACTTCTCGCTATTCTCAGAATCTAAACAACACTATAGTCAATTAATAATGGTTTTTTTTTATTACAATTATTTAGCCGCAGAGGAATTATACGAACTTAATGAAAGTCGTAAGTTTTAACGACCGCGGGCAATTGTAATAATATTGGGTCAGCTCTGATGTAATTTTTTCTATTATTTTAGCTGCTGTTTTGAGATACGTTATTTACCTGCGGACGTTTAACGTTTATCGTAAGTCACGACTTAGTACCATTATTGCTGATTTCATGATGAACAAATTTCTTTTACAACAATATAATATTAGTTTTTATTGTCGAATTCTTTTATATTTCACTGAATTTAATTTTTTTTTTTTTATATAACTCGGACGTTTTTAGAATTGTACACTTGCTATATTTGCTACATTACTTTTCCTATGCCTACTCGGAATTGCGTAGGCAATTATTCGCGAAATTTCAATTTTTTTTTCTCTTTAAAATCATATTTATTCGGAGACAATACGGACATTTACTGTTTGAGTCTAGCATACGAGCAACATGGCGAAATCAGGGTACTTATATTGGAGCATAAATTGTGGCGGTTAGGTTGAAATTAAAGTTTAAACACAGATAATACAATTCAAAGTGTAGAATATTTTCAGAGATAGCGTGTTGATTTTTTTTTTGAAAAGAGATTTGTCAAACAATAATGTTACATATCCAGTACAGTATAGTTTTTGATTTTTTATAATAGTTTTGTTATTACCTACTTATGATATTTTGGCGTATGGGTCGAAACGGCTGTACGGCGTGGCAAATTAAATGATTATAGTCTGCAAATTTTTGATTCTTTTTTTTTTAATCACATAAACTATTGTATTTTAACGCATCATCATATTGGCAAATTATTTTCACAAATTAAAAAAAAAAAAAAAAAATTATGTTTCACAGCTATTAAACATGACTTGGGCAAGTACAATTTTTAGAATATTTTATATTCCAAATATAAAAGATAAATATTTCATATTTTATAACATATGAGTGTAATATCTATTTTTGGTACACAGAAAGCCCTATTGAATGGTGTGATAGAGGTATGATACATTTTTATAATAAATGTAACGGTTTCATAATTAATATATAATTTTTTTTTATTTTTTATTTTTTCGGAATAATTGTGCGTATCACAGTGGAATATAATTGCATGGGTAAGAACATCGACTATTTGTCGGTTAGGTTCGGTTAGGTTTGTATGTTAGATTTTTAATCGGCATTATTAATATAGAAGCAATAAGATTCGCGGGGTTCATTCCGGAATTATGTAAGTTATCTATTACGCGTTAGATAATGTAATTTTGTTACTGTATAATTAAATAATAAATAGATTTTTTTTTTTTCATTTCTCCAATAAGCGGTTTATAATACGAGAATATTTTACATGTATAAGAAACAAAATTGGACCATGGCTAAAGAAATGAGTAAACGATAATTCATAATTCTACGCGTTATTATATTTAAAATCATATAATCTTTAAAAAATCGTATTTGCATTTTTAGAGGAATGCGATATCCCGAAGAAAGGTAGGTATAAATTAGGATGGAGCGATTTTTATTTTTGGTTACGATTATGGCAGTGTGTAAAGCAGATACACGATATATATATATCAATGATATGAGAAACAAATTTTGATAATTTTGCATTAAGTAGTGCCAAACTGGGGTTGTAAATTGTAAAATGTTATCATTAACTTAGGAAGGAAGGAATTTTGAAAAATATAAACATAAATATAAATTATTTACTAAATATTTGTAAGTATATTTAATTGAATTTTTGTAACTGAACAACATTTTTACATTTAAAAAACAATCTATAGTGTGTGTATATCTATTAATTTTCCTACAGATGACAATGACGTTTCCGATCCCACTGGTAAGTTAAATTATACGTTACGAAGCAATACTTATTCTCATTACGATAATTGTCTGGTTAGGTTCGTGTAGTTTTTGAAATATTAAATACATACAATGCACAATTTTAGGCCACTAGAGAAATTTCAGGTAATAATTGTGCACAATTTTTTTTTCTTTTGTAGGATTCGCAATAGATTACATTAGATATCTCCAGGGTGAGTTTAGGACGGTATAATCTGTCGTTTATTTATAAAATGCTCGAAAATTATTTTTAAATAATAAGTAATAAGTAATAATCGAATTCCAGCGTGTACTATTGCGAGCCCTGATTACCTGTATAATACGTAAAACGGCCCACAATAACAAATTACGTTTGTGTTGATTTTCAATCATACGATTTACTCGACTACTACAGTTGATTCCAGAGTTAATCTTATACGCATAAATGAATAAATATATATTTCGAATATTTAATGAACTTATATTGTCTACATATTGCATATTCTTACTGGTGAACAGAGCTCCGCTCCGAACCGATTTTTGATTGCAACGAATTACCGTTACACTCAGTATATAAATTAAATTATCGTGTATATTATACAGGGTGCGGCAGAGCCGACTGACGAGTTTAACGAGGTCATTAGCCTGTGATAAAATAAGAGCAGGCCTTAGTAAGTGGTATATTTTGAATTGTACGGTAATGCCGTTTTTATTCGTAATCATGGTCTGGACAGGTGTACATCGTGGTTTCGTCGTGCGTGCGTATTATGAAAATAATCATTGTGTGATCGCTACACAAAGGGCTTTTCGTATACACTTCGGCATTCCACGTGCTGAATCTGTTTCTTCTGCTAACACTATCAAATTGTGGATACGGCATTTGGAAGAAACTGCATGTACCCTAAGTAAACTTGGACGCGGAGCACGCAAAACGGTAAGAACCCCGAAAATGTGCAGTTGGTTAGAGGACTTTTTTGAGGACGAGAACAGGACCGTCACTGTCACGTCCGTTGTGATGTTGGAAACTTATCTGCAGCAAAGGTTGGAGGAAATGGCTGAAGAACATGATTTAAGAGATGTATGGTTTCAGCAAGACGGAGCTACAGCGCACACAGCTAGAATTTCACTTGCTGTCTTGCGACAAATTTTCCCTGGGCGATAAGTCTCTCTGAGAGGAGACATAGGCTGGCCAGCACGGTCCCCAGATTTAAGCATGTGTGATTTTTTCTTCTGGGGCTTCCTTAAGGATAAGGTTTTCAGACATCGCCCACATACCATAGAAGAAATTAAACAGAAAATCACCGTGAAAGTCGAGGCCATACCAGTCGAAATGTGCCGAAAATCATATAAGAGCTTTAAAGATCGTCTACTACAGTTTTTCAATGCTGACGGCCGTCATCTTGGAGATATAATTTTCAAAAAATAATTTTCAATAATGGGATTGAATACTGACTAAAATAAATAAAAACCTTTTCTCTAAGTTTTACTGTTCGTTATTTATAGCCCATTAAAACTCGTCAGTCGGCTCTGCCGTACTCTGTACATTCCGGAGTTTTCACCTTCAACAGTAGCCTACCAAACTGTACTAAGCATGTCCTACTTTAAAAAAAAAAAAATGATTTTTAAAGTAACTATTTAACCATAACCCACAGTAGTTTACGCAAATATATCAATAACCGTTGTATTTTATGATTTTTTTTTTTTTTTAATCTTACATAATACATTTCTATGTACTTAAATAAACATACTGATTTTTATAATGCAGAGTTCAAAATTTATGGTAAGAATATTATGTTAAGTTTAATCAATAATAAGTATTAAAACATTCTGAAGTGTGAGTGTTCACATCTGACTGAGATCGGTATAGTTTGCACCGTTGTTGCATGTTATTACACTATAATATTACTTTCACGACACTAACGTATATTTGTTTATTTATTTCTTTTTAAATTATTATAATATTTAAAAACAAAAAAAAACATACTAATTTATAAACTTGCGATCTCCTATCGAAGACGATGAACACTGCAATTATCATACAGCAGGGATATTGTACACTTGCACGTTAAATGATTATTGTGTACATACATTTCTGTATATAGAAAGAGAGAACATATTAGTTGTACAAGATTGGTGTATACAAGGTAAGTAAATTATTAACTAATTACACCACTCTGTATTTTAATAATACAGCTTAGATGAAACATACGCGAGATGTTGTGTTTGCTAAGGGATTTTGAATAATCAGATCGTTGATAATATTTGGAGTTTAATAAATTTAAAACAAATTTTCGTCAACAAATAACCGCTAGTTTTAATCAAACGCTCTTTGTATATTGTTACATAAGAGTACACATCTGACGTCACTACATTAATATTGACGACCTAAACGTATTTTTCAAAGCGTCTTCGACAGTATAACAATATAAAATTAATCGGTCGCCTAAATAATGTCCCCAGACCGACCTAAGTATATAAAACAAAACACAACCCGCTAGAAATACACCGCTGGACCGCGGATTATATAAAAAAAGATATACGAATTCGATTCAACATTGTCCGTGATTTACATTAAAACATTCATTATAATTCATTACCGGCGAAAACGGTCTAGAATTGTATTAACAATTGGTGATTTGTTTTTTTTTTCTTTTTTTTAGATTGCATCAGTAAGACCAAACTTTATATAAATATTTATAACTTTTTTTTTAAACCAGATTTACCGAATTATTATAATAATTATAAATTTAAAATACTATGACTTGTAAAATATATATTCTTTTTTTATAAAACCGACATCAATTCTACATTTCGAGAATACCTAAATCAATAATTATATATCGAAAAATTAACAGTTTATCGAGTAAACTTAAATTTAATTTATTGAATTTTGAATAAATTTTCTTTTAATTTTAATTTATAGTATAAATATTCCTAAATATAATATACAATACAAATGTAACGATGATTTAACGAAATCTTTACATTACGTGAAGCAATGTGCTTCAATTTTAAATTCGATTAAGTTAAAAAGTATTTAAAATACGTGTTCGAATGTATTTTTTATTAAATACTTTATAAGTCTGGTGACAGAATGCATTTGGACACGCACACGAATAGCAATAATACAATCCACTAAATGTTCACTCACAAAATTTATTAGACTCTTTGGATATTGTTCGATATTTTAGACTTAGTTTTTATGCCTCGATCGTAGCTTACCGATTAACTAATCACATTCGTATATACCTACTACATAAGTTTATAGAATAAAGTCTAAGTTAGTCTACTAAGTTATTAGTTCTAACTATAGATCTACCTCCTATAATAATTATATATATATATATTATCGTATTAAAAAGAACTATGATTTACCTATAATTCATGTAATTTGTTTCAATATATTTTTAGAGAATACATTAAAAAAATATCAAGGTATGCCGTGGTGGTTTCAATATACCGCTCATTGTTTATGTAGTTCGTACTTTATAGAAAACTATGTTTAAACAGTGTGTCGTGTTTTTTATATAGGTTTTATTAGATATGTATATAAAAAAATAACTGCAATAATCTGTAAGTATACTATTTTCAATTGTGCAACACGCATTTTCGCGATAATTTATTCATTTAATTTGAATAATACATTATTCTGATGTAAATTCTACATTGGAAACAATTTTGACCATGACACCAACTTAGGAAATGAGGTGTACAGTGTGATACATATTATTATATTTTTTTCCTACTAGCATTAATTTAATCATGGGTGAAAGTTGCATATATAAATTTAAGATTATGAGTTTGAGTTATGCAGTTAGAGGGGAATATTCTAAACTGTAGCGAACCCAGGTAAAATGTAATGGTTTAGTGCATGTTCATCGTAGAAACCTTCTCGCATACGCTTCAAATACCTTCGATTTTATAATTACTTCATTTGTTGTTATCTTTTGACGCCGTGAGTTAAATTTAGTTTCGCGGTAAAAGTTTCATCCTGATCATTCATTCTAATTACTCGAGTTTATACTCGAATTTAGTAATACATTCCATTATCACTATAAAAATCGAGAAAAGCGCCGTAATCGTTATGGCATAATAATAAATATCATTATCATTTTTATATTGTTTAAACAGGAAAAATGTTAAATATTAAAAATGTTGAACGATTTATTTTATCGGATATATCATCTTTATAGCATAAATATTAAAGAGACAAATGGTCACTTCGAAGGATGCCGGGATAATATATTATTTATATTGTGTGAAACAAAATTCTTATGAATGACAATTTGAATTTGATTCAAAAAAATAAAAAAGGTCCGTAACTAAGCTAAAATGTGCGCCATCGATCACATATGTTTTGAGTTTCGGTATTTATTGATCATAGGTTTATTCTTTATAATCTTTGGAATACCGTCCAAAACAGTTAAAATGATCAACCTATGCACGGATAAAACGAGATGTAAAATTAAATTCAATCAATATATGTCAGATGAATTTGAAGTTAAGACTGGACTCCGACAGGAAGATGCTTTATCTCCAGTGCTCTTTAATATAGCACTAGAAACGGTAGTAAAGAAAACGAAGAGTAAGTATGATGGGTTAAACTTGGAAGAAAATATAAGAAAATGCGGAATCTTAGCATATGCAGATGATATTATCATATTAGGATCAAATAAACAAGAAGTAATATTGAGCACTAAGGAACTAATAAAAGACAGTAAAGACATCGGATTACAAATCAACGAATCAAAGACTAAATATATGGTAATAATAAAACGAGCAAATCATGGAGAATATATAGATGTTGAGAATTTTAAGTTTGAAATGGTACATAGTTTTAGATATCTGTGTGTTACAATAAATAGCAAAAATAATAATCACAAAGAAATTAATATAAGAACTACTGCAGCGAACAAATGCTATTATGGGTTAACGATCATATTTAAATCAAAACAAGTATCAATTAAATCAAAAATTACACTATACAAAGTAATTATCAGACCAGTTCTTCTATATGCTTGTGAAACATGGTCAACGACCAAAGGAGATGAAGACAAAATAACGATCTTTGAAAGACGAATATTAAGAAGAATATATGGGCCAAAACGAAATAATATCACACAACAATATGAAAGTAGAAGCAACATAGAATTACAACAACTATATAAAAAACCGAACATAGTAGCAGTACTACAGTATAGAAGAATCGGATGGGCCGGCCACGTATGGAGGTCAAATAGCCTAATGAAAGCGGTATTAAAATGGAAACTCCTTGGGAAAAGACCACTAGGCAGACCAAAACAAAGATGGATAGACAAAGTAAAAAAGACTTTGGAAGAATTTGGAATACAAGATATGGAATTAGTAGCTCAGGATAGAGACAGGTGGAAGTAAATTTGTGTTGCGGTTATGGGCCTCCTTGACCTTTAATAACCGGAGAAGAAGAAGAAGAAGAAGAAGGAGGTATATTCTTTTAAAGGTTCTCTCTAAATTGATGTAAATGACATCAGTTTGTGTACCATAATATAAAAAGGATACTAATATTGTTTAATGTATAAGTAGAACGTTTACGAGTTGTTCTTAATTGTCCACATATATTTAATTAATTGATTAACGATTTCTTGTGTTTCGGCACAGAGGTTATTAATTTCTTTTACACAAGTGTCGGACATAGTTCAGACATAGTTAATTGAAATTTTTGATACTATTTTTAGTTAATTACTACTTTATTATTTGTACGTGTGGACGAAATCAACTGATTCGTAAGATTTATCAAAAAATCACTCGAGAACTGAAACGCACATTTTTCCCTAGCGTTATTATTTATATATATATATATATATAGGTTAGGTATATATATATAGGTATATATTTTCACAAAATTATGCAAATTGTTTTAACTTACTATTTTTATTTACAGTAAAGGATAATTGCTTGAAATTATTGTGATGCAGAATACGTGAATAAATTAAATTATAGGTACGTGATCGATTTTTATTTATTTTTTTTTAAATTGCTTAATCTTGCCAACGATATATTTTGAAAATTCATCAAATTCTATTTGATTTATTGTTTTATATTTCGATATTTAATTAGTATTTTGGAAATTGTCATTTTATTTAATGGAATTATAATATTATTGCAATGTATAATTATAATAATAATAATTGATTTTTTCAATTAACCTTTCCTATTATCTAATAACGTTAATTATATTATATATTATATATTTTATTAATTGATGGAGAAATTAATTATAATGTATAAAAACCAATTGCAATTACAATTTTTCTGTATTTCTGATTATAATCTGTTATTATAACTTGTATTTCCACTTTTATAATTCAAATTTTGGGTTTGACAGTACACATTTTTGGGTTATTAAACCTTAAATACTAATCCATAAGTAATTTTTTTTTATATTGTAAAATTAGTTAAATAATTGTATTAATTATAAAGCATGTTACCATAAATCATTTGTATAAGTAAAACAATTATTTGCCGGGTCAGCTAGTTAAATATTAAATAATTTATAGTGTAAAAAAATTTTGTTTTAAAGTGTTTAGTTTGTGACATTTTTTTGGATTGTAAAAACGTATTTAATATTTTAAACATTTGATGTAATTAACAATAGGTTAATAATTATAGTTTAATGAGAAATAAATTGAAAAATTAAAGAATATTAAATCACAATTTTTAAAACCGAAATTTGATTTTAGACAAAAATCCGGAATTCCAGTAAATGTCAGATTTTAAATTCCGAAAATCCAATAATCCGGATTTATGTCACATCACTAATTTCAATATATATTTTTTTTATTACGTTGAAACAATATTATTACTCGAATACCTAAAAAGAGCGTCACAGATAAAAATGGAAATAATGTCTAAGTATACTACTTATAGTATTAAGTAAGTTTATAAATTATATTTTACTAACATATTTCTAAATTATGTTTAACAAAATATTTAAGAGGTTTTTTTTTAAACGATTAACGATTTTTTTTTTTTTTAACGATCTTTCTTAGTTTTATATAATACATATAGAAGCCAGTCACTAACAGTTAATACTGCTGCACGTTGTATGTTATATTCGAGCATTCCAAATTATAATTGTTGAGCATTGATTACCTATAATTTTTTTTTTAATGGTTATTTTGCAAAATCAAACGAATTATACGGCCGCGCCGTACAGAAATCATGCGGATGACATAACGTACATTAACCATTCGATCAAACCCAATTATTTCATTCAGCAGGTTTCGTTTATTTCGGATTATTATTTTTTTTTTTTAATAGGTTTTTGTATATTCAGGTGAGATCCGCGTGCATGCCCCTTTTGCATATGAATTATCGTCAAAATTACAAATTTGATAAATAAAAAAATAAAAAAATAATAAATAAACGATGTCACAACGATTATATTGATTTGTATTTTTCTAGATATTTTCGACCGTATCGCGTGTAGGACGACAATATTCGATTAAAAGAAACCAAATATATATCACACAGTGGGTCTATTATTGAAAACGGAAAACGATTCTGGACGAAGTACGGCTAGACCATTTTATATTGGATACCTCAATGATTTGTAATTACAAAATATTAGTTGTAAACGCGTGTGTTTTTAACAAATTTTAACAAAAATTTGAACTCAAAACGATTATAAAAAAAAAATTGCTAACTTTTTGATCCGTTTATACTACAATAAAAACATTGAAAATTTCAAATATTATAAATACCTAACTAAAAATTACTCAAAACGTGCCAGAATATATTGCGAATTGACCACGTTTAGTAAATACAATAATAATAATAATGAAAAAAAAAAAAAAAAGAAGAAGAAAACTAATACCGTGAACCGCAGCGGCCGACAAAGAACTATTTTATTATTTATATTGGAGTTTTGATTTTTATACACGGGCGTGTAAAATATTTCGATATTATTCATAGGGTTCCGTACACGTTTCAAATGGCTTTTCGGGCACGCAAACGAAAATAAATAAATAAATAATAATAACGCAAACGTTTATAGGGTTTACGCAATAGTTTTCGGTAAAAAAAACATACCTGCGGCTGTGACTATGAGAAATCCTTCAAAACGAATGATTATAAATTATAATATTATTCAAAAAAAAAAAAAAATAATAATAATAATAATGTAAACGTACGGTGAACGCTGAACATATTTAAATACATACAATACATATAGAAATTCCTATACACAAATATTAATATTTATACACTGTATATTTAATATATAACAATAATGTTGTGTAATATTCGTTCTGAAATACTATTACGACGTGTAAAATACCGTTTTACCGAATTCGCACGACTTAAATCGGTAAAAAAAAAAAAAAACATAAATTATCGTTGAAACACTTTTACCGAAGGTCAATAGCGTTTGGGTGTCGACCTCTCAGCGACGATTTTTCGGCATTAAAAAAAAAAAAAACAAAAAATGTAACCAGTTGTCCTCAATGTATAAAATAGCGCGTCTATAGTATGATTTATTGGCCCGATTATAATACGGACCCTGACTAGAAAATTGGAATACGGTTTCATTTAATTGTCGGTCGTCCGTTACTATTGTCTAGCGGAATATCAGACAATTGTTTTGTTGAAGATCTGATGCAAGTCCATCATTTGATAAACGCGTATCCGAAAAACCAGTAGAATTTTCCGACTATTTGTTCAATACGTAAATTACCCACAAACACAACGGACCGCTGGCCGATAATTTTCTTATTCCGGTACCGCGGCAACGATTTTCCGTTTTAAAACCGTAGGTACCGTTACTATTATCGTAAATACTTAAAAAAAAAAAAAAAAAACGTAAATAAACGATAATACGGTTAAAATATTTGCTAAAAACCCTGCACAGTGGTGGTTTAGCGACGGCTACACTTTTATTTAGGGATGGTGTGGGGTTTGGGGGTGGTATTTGGTCATTTTCTTATAGAAATAATACAGAATTTTATTATTCGTCTACTTCAATATATTTAACCGTTATTATGTTGTTTAATAGGCGACAAAGATAGGTACGGTGTTAATAATTGACCGAAACGATGATGAAGAAGAAGAAGAAGAAGAAAATACTTAGATAAAAAAAATACAACAAATATATCCTTGAATGATGTACAAAATGATATGCCACTAATAATATTATAACAAAAAAAAAAAAAAACAAAAAAAAAATCGATTTTAAAATCATAACGACAATTGTTGTGGTTATTGTTTTTTATTTGTATTACTTTGTTTGGGGATTCAAAAAATAACCACTCAAGGGTACGCATAAAAAATGGTCATACTCGAAATAATTATAATATATTCGCACCGTAGTTGATAAAATATTTTGATTGCTCTTAGGCGTGGAAACAATAATACGAAAAAAAAAAAAAAAAAGAAATAACTATTCATGGTTACTTTACATTGATTGAATTCGCAGACGAATTGAATCCCAACAAATTTTTAGGCGAACGGCCTAATAATGTTATATAGTTGTGGCAATAAAAAAATTCAAATCGTCGATGTTTTTTGGTTAGTATAACGTCCAATAGTCCAATACATTTTTGACTTTCTATTATACGAGTAATTACACGTTTTCACATAATACACATAATATATTTGCATTTCATTACTAGAGGTTCACCTCGTTTTATATATTTTAAAAATAGAACTGCGAATGATTTAAAGTAAATCTTTGCCGAGTGTGAAATTATCAAGGCCACACAGTCCTACCAATATACACCCCTGTCCCCTCTAAACTTTAATATTTGTGCTACCGAGTCGGCAATTCAACGATAATTTCAAAGATCGTAATTGGCGATAGATAAATAAATACCTATTCTGTAGTCGGTAAATTAGTATTTGAAATCGGCAAATTCTTATGCACACCTCGCCGTCGTTTTTGTTAGGCAATGCTTGTTACGTCCATCGTGTACGGTGTAATTAATAGTTTCGAATGAGAACGAACGTCATGGAAAACTACAAAATTATTATTATTTTAATTTTTTTTTCTCTAAAACCGAACGAGTAGGTAGATATACGTACGGAAGTCCAACGATATGAGTAGGTAGGTGCTGAAATAGATCCGAAATATGCCATTATCTCGTTTTGGTCCGAATTAATAGGATTTATACGTATAAATATAATAACAATGTCATAATATATCTGTGACTCTTTAGCGATACGGTAGAAATAATAATAATAAAAAAATTAAAAAATAAAAACTAAATGAAAACTACGAACTAGACGATGACGGGACGTTTAGAGGGAAACGCAGGGTGGCTATTTTATCATCTATTATTTCAAAAATTTCGAGCAAAATTAGGTTTTGGTTTTATTTTAAAATCATTATTATAAAGGTACGATTTGACGATTGAAAAGAAAAGAAAAAAAAAAACCAAATCTAATTTACTCGAAATGGCCGTATAGATAATCGCTGCTGGCCGGTAATAAAATAATCACCCTGTATAATTTTGACGTTTCTAACGGTGTACTGCCCCTATAGATTCCGGGCAAAATAAAAACGCAAGTATGTAGTGCAATCATACAGGACGTTATCATATAAATCGCAAAAAAAAAGCGATTGTGGTGACCGAGCAAAAAAAAAATAATTCACTAGCTACTCGCAATATATTTTTTAGTTACGGCGGCCGACGTAAATATTATATAATTATACAGGGTGATTTTTTTTTTTTTATCACGATCTTACACGCAGATTTTGAGTAAAATTATTGATTTCGGTACCTACTGTAAGGGTAGATGTATAATGATAAATTTCCATATCCGTTTTTGGATAATAACCTTTCCAAATAAATACATATTTATCCTCCACTCTACATTTTTAACTATTATTTTACTTATTATTGGTAACTCGTAAACGGTATAATATCCGACATAAGTGTTTTAAGCAATACATTCTCTTTTAAAATCTGGTTTCAAACAAATGGTAGGGGCGGGGGAAAGGTATATGAAAATTAATAGTTGATACTGCCATGCTGATCCGTAGAACTCCGTTTTCCATTAAATCCATCCCGAAATGTATAATTTGTTTTTTGTTTTGTTTTTTTCTTTAACACAATTTTTACCGACTATCGATAAATCGATAAATCGGAGTTCAATGCACCTACCGCGGTAGAACGTTTGTTGTTCATCAATTCGAAAAGAATCGAAGGCAAGTGTCACGGGGTATCATCGGGTCGTGCGGTAATAGTCTTATACACACGACGGTCGTCGATATATTAAAAATAATTTTTAAATTTCACGAAAAATCGGAGATAACAAAACAAAAAAATAAAAACAACCCCGGTTTAAACGATAGCCTCGCACCAAGACTGGGAAACGTCCAGCGTAAGATAATCGCCGGATCGCGACAAAAAAAAAAAATAAATAAAAAATGATTCACTCTGTATTATTATTATTTTCTAGCATATACCCGTGTCGGTTCCGCCCGAGCGTGAGTGTGAGCAATCACAGGTAGGATTAGATTGCAAATAAATCTAGAATACGTAGAAATTATTCGAAAAAAATTGTATTACTGTACTGTATCCTAAGCAAAAAAAAAAAAAGTTTATCTTATTAAAAAAAAATGATATTTACAAAATTTCTGTATAGTCAATATTTTTTGTTTTATCCGTCGTCGGCAGTTAAATGAATCGATTCACGATGGATTTCCAGTTCTGGAGAGAGCTACGTATGGCTGAACATGCGAAAAACAACCTTCGCGCAGATCAACTCCTACACATGTCTGCTCTTGCGACTTATTGATGGTGACTGCCAAAGAAACTCTAACTGGAAATCGCGCTCTTTCGAACTCAATCGTCAAGTCTGAAGGAATCAAAGGAAATCTTGGAATAAAAGCAAGCTCCCCGGCGGCTGGACCCGTAAGAATTGTACCTTCGATGACATTATTACGCAAAGCCGTCACTTGCAACCGCAAGATATGATCATTAAGGAGCCATGGTCTTTAATGTAGCGTGCGGCATGACGCATTACCTCATTACAACTCACAGCAGTCGCTATGAATTTAAAAATTGTTTATTGGTGTTTTATTATTAACAATTTTAAACTGTTGAATAGCCTACGTCACTTCTCGCGGTCATAAAACAGGCTAACAAAGTTAAAATTTTCAGCCAAATCGGTTTAATAGTTCCGTAAGTTTACCCCGAACATACAAACAAACGCTATCATTTTATATATATATTAGTATATTGATATAGATACACTTTGAAAAAGACGACGGTTGTGCGCATGTGCGCGGGTTCATATGGTTTATTTCGTGATATGGTTGCACCCGTAATATTTACGATAGATTATTGTGCAATATTGCTATATTGCATAGCACGTCGTATACTGTTACAAAACGCGTTAACGCGTTTATCAAAAAATGTTAATTACTTCGGTATTTTATCACCGTTATCACAACCATTTGATCAACAGGTTGTAGGCATGCATTACAATACGCCAATTTCGAAACCGGTTTGCTCGTACGTATCGCCAAGTGGGAACAATTTTCCCGCCCGTGGGTACGACGGAATATTATTTAATTGCTGCTCGTCGGAACATCGGACCTCGTTTCGCACGCATACGAGTACGCGATATCGTTCGTTGGCTTTCTAATACGAAAACGATTTTCGGTAACAATATTCGTATTACCCGACACTACTAGTGTGGAACTGTGGACGATCATTATTTATTTTTGCAATCTTACCAGTACAGAAAATCGCGCCCGGCCGCGTACTGAACGGTCAAATTCGGTCGGCAAATGCCGGCGGGGCATCTCTCCTAAATCGTCTACCTTTTATATGCAGTTCATTTTTATCAAAAAAAAAAAATTATATTGCAAAACGCGATACCATTTATATATATATATATATATATGTTACCGATAGATTTTTACATTTCGTACGGATTCGCCGACATTATTCGAACCTTTAAATCCAATTTCCATCCGGTAATTTTATATTTTCACGTCAGTGAAAGGGAGGAAGGGAAACAATTATACAGTAGTCACTCGATAATTCGAAATTCCGGAGACCGAGCTAAAAATTTCGATTTATAGAGATTTTCGATTTACCGAGTGTTCGTATATTCAAGGGGAAAAAAAATTAATCCGAATTAAAGAGAGATGAAAAATTGTACATATGTATGTACATATTACATTTATTAATTGACATTTATTTATTATATTATTATATTTTACATATTAAAGATATCCGTTATCTTTTTTTGTGTTACATTGTTGGCCACAATCTAGTCCATAGCCATTATCTATAGCTTACTAATAGCATTGAAAATTGTATCGCATCTTTTTTCGTCCATTTCAGATTGCTCAAAAAATTGACGCAATCCTGACATAAAATATTTTGCTTCTTTCAACGATATGACAGGAACGTCCGTCTCCTCTTCCTCGTCATCATTGTCAGAATTGTGTTGATTGGCTGTAGTACATTGTATAATTTCCTCGTCAGTTAAAGTACCAGCAGTTGTGACATTATCATCAAAGTGAACAAATTCTTCAAATGATAGAGTAACTTCAAGTCTGTTCCATGTGCTAGGCAGCACTTCAACCGCCTCACCTTGAATAGAAATACCTTTGCTAATTGTCTGTTCATCCTTATTAAAACCACAAGTTCTGAAGCAATTCGCGATGGTTTGTGCACCAACATTTTCCCATGCTTTGTGTACCATTTCCATAGCAGTAAGTATAGAAATTTTACATGGAACATTACCCATGCAGGCAAAAACTTCTCGAACAATTTTCTTCCGATACACAGTTTTAAATTTTTTTATTATTCCCTGGTCTAGTGGTTTATTTCAATATTTGTCGATAGTATGGGCACTATATACAAGTGCATTTAAGCAATTAGTATTTCGAATTTATTTTCTATTACGGTTCTTGGTTTTACCATTCGACTGCAGGCATGTATGCAGACCTTGGAATGTTCGTCTAAAACGCAAACTTAATTACAAGCATTGTATCCAATTAAGTTTATGGACTAGTTGATATTTCTTTAACGGATCTGTCCAGTTCAAAGTTCAGTCGTAAATGTTCAGTCTATTCGAACTCGTCGAGGAGTCCGTTTTACTAGTGATTTCTACTGACTTTATCTAGTCTTGGTGATATTTTTTTTATTAAATTCTCATTATAATTGATCAAAATCGGACTTCATTTTTTTATTTTATTGCGCACGCGTATCACGCGACAGAAAATATTCTGACTTGGCAACACGTAAAATACACACAGTGACTCTGTTCACACCATTTACAAAGTAGCCACTGTTTGCAAACAAACCTTATGGGTTTTTGTTAGCTTTTCGATAATATTCGGCTTATGGCCTTTTAATGTCACGTCTGCTCATCAACGTGATCGAGATTTTCGACTAAAGGACATCGCGCCTTGCCGGTTTTATGTTTTTTAATTACGTTCTATTACAACTTAAATAACATTACGTGCCTAAATGCGTCTGCAATCAGTCCAGTGAAAATTTACAGTTGAAAATTGGTACGAACAATGTGACCATCGATCCTGCACCTAACCTAAAATTCGTATTCAAGGTCAATTGTTACAAAATTAAGTTTTCCGCATGTATCTCCTAAAACTTTAAGGTGTTTTCGTAAAAATATCTTATAATACATTTCGTAGATCGAGTAGTTTTTTTATGTGGACAAAAAAAAAAAGGTCTCTACGCACTTGCGTTCCCTACGAACAATAATAACCCACGGGATCCACGAGATATTGCGGTTTAAACATGTTTACGCCGATATAAATATCAAAGAGCTTGTCATATCGATTGCGATTTTCGATATCGTGCGACCAAATCGACGAAATTTAATAATATAATAACTGACCATTGATAGCTGATGTACGAGAATTCCAACTGAGATATGCTGGTTTATGTGTTATTTTTTGGGCGCGGTCGCAATCGATTTATCTTTTTTACGCTAACGATTATCTTTGAATATCCTATGATTTAAATACGATATTTGTAAATATACAAATGTATCTAATTCGATTGTCTCATTAGTATCCTCATTATCGTCGGTTCGGCCCACCCTGCCACAAATATCTCCCCGCACGTCTATAATTATTATTATATCGATTTATACTATCGGATTTATCCGTATTGATTTTCTATTTTTTTTTTCCTCCGATTTACCGCGCGTTTTCGTATAAAACACAATACAACCGCATAATAGCTATAAATCCGATATAAAAATCTAACGTCCGTTTCGTGTCATGCGAAATACTTGTACGGTTTTTTTTTTTTTTTTTTGTCCAGCGTTTGAAGTTTATATTATGATTTAAAAGGAAAAAAATAAATAAAAAAAAATTATACTAACACGTTATAGTAAATAACGACACAACATTATTATACACTTATACGCTGTCGGTGTGATAAAAAGCAATTCGCACTGCTGTCGTTATTATCACATTTTTTTTTCCTTTTTCTTTTATGTCCATTGTACTATATTTTTATAGGACTATATAAAATGTATTTACGCGTGTGCAACGATACACACGCCGCACACGATTTCGTTCGTATTACGTATTTTATATAAGTGCACTTATATACAGGGTGTCCCACGAAGATATTACACCCGTTGCGATAATATCTCCCGACTTACAAATATTCGTATTTTAATTTTATGTTCTGGTAGAAAATTTCAACAAATTCGAAGACTTACACGTGAGTTAAATCATATCCTACTGGAAATTCCGACGTTTTGACTTTTGATTTTCGGTAAGCTCGCGGTGTTTAATAATTTTGTATACAGAAAGAATATACGATCATGATTTAATAGCGCGTGTAGTTGTGTTGTTTTAAAGCAGTGGTTCCCAACTGGTGGTCCGTGGACTCATCTCAAGTGGTCCGCGATGATGCTACAGATTTTGTTTCGTAATTATCAATATTTTCATTTAAACATTTAAGAACAAATTTAAATTTAAAAAAATAAATTAAAAAACTGTAAAAACAATTCAAAAATTGTATTTCATATTATTTACTACGGTTTAGCCGTACGTAATTCATGATCCCACAACTTTGCCAAATAAGCGCGTGCTAAATAAATAAATAAAATATATATTTATTTAAACTTTTGTTATTTTTTCCACATTGGATAAAAATCAATTAATTTAAGTTGGTAAAATCTTATTTCCGTGTTGGTTAAATACCAAAATTTGAATTTCGATCACGTTTTTTTTTATTACTAAATTAGTGTGTTGTCAATAAATAAATTAATATACGGTACAGGTAATGGACGGTATTTCTGGTTTTTTTTTACGTACATGTAAATTATAAACTATAAAACTATAAATAAATAAGTGTTATAGACGTGAGGGGGGGGGTGATAATAAATAATAATAAATTTAAGTAGAAAATTTACAAAAGTGGTATGTGGTCTCAGTATTGAGCTGGGAATCGCCGTTTTAAAGTGATAATTTATTCGAAATTATCTCGTCCCGTTTTGTAACCCGATGAGTTTTTGTATTTCGAAACGCTCGTGTACGTATTGTGTTATTTAACGGACTGCGTATTAATTTTTCGTACGGTAAAACAAATGGTGGGATAATATAAAAAAAAAACCACGTGGACACGAAATATCGCGCGATTCCCCGTTGCTTTGTATAAATACAGGGTGGGGCGTGGTTACTTCCTTATTTTAAAAAATCATAACACAACAAGTATTGGCAATATTGATTTAAAATTATGTTTTATGCGTATAGGGATACATTTAAAGTTTTGTTTTATTTGGTTTTAAATACTACATCTCGAAGGTGGCCACCGTTCTCGTCAATGCAGTGAGATAATTGGAATTTTGAAATCTCTGTATGCAGAGGCTGCTCGTGAAGTTCTCTCGGGTTAGTGGGGCTCCAATATCGCCTTTTTTGTTTGTTCACACATCCTAAAATATGGAAATGTGCCTCGTCACTAAAGAAAACAAGGGCGTCCTGATGCAGGTTTTCGAGGAAGGTTTCACATGCATTTTTTCGCGCAACATAATAGCGTGGATTGAGGTGTTGCACCACTGCCGATTTGTATGGGTGAAAATTAAGTTCCTCATGAAGAGAATTCGTCTCACTGTGCGACTAGACATCCCTAAAGCAGCCGGATGTCCGTGTGCAGGTCGCCTAGGAGATTACGAAATCGCCGCCATTGCCCTTTCGATGTTTTCTGGCGTCCTGACAGTTCTGGAAGGTCCATTATATTTCTTCCGCACACTACCGGTATCCCTGAACGTATCCACCCACAAACGAATCGATTTCCGATCAGGTACACGACCTGCAAGTGCGATATTGATGAAATGGTTTCTGAAAGTACGCTGAGTTGCGATAGCCGAACGGCTGAAAGAAAAGTAGGCTTCCACGGCGAACGCGCGCTCTTGCTTTGTCCACTGCATTGTTGACACTGAACTAGTTATAACAAAAACCTTAGATATAGCGTGCTTTCGAACAGGCCATAAACCAACGCCCTAACCTAACCTAACCGGCCAATTTTATAAAAATATTTTTGTAAAAAAAATTGTACAGTCGAACGTGGTCAACACTCGAACTTCTTTAACCCGAAATCGTCGATACCCCCGAACTTTCCGCCCTCTCACCCCGGTCCCTAGAATTTCCTATTTAAACGATGCAAACAAATCGTGTTTAACTCGAATATTTTGTACGTGAATAAGTCGACAATTCGATTTTTTTTCTAAAATGATAAAATGATGATATTTACTATCGAATATAAAGCCATTAGTGTTATCGTTAATACGCGACAACGAACATACACTTCAGTGTTCCAACGTAATCGTCGTACGCAATTTAATACGCTGGCTTTTTAAGCGAAAATGTCGAAAATATGGGCGAGATGAAGAAATTCCCGTGCAGACGGGTTACCATAAATAATCGGCACGATGGTGAGGAGGCAACGTGTAAATGTTCTTTTCGACGACTCTGTCAATGTGGACAACCACTTGGATGTGTGCGGGTGTTTTGAGCAGACATTTTGTCATCCGTAAGGACTGTAACGACTACTCAATTATCGGACGGAGAAGAGGAACAAGAATGCGCTGAAACCTCCGTCCCAGCGATTGCACAAATCAAAGATAACGGACTGAGGCGATTAATCGAAAACAAACCAGAGGTCAGTGACGAAATTTTCAATATAACTGAACGGAATATCCCTGGAAGTGCTGCCAACAGCAAAACTCAAACAGGAATAAATACTTTTTTTTTTTTTTTGGATTACGTCGGAATTGTTGGACGACTCTAAATTTTTCGTTGGTCCCTTCAATGCGGTGTTAACCAAATTCGAGTGTACGAAGTCGGAATTTGGCCGGAAACTACGGCCGCGTTAAAATAAAAAAAAAAAAAAAAAAACGTCTGCAGACGAACTTTAGGACATGCGAAATTTAGAAAACGTTACTGCGCATTCGGACACGGCGGAAACGCGGAAGACGCGGAATATATTTAAAAAATATATTTGACGGTTCATAAGACCTGCCAGCGGTACGGTAAAACGGCTTACGCCACCCGTTCGGATAGGTGCTCGTTATGTGTATCGTAATACTAATAATTATTATTATCGTACACGAGTATATTAAAAAAAAAAAAAAAAAAAAAAATAGAAATCGTAATCGTCGTTAAAACCGCGTATGGCCGCCGGATTCTGTTCGCGGCTATACGTACCCGTCCGGATATCATAAAATCGTTACGACTCCCGTTTCGCTGCGAACCAAATTTCTATTTTAATTTTTTTTTTTTTTTTTTTACTACACAATGAAAAATTATTTAAAAATAATATAAAAAAAAAAACACACGTTTATTATTACGCCCGTGTACTCGTATACTTGCGTAACGAACGATGTTGTGTACGCCGTACCCGTGTAGTAAATATCTCGTATTTTTCTAATTCGTATTGCTCCCGCCCCCCAATCCCGGTGGCAGCGTACGAATTTTGACATTTTTCTAGCGAGAAATCGGCTTTAAAAAAAATCCCACACTTACCAGCCAACGGATTTCATTTGTCGACAAATACGTATGAACGAGCCCGAACGATTCGGATTATAAATTACAATATTACGTAACACGTACGCCCGGTAACCGGATAGGGGAGGGGCTGAGATTGTAATCGTGCCGAACTTAAAAAAAAAAAAATTAAAAGGTTCGAATTAAATTGTAATAATTTGTTAGCAGAAGTTGATATTATAAAGTGAATTTTTTCCGCGATATAATATCCGGGCACGTGTAACGTAGAAATAATCAAAAGTAAATTCCGTTTGATTCCGTTGTTAAAAAAAAAAAAAAAAAAATTTAAATATAAAAGTTTGTGCAATTTTAATTATTTCGCTTCATTACTTAACCGAATAACAGGAATTCGATTTGAAATAATTTATCATTCTGTCGCCGGATCTATTATAGAAACACAAAAGGCGTACCATTTTTTTTTTTAAGGAATTTTCACCGGGCGACAAAAAAACTGTTCTCATATTCTACAATAATAAATATATTTTGTATTTAATATCGATGATATCGACCATTATGCACCTACAAATTTATTGTAATCATTACATCATTTTTTTTTTTTTTTTTTACATAGAATAAAAATTCTTCTTTTAAAAATCGCATGTCGCCCAGTCTTCAAAAACACTGTCCAACTAGGCGACAAAATATTTTCACGGGGCCACATAAATGTCGCGCCCAGTTTTTTGGAAGTTGGGAAAATAGTATATAGATAGGAATTTAACTTATATCCGTATGAAATTGGTGAATTGCAAACGACAAACGGTTCTGAGCGAAGTAGTGTAAGTCGTGTTTATTGATTGTTGTCACGGTAACCCAGAAATCAACATAAATAAAATAAGAAACAATAATACTTGATTTTGATGAGATGGGGTTTATTCATCGGTTTTTTTTTTTTTTTGCTAGTTCTTTATGCCGTGTTAAAAAAACAATTAGGTATAACGAAAAATGACCTCTTTAAAAGTACCATCTAGGCAAAACTGACCACCGGAAACAGTGTAGGAGTGATCATCATAACGGATGATATCTTTTGACGGAAAAACGGTTTACAGAACAAAAATAAAAACTAATAAACATCATTGTGAAACCACAAGACTCCTCGCTTCGCTCAGAATCTAAAATCAATACCATGCAAACCGACATCGTTTCATCACGAGTGTTCACAATCAAAAATTTTGGAGTCCGGTTTGATAGTTTATTCACATTAAATTATACATTAACAAGTAGATCGTTAAAAATAAATCGTTGAAAAATTTAAAACGTAGTCGTGACGATTTCCACGGTAATTCAGCCGTTCGTGAACTCTTCGATTGTCTAGTTAATTCATTCGCAGCCAAACTAATTGCATAAGTATAATAAATACATTTGGGAGGTAATTCAAAAATAATTCACTGGGGTCTCCATTCATTTAAAACAATAAAAAACCAAAAACCATTCTGGTTATGAGGAAATGTTAATTTTTTTTTGAATTGTGTTCACTTGAAAACAAAGCATAGCAAAATGTTTGATTGTAGTCTTTTCGTTTAAATTCTTAATCAACTTGATTATATTATGCCGAGAATAACTAGAATATGACTATTTTTTTATTGAATACTCTGGGCCTCTAGGACCCACTAGTCCAGCCCTCCATCCGCGACGATCTGACGGTCGCGCCTTCCAACCCCAAGTCCTGGTTTATTCGCATCTTTCTTGACCGCATCTTTGCGTCTCCTTCTCATGTTTTCCCCGTCGAGCCCTTCTCCGGCACTGCACGGAGTGTTGAGTTTTGGGTTTCCGTCGACGTGGACTTCGTAAACTAGCGATTTATTATTGTCTTTTAAAAATATTCTTAATTAAATTATTGTTTTATTCGAATTGTCGTTGTTAATTTTTTTTCTCTTGGAACGATTGTCCGTAGATAATAATCACCATCGTTGTAACCGGGATATATTTTATCCGGCAAATAAATAAATATCGATTGTAATCGATTTGAAATAATAATTGCAAACGTTCCGCGTTGATTTTTATATTTGGTCGGTCGGCGGATATTTCGTACGGTTCGTTGTAATATTGTCGTCTGTCGTTTAACCTCTTCGTAACGATATACGGCGTTTCCGGTTCGTCGGCCGCGAAAAACCCGGACGGCCGTACACTGCAAAACGAGTTTACGTCAGTTTGTGTACGACGGTGTTACGCGTATACCGTTGTCGAAAATCGTTACGTGTTCGGACGTAACAGAGCGGAGCGTCGTATTCAGGTGGCGGCGGTGGTGGCGGGGGGGGGGGAATTCGCCCGGGGACCGGCAGTGGCCGAAGTTAGTGGCGAGACGGAACTGTTATGACGCGCTGCTGGCGTCGTGCGCCGAATAAATTAAAAATTGTCCGCACAAGATAAACAGATAACGCGTTGACAATATTTATCTACGGGCAACGGATAACGCTAAACGGAAAATATTATCCGGATAAAAGATAAGATAAGACTCTTGTTTTTATATCTAGATAAAAAGTAAAAAAAAAAAAAATATTATAAACCGGATAATAAAAATATATAGTTATTGAACGACTTTCACAAAACCGTAAAACCCGCGGAATAGTAAGCCGTAATCTACCGTTTCTGTATATTGCCTATTTGATTGTGAATTGTGACATTGTAATTTGTTTATTTATCGAGCTTTATAGTATAGTATATACAATATAGATTAAACGATAGGAGATTATTCGATTTCAAATTTTAACACTTATAGGAAAAACGAAAAAAAAAAAAATAATAATAATTCCCTGATTATCCGTAGAATAGTTTATTTTACAAAATAAAAAGATAGACAAAATTATCTAGAGAACACACGACACTGAATAATATTTTAACGCAACGGTATGTTTGGTATATATATATATAAAAAAAAAACAACATCGCGGTGTACTGTAAAAACCGCCTTCGAGACCTCGGTTCGGCGGGGGCCTAAGTAATTTTGTTATCAAAAACCTACTGTAAATAGGATAAAAAAAAAAAAACATCTTGGGAGGATGCTGCTAAGTAGCGCATCTACTAAGCCTTTCAGCCTTCTAGTTGAATAGTATCTCAACTAGATACGTAATGTAACAATAAAAATGCCATTCTTCATTGAGATTCCTCGCGGTCACGGTTGTAGAATCGATTAAGACTCAACGGGTTTGGTAGCCGATGATGTGCAACGGGCACACCGTGCACACCCGGCAATTGCGCCGCCGTGTACAACCAGAGTAATAAAACTATTCGTTTGTTAAACATTTTTTTTTTTTGCTAAACATTTGCATATTTTACTACTGTACTCTGAACGTATACAAATTCACCGGCACCGAGGCGTATGGCAAATACCTCAGAACTCCTCAGGGGGCGCGCCGTGTACGGATTTCGACCGTTCGACGGCCGTTTGCCGTTATAATACGAAATCGTTGTGTTGTTGTGTCGGTGTTTCGTTTTGTTTTTTGTACATTTGTCGGCAAGCCGGCAGTCCGAACAAACGTTTTGCCGGCGGACAAGTGTCTCGCCGCCGGTCTGGATGCCCCACGTTATCATAAGTGTTACGAGTCGTCCGCGAATATTCGGATCGGACGCGGTTGACGGGCGACATGGCCGTCGGTTTGCGCGGTCCAATTTCTGCTAAAGTGAACCTATAATAATATTATCGTCTAAAAACCTACGGACGGACAGAGAAAACGATAAGATTACCAAATAAAATGCGACTGTCGACAAACGCCGATTTTTGTTCCCTCCGAATCGCGAGCGTCGGCGCGTCCGGGCTGTCGGAAACCGAGACAGGAATGAATCCAAACGGAAATCGCCGAACTCACAGCGCGAATTTATAAGCGGACGCCGCCGCCGCCGTTCGGACGAGGACCGGCGCAGCGGTGAAAGTGCTCTGGGCGGTTTTTAAAAGCGGCCGTCCGCGAAGACACCGGTTCAGTCCAGTCGCGTACCGTCACCGCCGACAGACGGCCGCACGTTCGCCGAACGCCGCCCGAGTGTATACCCGCAACGGTTATAATATACGGACCCGTCCGCCACGAACCTAACCCAGCCCCGACACGACAACCGCCCGGCCTAACCAAACCTAACCGAAACACAATAGTAATATTATTACTGTCACGACCAATAATATTATAATCGTCATCGCCGACCCAGCAGACCGGGCCGTCCCGACGTTTAGCCGCGCCACGTGATTCGCCCTCGACCCCGACCGTGCCGATGTGAACTATGATCGCTGTGGCCGTCGTCCGTGTTGCGGGTCATGGACCGGACGTCCGCGCGCTCCGGTGATGCTCCGGCCGGTGCTGCTGCTGCCGGTGCTGCTGCCGGTGCTGGTGCTGGTGTTGCTGCCGCCGCCGCTGTTGACCGCGAGGGCCATAATGGCCGCCAATGCCGGCGGACGGTGGCGGCCGCCGAGGTTCGCCGCCCGGGACGCCGTCGACCAAGACGAACGGTTGCTGGACAACGAGATCTTTGAAGATTACGCCAAGCCGCCGCCGCCGCCGCCGGCCATCGAACAATTCTACGATTACACGGCCTCCCTGTACAGTTGAGTGATAGGGTTTTTTTTTCCGTCGTTGTGGTTGTCGAGTCCAGTAGACTTTTAGACATTTAAGCTACGGGTCAAGAGGTCGGTACAAACGCGGGTAAAATTGTGAATTAAGAGGCCGGAATATCGAGAAAAAAAATATTTGTACGGGTGTGCCGGCCCGACAAACGGGAATAGGCTGTGGGTTTTATCCCAGGGCGGTTACTTGGAGTTTTCCCCGCGTCGGCTGCCGGTCATGTAGAGTATTCGGGTACGAATATAAGTCAGATTATCACTATTGTTTCGTCGTGCCGGCGGACAATTCGCACGCCGGAATACGTTTCGAAAACTATGGTTTTTACAAGTCCGCCGGCCTGTCCCGATCGACACCGGATTATTTCCACCGTCCCGGAACCCGATTCGTTTATTCGTTTGCGGTAACCGGTTATAACCGCCGCGCGGTTCTTCGGGATTTCAACTCGTTCGCCCCCGACCTGAGGTTTCGCGTTCGCAGACGGAAATCTGCATGCGAGGAGTACACTCGAGATTTAAATTGTACCGTTAGGTTGTTTGTTATTTTAACGGCTTTTCCCAGAACCCGCCAATACCGAACGCGCGATATTTGACCGCGGCGGTTCGGCGACTACGGGTACACACGTACACTCGGTTCGCCGTCTCTGAGCGAATAGCCCGTGGCACGACACTCGTGTACGGTTATCGTATGAGTCGACGCGGTAATATGCACGCACGATGCAATATTATTATGACATTATTATCGTTATTATATAATCGTGTGGCGTGTGCATCGTAACCGTTTAGTCGGTGGGCGGTGCACCCGGCGGAATCGGCGGTTACCGCCAACGACCCGGTCACCGACACTCGCGGGTACCCAGAAATTATTTCTCGCCCGCAATAACACGGCACACCACTTCCCCGGTGGTTCTTTCGAACGTTTTCCTCCCCAACGACGGGCCACTTGACGTTTTATACGATTATCGCGGAACAATCCAACGCCGTACTCTTATATATAATACGTGTTTTACGTTGTCTTTTTTCTCTTTTTTTTTTTTTCAAATATTTTAAACAACGCACGCGGAAACAAACCGACAGAATAGCCGAAAACGATTCTACGCGGTTATGCGCGTCCTATGGCGGTTGTGTTTCAGTAACCGGCAGAAGCCGATAAGTGTTAAGACGGCCAAAACAACGACCAAACAACATTTCGTTTATCTCGTGGACTTTTTTTTTCCATCGGTTTTTAAAGTTTGGCGGAACCCAAGTTCGCGGTTCGCCGGTTAAGAACCGCTGGTACGCTCGTACTCCGTACACCGCAGTGCGGAATATAATTATACGCGATTGCGCAAAAGTCTATACGATTGAACCGTTCACGAACCATAATAGCGTTCGAACGACGAATATTTATGTTTATTTTGCACACGTGACATGTGCAGTATCGACCTTGTATTCCGAACAGACAAGGTTTTTGAAAAAAAAAAATAAAAAAAAATGAATAAAAAAAAAAAAAAAAAACCAATAATTTTGTCACGCCAGACCGTTAGTAATCTAATAGTTTTTTTAGAGCAGGGGCCGTGTAGCTCTGAAAAAAAAAATAATATATTAAACGTGCGATTCGATTAAACGTTTTAATTATTTTAAAAACAACTATGATTCAGTTATACGCCCCACGCCTTGACCAAATTTACAAATCGCTTATTGAAACGTTTAATTTTATTTTGTTATTGATTTAATCATCACGTTACTACATCGATACGTTAATTTATTGAAATTTATCATCCATTGTCGTTTTGATGAATGGTTATTTTTAAGATATTAAGCAAAATAGCCCGAAAAAAAAAAAGCATTGCAAATAAGTATATTACGCTGAAGTAGTTTTTCGGTAACTATTAAATTTACGATTTATAATTTGCTGGGCTAAAAAAACTATTATCTACGGGAAATCAATCAAAAACAAAAAAAAATATTCGTACATTTAAATGTATGCTAGGCATACGCATATACAATGAAAAAAAAAACCGTCGGAACGTTTTGAGAACAAGTTACGCTGTGCGATGTCTAAAAAGGGGCTAATGTACGTATTGAAAGTATTTAGCGAAAAGTTCAAATAGAAATTGTATAAGTTTGCCACGGCTTTACTAAATATGGAAATGGCGTCGTCACCTAGTAAAATGTGAACAGTTTGAGTTTTAATGTTAACACCACTAAAACAGAAACAATACTGTTTACAACGTCGAATAATAACGAATAATTTTAATCGTCAATACGAGTCAATTTTGTAGTATATTCGATTTTAAATTCTTAAAATTATATTAGAAATTCCATATCGAAAATAAAAATACTATTGTCATAGAAATAGTAAACTCGGGACGATCATTGACATTTTCACGGTTTTCGTCCTAGACCATTACTATTTCGGTTTTGTAACATGATAATAAGCATTTAAGTAATTATTATTAGTCGAATATTATAATCGATTCGTATGCATGGTACATTGAAGTTTCGTCAATTTACCAACTATACTGTTGATAAATTATTATTATTTATATTATTTTTACTTTTACAAACGAATAGTAATTTCACGCGATATGAATTAGCGATAGGTGGTCATTAAAGTATTATATTATAGGAGAAGTCGTACCGTTTGTATATATTTTTTTTTTTTTTAATTTTCTTATTTGCTACATGTATAATGATAATAATATATAATATTTGTGTTTCGTGAACTTGTTTGCGACAAGGTTATTAAAAAAAAAAAAAGTAAAACTGCAACCTACTTAGATTTTAACGCAATAGCGAATATAATCACAAGGTGCAATCGAAGAGAGAGAGAGAGAGAGAGATATTGAATTATAACGACCGCCGTCCACCGCCGAGAATGATAATAATAATATTACCTATTTATACTGTATTGACGTATCGATTTTTTGACCTAATAAACGAATTTCCACTCGCCCGGTAATTAGCGGCGAATAAAAAAAAAAAAAAAAAAAAATTATAAACCCGGAGAAAATCTCTCGAAACACCATTGTGATCCGGGGAAAGTTACGGGCCGATTCCGCGATATAATATAATAAATTAGATACCTATACCAACTCGGAACGTTAAAGACCGAAATACGAATCGAAATGATACTTTAAATTTATTGTTTCAACCTCGATAAATTACTGTTATATCGTTTGTATAAATCTTTCGTTTGATTAACGATAGAGCAAGACAAATTCGCGCACTACGTGTTTGTGGTTTCTATACGTAAAAATCAGCGGCGAGTCTATATAAAGTACATGCGAATAGTAAATTAACGTTACCGTACGAATCGAATGCATTTACGAACCGTCAATGCAATGTATACAGAGTGATTATTTTGAACCACTGACCGACGATTACCCACGAAGATTTCGTAATAGGTAAATTTGATTTCGGATTTATTTTTTTTCGCAGCCATTATATTCTTGTTGTTCCTCTCTTCGTGGTTATCGGCCACTAGGACAAACAACCCGTCACACGGCCAATCCTCCAACTCTCCCAGTCAGCTGCTCTTCATTTCCGGCCGGACCCTCTGTTCAGAGATTCCGCGTCCCTTCTCGCTGCATCTTCGCATCTCGGGCGGTGTCTTCTAAAAGGTCGGTTTTCTTCCGGACACACATCCATTACCGTCACGCGTATAAATGGTTACTGACTTCGCCTAAGTGTGTCCGGTCCACTGTAAACTTCTATGCTTGATCGTCTCTAATTGCGTTCTGTTCCCATTAAACAGGCCCACTTCTCGAGTGTTTTGTCCGAGAGAATATAAAAATAGGTGTCGGCACTAAGACACCAAGCGTAAATGTACTATGTGTCTGTTACGGCATACGGGGAAAATGTCGGAAATATTGTAAATAAAATCTGTAGGAGAAAAACAACAATTGAAATAAAATGTACTCACAATAATTGCCGTAGACATACACCGGGTTCGTAATAAATAGATCTGTATATGTATACACCGTGATACGACACAGTAGGCGAGTCCGAATAATGGCTTGGCCATATTCAATTATAGTAAAACTGCATAATAACGACGAGGAGTCACTGTGTTTGACTTTTGGATATTCCCGGGCCAATATTGCCGTTTTCTGTGGTCACTGTGGACACTGAAAACTGCGCAAGACCTATTGTCGCGTTATTAAACTGTTTCAATTTTAAATACCTATAGAGTATTACGGACGAGCGATATTCAATTGGAAAATCTACGCGGCTAGGTCGGTGGCGTATTTGCGGTGAGGGGGTCCTTGGAGTCCGCACCCCCCACATTGGCCGCATTGATATCTAATACACTGTTAAATTTTATCGTTTTACGTAATTTTCTAAAAAAAAAATGTTTTTTTTATAACGCACGGAGTAGCTAGTTGAAAATGGTAAATACGTTACAATTCTTCTAGGACAGGGGTCGCCAACGTTTACAAACAAGTGATTCGCATTCAACATTTTGAGTATTCGGTGACCGACATCTAGGAGATTTTATGAGGACAATTTTTTTGATGAGCAAAAAAAAAAGATCATTATAATAGATCTATTTTATAGACCTGTCCGTCGGAGTGGATAATAAGTTTGTTGTAAAAATTGAAATAACGGCACCTACAATTTCACTTTTGTTTTTAAAGTCCGTGCATATTGAGTCAGAAGCATTTGAATGCTTTTTTTACAAAAATCCCCCATCGGAAAATGGTTTTTTCTTCTTTGCTAACAGGTATGCTTACATTGAACGGAGCAATAGTTACATTTTGGCCCAATATATTTTGATTTTTAAAAACACACTGTCCTATTGGTTCAGTTTTAATTTCATTGTTTTTAGCTTATCTTGTCGTAAACAGGAATTTTTTTTTTAAAGGAAATTTTAAATCGAAATCTACATGTTTACTTCGATAATGTCATTCTAAGTGTCCACGTTTGAAAATCGAACGAGTACCTCGGCATAATATACATACGCGCGTGCCTTTATTGTCAATAAAAAAAACGCCAACTTCCTGTTTAAAATGATAAGTTTTTAACATTTTTTTATTTGCATATATTTTATTATTGCGAAAATTAAAAATTCTCAACAAATTCGGAACGTACAATGTTACACGTTGCACGCGATTAATTGCACGGCAGACGAGTTATACCTGACAATAATAGACTATCACGGTTGACCGATAATAGTAAATTTCTAGCATAAAATATAGCAATCCGCATTATTCGATTATTTATTACGCGATAGACCGATAGTGGTAAAATTCATTTTTATTACGTTCATCCTACGTATTTCCCTAGAAATATCGACCGGTCAATCGCGACCGGCCGATTGGCGACCCCGATCCTAGGACGTTATCTTGGACTGTTTTCACGGGGGAACAACCGCCCGACGCCCGTTAAAAACTTTGATAATATTATCGTTTACCGGACGTCCGGAAATTGGTTTAGGAGCGTGAGGACGCGGTGCCCACACGATACTGTGGAAAACGTCTTAATACGCTACTGGCTTGGATTGGGGCAGTTAACCGCACGGGCGGATATTATCATAAGCCAAGAGGGCGGAGGCACAGGATATGTTTTTGGGTCCAAAGGTAATTTTTTTTTCGCTCGTGAAATTCGACACGTGTGAAATCCGATTTTGGATTTGTTTTACCGAAGACGAGACATTATTACCGGGCGATTCGATGGCCAGTGTTCCCGGAGCGTTTTTCAGACCGACTATTCCGTGAAAATCCATTATATCGTCACGTTCTCGTTTGTGTTACAGTGGAGAAGATGGTCCGTCGCTGGGCGCCGCTTATATGGCTGGCGCCGGACGAACAGTTCCTTCCCGGTTCCGTGGCGGACTTTTTGAACCATGTGACGCCGAGGCCGCCCAAGTTCTCACAGGACCCGCAACAAATGCACGTGCACACCAAAGTGCCATTGGGCCCGGAATCGCAGACGTGGTTTTTGGTCACGAAATCCGATATCGGTGAGTAATTACGCCCCGAAAAATACGAACAAATTTTATTCGCGTAAATCGACGAAAACGAAAAAAAAAAAAAACCCCGAAAATGTCAAATGTCTATAATATAATTATAATTAAAAAGATACCAAATATATTTTATTAAAATTGTATACTGCGCGATCGGGAAATGATTGTAAAGTATTTATTCTGGGGAAATTTCTCACGATAATATTTCTTTTTTTTTTTTCTATCGAATAACAAAAAAAAAAAAATTCTCAAGATACGGGAGTGTTTAAACAAAAAAAAAAATGCCTTCCTTATACGTAATATCTTAACTATTTAAGTTTGACCAGCGGTGGTGTTGGTCGTGGGAAGTAACGGATATTATGTATACATTACCGGGATACCTACTTAATAGAAATAAAGAAATAAAAAAAAAAAAACTATTATCTAACGGTTCACAGTAAAATTTTTTGGCGTTATTGTTTTGTCACCTCCGAGCGAACACAATATTTCCGCGGATGAGTGTGCGGTTTTAATACTTTGCCGACGGTCTTGTAAACCGCAAGATTGGAAAATAAAATACTGCATAACGAAGCGATACGTACGCAATGTCACACTGTACTTGAATTTTTTATGTATTTAATTGTATAATGCCCAGGGAGGAGGGGAAATTTTACAGAGGAAATGGGATGCGATGGATCCCCAGAAACGATTCGTTGATAAAAAAAACAAGCATTGGTCAAAGAATGAAACGGTATTAAATGGGATAGTCGTTAAAGTTCGCACTGCGCAGCATACGATGCAGCGGATGATTTCGGTTGTAAGAGGTGCAGTGGGGTGGAATGAGGAAAAGGACATGGAGTCTCTAGTGAAGTGGATGGGCACACGGAAAGAGCTACAGCATAGGAGAACGGGTTCGTCCACGGTGCCGCAAAGGAATAAGGAAATGAAGCGACGGTCGATTTCAATACGACGGGTCGACATAGTAGGATTGCTAAGGAAGTCACGAGTAGGGGGCATATTCACGAGGAGAGCGAGGAATTTTCAGGATATAGGACAAATAGGATAGAGATTTGTTTTAAACACGCTTGTACCGTAGTCAAACCTCGGCCAAATATGGGTAGTAAACAGGTACACCGTATTCGAGAACGGAACGGACCAGCGTAAAAAATTGAGAGAGCAGTGAGTGGGAACCGAAGAAAATGTGTTGGTGCTGTGCACGAGACAAAGCCAAAGATCTCGAAGGCTTTACAAACAGTGACGTTAATGTGGTGTTTATAGCAATGTGTAGTTATTTTGATATTTAGCGTGCATAAAAAGACTAATGAAAGAGGACATTTAAATACGTCGTTGTACTCATAAAATATACGTGTACTATGCACGGGTGGATTAGTTCTGTGGCGTGATGCCAGGAGCTGATATGTAATTTTCTTCGATTTTCCGATTATCGTACAACAAACAGTTGGGAAATCGTATGTACCAAGTGGTGGCAAAATATAATATGTCTCTTTTTTTTTTATTGCATACGTTATCTTTGTGCAAGAATCGAAACTAATAAGTCATTAATTGTTAATACATATTTTGATGGTAAAACTTGTTATGTCTTCGAAATTTGTAAAAATGTACGTATCCAGCTTTTGCCATAACACCCACAGAGTTTAGTTGTATTCAAATAAAACGATCAGGGCGTTATAATTAACTCCTCAAGTCTCTCCATTACTGGGCGTGGATATCTGTTTCATGGCAGACGATTTTTCCGATTTTCGGAGAGTATTTCGAGTTGTTTACTTGGTGACTAGCTCCAATCGAAAATCGCATAGGATGTTTTTTGTAGCACATTGGATTTAATCGGTTCTTTAGATAGGCAATTTATTCAAATTCCTCGTACTTTTCTTAAAAACGGGGATAAATCGTAAAATTTGTGTCAGAGATACTAAGAGATCGAAAACGGACGATTGTAATCGACAATCAAGTTGTCAAGTTGAAAATAGTGTTGACTTTATACTAAATTGGCAACAATACCGAATATTATTGCGCTTAAATGTTTTTTTTTTTTTTTTTTTTTTTAAAGCGTTAAGAGCATAATATGTGTTGGTTTCTATGCACGTTCATTAAAAATACACCTATTTTTTTTTTTTTTTTTTTAACATATACTATGTAAACCGGACGTATTGATTTAAAATCTTTCAGAGTTATTATATCATAGTAATAATAATATATTGTATATTTAAATTTGTTTGCTTTTAAATACTTTTAGTTTCTATAAAGAGTCTTCGCGATTCGGCGCTGTGCAGCTCACGGCGTTCGGTTTTTAGAAAATTACACGACCAATATTTGTTGGCGTTTTGACAAAACTATTAATCATAAGTTAAATTTTCTATCCTTGTGTTTCGCAATTATGTGACCAAAAAAAAAAAAAAAAATTATGCGCGCATCGCGCAAAAATATTAGTAATTATATTGTCATCTCACGTACACTTTACTTCGTAAAGTCTATAGGAATAATTTTCAAAATATTAAATAAAATAATTACTGGCTATTGATGTAAAACCTTTGTGCAATTAGCCAACAGTTAAACGGGATAGGTTAGGTTAATAACGTTGATGGGATTGGATACCAATATTATCTTTTTTTTGTTCTACACAAATAGTTGTGTATAGAGCAATTTAACAAATTTTCCTTCAATTGACGCAGTGAAGCGAAAAAAATTCGGAAAACACATTTTAGTTTCTTGTGACGTACACGTATTATGAGACCAGCCCGGTAGAATTTTCGAATTTCAGTAGAAAAATATCGACAAATTTGGTTTGAAAATTCATGAAATTGTTCAGAAAATCAAAAAAAAAAAAAAAAACAACAGTAACAAAAAATACATTAAAAAAAACCCCCCTCCCCGATTTCACGCCTAATTCAAAACTGTTTTCAGAATTCTTATCGCTTCGGTACATCGATCGACATGTTAAGTACGTGTTAGACAAATAAAAAATACAATGTCGATATCCAATATCCAAAAAAAAAAAAACGCAAATACGCAATTTATGCAGCAAGATCGCAGCGGACTAGGTAAAATTGTTAAAACTGTTAGGTATGTTCAAAAGACGTTTTTTTTTTTTTTTTTATCGCATTTATTATTAATTTCGTGTGGATTTTCCGATGACAATATGGTATTTCGGAAGTCAGTGATAAAAAAACACAAATCGATTTGGATAGATAAATGTATTAAAATAAAATAAATATATATTTATATATACGACCGGTAAACTACCGGTTTAATAATAACCACTTGAACGTTTTCACTTATTTTGTATCTGCTGAGAAATAGATTTAATTACATTTTTTTAAAGTGGTTGTATTTTTTTTTTTTTTTTTAACTCTCGTTACGTAAAACACGCGTGCACGTAATGCGTAATAATTTTATTTAAACCATTTTCGCAAAACAACATTGATTTACTATTATTTTTTTTCTTTTTAGATATTATTTTACAAATAAGGTAGGTTTTTTGTTGATAAATTCGGCCGATCATTTTCGAATACAACCGACTACAATATTATTACTTTCAAATTCAGAATAATAATAGACCGGTTGCTGAATTTTTTTTTTCTTCTTCTTCTTTTATATTGTTCTTTACCTTCTTTCGAACACCCGACGCGATTATGATCACCGCATGGTGTATGTAAAATGACAAACTACTTGCTTTACAATGATATTATTATACCGTTAATGTTATTATCTCCGTGTGTGTGGTTAATGATATAAATCTCGCAGTTTTCGCGTTAAAACCGAACACCGACAGTAGTATTTTACTTGACAAAAAAATATATAAAAAAAAAAAAAAAATCATCTCAACGTATGTGTTAAGTAAGCCACGTTTTACTACAATCGATTTCCCTACAAACCCGTTGCTCTAATATTATCGTTGCGGACAACATTTTCCCCGGGGTTTTCGTATTTTGCGTAAAAGTTTACGCACAGTTATTATATATTTTTTATGTACAGTATGTTCGCAATAAATTAGTAAACTCTGCGCAAAACGGACATGGTATTTCGGACGTATTTTTCACTGCGCGCACAATACCATGCCCTTCCTAAATCCTAATCATAAATACTATTATGTAGGCGCTCTGCTAACGCAACAACAGAGTAAAAAAAAAACCTTAATATTGATTGAAGGGAACGTTTTATAAGTGGACCGACCGCGAAACGCACGGTTAACAATAGACACGATTTTCGAGTACCGGACGTTTTTAATTCGGGCCGAATAAAAAAAAATAAAAAAAAAAAACCCAAATAAGACTGTTCAGAAAAAATTGAAACGAAACGCAATTTGGTGCCTACTAGTGATGTTACGAACACTGATTTTTTTTAGGTTGAACCGAACTTTCTTTTAAATAGACGAATTCTATCCAAAACTTGAATATACAATGTTTTATACGAACACGGACCTGACCGAATCATTCAAATGTTACATTTTTAATATGTTATCGAAAAATAAATTCCATTCGATTTTCGTGGCACTCTTCGTTAAAATGATTTTTGCTGGTTCGGAAAATGTCGTGAAAACACACCTATTCGATGTGTAGCCCGCCAAAGGGTGAACAAAAGTCTTGATTTTTCGTGATTTTATTTTTGACCATTTTTTTTTTTTTTGTTGTTGTTTTCAAACAATAATATCCATATCCGAAAACTACAAGTGACTTTTCACGATTATTCATTTTCGTGAAAATATAATATTATTAAATAAAAAGATACTGCTTATTGGTGGGCCACTATTTCCTTTTTCACCGTTAAATACAACTTATGACGAACACGATGTCGAATTTCGTGTATTTCTGCTGGATAAAAACTTTTCGTCAAAATCTGATCGATAAAAAAAAAAAAAAAAAAACGTGTTCACGGATTTTCATTATTTTTATGTAACCAAAAGTACAACTTATAATGTATCACAAAAAATCAATACTCGCGGACATCTTTTTTTTTTTTTTATCTAAATGACAAATTATGATGGGAAATCTATTAATTAATACATAAAAAAAATCTATTAAGATAGATCAACTAAATCATAAACCGAATTATATCGTTGCTTTTCGCTCTTTTTCAAAAGTCTTTAAAAACTATTTGGGAACCAATTCGGATGCTGTCACGCTGACTATGGTTAATAAGTAGGTACTTTATCATACAAGCCAACATATTATCTGATAGCGTCCCAACGGATTAACCATGAAACTAACGCCTAACTTGCGCCTACGAAACCAATGGTATCTGGTTCCAAATAAACTATAGACAGAGTTTGTCGTGGTCTTTCAGCGACTAGGTTTTACGTTAGATCACTAACTCCCTTGGCGCCTTATCAGGTATGGACCAACAGGCGGGTCGAGGTTTTCCATTTCTCTCCTGCGCTCTGTCCAAATCCGCGGTGGCTTTTCGTCGACCGAATAGTAGGATTTGGGTTTGCAGGGCCCTGTTCTAGCCAATCGGAGCACGGTGGTTCCGAGAGCACCCCCCCCTCCCGGGGGCGGTTCACCGATAATCGGTACGTCGTTGTTGATTTTTATAATTTATTTCTTGTCTTTTTTTCTTCCGTCCGTGGCAGGACAACTGTTGGACAATGGTACTTCCGTGCTGTACGGGCAGAACCCGAACGCGACCCGGGTACCGGTGTACGCGTACGTGACCGAGTGCGGTCGCAAAAAGTTCCACGTGTCGTACTGGCTGTTCTTCCCGTTTAGTCAGGGCAAGCCGATATGCACGCTGGACATGGGCGTCCTGGGCCCGCTCCCGTTGCCCGTCATCAACAACCGGTGTTTCGGGACCCTCAAGGAGTTCGGCAGCCACGTCGGCGACTGGGAGCACATGAGCCTCGTGTTTAACGTGAGTAGAAAATATTTTTTTTTTTTTTACGACGGCGACGGCGACGATAACGTTTTTTTCGCGCAGGGCCGCGACGAACCGGAAGAGATGTACGTGTCGGTGCACGACGCCGGGGCGTTTTACCGGTTCGACGGCAGCCGCCGGAAGTTCGTGTTCGACCGGCAGGAGGTGCGCAAAGGATTCCTGCAAAAACCCAAGTTTCCCGAAGTGGTGCACCTGACGGACGACGGGAACCATCCCGTGCTGTTCGCCGCCAAAGGATCTCACGGACTGTGGACCGCTCCGGGTTAGTGGTTGGCGCCGGCAATACGACTACGATACATTAACTGATTTTATTACGCCCGGAACCAATATAGAAATTAATTTCAAAATGTAAATCCGTGCTTTTAAATACGATTTGTACGTTCAACACTCGCCCGGGCTAAAATTATAACCGAAAAACTACGTGCCTAACTAATGATATCATTTACCGAGTGCACGACTATTGCGAGTGGTCGTCTCGAATCGCGGTCATTGTTCGCGTACAAAGTAATATCGCGATTCGACGATAGATATTAACGGCATTACTGTTTTCTTTAAATTCAATATAAATCCACGTAGACGTTTGAACTGACAAAGTCATTTTGACGGCCAACCGACAACCGTTTCTCGTTTCCGCGGGAAACGTGTTGACCAACGTCTGTTTCAACGGGCTTTTTCGAAGCGATCGAACCGCACGACGGTCACACGACGACCGCAATAGTTAACTTTATCAATTCGCGCGTCTCCGTAGCCACGTGTAACGGAATCGTTATCGTTTGCCCTTGTAGTATTGTCCTGTGCGACGCGAAAGACTACGCCAAAGTTTCCGTTGATCCAATCCGATTTCCGTTTCTCGAACATTACACACAGCATTACCGTTAAGATAGTTTTTTTTTTTTTTTTTTTCATTTATTAATCCGTAACGGACGAACAGAATAATAATATTGTTATATGTCCGGGACATTGCCGCAGGGAAACACAAATACGTGCGCATACCGCGGCTGTACGACGACAGCGGTTACGGCGTGCCGTGGAAAACGTGGGCGCGGGTGGAGGTGCTGAAGTCGTCGAAAAAACTACCGGCCTGGATGCAGTACTACGGCAAATGGGGTAACCCGCACAGTCAATGTCACCCGCTGTCCAAAATGGGATTGCAGATTTGTCAGTTCACGGATGGGCCGACCGGTATACCGATGAAACCGCACGATTTCCAATGTCAAAACGCGACCGACTGAACCGTATCCAATAATATTCTACCGCCGCCGCCGCCGCCGCTGCCGCCGCCGCCGGAGAGAAATCACCGGACGGCGGACAGTTCGCGATGAATATCAACCACGGCGACCCGACTTTCGACGGCCGAACGTGTTCTAGGTCATACGTTGTCGTGTTTTTTTTTTTTTGTCGTTTATTGTTATTATAATAATTATTATTATTATTATTTTTTTTTTTTTTAAAACTACACTAAACGTGATGGGTCTCAGTAGTTTTAAGGCCCGAAAATCGGTTGTTGTCGCGGTATTATGCAAGTAACGTTTCAAGTGAAAGTAAACGGGGGACCTGGCCCGTTTCTCGGATTTCCTGCAAAACCGTACCGGACGTATAGTATTATTGTATTTGTGTTGTTTTTTTATTATTATTCCGCACTTACTCGTTATCATTCGCGTAGAAACGATTTTTGCGCAAACGTTATTATGTAAATAAAAAAATAACAATAATAAATTATAGTTGCATATTTATAAAAATATATATTGAAAAAAAAAAAAAAAAAAACAACAACCTACCGGTTTTGTGCTTATACTTGAGTTGGTTTTTTTTATTATTATTATTTTTTTTTTTTTTTTATTAATAATCTCCTCTGTGCGTAACTATTTCCTGTCTCGTGGGGGGACTACGTGTGGTTATAAACATAATGGTAATAATAGTCATAATAGTCGCGTAAAACTCGTACTTCCGAGACCTTTATGTTCAATGACTTCTTTTTATTATACGTAGCATACGTACGTGTAAACGTTTTCAACGACAATAATTGAATCAAACCGGTCACAATGGATTTTTAAATTACTCTTTTCCCCCATCTAATGCTTGATTGTGATGTAATTGTAATAATAATAATAATAATAATAATAATAAAAGAAAAACCGACGGGCGGTTATATTTTAAATTTAAATTGTTAGACTGGTATTTATTTTTAATTTTTAATTTATTTTAATTGTCCAGTAATCAACGCAGTAACGATAATAACGCGATTGTCTGTTATAATTTACATTTCGGCTGCTCGAGTTTACGGTTCGTCGTTCTCGCGTTCGTCACCTGTACCGCACGTTAAACACGACAATGAAATATCGAAACAATCCCGTCTACCTGTAATATAATAATTAACTATTATAAGTAACTATTATAATTGACTATTTCATTGACTACTTGCGGTGGCCGTTTATTGGACTCGAAACATCCTGGTCCCGATTCGCGGGCATAGTAAAAGTTCGTCTATTAGACTCGCCACGTCGCCGCCGGTTAATGGGGCCGTTTGACAATTCATTCTGTTTTAGTTTTTTTTTTTTTTTCTTATTGATTATTCTATTTTACCTAAACACAATTTCATTATTATACAATATACAGAACTACAGGATATGTGTTTTTTTTTTTTTTTGTTATTATACGTAGTAGACTCGTTATTTATTGCGTATATCCGGGCATATATTGCCCTTTTTGTTACTACATATTGAAATCTCAATAAATGTTTGAAAAAGTTCGCGTATAAAAAATTATTTCGGGTGGCCCTATTGACTCGTTCGGTTTATGGACTCGAATGGTCTAATCCCAAAGCGAGTCCGATAAGTGGCGAACTGCGTAACGGACGGCGAAAAGCGCGTTCATTTTCGTATACTGCTGACAATCTCGTCCAATATATTATTATAATGTAGGCGTAACAATAACTGAAGGATATCATCGTGGCGAACGTGGTGGATGACGACAGGCAGGTACTATGAAGAACTTAGAAGTATGCGAACGAAATGATATCGAAACGGAGTAAGTAAGTATTTTTAACGGGGTTGTGTTGGCTCGCAACAATCGCTATGCCGTTGCAAATCGCTAATTACGGAAAGGGGACAAGTCCATCAATTTTCAATTTTGATTTCGTTGTCATTTTAACTGAGCACGCGTTAACGCATCATTTACTGCAGAAAAGAGACATATTCGACCTTCCGAACGTCTAATAGTAGCTCTGGGTAGTTCCGATTTTCAACGAAATAGGGTCATCTCCATAACATGTCCTGTTTCTGCAGTAAACTAATATTTTCTTTGTTTTTTTTTTTCCAATCCGTAGATTGGTTCTATGATGAAATGTTCCTTCAGTCTTCTCAATATTCCTTGCTTCAATTCTTTATAGGACCTATTTCCTAAATTTATTATAACCTGCTTCATATAAGACTGTGTGGTTCTTCCTCTTCTTGGTTTCCCTTCGATATTTCCTTCAATCAACCATGTATTTTTTTTTTTTTTTTTTTAAGTGTCCTATGCATTTCTTTTTTCTCTCCCCGATTGTTGTCCATATCGATCTCCTTTCTTTTATTTTATTATACACATATCCATTTGATATTGGTTCTGTCCAGGTGATTTTTACATTCCTGAAGAGTATAGTGGTTTCTAGAAGCGAATGGCCTTCAAAATCCGATCAAAATGATGAACATATTGCATATTGATTATTCAACACAATTTTAATTATTTTATATAAAATAACAGACCGTATAACATTCATATCTACATTTAAATTTCAATATTATAATAAATCATATATAGAATTTTAATTTTATAATAAAGTTTTAACTGTAGTAAAACAGTGATTAACCAAATTAGATTACTAAATTTATAACTATTTTAAAATAATACGTATATTAGCATCAAAAATCGATTTATTTTATTTGCAAAAGATAATTCGGGTTATTGTACCAATTATAATCTTATATTAAAAAAAAAAAAAAAAAAAAATACAATTTTTAGATATTTTAGTTTTTAAATAGTTTTTAATCATGTTTACATGATTACTGCAAAAGGGAAACATGTCCTTGACATAAAAAAAAAAAAACTTAAATTATAAAAGACCAACTAGAACGTTGGTTTTTCTTATTGGGTTTACATTTTGATTTTGTCTTTCATCGAAATCGCGTGTTTACTATGGCATTTAGTTTTTTTGTCACTCCGGAATGGTTATAAAACGTGGACTAGAGTCGCCTGTCTGTAGTTAGCGGATTCATTTACTCGGCGGTGGTCGGTAGTAAATTTTTACGTACTTAAAACACGAGTGCCGGGCGTCGCGTAAACCGGACAACGGTCGTATTCGGAGCAGTGGTATTGTCTTGTTGATTGCGTTAAACTATTTGTACGAGCGCGTGCACATTGTGTATATATTTACGGGATGTGAGTCAGTCCCCACATTGGAAATAAAAAAGTGCATTTGACGAAAATGTTACCGTAATTGACGAACGAGTCCGCTGTCGGGGAATGGGCACTTAAGCGTCAGTTTAATCGCGTGCATCCTGCGGTCGAGAACGTATGTCCGCCATGTCTGGAGCGAAGCAGATGATTGACGTGGCGTTTCTGCAGTCCATGATGGAGAAAACCGAACCCGACGTGAAGATTATCGCGTATAACGTGACTATGCGCATATTTTTTTAATTTTTTTTTTTTTTTTTTTATATATATATACGCGGTAGGTTATGCCGCGATTATTTTCGATATGTTACTTTTTCAGACAACACTGGGGTCGAAAAGAGGCGACAATTACACGTCCATGTTGTACAGGATCACGCTGTACGGCGACCACGGATGGACGAAAACTCTCATCTACAAGTGTTTGCCCGACAACAGACAGGCGAGAAACACGTACAAATCCGAAATGCTGTTCAACAACGAAGTTACGTTCTACATTAAATCGTATACGGCGCTGATGGAATACCAAGCAAGTACAATATTAATGTGTTATATCATCGTTTAGGTACATTTTTCGCGGAGACGTATCAAAACAACATCTAAACCGAATAATGTTGTTTGGGTTTTTTTTTTGTAAATTTACAATTTTTCATAGGCGTTCAAAAAATCGATCAAACCGTTTAACAGTGTGCCGAAATGTTATTTGGCACAAAGCGATATCATTATACTGGAAGACATGCAATGCAAACAATTCGTCATGTTGGACAGAATAAAGGGTCTCGATTTTAATCACTGCAGAGCAATACTGAGGTAAAGTGTCGTACTTATAAATATTATTACTACGTTTTCCGATCTAATCGCCAGAACTGCCCCGTGTTTTAGATTCTGAGTGGACCGAGGGGGTCTTGTGGTTTTACAATGATGTTTATTATTATTTTTTTTTTTTTTTTCTGTAAACATTTTTTCTACCAAAAGACTTCGTCAGGACTATACACTCTTATACTATTTTTAATAGAAAATTTTATCTAGTCGGTAATTTTTCGATATAACTATCAATTTTTTAACGCGGCAGATCTTCGTTAAACTCGAGTTTTCTTATTTATGTTGATTTCTGTGTAACGGTGGAATAAATCAATGATAAAACACGACTAATACTATTTCCCGCAGAATCGTTTTTCGTTTGCAATTTATCGTTGCATCCAGTTATAAATTAAATTTCTTTCTATATATTACCTTCCAAACTTCTCACCTACAACAGTACCCACTTATGGTGCGAAGTATGTACGCCCTATTTTTTTTTTTTAGGACTTTAGGAAAATTTCACGGACTATCACTGTCGATGAAAGTAGATGAACCGCAAAAATTTAAGGAATGTGTTTCGGATGCAATAAACGAAGTGTACTACAGCGGCGAGTACGAATTATGGTACAAAGGGTATTTCAAACAAGCTGTTGAAAACGCTGAAAAAATGGTACAACAATTGCAACGACAATATTATAATTGTTCGGTGTTGTTTTAGTTTTAGTCTATATACTCGTATTTATAAAATATTATGTCGAAAATCACAGTTGGAGTCTGAATTGACCGACGACGAGAAACCAACGTATTTGGATAGATTTCGAAAATTCGTCAATATGCACGAATCGTTCTATGGATACATGGCGGGAATAGTGAAACCAAAAGAACCGCTGGCCGTGCTTTGTCACGGCGACTGTTGGACGAACAATTTTTTGTTCCAGTACTCCGAGGAAGGAGAGCAGGCCATATCCGAAGTAATATTGCAATATTTGTTACACTACTCGATCAGAACGGCAAGGTGCATTACAACACGTTTGCAAATATTTCTCTAGGTATCCATTGTAGACTTTCAGGTGGCCAGATACGGTTCACCGGCGATGGACCTGGTCAGTCTGCTGTACTGTTGCACCAGCGTAGAGTTGAGAAAACAACATTTACCAGAACTGATGGATGAATATTACGATTCGGTTGTCGGTTTTCTAACGCAGACGGATTGTTTGAGTCATTACCCGGACATTCGACAAAAGTAAGTGACGAGAACCACCGAGTTTTTGTCTTGTACAGCGCCGGATATCAATAATACTGTTTATAGGAAATATCATACAACACAGTAAAAACGGTTTAGATGTTAATCTAAACGTTTCTTTGATCAAGGATGGATAGGCGATGATAAGGATCAATAGGCGGATGGTTTAAAATATTTAACATTAGAACGGTGTAAAGATATATTGTTTTATTCAGGGGAAAATAATATGATACAATGATAATCGGAGATGGTTGTGCAATCCGTTACGGAGTAATCGAATTATAATTAGGACTGGGAGATGATTTTTAAACATGAAAATGCCACTAGAAAATGATTTGAAAATTTAAAAGATTAGCTGAGAATTATTTTTAATACCGAAAAATAATTTACTAATAAACACATTGTCGTATGTTCAAAAAAATTAATTGTTTTTACACGTAAAAACAATTCCATATCTATGTGACAACAATAAATTAAAAACTGTATCTGTTAATAGAGTCCGAGTGGTAGATTTTTTTTTTTTTTGTGTGTTCGTATACCTATAATATGTTTATTACGTGCAACATGTTGGTTGGCTGTACATTTTTTCTCGGCCGAAACTTTTATATCACAGATTTTTCAAGAAAATACCGTGCGTAGGCGGTAAAAATATTTTCGGTAAATTCAGACACATATGCGCGTAGGCATCGCGACGATTTCTATCGTTTAGGCATTTTGAATTTAAACGAAAAAAATCTATAAAGAAAATCGAACACGACAACACGCGAGACGCGACTATAATAAAATTCGTATAATACCTACACGTTAACGTAACGGACTAGTTAAACTATTATAAGTATTGACGTAATTATGACCTCCCCAACTAGATAAAGTGTTTTTGCCCGAAATTTCCGCTAATGTCGACAATTAGAGCGAGATTTCTAATCGAAATGTCGTTTATCAGCCAGAACAATAAAAAAAAAAAAAAATAATAAATCACACATTATTATAAATCGTACATATATTTAACTACCGACTATATACAATTTCACGAATGTACATTCTAGGATCGTTTTCGTCCGACTTTCGATAAAATATATAAAAAATAAAATATCGGTTGCGAATTTGTGACGCGGTAAACAAAATCCTTAAAAGACTGTCCGGGAAAAACGCATTTTGGTACCTACCAGTGATATTACGAACACCGATTTTTAGGGTGAAATCGAATTTTTTTTTTAAATAAACGAACCCTATAGAAACCGAACGTACAATTTTGATTGGAACCCGAACCGAACCTTGAATTCCAAAACGGAAAATATGTTGATAGATATAATATTAAATATATTACTAAAAATAAATTCGATTCAATTATCGTGAAAATGATGTTCGCCGAACTATTTATGAGTATTTAGTTTAGGCATTCGCCTAACGACTCGTCAATAAATTTTATCGGACATCGTGAAGTAGCAAACCGTTTGTGCAATCAACGGGCGAACTCAAAGTCTCATTTAGAAAAAAAAAAACGGTTATCAATTGGTGACGCGGTAAATTTTTACTGAACTCATCGTGTATTATATTCTATAGGATAGACGGAGAGATTCTCGAGTACAACTTGTTCGGCTTGGGCGTAGCGCTCGACATGATACCCATAATCACGTGCGACTCGGCACAAGCTCCCGACATGTACGCGAAAGATTCCGTCAGCCCGGACGAGGAGCTCACTAAAGAACCGTACCCCGTCATGACCACGAGCGACCTGTGCCGCCAAATGATCACCGGCTTGGTCAAAGAGCTGGTGGATAACGGATTTTTATAATATAACTGCGCATGTCGAATTGTCGTTATGTACAAGTAGTCATATTTTTCGCTGATTTTTATTTATTTATAATTTTTACATTATTTTTTTTAAATTTTAATAACAAAACAGTAGTTTTTTTTTTTAATATTGAGTTAGTCAATATAAAATATAATTTATATTCAGATTTTGTGTTCATTTATATTTTAATAAATTATTTATACCAATACACGTAATAATTATTGTAGGGCGGATAACGTGTTTATCGACTTTGACTGCCACGAGACTCTATTTGAGATCTCACGGAACATTCAATCCCCTTTCATGAAACGATTGAGTTTATTTATTTCACTGATTGACTTTAGAACTTAACGCATATAAAAGTAGCACCTGAATAATGATTTCGCCATAGGTTTTTGTATTTTAAAAACTTGAGGTCCTGTGTTGGGTGCCGTAGCACTGTAAACGCAATGTAAATGGGCGTTATGGAAACGTCTATAAAAAATTAAAAAAATAAACAATTGCCCGAGATATCCCGTATGGAGTCTCGTGGCAGGCAATCCAAGTTTTAAAAAACTGAGCGAGCATTATATTGGTTAAACTCATAGATAATAAAACATTTCTGTAGACTATTGGAGCTTAGCAAAAGGAAATCTTGCTCCAATCATCAAAACCGGGGATGATTTCTGATAGAAAATATTATCTCGTTGGTGCCACAATGGAGGCTATTTGTTGATTTCTCTTGTAGTTTTCATAATAAACGGGAATATTTACGAAATAAGTTTCTGTTTCTGTTAATTTTAGTTTTTTTTTTTTTTTTTTTTTCTTTTTTTTTTTGTTGTATAAACCTAGAAACCTTAATTTTGCACTAGTATCGTTTCTAGCACTTTATAGATGAGGTAAGAATTTCAACATATTCTGACGGGTTTTGTGTTATCTGAAGTTTTTGTTGTTTTTACATGAATACAAATGTTGTAATTTGTAAAAAAAAAAAAAACCACGAATAATTGTAATTTATTTTGTGGTTATAAATTGTTTGAATTAATTAAATCTATTATAAAAATGTTTTAGCAGAATTCCGCTGTGAATCTTTTTCCGTTTTATTTTTTTAACTCGAGTAAAATGAGTACTATGCGGTCGTAAAAAAAGAAAATATATAGAGTACTTAATTTTCAAATGGAATTTATGATATTGTAACACGCTAATAACGTAATAATTATATTATTATGTTTGACCCACTTAAAAATTTGTATAAAAACGTGTAGAAATAAAAATGATCTATCGGTCACTGATGTCGTCGGCGTAGAAACTAAACCGAACAAACCGATATATATATATATATATATAAAGACCCCCGCCACACTCTAGAGAGATCTATTTGTTCAAGTGATTTTCGCGAGAAAAACAACAAAACGAAGCATGCAAAAGTAGGTAAAATAATTCGTCAATGTGCAGTGTTCGTTTTATGTTTCTGTACATCGATTCGTAAAAAATCTTATTGAAACGCGTTTCGTTTTTCATATCCTACGAGATTAGGGGTGACGCTTACTCTTTCGAAAATGGATATGTTATTTTCTTTCCGGCGGATTTCAGTAGCGGCGATAGCTATAATAATATTTTTTATTCGCTGTAACGACGCACATCAACACCAACCTCAAAAGATTTTACTCCGTGAACGCAACGATAGTAAGTGACTGGTAATATTGTATACCTACTTAAAAATATTCTAACATATATTACAAAACGTCGTTTTTAAATATGAAAAATGTATTTTGAACAATTGTTGTTCGGATGTATTAAATCCTATAATCCAAATATTTAAAAAAATTATTTTCGTCACGTGTTTTAGAGTGTTTTACTATAAGATACATGCTTTTTTTTTCTTTTTTTTTTTTTTCGTAAAACACTTTCAGTTAATACAAACACTCCGGTTTTTTTGCTCGCGTAATTTTAAAAAATACGGTATTTCCGCCCGGTGGTATTTTATTTGAAACATTTTTCGAAATTCCCCACAGTTCACCCCCTTCCGCCCTTTAATTTTGGTATATTTTTTCACAGAAAGCATTAATTTTCGGTCGGTAAAAAAAATGATCCGATTATTTTACACATGATTCGATTTTTCTGTCCGATAATACTTTTCGGAACGTTTTTCTAGATTACCAATAATTTTTTTCAGCGAATGACTATAATAAATCGGCTTTCTTTTTTAAAATATTATTCCCGGGTTCCCTTAGTCACAAGGAAAAAAATATACTAATAGATTTCTAACCTGTCATTCGTAATAGATTTTTGATTGTAATTATTTGTCGTTGGATTAATAAAAAAAAAAAATTAAAAATTAAAAAACCAGCTACCATAATATATTAATATTATAGACTATACCTTACCGAGTCATTACCTATAGCAGTGATCCACCCGTAGAGAGAAAAGTGTGCCGGTTTTTGTTCCCTACGGATTTTTATTGTTACGGCAGACAATAATAATAAATCAACAAAAATACAAATCGTATCCGACTCGAAACGAACAAAAGATCCTGCCTAAATTTGAATAGTAATATATTTAAAAATATGGACTTAAAAGTCCAGTGGCGTGATTGGGATGCCGCAAGCGGTAACATTAATTAGCGATCTTGAAATTTTCGTATTTACGGTTTTTTCGATTATGAAAAAGTTAACATAAGTAATTATTTAACCCGTTGACGAGGAGCGCATTTTAAAGGAATAGAAAAATGGCACTTACAGTTTTGAAATTCTGGATTTTTAAGTATGGGTAAAAGATTATGCGAGTTAAATACAAGTACGGAATGTGATGTGTGTTTAGCTACGTATTTCAGTTAGGTTTAGGATTATTTCAAATACTTAAAACTTGTAATTTTTAACAATATATTTTTTTATTTAATATTGATAGAATATATTATAGTATGTTTTTAATAAAACATGATTTTTGCAACGTTGGTGGTGTGGGAAAAAAGTCCTCACGGGTATGTGCATTCTGGGTAACATTTTTAGATTAATTTAAACAACACTGAATTATTCCGAATACATTTCGCAAAATATTTTGAAAAAATAAACTAATGTTGTAAAATATTCGAACACTTATGCGTACACATTCAAGTATTTATACTGAATACTTTTAAAAAGTATTTGAATATATTATGCGATTCCAAAAGGAATGAAGTCATTTTTTAAGAATTTGGTTTCCTATCTGTAAACGATATTATTTCGTGCGATATAAATTGCATGTTAAAAAATTGTATTTAAAAAATGACAAAATTAGTTTGGAAATATTCCTAGGTAACATTTTTTTTACATTCATTTTACGTATTTTTGAAAAATATTATTAATATTAAAATAGAGGTCATTTGTTTTATATCATGTATTTGTTAATTTTTTATTTTTTTACTCTTTTTGTTTTATTCTATAGCTTGCATGAGTAAGTGTGTGGACTTTAATTATACATATTGCATTTCATTAGATATTTTATTCAAATGTATTTTTCTTCATTTTGCCTGATTTTTCACTCGTTCGTGAACTGATTTTTAAAACATATTTATGTACACATTTTTGGAGTAAATACAATTTTTAAATTTTATCGAAATATTTAACGACGTAAATATTTGCACAGAGAGTAGAAATGAGTAGATGTCCTTAAACTTGTATGGCTTGTATCGATCCTCCGTCGGTGTATGGCGTTCCAATTATGCGTTACTATGGCCACCCAAAGCCAATTACCAATTGAATAGAAATATAATTGTTATTCTTTCTTTCACGACGTTTCAATGAAAATATTAATTTACATTTTAAAGGGGATCCCTGCAATAAATCTAAAACGCACTTTTTTGTTTTTAATTGGTTTTTTGTTTAAAATATAAATGATAGATTTCAAAATGTCCCCTTAGTGCACGTAATACGTTATTATATTCATATTTAAATTTCGATAAAAAAAAAAACACTGCGCAGCACGTAGGTACAAATCAGCCGTGTAACTAGGAATATTTTGTCGGGGGGGGGGGAGGTAAGTTTTTAATTTTCTATAACCACATTACTTAGGGAGGCTAATGTATATCTCACACATCCTTTTCGGTTATCCAATTTTTCCATCAGCCATCGGAAAAGATTATGTTAAAGTTTACCAAAAAAAAAAAAAAAAGAAAAAAGAAAGAAAGATCGTCTTTTAGCTCAGGATATTTTAACTAATTAAATTCAATTGGCTATTTGGATTGTTAAGCCACAGTTTTTTTTGTTTTAATCAGTTATTGGAAATGTTTAACTTAAAAAAATTAAGAATTCGACTATGCTTTAATTTTAATTTTCACTTAAATTATATTTAATCACTAATCACGAATTACATACGTCACGCAAAATGAAGAAAAGTAAATTTTACTTTTCAAATTTAAACTCGTAGCTAAGAGTCGTAAATCGTTAAATAAAAAAATAGTATTAAGCCGACGACAATTCACAAAATACACAGATCGTCTAGCGATAGTGGAAAAAACTAAGCTGACTAAGGAAAGGTGACCCTAGGCGCCTTGTGTTTGGCGTAGAACAAAGTGAAAGCCGCCAAAAATCTAGAAGATGCTTCATGAAAGTTACTGAATCCACCAAAGAACAACAGTTTCCGGTAAGACGAAGAAAATGGCGGGGACGAGTTACGGGACATGCGCAGACGATATGCGGATGATCGACAGTCACATAACAAGTTGTGATCTACCCGATGGAAGACGGATAAATACGACGGAAAACGATAAATATCGAATTAACTCAGAAGTAGCAAGACTGAAACTGTGAGTGTGGACAAAGGAAGACGTCAAGTCAGTTACTGGAAGTTACTGCCCGCCACTGCCGATAGTAGGAGTTGACTGGAATACCGGAAATTTTTGTGCGTAATAACAAATCCAATGTGTGCAACCCGAAATTATAAAGCATGCATAATGACTAAAGGTTAATTCCAGCACTCGAAATGTAAAAAAAAAAAAAACCCGTTCACACTTCTATACTAATATATAATATCTAATACGATAATCGATAATTGATTGTAGTGGATTTTTGAGATGTAAAAGATAAATAAAATTCAAAACATTTTACTTTAATACTCATTTTATGCTATATGACAAATTGAATACACGTGACGATATTAAAAGAAAAAAAAACCATTTTTACCTACTGCATAATTAAATTGAGAAAAGTGTGGTAGTAAAAAATCAGGGAGCATTTTAAGGCCTACGTGGAGAGCCTCGCACGGGTCTTCTCGCACAGGGCAAAAAAAAAGTGTGTAGTACAGAAAATGACAAAAAAATAGACCCTGTGGACAACGCGGTTAACATCGCCGATTATTATTGGAAAAGAAAGAAGACATAAATGCATTTGTCTGGCACGTAATCGAAATGAGAACAGATTAAATGTGCAACTGCACGTTTTTCGATATTTTCTAAAAAATAATTTTTCCAACTTTCTATACCAAACATAATATATGTAAAACACAAACACACAGATTTATATAACATTTAAATTATAAAATTATTTACATTCAAAACGTTCTTAAATGTTACGTGATTCAAAACTGTTGATTTTAACGTAATTTATTACGCTCTTCAAATAGCAATAATATTAATCTTATCTCTTTGTGTTTTAACAGTGGACATACTGCGGTCGGGATTTTTACGAAGTAATATTGTAATGTGTTCCGTTTGTTAATAGAATTACAATAGTTGTGTAAATATTTAAATATTGTGTATACGTACGGTACGCAAGGAGGGGTTATTATCTAAAACTAAAAAATCTAAAAAAAAAAAAAATACCACGAAACCCGTACGAACGTTAAATGTACGCTTAAAATCTGTACGCTGTTCTAAACAGTTGGCGGCGGATTGAGGCAATTGATATTGGGCGTGCAGACTAAATTAAAATATCTGGCCACCAACCTAAATTTTGAACACCGCCTCACTGTTGTATAGTTAGAGAAAAAACCACACGATAATTGAGATATTAAATACGTAATACAGGGTGCGGCAGAGTCGACTGACGAGTTTTTATGGACTATAAATAACGAACAGTAAAACTTAGAGAAAAGGTTTTTTTTTTATTTAAATCAGAAGGGATTGAATACTGATTCAATCCCATTTTTAAAAATTATATCTCCAAGATGGCGGCCGTTAGCATTGATACATTGTTGTAGACGATCTCTAAAGCTCTCATATGATTTTCGGCACATTTCGACTGGTATGGCCTCGACTTCCACGTCTTTTGTGGAGCTGCCGTGGGTTATTTCTAGTCCAGTATCGAACAATTTGTTTATTTACAATTCCAGAAAGATGAAAATGGGCCTCATTGCTACAGAAAAAAGTTAGTATCGGAGGAATTTGCAGAAAAATTTGCTGACAGAGATTTTTACGGTTGCCGTAATCAGTAGCATTTAAATCTTGGACAAGCATTAATTTATAGGGATGGAATGATAAATCTTCGTGAAGAATTCTCCTCAAAGAACGGTCTGCGTACAGCGTGTTTCCGGGCTGAGCGTCTTGGTGACTGCTCAATTGACTCTCTAACCAACAGCACATTTTCGGGAGTTCTTACCGTTCTGGGTGCTCCGTGTCCAAGTCTACTTAGGGTACTTCCAGTTTCTTCTGGAATGCCGTATCAACAATTTGATAGTGTTAGCAGAAGGAACCTAATCAGCACGTGGAATGCCGAAGTGTATACGAAAAGCCCTTTGTGTAGCGATCACAGAATGATTATTTTCGTAATACGCACGCACGACGAAACCACGACGCACACCTGTCCAGACCATGATTACGAATAAAATAGGCATTACCGTACAATTCAAAATATTCTACTTATTAAGGCCTGCTCTTATCTTATCACAGGCTAATGGCCTCATTAAACTCGTCAGCCGGCTCTGCCGCACCCTCTCTAGAATATCCACAATTATGTGTTTCATAATGGAATACATAAAAACTAAAAAATTACGTGTACAGTAGATTTGCACGCGCCAAACTGGACTTCGGATTTTATCGGTATCCGATATCTTTATCCATATCGGGCAATACAGCTGACGCAGCAGTATCTAATCAGTTCTAACCACGGCTGTAATATTCGATTAGTGTAATATTATCACAGTGCACACGCTATTTGCTGACGTATATTGCCGTCGAAAAAAATTTATCGCGTGCAAATATGCCCGCCGCCCACCCTGTATTTCTTGAGGGTGCAGTGCGCCTCTTGCAAGTACGTTCAAGCCGCTTCTAGCTAGTTCTAAAATATACATATGTATGCATAAAACACAAAATATGATCGCATGTGCGCACATTTCGTTAGGACCCGAAACATATCTTGGTATAATAAACCGGCTGTATTTTTTTTTTTTTTTTAACCCGCCAATAAAATGACGCAAACGCGTATCGTCATCAGCGGGCACCTTCAACGTTCTAGCAAATACTACAAAACCGATAAGATAATACAGTAAAACCTTACGAAAACTCTTATTGATCGTTTCTTGCTTTTTTTTTTTTTTTTTTTTCGTTTAGTACAGTCGGTAAACGAAACTGTACTATATCAATTATAATACAATTTGTTAATAGTTATTAAATTTAAAATGGTTTCTAATAACTATGTACTAGAGTCAGACAATTTTTCAAAATAAATTTATTTAGTCGGACCAGCGTCATACCATCGTTTTCCGCAACACTATAATTTGTAAGCATAGCTGTTTCTCGCGTAAAAATCAATCTTGATACGTTCAAATTATTGTTCATCATATGGACTTTACCAAAACCGAGTTAATTCGCAAATAATCTTATCCGGTAGTAGTATTTAGTGGTAGGTGTTAATTTTTTTTAAGGGCAAAACAACGGCATCCTCAAGTAAAAACCCACGGGAATGAGGTCGGGAGCGGGTGCATTACTGTCCGGTATTAGAGTTTATACTGTTTGATTAGTTAACTCGTTTTTACGAAAAACAATTGATTTTTTTTTTCTTCTGATAGGATCATAGATTAGGTATCATTTATAATTATTGTTTTTAGACGATGGTGTGAAAAACTGCATTTACGCTCGAATGTTGCGTGAGTATAAAAAAAAACAATCAATTCAAAACAAGAAGTATTTATTCGCAATTAGTGTACTCACCTACAAAATTACACACTCAATTATTAAGGAATTCGTCGCTATTGATTTGCCCACAATTTTATTTTGTCATTCAGTTAAGAGGACGTGTCCAGCGCACACGTTTTTGAACACAAAACTGCAGTGTAGAAAAATCGATTTAGCGTAAAACAACCAACGATAAAACTTAAAGAACACAACATTATCTATGAAACGATTAATCCATTTAGTTAAATATTAATTTAAAAAAAAAAAGTTATGGCTTTTTTTTAATTGTAAAGAAATACCACTTTTTAACATTCTCTATCGTCTCATTCAAGTAAATTGAATATCGATATACCATTAAAATTACATTTTCTTAAACGGAAATACCTACAATCGGATATTTCTATTATTTTTTTTTTCAAAATTAACTGTGACTTATACAATTTTGTTCTATCTCAACATTTTCTAAATACAGCCATGTAGAGTTTATTGAAAAATATGATTTGTGCTCGATTTTTTGAAAAATACAAAACGCACGATTTTAAAAGTGAATAAATTTGACTACTGCTATTTGGAATTTAAAGATTTACACAATAAATACATTTAAAATGTTTTTTTTTTTTTTTTGTTTAAATAAAATTAAGATGGATTTAGATGTATGAGATAAGAAAAAAATGTGAATTAGTAAAAATATGTTTAAAAAATAATTAGTATCATAATGTGTTATTGTAACACCTGATTTCCTGAAATCTTTCTGTTTTTAAATTTTAGCTTATCCTATGAAAAATATAACACTAACAGACAGTAAGTTTTTATATTTTTATTTTATAAAGTATTTTTTCCATTTAGGAAGTATTTCAAATGAAGTCAATAATAATTTTGTTAAAAACCTTATTGTTTTCCAATTTGAAAAATCGGCTCTCGGCGAGACATGTAAACGATTTGAGTCACTGGACGTACTCGGGGACAGTGTTATAGTAGGGAGGGGTAACCCGTTCAAACTTGGAAATTTAGTCTATTGATCGGCAATTGAATAACAATTTATTTTTAAAGTCGTAAAAACTGATTATTTATGAAAGGACGATATTGCGTTTTTTTTTTAATATATATATATATATATATATATATAAACTATTTGAATAAATCATATATTAAAACTATAACGATTTTCCCCATTTTTGGCATAAAAATCGAGAAATTTTTCAAAAAAATCGCCGTTTTCAATGAAATCAATCGCGGTTGTAAATACATTTTTTGATCACGGCGAGTTCGGTAGTCGCATTTTTTAATCACGCCCTCATCGATTTTTAATCGCTCTGGAAATACTCGGTTTATTGCCTCGGCCCGTATAGCGAACACTGCTCTGAAACTCTCGTAAAATTTAATAACTGATGGCATTTGACTGTACAAAAATTATAAACTTTGTATTGTTTTCAGACTACGGTTTCTATTATGCAAAGTATCTGTCTACGTTTTTCGGTAAGTTATTCGTACAACCGTATACCGTATACCGTTTAAACATTTTATAGGATAGAGTCATGTATACTCAAAATCAAAACTGCCCAGCAACCAAAAATACTGATCGCAATCGGGTAACCGCCCGAGATTATTATCGAAATTCGGGAAAATTGATTGCCGGATCGATAAGTAAAATATTGAATGTACGCCACACACTCCCTTACTGTCTCGGTCATCTAACGGGCATCGTGGAAAAATTACGTCATGTAGACGTATACATTTTGGCGTTCCAATTAAAATTTAAATACAAATTATGCTATTTTAAATGGACAATACTTTCGAGGGCGGTTTTTCTACAATATTGTAAAACAACAATGTTACAGCCGTGTAAGTGTTGTTTTTTTTATAATAGCTATGACATTTTCGTCCGACAATATTTTAGAAAAACCGTGACGCACTGCATTCGAAAATATTCTTCTGTTTAGGTTTCGTTGTAAACTTTGTCGTCACAATTTCGGTTCCATACGTAACGTAATTACTGATTTGTCCATGTTGTCCGTCAGCCGAACTAAAACAGTAAGTTCGGGTTGCGTCCTTTCAATTTAACAATATCAAATCCTAATCTAACGGGACCACAGAATCAATAATAGTTGAATAAGTGTTTAAAGTGTTAAATAAAATTTGGAAGTTGGGTATGTCATAAAGATTGATAGAAAATCTAGACGTGGTGGACATATCCCGAATGATTCAGCGATGGACATTAAACTGACTACAACGATTTGAGCCTAAAATAAATACAAAAACGTTCACCGTTTTACAATAAATTGTGATTTTAACCCTTTTTTTTTTTTTTTTTTTTCTTGACTTTAGATAAAAAACGTGAGTTGTTCAACAATAGAAAAATCACGCATTAATAGGAAATATTTCTGAAAACTAGAAAACTACGTCACACAAGACACCCAATATCATAATTTATTCTAACTATTCCGGAGTGCTATAAAAACCCTAACCCAACTAATAAATAGCGGCTGTTATCATATTTTACGATTTGCACGACACCGGTTTTCTTGGTTTCTTTTACGACACGTTCACTTAACGATTCCGCTCAAAATTACAAATAATAAAGTGTTGTCAATTTGTTTTAGTCAGAACATGAGATATTGGGTGTTACATCTTGAGCGACTATCGGTACCTAATCTATTTCGGTTTTAATTACAGTTTGTGCACTGGATAGAAGAAGTTGGTGTATAATTTTTGGTAAATATAATATTTATTAAATTACTAGACTATGTTTAATTGATAGATTTCTTATGATGTCTCTGCTAAATTATTATCTATTTCATATTATATTTACGCTCCCACCCTCACCCCCCCCACCCCGGAAACAAGTCTACAGGCTTGGGTATCACTTGAAATTAAATTCACGTGTATTGTATTAAAAAGTGTATACCGGAATTCATCAATCCCCGGAGATCACTTTGGTATTGCTTATGGCTGCCAACTTTTTGGAACGTTAAACGTCAACCTACATTATGTTGACCGATCGAACGGCGTATAACTAGAAAAAAATTGCATAAAAATACCTATTCGATGTATTCGTATGTACGTATTCGACTTTGACAAATTCATCCTCAACAATTTAACTATTTTGATGCGTCGAGTTTGTATGAGCGATATTAGTTATTTAAATGGGATTACAAATATTTTTAAAAAAATATACTAGTGTAAAACGCAAAAACGCAAAAAAATATACTATCCGGTTCTTTTTAACCGGAAACCCGAAATTATGAACATTGGTCGGGAATTGATTAAAATGTTTATACAGATTTATAATGCAAATGTTATAAAACAAAAAATGTTTAAAAAAAAACCTACGTTGAAACAATATAGACTTTTAATATACTTGTCGTAACGTATGAATTATAATATAATTTTGTTTTGTCGATTAAATCAGGATTAGAATCGAAGTTCAAAGGTCAGTGCACAATCGTTTGGTTTGTTTAGTTTTTTTTTTTTTTTTTTTTATAAATGTATATAAATATATATATATAATTGTTTAAAAAAGATTATTTATACATGATGATAGTGTTTTCTATACTACACGCATTTCTGAGACTAAATAACATTGTTTTTTTTTTTTTTTTTTATATCGTTAACAAAAATCATTATAATAATTTCTCTTTAATATGTTGATTTTAGAATGCTTTAGTCGTACGGGTAAGAACATTAAAAAGAAAAACATTTTACACATTTAATATTGTATTGATTTTTGTTTTATATATTATAGGACACGCGCGCGCACGATCGTAATTTAAATTGATAACACTGCTCGCAACAACAACGCAATAATATTAGTTTATAATGTATATACATACATTTTTTTTTTTTTTTTTAATATTACTTACAATATCTGCAGTATAAGTTATATAGAGCGAACGCATGTTCCTGCACCGGTCCAAAAGGACATATTATGTTAATTATTTGTACACGCTGTTCCTATACGTATTCCCTGTCTATCCGCATGGGCGTATCACGTACGATAAACTTTATCGCACTAGATAAGTCGACGGAAGACTTTGAATATGAAACTTCGTATATGTGATACGAAATTGAATAAGCAATAAATACGCACCTACCTATAGGAACTGCATAACCGCATATCTAATATTCGTATACTCGTGTAGGAATGGCAACTTTACGTTTCTACACGGTAAGTTCCGAACATCTCATTCATTATCTCGAACAAATCTCCTTTTATATAAATGTGAGTCGTGTAGGTGCATTTATTATTCGCCGCTATGACGTCTAATAATGATCCGATGCATTACTCAATTGTCTAACTACTATTGCCAAGGAGTAATAGGGCAATGAAATGCGACGGTGGTACATAGGATTACCGAATTTCCATAAATATAGCGTTTTCGTGGATTTCATTGAAGTTTCCTGTTGTGATTTCCTAAAAATTTCTCCGGTTTCCTAATGAATTCTCTGATTTCCCGTCGAGTTCCTCTCGCAAATCACCGTTTACTATTGCCCCGCGGTACCACCGTCGTCAAAACGATTAATACTTGCATAATAAATTATTCAAAATACAAATTGGTCTACCTAGGTAGTGTTGTGTTTTTTCAGTCAAATTGCAAATCTTATGATTTTTACGATTTAATGTTGGGAATTTCAATTCGGACAAAACAACTATATACCTTTCTATATTACAACCGTTCGCAACACTCAACTATATTGAGTGATCATTCCTTACTGGAATTAAATATTTGAATTCAATTTATGTTTAACAGCAGGAGCGGATGAACACCACGAGCAGGATAAGCACGAGACTAATAGTACAACGAATACTAGTAGGGGTAGGTATATGATTTCTATTATTCGAATAATGGCTGTTAATAGGTCGGGAGATTTGTTAACAGTCGTTTTTCTCTCTTCAAATCAAGTATTTGTTTAAATATCGATTTAGACGAACAGTGAAAAACGAAAGGAATAATTGAGCATTTTGCTCAGTAATGCAAAAATTATGTCAATAAAAATATGTTTTAATTTTTAGAGAACTCAAAGAAGAACAGTAATATCGTTATATCGATAAATAGTCTTTATACGATCCGTTTACAAATGCACCTATCTTTTAAACATTTTACATTCCGAATAGGCCGATCGATGATTTTATATATACAAATTACGTGGTTCTTTTTTTTTTTTTTTTTACCAAACATCCGGCTCCTTGTAGTAAAAGTGTGACACCATTTTTGAAAGCATTTTGGGATCTAGTTTTTGCATGTCGAGGTTATTTTTTTGATTTTCATTGTAGTTGCCTTAATAATTGGAAAAAACCGGATAAAACCTGAACAATTTATGGTTTAATTTTTTCAAAAATTCACGGCATTTCAAAACACGTTTAACCGAACTTCGGCCCAGAATCGTATTTCGTTAGCAACGATTTATCGTCGCATCTGTATGCGAGGTTAGGTATATCTGTATATAAATTAAAATCCTTTTAAAAATTCCACCTACAACAGTGGCGGGAAGGGGTATCCGTGACTATTTTTCTATTTGAATTCATTGAATTGACGCCTAGTTCTAATTTTACGGTACGCCTCAATCACAATTCGATTATGATTTTATTATTCCTTTACATCTAAATTATTTAAATATTGTTAATCGATCGATGACTGAATCATCATCGATAATATAATAAAATATAATATTATCTATAGATCAGCAGAATTATTTGAATTAACATAAACCAATACGAGCAAAAACAGTATTGGTAATTTATTGACAGACCGTATTAAAACGAATTAATTAAAAAAATACGAAGTGTTATACCTCGAAGAAGGGAAAGTGTTTCACTTAATCTGTTTTTACTAGAATAAAGATCTAATCTATAAGAATAAAAAAAAAGAAAAGCTTAAAATATCAAAAATTCACTTAACCCATTTGACCGAACACCAAACAATTATACTATATAAAGTTTTGAGTATACTTAGTTTGCAGGGTTCGAACAATCCAATTTAAAAAATATCACGTTCGAATAACACTTGATTTTTTTTTTTTCGTTGGTTTAATGTAGACAAATTATCGTCGGTTAGAGAGTTTATTTAAAAAATAATAGCATATATACCGTTTGTGTTTAGATTACGATCGTGAATACGACGAGTATCTCAAAAGTTTTATAAGTAAGTAACTATATACAAATTCGATACAATACAATTTATGTATCTAACAATAGTATATATTGTGTTCTACTCTTTTTTTTGTTTTCAGCTGAAAGTCCAAGTGAATATAATAATTATTGTCAAAAAAAAAATACACCATTTAAAAACAATATATTTTTATTTTTTTCAGATACGGACGAAATATTGTTTCCGGATGGATTTTGTGCTCAAGGTGAATTATTAATTAAATTTTTACATGTATGATAATGTTTTTTTTTTTTTTTTTTTTTTTTTAAGTCAATTAACGTTACAGTCACCGATTGAAAGCAGAATATTTTTTACAAATTTGTGCGGACTAAATGTGGTATGGGGAATCTACACAGGGTGTCCCATAGATAATGAAGATAATCAAATTCTGTTTTTTTTTATTATAATATGAATCACGCGGATAAGGACTACAGATATTTTTATTTCGATTATTTTATTTTTGACACTATTTTTCTGTAGACCATACGAAAAATATTAAAAATCACGAAGTTAATGATAACAAAAATTCGAAACGTCGACATTTTCAAAATAATAAACTCTATAGAATAATTATCTTGGAATTTGTCCAAAACCATAAAATAAACAGTTCAAAGAATTTTTTATGTTGACATTTTTTATCAAAACATAGAAAATTGAATTAAAATATGAGTATTTATTATTAAATATTGTACGATTTCTGTTAACTATTGTTCAACATTTATTTCCGGAAAATAACTTGTATGGTTTAATTTTAAACAACTATATATATATATATATATATATAACATTGCCATTTCGAAGTGATTTTGTTTATCTCTAAAATTTAACAAAATTTTCCTGTCGGTTGTCCTTATCCCTATTATATGAAAACTCTATCCAGACTTGTGATCAAAATCGTACGTTGTTCAACTAAATTTAAAGACATCACATTGTTTTCGGCATTATATACTTACTTACTTTATTTACTTAATTTAGATAACGTGAACAACAAGCGTTTTTGATATTGTAAAGGATAATAATATATATGTTTTTTGTTTTATTTTGAATTTACAGAATGTTTAAGTAAGAATGAATATTACGATTAAACACGTTAAATATATTGTAAATAGCTTATATAAATCAATGAAATAATTGCCTAATTTTTAAATGTTATTTTTTAAATTTTTTTTTAAAATAAATATCACATCAATAATAGTTAGTAGTAACACGATTTTTTCGATATCTGAACATTTTTAGTGGACAAATTTTTACAAATTATGAGAATAGTATATAGCTGTACATAATATAGTCATACGAATATAATTTTCTCGATTTGGAACGGAAGGGTTAACTTTAAGAAAATGTATATAAAAAAAAAAAAACTATTTGCTTAGGAAATAATTAGTTTCACAAAAAAGATTCTATGCCAATTTTCGTAATATTATTATTTAAGGAAGTATACGCCTAAAAATCAAAAAATTTTACTTTTTCATAAAACTTTGAAGGTTTTAAACGCGCTTTGCTGGATATTAACTAAATTTCTCCAATCAAGCATAAATTTTGCTGAGCTTATTTTTAGATGTATTGAAAAAAATGTTCATATTACACAAATGACTGCTACCGTATTTTATAATTTTATTTTAATAAACACATAATCTTAATTAAATGAGGTACCGGTTAGGCACAAGTTACAAAAATTCACGAATCTCCGAATAAATAATAACTGTAATAACTTGGCACTAATGCATATGGTGACGGTGATGATGTTAAATAATTTTAAAATCCGTGAAAATGCATAAATCATCACTATTATTTATACAATTGATTATTTCGTAAATATTTTATTTGCAACGTCTTATATTTATTAATTTAAATTACAACGTTTCAACAGAGGAATTATTAAGTGCGGGATTCAGTCATGGTCAGTATATTTTACAATTTTATTTATAATACAAGCCGAAGTTATTTTAATTCATTAGTCTGCGAGTTCTATACGTTCAACTTTCTTCTTTTTTTTTTTTTCTACATTAATATATAAACAGGTATAAAAATAATATAATTATTTCGATTAATATTTTTGAAGAGGAGACAATCAAGAGTAGTAAATTATAGTGGTCTGGACACGCTCGGCGAAGTCGGAATCCGCTTTTACGCATGATTAAAAGAGTCGTTTGGGAAGACCCTGTTTGAGATGGAATGATGTGACGAGGAAATAGAGACGTGGTATCTCCGAACGGAATGTCAGACTGAAAATTCAGAGGGGCTGACTGGGATAGTTTGAAGACTGGGTGGCCGACAAGTCCGAAAAGAAGAAGGAGAAGATTTTTGAAAAACCCCGCAGTTTATAACTTAACTGGGGCGAGTAAGGGGTCGTGTCACAGTGGGCGTAGCCAGGGTTTTTCTTAGAGGGTAGAGCTCGATCATTTTTTTTTTTTTTACACTTAAGTGGTTTGCCTAAGGTCTCGCATAAGTTTAGCCTGCTGATACCGAGGTTTTATTTTAGATTTCGGGTCCTGTACGCCGAATACAAATATTATACTTGATAGTATTATAATATTGTATAATTTTTATATTATCTTTATATTATTCCTCTATGGTGCCTACTCGAATATTGAATACTACTCCAAGTTTTGTCCGTGAACGATAAGATATACTAACGATATAAATATAACAACTAAGATATATATATTTTTTTAATTATGTTATGAAATATGTCAATGCAGCTTATCATATATATAAATTTATATTATTTTTTTTTTTTTTTAAGATAATATGAAACAAAACAAAAATTTAATGAAAACCAAATGTAAGTAATAATAAATAATTTATAAATTGATCAAAATTATCTAAAATATTAAAAAAAAAAAAAAAAATTATAATTATAATTGCGTCATATCAGTGGTATAGCAGGGGAACTATGGGGGCTTCACCCTACCCCACTTTCAACAACCGTGTTAAAACACAAATAAATAATATTCGACTTGTAAATCGTATAAGATTACCAATAAATTCGACCAAATACAAATTTGTGTACTACACAATTATCTATTTTGCAAAAAATCCTCAACAAAAAGATTTTATACAATAGATTTAACTATATTTTGCTTGCGTCTTTATTAATAATATATTTAGCCCCTCCCCCGATTCAAAATCTTGGGCACGCCATCTTTACATGTATATTATATATATATATATATATTAATTTAAAAAAAATGTTACATTTTGAAATATATTCTCGTATTGCACGTACGTTTTGCAAAATACGATTTGTTTGATAATAATTACAACATTAAACTATTGGTCATTAATAACAATTGTATTTGAATTGATCAGTCAAAAATCAAAGGCCTAGCAATTTAAGTGAGTTCGTTTTTTATATAAATACTTGTACATTAACAACAAAGTAAACACAATAAAACAAATTATGTTGTTTTAAATCGAACGGAGTAATATTTAAACAGAATTACTCGGTTAACGTTAAAATGTACAATTATGTATTCAATTCAAATTAATCATACTGATTACTATAATTTTAATTATTTTCGAATTACAATTTGATAAGGCTCGGCTGTTCTCGGAGGCGTCGGAATTGGCGCTGTTCTTAGGGTAAACACGTATCCGGGTGGTCCTTGTAAGTTGTTTTAAGATAATTTCCTATGAGAGTTGCACACTAGTTTGTTAATGATTCGTTATGAAATTGAGTAATTTTATAAGGATTTTTTTTTGGTAATTTTTGGTGGTAAATATGGAAAAAAATCGTCGTTAGAAATGTGTCAACTGTAGGCAATAGTAATATTATGGCGATTTAAACGAGACATATTTTATATTGAATATTACGAATTAAATAAGAGTAATATGATAAACCGATTAATTTATTTCGACATCAATTAAAACCGTTCTGGTAACAAAAATGTCCATGTTCACCTTTACACTACACGAGTAAACCAACGATGTGTTTTTAACTACTATTGTTATAATCATTAATTAATTAAACTACTCGATTATATTCATAACGAATCAATATAATAGTTCTAAATTGCATATAAATCGTATTGAATGTAATTTTAATTAAGTCAGTTTTTGGTTTGTTATCATAAAATATATATCGCCGATGTTATTTGATTTTTAGTCGTAATACAATTTCACAAACCAGAAAGTAAGTTTTTTTTTAATTATGTCTATCTAATACTATCGCCCCAATCCCTAGATCCGCCATTGGTCACGGCACAGAAAAACGCCACAGTTACAAGAAAATACTTTTCGAGATAAAAAAAAATTATTATTATAATTCAATAACAATGGTTTTTGATAACGTCTATTAAATGTACAGAACGGTTTTTAATTTTACAAACCCCTAGATAGAAGAGGTTTAAGAAGTTCAATCCCCTCTCCCGTCCAGAAATTTTAAACGAATTTACAATTACTTTTTTTTTGTTTATATATATATATATAGATATCCTAATCTAATTTGATAATTTTACCGTCTAATGTTCATAGGTTATGCTGATAGATTTGGAATTACAATTCTGACGCAAAGTACTAGTAAGTACTAAGTAGGTTAGGACTCATTGCAGTGTACCTACCTAATTAATAAATATAGGAATATTGAAATTGACTGTATGCATTGCACTTGATATGAGAAATTAAACATTGGTATGGGATTCAACAAACCGACTCCACTATAATATCATTGTCATTATTTTTGAAATAAAATGTCCAAGAATCTAATATCACAGTAGCAATGAAATACTATTGTAAATACATTTCAATTTCGTTATACTATTAACATATTTATTTTCTACCGTATTATTAATAATTAAAAAAAAAAAAAAAAAAATTTACAAGTAAGCCAATAGAAAATGGAAAGCAATGGTGCGAAAATTTAAGTAATCATATTTACAAAGATCACTCTAAAGTCCCATGGTTGCCTTGGCTCGTACACGAAGAAAAGCATCCCGCCAATACACCGGTCCCGAACACAGACCAGAAAATTACCATTATGTAGCCGAAAATTGCATTCATTATCAAGATTAAATTAGGTAATATTAAGTTAGTATTCTTGATAGTGATATCCTCTATATACATATTCCGCGGTTTCGATCCGTAGTTACACCGGTATATTATACGTAAAATGTGTTCGGTTACTGATTATTAAACATGTAAAGCGCATAATAATAATTTTTTTTTTTTTTTTTTCATAAATCATATTTGAGGTACCGCCTTCGGTACAATAACAGATTATAAACCACATAACGTTGTCCATATTTGAATTAGTATTCGATTCGAAATTCAATTCGTAAACGGACTAAGCCACGTTTACGTACTTAATGTCTAACTAGATTTCAGCACCTAAACCGTTATTGCATTATAATGTTATAAATATTTCTACGAGCGATAATGGGACTAAAGTGGGTTTGTCCGTGTTATTTTGAATGCGACTAAATGCTTTAAACAAAACAAAGTCGATGTAAAAATGTAAATAAATCGATCAACCGCGAGACTAAATAAAAAAATACAATGTGATTTAAAATACAATTCATCCGATATTAATGAGTATTCGGGGAAAAAAATGCGCTAAAAATAATAATTACGCGTTATTGGTTTTACAATAATCGTCTTCGTAATAATAGCCATTTTTTTTTTTTTATTTCTCCTATATCTCAATATTGATATTTCGGATTCAGTCCACTATTGCAATAAAGACCGCATTTTAGATCTTAGCTATTCACACGGAATGTACACACGAATGTTCAAAAGTATAATTGCTTGCCCCTAAGTTATCTATTAAAAATCTAACACTAACTCTGTACTAACTTAATAAATCCCACGGTTTGTTAAACAATTATTAACAATCTTAGTAATAACGTAGTATTAACGTATTAACTATTATTATGTCTTATTTTTGAAAATGCGGATATCACCGTATTAACGAATTATAATATGACCGCTTTAAATAGAATATAAAATAAAACAAACGGTTACGCTCGTATGTCCTTCCTATATATTCACACTAATAATGTGTACTAGAAATCTAAAAATCCTAGAACCATTCAATAATTATTGTCAACAATAATATTGTAATTATTTAGTAATAAACTATTGTGTTTTGTTAAAAATATTTCTTAAAAAGTCATAACTATTTATAATTTATTGATTCACTATACCGCAGTTGTAAAATATGATAATATCAAAAATTATCGTGCAATACCTACCTGCCCTCCTCTACCAGACGACCAAATCGTATTAGCCCAAATATATGTATTTTAAAATAATATCAATAATAGTGATAATCCGGGGCCCGGAATTATATGCAGTAAAAACGTACGAAATATTGTCACTAAAATATGCAAAATATGCGAACAAATATATTCGTGTTAATCAAATTTTCATAAGTTTAAAAATGCGTAAAATTGGTTAAATAATTGATAATAAACCAAAAAAATATATTCTATAGTTTTTTATTAGATACACATATTATCTATTGTTAAAAAAAAAAAAAAAAATATTTATATATATATATGGTTATACACTATAATGATACGAACAATGCGTGTTAATAATAATATTATATATCTTCCAACTTGACGATATTATATTCTGTCAATTGAGTATTTTATTTTTTAAAACTTATAATAATTATAATAAGACAACGCGATATTTGTATTAAATTTAACTGAACGAATATAATACATTTATAAAGTGCCGTTAAAAAATGAATCAACGGTCTCAATTTAACGGTTCCCGGCACTTCCCGCTTTATGGGGCGAGGTTTTCTCTTCGTTTTTAATACCGACGCGGAATTTGTTATTACACCATTCGATCCCGTCTTTTAGACCGTTGACTAAACATAAAACAACATCTTAAATTCGATAACAATTAGAGGCATAATACCTTAGAATTGTTGTAACGATGTAGGAATCAGGGACTGGAACCGAAAGAATATTTGAGAACCGAGACCTTTTAGGATATGTACAAATATTTCTGGATTTTTTTATATTTTTTTTATAGGTTTTTATCGGTTTTATGAAATAACTGAACACACAGACACAGTCACACGTACGAGTAAAACCATGTTACATACTTTCTACATTGTCTTATCTTAAGTACATGATTTTGTATTATGATTTTTTTATTATTAAAAAAAAAAAAAAAAAAAAAAAAAATGCCTTGCAAGCAATAGGTAATCCTAAACTATGAATTTTTAAGAACCGGTATTAACCGGAACCCTTATTTTATACTTTTAAGAACCGAAAAAGTTCCAGTCCCTGGTATAAAGGCAAAGTATATATATATATACTCACGTCCTTCGTTGATATCTAAAATACAAAATCGAGTGGGTACATTATAAAAGTACTGTGCAACGTTGAAGGTGTCGGACGTAACTTAAAATTTGTGGCCATGTACTTTAATAAATTTATTATGAATAAATGTAATAAATTTATATTTGTACAACAGGTCGTTTCAGTGAGAATAGGTGTAAACAATATTGGACAAATAACGACGAAGGTATATAGAAATATGTCTAATTTGTTTGTTTTAATAAGATCATATTGTGCCTACGCGATATCGTATTCTCAAATTTGAATGGATATATTGTACTAGTCGTATGTTAATATTTATATCCAATCTTTCGAATGTTAAAATATATTAGCTAAAAGGAATTGAACGTCCGTCCGGAAATTGCGCAAAGACACCGAACGGTAAACGTCGAAATTTAATATGTCTAACAGATTAAAATCCATAAATATGTTTTAATCGATCAACGTAGAAGATAAGTATGGATATTTTGGCCTCCTTTCTCTCCGAAATACGTTTCTGTTTACGTGCCCGGGTAGTTGAATATGTGTACCGCAGTAATTTACTTACATTGATAATGTATGATTATATAAATTGCATAATTATCCGCATAACCTAAAAAAAAAACAAAAAAAAAAACGTAATGCGTTTGTGCATAAGCATAACTACGGGGTGGCCAAAGGGTAGCAAATTTATAATTTGTCTACTCCAAATATAATAAAATATATATATATTCGCGTGGGTATTGTAAAATATTTTTTTTTGGTAACATAATAATTATTAATATTGAGTTGAATTTGTTAAGCTGACTCGAATACTGGTGCATTATTAACAATGCCGATATGTCTTATGATTACAATGTGGTTTAAACACGTTAGTCAGTAACGTTTTTTTTTTTTTTTTTTACTTTTATAATAATTATGCATATACGGAAACAGATTTCAATAAGCTGAAACATTCGAATCAAGTACTATTTTGACAAATAAAATATATTCTGATATGTGGTATGGTAACGCGTAAATAATGGTTAACAATAATCCCGGAAAATAACGGTTAATCATCGGTGGGTAAATATGGGGAACGTATTTTTTTAGTTAGTCCACCAAGGTATTCATTAGAAATTTGGTCTGTAAACGATCGCTACCCCACATAAGTTTTACTAGTTACGCCACTGCGTTTATAATTAATTATAATTATATCATGGCTACTAAAACAATATGTACTCGTTGCACAACGCAATTATCGTTATAGTTGTCTTTTATTGAGTAGGTATTCAATACGTTTTATTGAATACATAGCGTTTGTGAATATTTATGGTACAGGATCTAACCTGTATGCTATATTTTTCCAACAATATTTGTAAAATCTCTCTCTTTTTCACTCTCTCTCTCTCTCTCTCTCTCTCTCTCTCTCGCCTATAATCGCATACAGAGTCACCTCGGCAAGTGGAAATTCGAAGGAAATGCAATTTGTTCGGTTTAGGTAATAATATATTTTCTATACTCGGAGTACAGAATATTCGAGTAATCTATTGAGTTATTATTTCGAGTAATCGTGGTTTTCGCAAGGGAACGGCATTTATTACGACTTGTCAAGGTTTTCGACTTGTAGAAGTTCGACTTATCGAGGTCCAAATGTACATATTATTATACCGATCGTGCGTTTACCGTGCCCTGCCTTAAGCGGGCCTCACACGATCGGTATCATCGACGATATTTCCCATACTGACAGTATTATTGATCGTGTGAGGTGAATACCGATGTACTGTCAGTATAGAGGAAACAATACTGATCGGAAAATCGGATATCGAGTCGTCAGTATTTACTGATGATAATATTGATGGTGTGAGGTGGTAAACGACAGTTCATCGGTATCGATACCGTAATGATTGAGGACGCACGGGTATGTAAAAATATGTAAAAGTATATAATGTGACTTTATTGCTGAGTGTAAAGATTTCACATGTTTATGGGATGTTCGATGTAAAGATAATTGTAACCGTGACAAAAAACAAATCGGTTTATGATAAACTATCATAGTTGTGTGTATACATTACTTAAGCCCGAAGCTACAGTAGATGACGTTAAAAAAAAAAAAAAAAAAATGAACACCTTACGGTGTAATTTTCGTAAGGAATTACATCAAACAAATGTACGATTCGAAAAGTGCTTTGACAATAAGTACTGACCGTCTGTGGACTACACTGTAAGTAATGTAAATACTGTGAATAGTTGTATTGTGAGGGCCACTTTAGGCATGCCTTGTACTGGTGGCAGATTGAGGAGAAGATTTCGGCCAGGGGATTCTACCGACATATTATATTTGGGAAAAGATATGCACCTCAGTTGAAACATTAATTACATAGAGATTTTTTATTTTATTTGTTAAGATTCCGACCGAAGGGACGAGGAATGACATTGGTTTTACAATATTATGTGTTGTTTTTTTTTTTTAGATTTTGAATCTAAATTACTATAATAATAATAATAACAACACGGAAATGCTGTTTAACATTTAAATTCGTTTTATTGTTATAGATATATTAATAATATTTCAATATTATTATTAATAAAACTAGACAGTATCACTTCGGAGTCCTGGTGGTCCGGAAAATGATAACAAGATATTTTAGAAATCTGACTAGTGTATTTGGTGTGCGCCCCGTTGTCTAAACATCGAATATATTATTTTAGTTTGAACATTTTTTTGGTGGTTGCCACAAATTATTGTGTTATAATTATTTGAAGAAGAAGCAGTCCACCGGGAAAATTGCCGATTTCCCGGCGGTCCAATCCGCTCCTGGTACCAACACTGTTAAAAAAAGATAGCCAGGAATGGACTTACGTTCTATTATGTTCTATTCAGTTAATTCCACATAAAGAACAAAACAATTTTAAAAAAAAAAAGAGGTATACACGTCTAAACCATCACACATTATGGTTTTATTAGAAAAAAGAACACAATAATAACAATATACCATATTTTTTTTAGGTCGGTGAATAATGTAACCGTTCTCTATTACAATGATCGCCATTTGGTTTTTTATAGAAAAATTGCATTTTTGCTTAAATTACGATTTATTTTAGGATTATCACATAGTTTTTCACTTAAGCATCATTTAATCAGCATTATTATTTTGAACAAATGTCGGCCCATTTTCCAATACGTACGACCTTAATTTGTTGGATGCTAAATCTCAAACTCTAGGATCGTTAAAGTGAACAACGGTTATGGCATTACTTTTAGAACAATCATCAGTAAACGAAATTGATAAATTTACCACATTATGTGAGTATTGTTCGTTTAGAATTGTATTTTCTATATTGTTGCCATTATTAGACGAGTAGTAATCAACGATCGGCGCGCGGTGTCCGGCCAAAATCGCGAAACAAATTTTGAAATACCGGTCATTTTACGATCGAATTTACTTAGTGTGCAAGTGTTACAAAAAAAAAAAAACGTCCATTCTACGAGCCGAATTTTTTTAAGGACCTTAAGCAGTGCTTAATTTGCTTATAGGTTAATTCCCGGCATTGGCTTTATTTTTTCTAACATTACCCCCTTTCCCCCGGGCCCATCTCTCAGTTATCAGTCCGTTTAATTTCTTTATAGGTCTTTGTTCTCATGCCTATGACACTCGTCTCTATTACTAACCATATCGTATTTTATAAACACATATTAATGTACGAGTAGTAAAAGTAAAAAACGAAACTTACCATTAATCACGAAATTGTACGGGCTCGCTAAGAAATTTTAATAGATATAATAATATTATAATATTATATACTTGATGATTCGATATTCATCATAAAATATTATGTTATTTTTTTTTTCGTTTTGCTCCGAAAATAAGGATTTGAATAAATAATAATAATATGAATAAATATTCATAGGCGGTACGGTAATTTAACTAAACGATTTCAGTCCGATTGGAAATAAAATCGAAATTTCTAAGTCATTTTCTTGTATAGCAAATTATTTATTTTGTGAACATTGGGTAGTCGTATTTAGATTAGATTTTTTTTTGTTTTTTGTAAGTTTTTATTTAAATCATTCGCCTAGCTATTAACGGCAAAACACATAATAGTATATCCTTAGTCATCCTTAAAATAAAATCGGTCGTATTAAGTAATTCATATGAAACATTCGTGCTGGCCAACTTACTTTTACGGCCCATAATCCCTTGAAGCAGGGAGGGCGTCTTGCCGTCTAAGAAATTTAAAAAAAAAAAAAAAACAATTTTATTTTTTCATTATTACAAACACTTTATCTCAAAATTGTTTCAATTATGTTTAACACTATATTGCAATCATCTATCTTTGGCGGATTTATGATTGAATAATATTTCTATTTTCTATGAAATATCGACATTTAGCACGTCTAGTTCGGAACGTTATATTTTCAATTTTATTAATGAAAAGTTATTCAAGAAAGCTGTAATGTATATTATATTTTTTATACCGGTATATAACGCCAGTCCTAGTATTACTATGCACAGTATACACGTTAATTCTTATGAAAAAAATAAAGTGTCAGTATAAATAAACTAACAAAACGAACACTAACGAACAATTTCGATAATATACTAACTAGAATTGCTAGGAATTTCTCCTCCGACTAGAAAATGTCAAAACAAAAAAAAAAATTATAACGTTAGTTATTATATGATAATGTTAATAATGTGTAGCCCCTAGGGCCGGGACGTTCCGTTTCACAACCAATCCTACAGCTATCTCTATCCATCGATAAAATCTTCTAGTCTAGTGCATCTCTTAAAGCGAAGTCCTTTTTTTACTACGTCTTTCTACCTCTCGTCATCGGCTTTTTCCAAAGGTCTTTCTTCGGCCAATTGCAGTGTTGCTATTATGTTAATCTCTAAAATATATATTCTCCAGATGCTCTCTGTTTTTCTTTCGACTCCACTCACCAGTTATGTTATTCTTTATAGATCTTCCGCAATATTTTTCTATCGAGTACTAACAATTTTTTTTTTTTGTCGGTTTTTATCGGTGACCACGTTCCAAATCCGCACAATATATTATCGGTCATATAATAGTAGTATACTATAAATAACATATTTTTATTTCTCTTGACGATGATCGTGATCACAATAATTGAATATGTTCATAATCAGTGGCGGCCCAAGACAAGGGCGCCTCCAGAATAGGGGCGCCGGAAGCCCATTTAAACGTGCCCAATAAATTGTAAGAATGTATGCATTTTTTTTTTAGTAGGTGAATAAATGTATTAACCTAAATAGCTAACGAATATTAAGACGATGATCAAGTATTCACAATACAGAATTCAAACATATTGTATTTAATAACATACTTGGCCATGCAATATATTCAATTTCTGGACGTTTTGAAAACAAAAACCAAAGAATTTAATGATACTTGGAGCTTTTTGTTTAATATTAAAGACATTAATAACGAAAATCGCTTAAAATCGTGTAAAGATCTACATATTAAAAACTAAGCGACGAAACAGAATGCAATTTAATTGATATAGATTTGTGTAATGGAATTGGGACCGTAAGATCATTTATATTCAAAAAAAGATAGCTGCCCAGTGGATATTCTGTCATTTATTAATAGCAAAAAGTTACAAGATATTTTACCAAACTTATGGGTAGCTTAAAGAATTATGATCACAATTCCAGTAACGACTGCAAGCTGTGAGAGACGTTTTAGTAATTTAAAGTTAATAAAAACTTACTTGCGATCGACAATGGCAGAAAAACGTCTTAAAAATTTGGCATTAATCAGTAGTGAAAATTATATAATTACTATGTTAGATCTCAACGAAGCAAGAATAAATTTCGCTGATTCGAAATCAAGAAAAAAATGTCTAAAATAATAACAATAATTGACAATTGTGTAAAAACAATAAAAATGTTTACTGACATAGAATTAACTAACATTATACACATGAATTATACTATATTAGTAGTTTTAAACAAAAAAATGTATGAACAAAAGTAGATATTTAGTTTATAAAAAATATTTTTAATGGCACCTTTTAAAAATTTACCCGGGCCGCCATAATTATTTCCCGCCTGATTTCTCGCGGCTATTTCTCGTTTGCTATATCGATTTTTTTTTTATAATACAGTTTTTCTGTTAGATAATCGTTTATAAGATACTTACATTTTTTCTTGAGAACGTCATAATTTTTTTTGGCGGTACCTTTGGAAAAATGAAACAATACAACGTAAATAATATTATCGCATTAATAAATAGTTACCGTGTGGGACAAAGTTTGTGAAATTAATAATCGACACGTACAATATCTCTGGTAGATCGATATTTTACTTGTATCAGCCCTAAAATGGATTTGTTAATAATTTATTATTTATTAATTATCTACCTGTAGTGAATCCAGCATTCCTTATTTCCGCTGTATAGGCATTTATACAATACAAAGATAAAATTTAACAAATTACAATTAGGTTACGTTAATGCGTACATAAGGAACTGGAACCTTAATGGTTTTTTCTGTTCTGATTCCCGTTCAGTTCTTAAAAAAAAAAAAACCGGTTCCGGTTCCAATTCCGGGTTTTAAAAATACACAGTTACAAATAGCATTATCCATTTTTAATAATAAAACTACCAACAAAATAAATATTTGATGACAATAATAGACTCCTATTATTATTCACTCTACATTATGTTCAATTCCAAAAAAGTGGGAAAGTCATGGTCAAGTAAACTTCACGACGAATTCAATTTTTTTTTTTTTTTTATGAAGTAGAATAATTTTTTTTTTTTTTTTAAATACCATAGTTTTAATTAAGCATTTTACAGCAAAACCAAGTGGACCGATTTAAATTCGGACATAATAGCACCCAACAAAAAAGTTAAATTTGAAAAAAAAAAAAAATATAATTCGAAAAACAATGAAAACCAACGCCGCGGGTAAGGATTTTCTGCAATTCGTGAAAAATAATTTATATATTGCCTGTGTTTTACTCATAAAAAAAAAAAAAAAAAAAAAAAAAAAAATAGATATACTCGTTCTCTCTAAATAATAATATATCTACAGTGTATTAGCTATTAATTATTTGTATTCTTACTCATACAGTCTGAAAGACAAACAAATAGTAATAACAATAATTTACAACGATAAATACTACACGTTTTGTCATAAAAGAATTATTTCGTTTGTTTTATTCTGCCACATTATATATATATTTTACATTTTGGCTTTAAGTGAGAAAAAAATAGACCTATCCTACTAATTCTGAGCCCCGCTCAAAATCGAATATTGATTACAATCATTTTCTGTTGCTTAGGGTGCACAAATTAAACTGCTCCTTTAAAATTTCACACCCACTACGGACGCACACCCATGGTAGGAAGTACGTCCTACCTTTTTATGTACTCGTATTACACGGATCATAGGTATTCAATAACTATTCAAGTAAAAAACGTATAAATAGAGGTATCATTTTACTACTACAGAAGTACAAACTGTAGTCTAATACCTCATCCCTGATTTTGATGATCGGAGCAAGATTTCTGGTCTAAAACTTCTTTTTAGATAATACATTTATAAAAAAAAAAAAAAAAACCGCAACATAGTGAAAAAATACATTTCTCGCAATCTACGTTCGAAGTAGGCAATTATTTTAGTATTAGTAATTTTTTGTTTAAATACACAAGTGAAAAATTGTTTCATTTACTTTTGTGGCAAAAATCATGCGGAGTCAATTCCTTATTATTGCCGCCTTCGTCTCCCGGAGACGCTTCTGATACGTCATCCACATTACCTATAATAAAATGGAAATAAGGTTTGTGTTTTTAGGTTTTATTTGTTTTTGAGCAAATTTTTTTGTGATAATACAATGAGTACTTGTGATTCGGACCCCGGGTCATTTTCAGGTTTATTTCAAAGTGAATGTGATTATTTTCGAGTATTTTTGAGAATTATTATTGTTTTTTTTTTTCGAATTTCGTTATAATCGCGTCTACGCAAGTACGCAATCCTAAATGTTTGTAGTGTGACCGTTATTTTAAATATTTCGTTTTCTCGTAAATTTAATAACAGTTTGGTCACTACGACTAAGACTGATTTTATAACAATCGTTATGGAATTTAAAGTTCTCTCGTTGCATATTACACTCGTAACATAAGTATTTAATTTATTGATTATATCAAACTGCGGATAATTTCGTATTTTTTATTGTGAAACAACTTTGCAGTCACGATAATAATTATTATTTTCTATTACTTAATACGATAATAATTGTTGTATTAAACTGTAAACGGTTATCAAATAAAACGAATAGCTCGTATACTCACGTTCAAACGATGCCAAGTAAAACGTGTACCTATGAGAATAACCTACACATTTTCGGAATCCATTATTATAATATAATACAAATTATTATAATTCGTTATTTTCACGAAAACCAACGGTATTAAATAGTTGTGATAATGACACGGGACTTTACTTGTCAAGTGTTGCAAATGCAATTTGAAAGTGAATCGTACTTGTAAATTTTCGTAATAATTTCCTATACACAATCCCTTGAATATTTTCAAGGAGCAGAAATTACGTATAGGCAATTTAAACGAAACATTCGGAAAAATGATGTTCAAATTTACTCTCGTATAAACTTAAAAATGGCATTGATTCCTTATCACGAGTATTTGTTGAGTAATCGTAAAATTTGTTCAAAACCGCGTTCACGTAAAACAGAAGAAAAAAAAATAATACCGTTCCAAGTGATTTTGGAATTGTTACGAAACATTATGATAATTACAGACAACATCGTGATTTAGGGTATGGCATATTGATTTTCAATTAACATGGACGAGACGGTAGATTTCCAATGTTAAAAAGTGGTCTATTTTACAATTAAAAAATGACCTTGACTTTTTCGTTAATCAATATTTAACTAAATGAATATGTCATTCCCCAGATAAATCTGTGTTCATGTTTTACGATTAGCCATACCGCTATCGGGATAAAACGATTTTTCGACACAACGTTGTCGTATTCAAAAACTTGAGCGCTGACATCCTACAGGGCAATTGATGTAACCATTTTTTTTTCCGCACCATCACAAATTAAAAGTTCAATTTACGCCACTGTCACGATTTACGAATTGTTTCCAGCGAAACCCCGATCTGGAGTTTAAACCGTCGCATCGTACGTATTATGTTTACGCGGGCGTGTACGAAAGATAGCGGCCAGACAATTGAAATTTCAATACGAAAAAAAATAATACCTGTGAATAGTTATTGAAATACTTAAAAATCTGTTGAATAATTGCAATTACATTGCTAGCTGTCCCGTAAGGTCTTGCCCGTTCCTTTATTTGATTACCGTTGTAACAATATTCGCTATTTGTTTTATTTTTTTTTATTTTTTTACTATTGTTTATATTATTCGATCGCAGTGGAAAATCAACAGAGCATTTCGGACACGGGCAGATAGAGGGAGACGATTTTGGACTATATAGGTGTTTTGTTGATCTCTATGTGGTTATAACCAATAAGAGTATATTTCGCTACTCGTACAGTCGAGGCGACACGTGGAAAAAAAAAAATTATTTCAGGGGACAACTCGAGTTATAACCTTGTACGGCTTATTTCCCGCCCGACTTTCATTATACGGATTAATTATCCTGTGTATAAGGTGCAAAAAAACAAAAAAAAAAAACCGTCCAACTTTATTATCGTTGTCATTATTATATTTATTATTAAATAGGTCCCGCACGAGTTCGGACGAAAATAGGCAAAATAAAAACGTTTCCACCTCTGCGGCAACCCAATCGACATGTTTTCGTCATCCTCGTCGTCAAGGGTAACCCATAAACCAACAAAACGAATTCAATTTTCGTATCAAAAAATACCAAAACCCCGGTGCGAACCGGCCAAATTAATTTTTTAATCACAACGAAACATGGCCTATGTTAATGTGGTTGTCCATTAGTAAACGGATTTTTAGAATCGGTTCAGTTGTTCCAGAGATTACTCCCTACATACAAATAAATTTCGACGCCTCGCCGATGGCATTTTTTTCCAAAAAAATAAAACACGAATTGTGTGTTGAATTTGAGTAACGAAAAAAAAAAGAAGAAAAAAAAACGTTTTTGTCAACGAAGCAACGATAGTTTTCCTAGCAACGTATTAATGATCTTAAACAGGAGAAACGTATAAAAAAAAAATTACCATCCGGATTTCCGACTTTCCGGTAGATTTTCCAATAATTTTTTTTCATACAAACTTTGTCCTGACAATTACGAACACAACAAATGAATAATCAGCCAAACCGGTCAAGCCGTTCTCCAAGCATCTTACATACAATGATTTTTTTTTATATATATATTAAAACATAAAGTTATAAACAATTGAGTATCCGTCATTATCAACTAATTAAACTTAATTATATAAAAAAAAAAAAAAAAAAACTGTTTTTTTTCCTTACTTCCGACTTCGTATATTAGTTTTGGAGCTAAATAATAAATAATATTATTAGATTAAACACCCTCTGCTCTATGGCAAAAATTATTATTAAGTAACTACTTTTTTACAATCCTCTATTAAAAAAATTTAAAAAAAACCTGGCATACACGTTATATGCATTGTAATTCGTATAAACCAGCAAAATGTATAAATAAGTTTATTTATAAACGATAAATCATTGCAAATGACAAAGTTTCTAAGCAAATCTCGGTTAAACATTATACAAAATGACAATCAATTTAGATTAGAAATTATATTAGTTTGCAATTAAAAAAATACACATATAACCAAAAAAAAAAAAAAAAAAACTCGAAAATTTCAAATTGATCAAAAACTAAAAAAAAATTCCAGACTACATTCGAAATTGTACTACGTTTATAAAGTGCAAATTCAAATTTTCCATGAAAATTGTAGGTTTTTATTATTATTTTTCACTCAATACAAAAAAAAAAAAACCCAAAATTCACATATTTTAAAGAAAAGTACATGGAAATTCCTCAGTGTGCCAACTAGAACAATTTCGCTATCACTACCCAAACGATGATGATGAAGGAGTAAGCCTTCGAAGTGAAAAGTTTTTCACACGCATCATGGTAAAACCAATACAATATTCGCTTCGCTCATAATCGATAAAGTTTCTCAAAACTTGAGAACGTTACCTCAAGTCCACATCGTTTACACAAATAATTTTTAAATAATATTTCTTTTGTATTTTTAATTTTAATTTTCCTCGAGTAAATAGTAATATTGATTCGCGTTCATAAACCGTGTGTAGATTTGTTAATTATTGCATCATTTTTTTTTTTTTTTTTTGTAGCTTTACAATGATAATTATTATAATCGTTTTTGCGAGAGTAACAATATCCTATTATAAATTCGCTCTCGGTTAAAGTGGAATAGTTTGTTAATGTTCTTTTTAAAAATTACTGATAATTATTAGATACTACTTATTATATAACGTATAAGATATAAAAATAAATACCAATTATTTATTCGTAACAATACTTACGTAGCACAGTGACGGTCGGAGGTTGTTTAACGGTATGTTTAGCAATTATATTGTTCGCTATAATAATATAGTAATACAATTGTTTTATTAAAATTAATGTTAACTTCAAAATGAACGTTTCGATTATGAACTATTGAGTTGCTCGGCGTATATTATTCTTACAATAAGGTCTCGCGAAACCAACTTACTCGGCGGAGGTGTATTTTGCTTTAACGTCACTACAAAAAGAAAAAAAAAAAAAATGTTGTAAAATTATTATAACGTGTAATAGCATATACGTGTGTATGTGTTCCCAAATAGATTTCTTAACGTCAAACTATCGGTAAAGCTATCGAAACTTACTGGTAAGATCTTTGGCAACTCTATAATCGTGTTCAATTGTTTCTAAACATAAATTACCGTCCGTCAATTGTTTTTTTTTTTTTTTTTTTTGGTATATGTAAATTATACGATTTTCAATTGATAAATAAAAACAAATAAAAACCAAACGCAATAATCAATATAAGAACATAATTTATAATTTATAATATATATATATTGAGTATGGGAGACCAACGTTTTGTATTTGTAATCGTATATTGTGCTTGAACTACGAGGGCCGTACTTGGTGTTTTATTATGAATTTTAACGAACGTCCGTTATCTAATTGCCCGTATAAAAATCGTCTAATGATTTTATTCTTATATTGTATTACATAAGATATATTAAATAGTGTTTATCGTTTTTTTTTTTTTCCTCTGATTGTAAATGGTTGCTCCGCAACAATAATAATTAAAACGTTATTGTATAGGAACAATTATTAGAAACGGTACGTCGAAAACAACATGCGTACGTTTTCTATAAAGGCCAATAGAAATAACGATCATCTAGCGACGCTATTAGGAGGATACTCTTTTTCAGACGTATACAACGTGAAATACATAATTTCATTTGTAATTATTCACAATGTTAATTATTTTCTATAATATTTAGTTTGAGCAACTCACCACCGTTATACCCAATGCGTATTAATTCGTCTGTTGAAATAACGTTGCACATTAGTCGTTCGATTATTGTTCAAAAACAATAAAAGAAAATATACATAACCACACAAGTGTTCATTATCCATTATCTAAGCGTTCTAACCAGAGACTGGAACCGAAAGAACCGGTTCCCGAAGAATATTCGAGAACATGACCATTTATTGGCAACCGTATTTCTCAATTTTTTTTTTTATTATTAAAAGTATCTAATAAGCAAAAGGTAAACGGTTCCATTACGGTTTATGAAGTTATTTTGTTGGTAGTTTTATTATTAAAAAAAAAAAATCCTAATAAGCAATATGTAACGCGGTGCCAGCGTGAACTTCGATGCTTGGAGCACTTGGAGTTGGCACGCCGAATCACGATGGATGGAGAAGTCCAGTATGAATTTCATGCTTTTTCTGAGGGCTCTGTGGTGGGGGACGAGGGGGGGCAGGGGTATCTATGGTGAGATCACACAAAAGAAGTTCGGTGCCAACTCATCACCGCAAAATCCAAAGTCGCACCTCTGAAACGGGTGACTATTCCGCATCTGGAGTTGTGCGGTGCGGTGCTGGCTGCTCAACTGTTACATTATGCAAGTGAAGTACTCAAGACGATATTCCCTACTAACTCGATGCACGCATGGACGGATTTTACATTCGCTTGGGCCACCAAACCAGCCGGCTCCGAAATCTCGCAAGTTCCCGCTGCCACCTCGTCAAGTTCGTTTACGGTTGCCTGCTCACCGTCAGTGCAATGGGAAAATCGCCGCCTGTACATTAGGTTGCCTACCCGTCGTCCGAAAAAAAGCAACCCACCACATGCTCGTTAGATTGCCTTACCCCGCGTTCAGACGGCCCCGGAGCAACTCGACCGAGTCGACCTCGATTGGTTATTTCACCCGATCTTTTCCGTTTTCGCTACAAAAACCGAACTAAAAACCAAACCTGATTTTTTTTTTTTTTTTTGTAGAACCGAAAAAATGATTAAGGTTCCAATCTCTGGTTCTAACGTCAATTTATTACAAGTCCCCAATTCAAAGATCGAACTAGTCGAAAACACATTCAAGAAGCGATATGAATTGTATACCATTGGTATAGATAATTAGAAATACCGACCAAGTTAAAAGTTTAGTAAATAAAAATAAGAAATGGCGAGTTAAGTTAATAGTTAAAGTTAACTTTTAACTTTTTCGACTCGCCAATGTCCATCCTTGCGCTACGGCAAGTTCGCCGACAAAAGCATGTTAATTTTTCCATAATATTAGTTTAAGTCACAAAGCACAGTGTAGCATAGTTTTTAAGAAAATTATTACATCATAACCGGAAAAAAAAAAAAAAAAAAGAAAAGAAAAAATGATTAAATAATCATGGCTCGCTAACATCGTACAGCCTATATTTTATGATATAATTGTACCCGATATATTAAACGAATACGATTATTTGTTTTTCAGAGCAATCGGCCTTATGAAACTATTAAAATTATCGAAACCCGATAGCGCTGGCCATTGTATGAAAAACATAATAATATCACAGAATCATGCGTCACGTAGTTGTAACGATCAAACACATTAATAATCTAATTAATTAAATTTTATCAAAATATCGAATAATGCCAAACTAAATGTTCGAAATTATAAATACGATTTATAACGAATCAGTTACGTTTCTCTTATAAAATATGTTTAAATAGTTATTTAAAAGAAAGAAAAAAATCCTTAATACTTTTATAGTATTATTATTCTTGTCAGTTATTGTCACTAATAATATTACCGTCAATAAAATCTTGAAATATTTAATATTATATATAATAATTGTATTATTGCATAAATTAGCTATTGGAAAATAAAATATATACCTAATGATAATAAAATACACATTGTACTCACTATGGCATTCTGATGGACAAAAAAAAAAAAAAAAAAAAGCAACATTGATCTATGTTATTAATAAATATTTCCTGAATTTTTGTATTTAAAAACAAACTAAATATTTAGTTTTAAATTTAAATCGTATTTTTAACCGTATATCTCGAGTCAAACAAAAACAAACACTAAACTTTTTTTAGAATAAATAACGAAATAATAATTCACTTACCCTCGGTATCGAACGGGGCTGATTTACATAAATTAATGTGCGAATTAGATAGGTTGTTTTTTTTTTTTTTTTTTTCGGAAATCCGTATCTCTCACTGTTTTCGAGCGATATACGTTTACGATAACGTTAAAATAAAATTATAACAAATTTTATTTGTTATGCGATCCAGTCCATCGCGATAACAAAAGACCGCGGTGGACTGGACACGCATGGCAGACAAGCCCGAACGTGCAGTGTTCGAACAGAACTCAACGGGGAAAAGAGCTTTGGATAGGCCGAGGATGAGGTAGGAAAACGTAGCCAAGTAGGACGTCGAAATTTTAGGAGGTGGCCAAAATTTAGGACGATGGTCTTAAAAGGCCGAATAATAATAACAATAATAATAGTAATGAAAATGTATAAAACCATTTTTTTAAAAATTAAATTCAATATAATAGTTGAATTTTATTATTTTATGTATTTTACCGAACAGTAAACACCATTGACGCAATTTCAGTGCACATCCTGTGTAAACAATATTAATATTAAGTAATAAGTTACGTGCCACTCCGTAAATTTTTTACGGATTATTTCAAATAAAATGCCGGTACTCACGTAATTTATCTGAAGTATGTAATTCAAACGATTATTTATATTTATCTTACAAAATTTACCGTGATCAATAATAAAACAAAATATTATACTTGCCCAACAACCCGAAAATATAATTTTCGTATAATATGTCGTACCCTAAAAAAAAAAATTAACCAAGTAATTTATTCACATTGAGTAATAAAGTAAAAATGGTTTTTTTTTTTTTTTTTGGTTTATTGTCTCGCAAATTACGCAAATCTGAATAGAAAAAAAAAAAAAAAAAAATACAATTTGAAAAGTGGTTTTTCCGAAAATCTGTTTTCAATGACCAGAATATAATTTTGTTTTCTATCCTGCATATATTTGATCATAGTTTAATTAATATAATATTTCGGATAGAGAGATTAAAATTCGGTAATTTCGGCTGTTATATTCACTTACTTAAACGGTATTGAATTGCAAATTTCAGTATATAACTTACCTCGACCGTGGTCAGTGTGCGGTTTCATGGCTGAAAATTAGATAAATGTAAATGCGTTGCTGTTCATTAAAATCCCATAATCCACAATAACGATTGATTTTGATAATAATTACTCGTTATTGTGGATTATCGTTAATTACTCGCCTATATTTACGATAAAAAAAAAAAAAAAAAAAAAAAAAATGGTATAATAAATAAAAAAAAAAAATGCGTTAGCTCAACCTAATCATAAGAAGGTGTGCGGCGAATAAAATCGTCCGACCAAGGTTATATCATAAGAAGAAGAAGAAGAAAAATTCTGTTAATAAAACGATATACGAACATTTTAGAGAACCGCGGTGAGATTACGATGAAATTATTGTGGGTAGATCACGCAAACGGTGTGAGGCAAAACCGGCAGAGAGAAACGTTTGAATTAGATAATAAATATTTATATCAAATATAAACCTACAGCATTTCTATTTGAACGATATACCTACATAATATTGAATACGCTTTAAACTATAATACTGCATACTTACACATTCCTCGATAATGAATGCAATTAAAATCGGTTACTGTCGCTGTCTCCGAAGTGGAACCTGAATAATTAAAAAATCGCACACAATTTTTTACAAACACGACATAACAGTATTGTAAAATGTCGTTTTGTCAGTAATCGATTACAATTTATTTTATTATTCATTGAAAATTTAACATTTGAAGTTAAATAAAAATATTTATTTTTTTTTTTTTTTTACGACTTTTTTATGTAAGAACATTGGAAATCCCGACGCTCCGTCGTAACCGTAATGAGGAAAAACAATTGAAAAAATAGATATTTTTTCAAGTAAAATAGTTATTAAAATCTCAACGGCAATGTTTTACGACATCTAATTTGAATGATGCTTATTTGCTGACGATAAACCATTGCAAACGAAAAATGATTAACGTAAATATTTCTGTTTTTCCCCTCATTATTAATAAAACTACAAGAAAAATCGAAAAATGACCTCCTCAATGCAACAACTAGACCAAATTTTCTACCGGAAACTATCCCAGATTTTGATGAGTCGAGCAAGATTTCTAGCCGAAAACTTGTTAACAGATCAAAAAACACATTAAAGTGAAAAACGTTTAAATGTATAAATACATAATATGTCTCTATACACATATATATAAAGATAGATAGATACGAAATACTATAGCATTATAGGTATTATGAGTTAAAGTAATATTACTGATGCTTACTGTGATCGTCGACGGATTCACGATGAAGATTTTCTGTAAACACAAAATGTGCTAATGTATTACAATAATGTACTGACCGGCCTACACTCTAGTGCAGAGGTTCCCAACCCATGGTACGCGAAGATATTGTTTTATTGGCATTTAATATTATTTAGTTTAGTTTATTTGATATTAGCTAATTTTATAAAAAGACATTTCTGCATTTCCTAATCATTCCTCATTTATTGATGAAAATGAACTCTCTCTGATGGAAGATTTAAATGCTGACATCTTGGAACATTTGGAAGTACTGAAGACGAATTTTTCAAAATATTATTCTGAAGACTATTCAAAGAAAAATTGTATTAGAAACCCATTTTTGTATGAATCTTCAGACAATGAAGTTCCAGAAGACGTGGATGACAAAGAATCGTTCATTGATATGGTAAGTAAGAGCTCAATGAAAGACGCATTTAAAGACAAAACATTGGTTTCATTTTGGATGTCAACAAAAATAGAATATCCATCTCTTTTCAAGCAAGCATAACAATTCTTTAACTCCATTTGTCACTACTTATTTGTGTGACAGTGGATTTTCTGAATTGCTGTATTTGAAAAATAAGTACAGAAGTAGGCTCGATATTCAAAGTGACTTAAGAGTGAAAATTAATTCCATTCAGCCTGATATTGATGTCCTTGTACAAAATAAACAACGATAAATATCACGATTAATTTTATTTATTTAATTGTATTATTATTTATATTTATTGTTTTTTTTTTTTTTTTTTTTTTTATTAATTTGAAAATTGTAATTTAAAATTTAATAATTTAGATTTAACTAAAAATTAAGATTTTTTTTTACTTTCATAAATATCAAATAATAAAAACGTAAAGAAATGAATGATAAATAATAAAAATATACGCTAAAAAAAAATTTGACTCCTGATTTAGTTTTAGAATTGAGGTGGTACGCGTATTGATTGTAAAAGTGTCTGGTGGTACTCGATGATAAAATGCAATATTAAATAGTGTCATTCGTTGGACATGCTGTCTGAATAAATATTAATTATTACCCATTTAACTTGTTCTAAATAATATCATTTCCGAAATAATATTATTGTGAAATATGAAAGAAAAAAAAAAAACGATAATTAAGTATATGGTCTCACTCCTTGAACGACATATCGAGATGTAGTGCGTCGTCGAATGACAAAACAAAGTAATACAATTATTGACAGAATAATTCGTGGTTTGTACTTACCCATACATACTAGAATCAAAAACATAATTTATTAATAATAGTCGATTTAATGCAAAGGGGTAATGGTAATCGTTTAGAAAATTTGCTAATTCCGTACATGGATTTACGTAATGTAAAACTGCTATACTAGATGGTGTAAACTCCTACACGAGCTTTTATTAAATGAAAAAAAAAATAAAGAATTAATTTTAATCCTATTCATATAAATATATTATACACATAAATAATATCAATTTTTGTAAACTACGATCAACAAAATACTATAATATTGTAATGTCAGTGTACTCTCCCACAGGTCAGGTCAAGTTAGGCACTCCATTGAAATTCATGTAAAAATATGATTCGTGTAAGATTTGTTTTTTATTGTAAGTTATTAATTATGGATTAAAGTAAACTTATTAACTACTTTTTTTTTAATTTCGGCAGCCCAAAATAGTATAATAATTCCACGAAAATCGAATATAAAATAATTGAATAAAAGTCCGTTCTAGTTTAGATGTTGGATTTTTAAATTTTTTATGTAATCGCAGACGAAATTTGGGTAGAAAGGGGGAGGGGGGGTAGAGGAGAGAGTGTTTGTCCCAGTTAAACTTTTAGCCAGTTCTTGTCAATTCTCGGCGTGTCGATTGATGTCGAACAACGAAAAACGTTTCGCATACCGCGTAGGTATATTTTGTTCGCACGTTCTCACAGATACAGACCACAAATCCGTGGTAAAAATGTCAACTTTTCTGGTTTCCCAATGATTTACACACGACATTTAAAAACGTAATTTTATCGCCACGAATATATGTACTTAGTCGCGTTGTAAGTGTACAAAACTGAACCGCCTATTGAACCAAACGTATAATATTCGAGGGGCGGTTTTTTTTTTTTCAGTAAATAACTTCTTTCCGCGTCAGTGGGCAAATTCTTTTAAGTGTAACTGTTGAAACGACGCCCGTTGTCTATATGAAAACTACAATATGTTTTGCGTTTGTTACACACGTATATAATATTGTACACTTACTGTCTTCTTCATAATTGATATAGGCGTGCGTGCAGTCGTCGAATACACCGAAAACTATTACGACGGCTATTATAATCGAGTTATTTGAAATCATATTATTATTATTATTATTTTTTTTTTCTTGTTTGGAGAAAAAACTAACGATACCCGGTAACGATTGCTGTTTCGCGACCGACGATACAAATCGAAATATATTACTGTTCAGTTGCCGTTTAAAAAAAAAAAAAAAAATAAAAACGTAAGACGTGTATTATAATCGCTACCTATACATCAAATAAGACCAACATAATAACGCCGTCGGCAATAATATTTAGACATTTACCAATGACACCGAACAACTGTTGTACCATTTTTTTACATAAATATGGCGGACATCATCGTAATAGTTTGACTAACGTATAAATAATAATAATTTATATGAACAAATATCGCACATCGATATTTTACTCTGTTGTTAATATTCGTACAATACTGTTGCCAGTATAATATAATGTCGTATAGAAACTAGTTATGGGAAATATCCGGATTTTTTCGATTCAGAAATTTAATATCCGATATTTATTGTAAATCCGGATTATTATTATCCGAATTCAAATTTCCGTTTTTACAATTCTAAAAATATCACAAATAGAAATGTATTTAAAAAAAAACAAGAATAACAAAAAAAAAATCGTACATATTACACTCAAATTTATATATACGTATATTACTAGCTGACCCGACAAACGTCGTTTTACTCATAAAAACCTGAATTTATTTGATTTTCGGATAATCCGGATTTACGTCACATTACTAACAGGAACACAATGTTTTTTTTTTTTTTTTTTTTTTTTTTTTTTTTTTTTTTTTTTTTTTTTTTTTTTTTTTTTTTAGTATCATTTTGGTTTCTTGCATAAACGGTAGAACGAGTTTTCTAATGATTTTTCGCGGTTTTTATTCGTTATAATATTTCCGCATTGTGATTAAATTACAGAATTTCTATAAGAATCATATAACTGATCGCCATTACGAAATATCCATTATTGAATTTGATAATAGAGGTACTTAGCACTTAAAACTGCATAAATATGCGCTATAATATTACCTAAAATATGGATAAATATATGCACAAATATGCAATAAAACTAATAAAATATGCAAAAAATGAAAAAACAGAAAATGATTATTTTCTAAGTCAATTGATCGTGATCATTTATCAATTTATAAATTCGATTGACAAAAATTTTAAAAAAACATGTCTATTGAAAAACCATTATCATATTAATCAAAATTAATAAAATTTTGATTTAATATAAATTACAATTAATAATAATAAGTATTATTATATTAGATAAAATATGATCAATTTTAATTAAAAACAGTGTTGAATGCAAAAATGTCTCAAAAAACCGCAAAATATGCAAGATTAAATTTTAAATATTTTGTTCTCCGAGCCATGAAACAAATTTTAAGGACAACTTCTACTATTTCTCAAGAATCTTATAGGAAATATTTAAACGTTATAAAATCTGACCCTGTTAATAAGTAATCAATTCAGGGGCGTTATTTCAATATACAATACTTTGGTAGAATAGGGCAAAATTACCAAAAAAAAAAAAAAAATAAAAACATTAATGTCGCTTCGGTCGAAAAAAGCCCTTCGTTTAATAAGTATTTCCGATTATCATCCTTACAAAGGACTTTTCGTAGAGTTTTAATTTTATATTTTTTAATAAAAGTTTAAAATCAATCGTTAAAAGCCGCGAAAAACGGATTCCTTATCCGTGAAGAGTATACGGGAACACAAAGGTGGGGAAACGTTTTTCGATATTTTGACATTTTTTTTCCCATATCCAAATGCCAAAGTTCCACCAAAATGCTGACTTAAACCCGGCTAAAGTTGGACTGCCGAGACTTAGAAAAGTTGCCTACTACACGGCAAATTAATTTATAAGAACCATGGTTAGTTTTGTATTTTAATATTTGATCGTATAGTTACCGATGAGTTTTGCTGTCGTGTTGGTTCGAAAGTGCTTAATATACTTAATTTTCACCGGCGGATCCGCTCGCCGCTCTCTTATAGTAGCTAGTAAAATACTCAGTCACGATTTTTTTTCGTCTACCATTATTATTCGCTAACAGTAATTTAAAACAATATTTCTGTTCGCCTTCCCCTCTGGGGCTTGTCGACAATCGCCCTTGCTATTTTTGGACAAACGATTGTTCACCGTAAAACGGTATCAACCATTTATATTATATTTATTGAAAACCGCCATCAATAGTTCTATGCTTTTGTATTTACAACACTATTCGAGGCCCCGTAGAAACGTGACTTTTGACTCTACCGACTTGCAATAGTAATTCTTGAACCGGTTTTGTTTTCCTTTTTTTTTTTTTATCTATTTTAATGTTTTTTTTTTTTTTTGTTCGTTACTATTTTTACTAATAAACCGTATAGAATTTATTATCGAAAAACCGTCCATTACGATGTCTCGTGTTTATTCCGATGCGAAATGTATCGAGTCTGTCGATTAGGACGAATGCATATACAGATTAAACTATATAATATATCGGCCTACGGGTCAAAGCGTATCGAACGAATTGAAACATAAATAATTCATCATAATAATTAATTAATTATATACGATATCGGTTTTTTACGACGTTCAAACAACACCGAACGCGTTACTAAACCACCGAGGTCGTGTAAAATACAATAACTATACCGTTCAGCCTAGCGTTGAACACGTACACCAGTATCGATAAGTAGATACCATTGTTTTTACAAACTATTTCGATCCAACATCCGAACACAATAGTACATATTTATATTTGATTTGTATACTGGAATTAAATTAATAACGACAATAGGTTGATGTTATGTCGGATGGTGGCGTTTTGAGGTTTTTATGTACTTTTTTTTTCCCCCCCTATAAATCAGATACATTTTTTGGTAAAACAATTCTCCTCTTGAAGACATTTTTCGAATTTATTAATTTTCTACGATTTATGGTACATATATATATATATATATATATATATATATATATATATATATATATATTTGATATAGTCAATTTGAAAAAATAAACAACACAGTGTATTTTGGGTTATTGAAACCAGAATAACGAAAATAACTAGTTTTGAAACCGGAACCAGAACTCAAATTTAAATATTTCAGTAACCGGAACCGTTATTCGTTATTAAGCCTTTCTAAGAGCGTGGGCAAATATTCAAAACATTGTGCCCATTGTTTGACTATTTTTTAGGCATTGTAAAATGTTTTCGAATAAATTGAATACAGTTGTATTGGCCGTACCGGTAATTCACGGAAATTTCACACGAGATTCATCATAAGTTGTACTTACGATGGAAATGAACAAAAAAAAAAAAATAAAAAAATATGTTAGCGCATTTTAATAATTCTGTTATTATAAACGCCGAGTGTAAACGTTGATGAAAATCTTGAAAATTTCAAAACATCGCTCAAAATCGTTTTTCGTTAGCAATGATTTATATTCCCCTCTATACCTTAACCTTTCTAACTATTATATAACAACGGAACGTGATGTTAAACAGTTGATTTTCTTGTTAGTCGAGGTCTATTCGTTTTTACGTTATCCTTTAAACTTATATTCAACTTATTTGAATAAAGTAAAATCAATGCGGATTTGTTAAACTAACACAATTACTATTGTTGCTTGCCGATTGAAGGCTATCGATATTCATTCGCATATTATCTAATTTTTAAACCCATAAAACGATATTTGTAAATTTATTTCGTCTTTTGATATTAATGTTCGAATTACTTAGAATTTTATTTACCAACAGTGTGTTTTTAAATCTAAAATCAATATCGTATAGAAAATCAAATGTATATTATACGAGGTTTCTGTGAGACTTGGAAACACGCCCTCGTGGTTGCTAAAAAATAAAAATCTAACTTCATCATTTTTTATAATTTTCTCAACAATGGCGGAAGACTGTGTTATAAAACGGTTAATCATTGGAAACGATTCGGAGCGGAGTTATCGGTTAAAACATATTTTGTTTTTGTTGTTGAATTAAATTGTTTTATTAATTTTTATAACTACAAAATAAACACTGTTTGAATGTAAACGAAAATTTAAACTTAAAATGATGATAATGCTTATGTACTATAATATTTTTACCAATATTAAATGTTGAAAATTGTTTTACGACCATAATACGTGCTAATACAAGTGTTTGGCGAATGCTTTGTGTTCACGAATGATTTTCACTGAATTACAACAAAAAAATCAATGCAATAGTAAAATGACAGATTCCGTTATTGCTTAGGTATTCCCATTTATTTCCCCAATCTGAAGTCAGAATCTAAAAAAATAAAACGGTCGGAAATACGAGGATGTTTACGCAATAATGTAAAATCGATTTTGTTCTTTGTCAATTATAATGAGTAAAAATAGTTTTCGTTGAGATCTGGGTTTTTTTTCAAATTAATTACTGTGATTTTTTTTGGATAATAAATTTGTGTAACTCGAAAATTGGAATATGTTCGTCGTTATACAAGTTGTTCTTTACTAGTCGAAATAAAAAAAATCGATTGCAAATGTCACGTTTTTTTTTTTTTTATGTATAAGCCTAGACAAATAACATTTTGGAATTTTTGACGAACTCGTAAAAATTACTAATAAAAAAAAAAAATAAATATTAACTTTAATCTGTTAGTTTAGTTATCGAATAGTCTACGATATCCACACTGGACTGGCTGCGACGGTTTTATCGTAATCACTAATCAGAGCCCCGGAGGTCAATGTTACACGACGGAAAAAAGCGGACGATTTCATCATTCTACAAATATTATATTGGATTCGATAAAAAAAAAAAAAAAAAAAACTAAATTAAAAAAACAATGCTGTTGACCTGCCGCCGGTCATCGAACGCCTGTCGGGGATAACGACATTATATATGTACCGTCGTTCACCAACTGTGAACAATATACGATTAAAAAAACAAAAAAAAAAAAACCATAATTTGCCAACCGGTCTGATAAAAATTTTAATATTGCGGCTGGTATGTTTGAAAACGATGGCTTTTCCGTCGTCTCCGGTTCATTATAAAACCGACCGTGCGCGTACATAATGAAAAAAAAAAAAAGCTATTGATAAATGCGCGTGAAATCCAAACAGATAAACAGCTCAAAGTTTATTCGAACGCCGGAAACAGCGCTGAAACGAAATACTTTGAAAATATTATGATAAACCAACACTTATTTGATTATTCGGTCAATTATTTGTCCGATATAATAATTCCTTACGGGAATGAACGATCCGAGGTCGACGATTGTTTTCCGTTCGGAAAAAACGAAGACTTTCTTACAGCCCGCATTCGATAACCCAACCTCGAAGTTTATTAGACATTTTTAAAACATGTCAATTTTAGGATATTTGTATTAATTTGTTTTTAATGGAAATCACATAAAAAATATCGGTGAACAATGCCGAGCCGTAAAATGGTTGTTATTTAACAATTAAACAATTTAAAAAAAAAAAAAAAACCGTACAAAATATTGTATCGACAACGATAAGTATCCATTCACGCCGCTATACACACGAAGTGATTTTCGTTTGTAAAAACGTTTTTGTTTATTAATTAATTAATTTATTTTTTAAATTAAGACGACGGCCATTAAAATATCATTTAGAATATTTTCGAATTTTACCAAATATGAGACGATTTTGAAAATCCCGGTACCGGACTCCTTTAAATACGAGTACTTGGATTCGATGTATCGTTTTAACGTACACAAAATTATTTGTCCGATAATTTTTCGTGTACTCTGTCGACTATATTATACTACACCTACTCGTGTGCGTCTTTAGGATTATGTCGTGTTAAATGAAATTCGGTTTAAGCGTAATGTAAATCAGTGGCAAAGCTATCGATGGTAGGGTGACCATAAAAATAAAATAAAAATACAAGACACTTTAGTTACCCGACAAACTATAATAATATAAAAAAAAAAACAAATTAAATTTGTGCTGTTTTATGGTTTTGAAATACATAACAGATATTAATATGAACGTATTTTTGTGTACTTTTGTGCTGAACTACCTAACCATCGATTAACATAATTTCTTTTATTAAAATAAAATTGTAAAACTCATAACGAGAATAATTTTTAAAATGTATTTTCACAATGACAAATGATTTGATAGATTCAAAAAAAAAAAAAAAAAACCGATTATTTTCATCTGTCCACAACACATTAATGGTTGAAAAAATGCAGCATTTGTGCCCGGCATTGCCGAAGAATATTCTACGATTGTCAATATATTAGTTAAGTAATAAATGAACAGTAAGGAGGGAAAAACGGGTAAAACACAAAATGCGTCCCGTATAACATTTGTCGGACAACGGGACGTATGGTAGTCCTAATCTAGCCGGAGGAGGGAGGGAGAGTGGTTGGAAATATTGCAATATTAAAATCGTTGCTCTAAATTTTAAAATCTAATTTTTTTGCTATTTTATAATAATTATTATTTTCCAAACAGCCGTACATCGCAAGCACCGTCCCCATTGTTATATTTGCGCGTTTGAAACCGATGGGTTTTCCGTTTTCATATTCGCATTACAAATATAGTCGGACGGGGCGGGCAGTAACGAAGACAATGAACACGCCGGAGGGCGACGGCGGCTGCCGCGCATGAACAGGAAATGTCGGAAACACATCTGCGTGGGTTACGCAATCGATATAATATTAGGGGCGCGGAACGTGGGAATCGGCTGCCGCCGGCGATGGCGAATGCGCTGCGGATTGTATAGAATAAAATAACGCACAATAGCGGGCCAAATGCGAAAAAGGGCGAGGGGAAAATAATCAAAAACCGCCCCGACAAACAATTGATCAAACATGCATACGGACGGGGATTTACGGCCACAGCCGGCGGCTGTACCACCGAGGGTCGGTTCGAACCCCCAAAAGGATTAAATATAATAATAGAAATATTGCAATTATAATCGCGGCGGGAATATTGCGCGGCGCGGAGCAGCTGCGGCGGGATAACGGTAAGCCGTTCCCCCTCGCGGCCGCGAGCATCCGGGCGACCGGCCGGCGCGCCGCGGCCGGTATAAAACGGGCGACGGGCGACCGACCGGCGTTTTGTACCGTTCGCGACGCCGACCCGACCGCACATTGACGGCGACGGTGACGGCGGCGCACCGTACACGGGCCCCGCAGGCGGACGTGGCCCGCTGTTCTGGGACGGCGGCCGGGGAGCACGCCCGTCGCCGCGTAGCATAATAATCAGTATAGAATAGCGTAAGTATTACAATTATTATATTAAAAATAACAATTATAGAAATTCGTTTGTTTATATTTCGTTTGTTTGACGGTTTGTGTGTTCGCCATTTGCAGACGGTCGAGATCCGCGGAAATTACACGGAGGCCATTGTCGCACGCGCACTCGTACCGCGGCCCAGCGGACGACCCGACAATTATGACAGCGGCAACGCCGCGCAACCGACGGGGCGGCGTTCCCACCATCGTCGTCGACCCCCCTAATCTGTCGAGTGAGTATACCTATACCTAATACAAACGACGACAACAACGACCTATAGACGGAATTTTAATGGTCGGAATACACCTACGCCCGATTTCGGTTTAGGTTTAAACACTGTTTATCAATTCCGTATCCGGAAATTATTTATTTTTTTACTAGTTTTGACATTCGGGATATGAATATAAAACAGTCAATTTAAACGGCAATAAACTGATTTACGATTGAAAACATTTAGGTTGCCGTAGTAATCAAATAAATAATAATTGTTGAAAATATCGAAGACATTTTGGAGGGTCCCCCCACCACCGCCAGATACCGCTTCGCAGTTGACGACCGCGATAAACATTTGTCAACAACGCTTGGTTGTGTTACACAAAGAAATTGTTATTATCGATATACCCAAAAATTACTCTATCAAAATATTGACGTTTCCTATAGATTTCTAATTTTCTCGTTAGTCTATTATTAATGATACGTCTGCTTCTATCGGTACACGTTAAATGAGTACGCTTCATGAGAAATTACCGAGAGCTTTGGGCGTGGCCACCGGAGTAAAAAAAGACCGACGGCTGTTTCGTCGTCCTACAACCTAGACGGATAGCAATTAATTTCGATGCTTTCAATAATCCGTACGATCGTCCGGATAACTATAGTCCCTAGTTTTTTTTTTATTCGGTAAATATAATTCAATCGTTCGTCGTGATATTGTATACTATTGTAGTCGTATCACCGGCACGGAACTTAGTCGCGATTAGAACGACGAAATCCAAACATGGTAATTATGCATCGATGACATAATATAATCACGATTAAAATTGTTTTCGTAATAGGCCTTTATGGTTGGTTTCTTCGTTTTTTTTTTTTTTTCGATGCTGTATGACGTATTATAGTATCATTTACACGTATATATCGGCGCACATCATATTTTACACGATTACCGTAAATAAATGTAAGCCGATCACTGTAATTCGTCGACCGACGAATAGTTATATCTACTATATAATTTTAGGGATATATTTATTTATTTATTTATTTATTTTTTTCTAGAATGTTAAAGTATACGGCAACACCGATGTGCCATCACGGTTTACCGGGCAATCGCGGATGGCGACCGTGTTATTCTATGCTTATTATTATGCAACCGAGGGCGGATGTGAAACTCGACCACCGGCGGCCACGCAGCCGTTATCGAAGCCGCGCGCCCAGGACCAGGCTGGGACCGGCAACAGACGATCAATCCGGCCGATACACTAAACAGCTTCGGGGCTAGACAATAATAACTTTTAATTTTTTTTTTTTTTCATCTGTTGTTGTTTGTCATTGTGTTGTTCCGATAACTATTCCGGATTTCAACCGGTCATAATATTTTTATATTATATACAATTATTACGCTTAGAGAAGAAAAATGTAACGAAATAATTTTAATGGAATTTTTTTGTATGATATCTAACAGTTCGAATTACCGTTTCGGCTTATAATAACTGCCTATATACAATAATAATTAAGCTGTATACCTGTAATCGTTGTATGCATTTTTAAAACTGTAAAAAACGACTAAATCTTAGGTATAAAATAAAGAAAAAATTACAAATTGATTAATATGATTTTGGTACCGTTTATATAATATAATTATAATTCAGTGTGTTACGGACTCGGGCCTTATTCCGGCATCCAATACAACAATAATTGGATTTAATATTATTTTGATGGTGCCCAGATAAAGGGAACAAAACGTTCAAAAACGATAGTTTTTTTAGAAAACTGTCCACGAATTATTCAAATGTTTTAATTGTTTTAGGTCAATATCTTTGATACTTGTTCATCGAACGTGTGTTTTTCCGAGTAACTACAGAACAATTGTCCGTAACACGCATTGCATTTTCTAGAACGTTAAACTTCATGGAGGTTTAGAAATAATTGTCTATATAGAATGTAATCAGATGATAAAATTATATAAATGATTTATTTCTTTTTTAAAAAATATGTACTGAATTTTATTGATGCAAATTCTCTACTACTATTATTAGTAGTGTGATGTGAAATAATCCGGATTATCCGGAAATCTTACAATTTCCGATTTAGAATTTTAAAATCCGAAACTGTATGATTCAAATGCCAAAATCCGAAAGGTTATATTTTTATGAGTAAAAAAATATTTGCCTTGTCAGCTAGTAATATACAAATTAGAGTAAATTATTATGTATGATATTTTCTTTGTCCTACTTGTTTTTAAAAAATACATTTTTATTTTGTGAAAATGTTTGAATTATCAATACGTATGTAATGTTTTACATATTTTAATGCTATTAACTTAATAAATCAGTTAAATAATATAAAATCACAGTGTAAAATACCGAAATTCGGATTAAAATATAAATACAGATTTAAAATAAACATTAGATTCTAATTTCGGGATCGAAAAATCCGAATCTTTAATCCAGATATTTCGCAAATCCGGATTTTTCTCACCATTACTTTCTAGCGATGTCAACTTTCATTAATAATATGGTTTTGTTTGTGAACATTTTTTTTTTAAAAACTTGAGGATTTCTCAAATGAACATGTATATAACACACACACACACACGTTATTATATTTAACTGCATTTTGGTATAATGTAATAATATTATGATTATGATTTTTAATAAAGTTTGAGAAAACTACAAAATGCACAGGCAAATGACAAGATCGGAAGAATGCACAATACAAATCTTTACTTTTACTTAATCTAATTTCGTTATGAAATATTTTAATTTTCTAATTTTGTACGAGCGTTTTTAACATTTGATGCTTCTATTGTATAAGTATCTCCACTAACATAGTATTCAGTATTATCTATATTGTATATATATTATTATCTGTACCTATACAATATATCAAAGTAAACATCATTATAACATTACACAAAATGTATAATTTTTTAATAGGTATATTTCAACATTTTCAAGCTAAGAGATATACTATTCTTATTCGTATTAAAAATTTAAATGCTTAGATAACACATAAATTTGAGACGATTAAACACGGACAATTTGTATTTATTTTATTGATAGAATACAACATTTTATCTTAAACTTATAAGCATATTATTTAATTACTTTTCAACCTATTAAAATATTCTAAGGTTATTAGCCTGTGAACATAATACAAAATTTGAAGAAAGAAAGTGGTTTTGTTTTTTTTTAATCACTATGTTGGTTAATTAAAGAAGTTCTTCAAGGTTAATTACAATATTAATTTTGGTTATAAAAATATATTAAGCAATATTTTTAAGCATATTCACTATTATCTATTATCCGTTGCGCAGAGATATAAAAGTAATTGTAATGCACTGGTATTGGAATTGCCGATTTGTAGATTACCTAGGCTACAAGGAAAAATTACGACTAAAACTTACAAATTAGCCGAACTCTTGATCACTTAGAATCGTTTTTCGATTGTAATGTTTTACCGTTGATTTCAATATTTTAACGTTATTACCCTATATCCTAGCAATTCCCTTTATAAATTCCCATCTACAAGTCTACAACTATGGCCTCCTACCCACGGTGCGAAGTGTGTTTGGCTTTTAATAGATATTCCTGGTGGCGGTTTTAATTAATTTTCCCCAATTTTCTAAAATTTGAAACATATTTCCTTCCTTTTATAATGACATAAGACTTAATGATAATACTTTCTCTTATCAACTGCCCAACAACATAATATTTTTTTTGACTATTTTGTGTAAAAATTAATTCGACCCCAAGCCACCTATATATATATATATATATATAAATATACGGACACATATTACAATTATGTAAATACTCGGAGGATTTGCTTTTCAAACAGATTTGGTTATTCGGGGGAACCGACGTTACGCCGCCGCCGACCTAGAAGGATAAAGAAAAAAAAAATGTTAATCCCGAAATCGCGTATCGGGACGAGTGGTTTTATTCTTCGTTTTTTTTTTATCTAATAATTATATTCACAATGAAAAGCCTTCTCCCCTATTACAATATGTGGCCGTTGTACACGGTATGCGTAATCACGTGATGGACGAGGGTCTGTGTCCCACGGAGCTCTAAAAAGAGGGTGCAGTCGGCTCTATAGCCGATGCTGTGTAGTCGTCGAATAATAAATGCATAATATTCGGATATTAAAAAATCGCCCAATAAAGGCGACAGAGTACAGCCGTTTTTACGGACGAATATGACGTTTTGGACCGACAATTCAGGCATAAATATAGGAGTAGGTTTGACGGATTTAAATTATGAAAACATATTATGATTATTGAAGTGCTTTAATGGGATTTCGATTGTCTTTATCATAAGTAAAATGTAAAATACTTAAATTATATTATTAAAAAAGAAGTCGTCGTCCCCGGTGAATCTATTTTATTACATTACGTCAAATCATATTTACCTTCACAATGCTGTCCGACTGAAAACTTTTTGTTGACATTATTGTATAGACAATACAACATTCGATAATAATAGCCTCTAAGCACCGTCGATGGGGTATCATTATATCAATCTTGAAAAACGGAATAATACCCGTTCTTGCTCTATAATCCTTAAAAGCGCAAAAGGGTCCTTTTTAATATTATGTTTAATACTTTTTTTACAGACTATTTTGTTATTATATGAACGTCAATGTTTTTCAGAGCAGTTGCGGCGGGATAACACTAAGCCGTTCCCCCTTGCAGCCGCCATCCGGACGGCCAGCCGGCGAGATAACGGTAAGTCGTTCCCCCTCGCAGCTGTCATCAGGGGGGCCAGCCGACGGGCCGCGGCGGGTATAAAACGGGGGACGGGCAATCGACCGGCGTTTTGTACCGTTCGCGACGGCGAACCGATCGCAAATTGACAGCGACGGTGGCGGCGGCGCGCCGAACACAGGCCCCGCAGACAGACATGGCCCGCTGTTCTGGGACGCCAATCGGGGAGCACGCCCGTCGCCGCGTAGCATAATAATCAGTATAGAATAGCGTAAGTATTACAATTATTATATAAATAATAACAATAATAGAAACATATTATTCGTTTGGTAATTTTTCGTTTGTTTGACGGTTTGTGAATTCGCCATTTGCAGACGGTCGAGATCCGCGGAAATTACACGGAGGCCAGTGTCGCTCGCGCACACGTACCGCGGCCCAGCGGACGACCCGACAATTATGACGGCGGCAACGCCGCGCAACCGACGGGGCGGCGCTCCCACCATCGTCGTCGATCCCCTAATCTGTCGAGTGAGTATACTTATACCTAATACAAACGACGACAACAACGACCTACAGACAGAATTGTAATAGTCGGAATACACATAAGCCCGATTTCGTTTTAGGTTTAAAAATTGTTTATCAATTCCGTATGCGGAAATTATTTATTTTTTTACTAGTTTTGACATTCGGGATAAGGATATAAAACAGTCGATAATCAGTCAATATAAACGGCAATAAACTGATTTACGATTAGAAACATTTAGGTTGCCGTAGTAATCAAATAATTGTTCAAAATATCGAATACATTTTGGAGGGCCCCCTCCATCAGATACCACTTCACTGTTGACGACCGCTATAAACATTTGTCAACAACGCTTGGTTGTTTGACAAAGAAATTGTTATTATCAATATACCCAAAAATTACTCTATCAAAATATTGACGTTTGCTATAGATTTCTAGTTTTCTTGTTTATCTGTTTTTAATGATACATCTGCTTGTATTGGTACACGATAAATGAAAACGCTTCGTGAAAAACTACCGAGAGCTTTGGGCGTGGCCACCGGAGTAAAAAAAGACTGACGGCTGTTTTGTCGTCCTACAACCTAGACGGATAGCAATTAATTTCAATGCTTTCAATAATCCGTACGATCGTCCGGATAACTATAGTCCCTAGTTTTTTTTTTTATTCGGTAAATATAATTCAATCATAAGACGTGATATTGTATACTATCGTAATCGTATCACAGGCACGGAACTTAGTCGCAATTAGAACGACGATATCCAAACGATGTTAATCATGCACGATGACATAATATAATTACGATTAAAATTGTTTTCGTGTAGGCCTGTGTGGTTGGTTTATTCGTTTTTTTTTTTTTCGATGCTGTATGACGTATTATATTATCATATACACGTATATATCGGCACACATAATATTTTACACGAAAACCGTAAAAAAATGTAAGCTGATCAGTGTAATTCGTCGACCGACGAATAATTATATCTACCATATAATTTTAAGAATATATTTATTGATTTATCTATTTTTTTCTAGAACGTTAAAGTTTACGGCAACACCGATGTGCCGTCACTGTGTACCGGGCAATCGCGGATGGCAACCGTGTTATTCTATGCTTATTATTATGCAACCGAGGGCGGATGTGAAACTCGACCACCGGCGGCCACGCGTCCACGCAGCCGTTATCGATACTGCGCGCCCATACCAGACTGGGACCGGCACTAGACGATTAATCCAGCCGATACACTAAACAGCTTCTGGGCTAAACTATAATAGCTTTTAATTTTTTTTTTTTTTCATCTGTTGTTTGTCATTGTGTTGTTCAGACAACTATTCCGGATTTCGACCGGCCGAAATATTTTTATATTATATAGAATTTTTACGCTTAGAGAAGAAAAATGTAACGAAATAATTTTACTGGAATTATTATGTATGATATTTAACAGTTCGAAATACCGTTTAGGCTTAAAATAACTGCCTATATAGAATAATAATTAAGCTGTATACCTGTAATCATTGTATGCCTTTTCATTACTGTAAAAGTCGACTAAATCTTAGGTATAAAATAAAGAAAAAATTACAAATTGATTAATATGATTTTGGTACCGTTTATATAATATAATTATAATTCAGCGTGTTACGGACTCGGGCCTTATTCCGGCATCTAATAGAACAATAATAAGATTTAATAATTTCTGGATCGGTTCTAGAACGATAGTTTTATTTGAAAACTGTCCACGAATTATTCAAATGTTTAAATTGTTTTAGGTCAATATCCTTGATACTTGTTCATCGAACGTGTGTTTTTCTTGAATCATAAAATACTTGATTAATTTTAGGACATTTAATCTACAAGAATATGCAATAATAAAAACCTTTTATAGTAAAAACGAATGTTGGATATAACTGCAACGATTATGTTTATATGACATTAGTTAATTATCGACCGCAGTACACAGAATTAATATATGCGTAAATATAAATCGTGTTAAATGGTCTGAAACTTAACCGAACATGAACTGATATTTTTTTTATGAATATTTTTTTCTTCCTGTCGTCACCGAGTAACTACTGAACAATTGTCCGTAACAAGCATCACATTTTCTAGAACAATAAACTTCATCGAGATATAGAAATAATTGTCTATATAATGTAATCAGATGAAAGGATTATATAAATGTTATTTTCATTTTTAAAGAATATGTACCGAATTTGATCGATGCAAATTCTCTACTACCATTGCTAGTAGTGTGATGAGACATAATTCCTCATTATCCGGAAATCTAACAAATTTGAAATTAGGATTTTAAAATCCGAAAATGTATGTTTCGAATGCCAAAATCCTATATGTTACATTTTTATAAGTAAAAAAACGTTTACCGAGGCAGCTAGTAATATACAAATTAGGGTAAATCAATATGTATGATATTTATTCTGTTGTATTTGTTTTTAAAAATACATTTTTATTTGTGAAAATGGTTGAATTATCAATACGTATGTAATGTTTTACATAATTTAATGCTATTAACAATAAATCAGTTAAATAACATAAAATCACAGTGTGAAATACCGAAATTCGGATTAAAATATAAATAGAGATTTACAATAAACATAAGATTCTAATTTCGGAATCGAATAATCCGAATCTTTAATCCCGATATTTCGCAAATCCGGATTTTTCTCACCATTACTTTCTAGCGATGTCAACTTTCATTAATAATATGGTTTTGTTTGTGAACATTTTTTTTTTAAAAACTTGAGGATTTCTCAAATGAACATGTATATAACACACACACACGTTATTATATTTAACTGCATTTTGGTATAATGTAATAATATTATGATTATGATTTTTAATAAAGTTTGAGAAAACTACAAAATGCGCAGGCAAATGACAAGATCAGAAGAATGCACAATACAAATCTTTACTTTTACTTAATCTAATTTCGTTATGAAATATTTTAATTTTCTAATTTTGTACGAGCGTTTTTAACATTTGATGCTTCTATTGTATAAGTATCTCCAATAACATAGTATTCAGTATTATCTATATTGTATATATATTATTATCTGTACCTATACAATATATCAAAGTAAAGATCATTATACCATTACAAAAATGTATAATTTTTTAATAGGTATATTTCAACATTTTCAAGCTAAGAGATATACACTTCTTATTCGTATTAAAAATTAAAATGCTTAGATTACACATAAATTTGAGACGATTAAACACGGACAATTTGTATTTATTTTATTGATAGAATACAACATTTTATCTTAAACTTATAAGCATATTATTTAATTACTTTTTTACTTATTAAAATAGGCTTAAGCGTCTAAGGTTATTAGCCTGTGAACATATTACAAAATTTGAAGAAAGAAAGTGGTTTTTATTTTTTTTTAATCACTATATTGGTAAATAATAGAAGTTCTTCAAGGTTAATTACAATATTAATTATGGTTATAAAAATATATTAAGCAATATTTTTAAGCATATTCACTATTATCTATTATTCGTTGCGCAGAGACATGCACTGGTATTGGATTTGCCGAATTTTATATTACCTTGGCTACAAGGAAAAAATACGACTAAAACTTACCAATTAGCCGAACTCTTGATCACTTAGAATTGTTTTTCGATTCTTACCGTTGCTTTCAATATATTGACGTTATTACCCTATATCCTAGCTATTCCCTTTATAAATTCCCATATACAAGTTTACAACTATGGCCTCCTACCCAAGATGCGAAGTGTGTTTGGCTTTCTTTAGATATTCCTGGTGGCGGTTTTAATTAATTTTCCCCAATTTTCTAAAATTTGAAACATATTTCCTTCATTTTATAATGACATAAGACTTAATGATAATACTTTCACTTATCAACTACCTAATAAAATAATATTTTTTATTCATTCTTTCGGGTAAAAAATAATTCAAACTCATGCCGCCTATATATATATACGGACACATATTACATTTATGTAAATACTCAGAGGAGTTGCTTTTCGAACAGATTTGGTTATTCGGGCGAACCGACGTTACGCCGCCGCTGTTATAACAGTATAAAAAAAAAAAAAAAACTTTAATGCCGAAATCCCGTATCGGGACGAGAGGTTTTTTTCTTTGTTATTTTTTTAACTAATAATTATATTTACAGTGCACAGTTTTCTCCCCTAATATAATATGTGGCCGTTGTACACGGTACGCGTAATCACGTGATGAACGAGGGTCTGTGTTCCCACGGGGCTCTAAAAAGAAGGTGCAGTTCCCCCTCACAGCTGTCAATCAGGCGGCCAGCCGGCGCGCTGCGGCGGGTATAAAACGGGGGACGGGCAATCGACCGACGTTTTGTACCGTTCGCGACGCCGACCCGTTCGCACATTGTCGGCGACGGTGGCGGCGGCGCGCCGTACACGGGCCCTGCAGACGGATGTGTCCCACTGTTCTGGGACGCCAGTCGGGGAGCACGCCCGTCGCCGCGTAGCATAATAATCAGTATAGAATAGCGTAAGTATTACAATTATTATATAAATAATAACAATTATAGAAACATATTATTCGTTTGCTTATATTTCGTTTGTTTGACGGTTTGTGTGTTCGCCATTTGCAGACGGTCGAGATCGGCGGAAACTACCTGGAGGCTCGTGTCGCACGCCCACTCGTACCGCAGCCGAGCGGACGACCCGACAATTATGAACGCGGCAACGCCGCGTAACCGACGGGGCGGCGCTCCCACCATCGTCGTCGATCCCCTAATCTGTCGAGTGAGTATACCTATACCTAATACAAACGACGACAATAACGACCTACAGACGGAATTGTAATGGTCGGAATACACCTAGGCCCGATGTCGTTTTAGGTTTAAACACTGTTTATCAATTCCGTATCCGGAAATTATTTATATTTTAACTAGTTTTGATATTAGGGATATAGATATAAAACAGTCGATAATCAGTCAATTTAAACGGCCACAAATTGATTTACGATTGGAAACATTTAGGTTGCCGTGGTTATCAAATAAATAAAAATTGTTTAAAATATCGAAGAGATTTTGGAGGGCCCCCTCCCCTTAGATAACACTTCGCTGTTGACAACCGCTATAAACATTTGTCAACAACGCTTGGTTGTTTGACAAAGAAATTGTTATCATCAATATACCCAAAAATTACTCTTTCAAAATATTGACGTTTGCTATAGATTTCTAGTTTTCTTGTTTATCTGTTTTTAATGATACATCTGCTTGTATTGGTACACGATAAATGAAAACGCTCCGTGAGAAACTACCGAGAGCTTTGGGCATGGCTACCCAAGTAAAAAAAGGCCGACGGCTGTTTCGTCGTCCAACAACCTAGACGGATAGCAATTAATTTCGATGCTTTCAATAATCCGTACGATCGTCCGGATAACTATAGTCCTTATTTTTTTTTTTATTCAGTAAATATAATTCAATCATTAGCCGTAATATTGCATACTATCGTAATCGTATCACCGGCACGGAACTCAGTCGCAATTAGAACGACGATATCCAAACGATGTTAATCATGCACGATGACATAATATAATCACGATTAAAATTGTTTTCGTAATAGGCCTTTATGGTTGGTTTCTTCGTTTTTTTTTTTTTTTCGATGCTGTATGACGTATTATAGTATCATTTACACGTATATATCGGCGCACATCATATTTTACACGATTACCGTAAATAAATGTAAGCCGATCACTGTAATTCGTCGACCGACGAATAGTTATATCTACTATATAATTTTAGGGATATATTTATTTATTTATTTATTTTTTTCTAGAATGTTAAAGTATACGGCAACACCGATGTGCCATCACGGTTTACCGGGCAATCGCGGATGGCGACCGTGTTATTCTATGCTTATTATTATGCAACCGAGGGCGGATGTGAAACTCGACCACCGGCGGCCACGCAGCCGTTATCGAAGCCGCGCGCCCAGGACCAGGCTGGGACCGGCAACAGACGATCAATCCGGCCGATACACTAAACAGCTTCGGGGCTAGACAATAATAACTTTTAATTTTTTTTTTTTTTCATCTGTTGTTGTTTGTCATTGTGTTGTTCCGATAACTATTCCGGATTTCAACCGGTCATAATATTTTTATATTATATACAATTATTACGCTTAGAGAAGAAAAATGTAACGAAATAATTTTAATGGAATTTTTTTGTATGATATCTAACAGTTCGAATTACCGTTTCGGCTTATAATAACTGCCTATATACAATAATAATTAAGCTGTATACCTGTAATCGTTGTATGCATTTTTAAAACTGTAAAAAACGACTAAATCTTAGGTATAAAATAAAGAAAAAATTACAAATTGATTAATATGATTTTGGTACCGTTTATATAATATAATTATAATTCAGTGTGTTACGGACTCGGGCCTTATTCCGGCATCCAATACAACAATAATTGGATTTAATATTATTTTGATGGTGCCCAGATAAAGGGAACAAAACGTTCAAAAACGATAGTTTTTTTAGAAAACTGTCCACGAATTATTCAAATGTTTTAATTGTTTTAGGTCAATATCTTTGATACTTTTTCATTGAACGTTTCTTATTCTTGAATCATGAAATACTTGATTAATTTTCGGACATATAATAAACAAGAATATGCAATAATAAAAACTTTTAAAAAAATCGTTAAAATGGGCTTTTGTTTCTTTTTGCCCGGGCAACGTCCATTAATAGTAAATACTAAGGTTGGATCATAACTGCAACGGTTATGTTTATATGACTTTAGTTAAATATCGACCGCAGTACAATGTATTAATATATGCCTTATTACAAATAGTGTTAAATGGTCTGAAACTTAACCGAACATGAACAGATATTTTCTTTATGAATCTTTTTTTCTTCCTGTTGTCACCGAGTAACTACTGTACAATTGTCGTAACACGAATCATATTTTCTAGAACGTTAAACTTCATTGAGGTTTAGAAATAATTGTCGATATAATGTAATCAGTTGATAGGAATATCAATTTCATTTTTTTTTTTAAAGAATATGTACCGAATTTGAGCCATGCAAATTCTCTATTAATATTGCTAGTAGTGTGATATGACATAAATCCGAATTATCCGGAAATCTAACAAATCTGGATTTAGGATTTTAAAATCCGAAACTGTATGTTCGAATGCCACAATCCAAAATTTTATATTTATGAGTAAAAAAACGTTTGCCTAGTGAGCTAGTAATATACATATTAGAGTGAATCATTATGTATGATATTTTCTTTGCCCTACTTGTTTTTAAAAAAAACATTTTTAATTGTGAAAATGTTTGTATTTTTAATACGTATGTAATGATTTACATAATTTAATGCTATAAACCATAAATTAAGTAAATAATAAAAAAAATCAGAATATTATATACTGAAATTCGGATTGAAATATAAATACAGATTTACAATAAACATAAGTTTCTAATTTTGGAATCGAATAATCCGAATCTTTAATCCCGATATTTTGCAAATCCGGATTTTTCTCACTATTTCATTATGAAATATACTTATTTTCTAATTTTGCACTAGCGTTTTCAACATTTGTTCCTGCAACCGTATACGTATATGCACTACCTTAGTATTAGGTATTATCTATATTGTATATATATATATTATTATTAGTACCTATTCAATATATCAAATAAACATCATTATAACATTACAAAAATGTATAATTTTTTAATAGGTATATTTCAACATTTTCAAGCTAAGAGATATACTCTTCTTATTCGTATTAAAAATTCAAATGCTTAGATTACATATAAATTTGAGACGATTAAACACGGGCAATTTTTATTTATTTTATAGTTAGAACACAAAATTTTAACTTAAACTTATAAGCAATTTATTTAATTTTTTTTTTATTTATATTGGTCAATAAAAGAGGTTCTTTAAAGTTATTTACAATATGAATTTTGGTTATAAAAATGCATTAAGCAATATTTTTAAGCATATTCACTATTATCTATTATTCAAAAACATTTTTAACCACACTTTACTCAGGATCAATTTCCGTTTACAATGATTTATCGTAGCACAGAGATATAAAACTAATTGACATGTACTGGTTTTGTATTTGTCGATTTTTAGATTACCTAGGGTACAAGGAAAAAATACAACTATAACTAACCAGTTAGCAGATCTCTTGATCACTCAGAATTGTTTTTCAATTTCAATAATCTACCGTTGATTTCAATATATTAAAGTAATTACATTATATCCTAGCTATTCCCTTTATAAATTCCCATCTACAAGTCTACAACTATGGCCTCCTACCCACGGTGCGAAGTGTGTTTAACGTTTACTGATTATCCTGGTGGCAGTTTTAATCAATATTCCCTAATTTTCTACAATTTGAAACATTTTTCCTTCCTTTTCTAATGACATAAAACTTAATGATAATACTTTCACTTATAAACTGACTAGCAACATAATATTTTTTATTCATTCTTTCGGGTAAAATATAATTCAAACTCATGCCGCCTATATATATACGGACACATATTACATTTATGTAAATACTCAGAGGAGTTGCTTTTCGAACAGATTTGGTTATTCGGGCGAACCAACGTTACGCCGCCGCTGATATAATAGGATAAAAAAAAAAAAAAAACTCTTATGCCGAAATCGCGAATATGGACGAGTGGTTTTTTCTTCATTCTTTTTTTATCTTATAATTATATTCACAGTGCACAGTCTTCTCCCCTTTAATATTATGTGGCCGTTGTTCACGGTAGGTGTAATCACATGATGAGCGAGGGTCTGTGTTCCCACGGAGCTCTAAAAAGAGGGTGCAGTTCCCCCTCACAGCTGTCAATCAGGCGGCCAGCCAGCGCGCCGCGGCGGGTATAAAACGGAGGACGGGCAATCGACCGATGTTTTGTACCGTTCGCGACGCCGACCCGTTCGCACATTGTCGGCGACGGTGGCGGCGGCGCGCCGTACACGGGCCCTGCAGACGGATGTGTCCCACTGTTCTGGGACGCCAGTCGGGGAGCACGCCCGTCGCCGCGTAGCATAATAATCAGTATAGAATAGCGTAAGTATTACAATTATTATATAAATAATAACAATTATAGAAACATATTATTCGTTTGCTTATATTTCGTTTGTTTGACGGTTTGTGTGTTCGCCATTTGCAGACGGTCGAGATCGGCGGAAACTACCTGGAGGCTCGTGTCGCACGCCCACTCGTACCGCAGCCGAGCGGACGACCCGACAATTATGAACGCGGCAACGCCGCGTAACCGACGGGGCGGCGCTCCCACCATCGTCGTCGATCCCCTAATCTGTCGAGTGAGTATACCTATACCTAATACAGACGACGACAAGAACGATCTTTTAACGGAATCGTAATTGTCGGAATACACCTAGGCTCGATTTCGTTTTAGGTTTAAACACTTTTTATCAATTCTGTATCCGGAAATTTTGTTTTTTTTTTTACTGGAAATATTTATGTTGCCATAGTTATCAAATAAATAATCATTGTTCAAAATTTTGAAGACGTTTTGGAGGCCTCTCTCTCAGATACCGCTTCGCTGTTGATTACCGCGATAAACATTTGTCAACAACGCTTAGTTGTTTTTTACAAAGAAATTGTTATTATCGATATACGTAAAAATTACTCTAACGACATATTGACGTTGGCTATAAATTTCTAGTTTTCTCTTTAGTCTGTTTTTAATGATACATCTGCTTCTATCGGTACACGTTTAAATGAAAACGCTTCGTGAGAAACTACCGAGAGCTTTGGGCGTGGCCACCGGAGTAAAAAATGACCGACGGCTATTTCGTCGTCCTACAACCTAGACGGATAGCAATTAATTTCGATGCTTTCAATAATCCGTACGATCGTCCGGATAACTATAGTCCCTAGTTTTTTTTTTATTCGGTAAATATAATTCAATCGTTCGTCGTGATATTGTATACTATTGTAGTCGTATCACCGGCACGGAACTTAGTCGCAATTAGAACGACGATATCCAAACGATATTAATCATGCACGATGACATAATATAATTACGATTAAAATTGTTTTCGTGTAGGCCTGTGTGGTTGGTTTATTCGTTTTTTTTTTTCGATGCTGTATGACGTATTATATTATCATATACACGTATATATCGGCGCACATAAGATTTTACACGAAAACCGTAAATAAATGTAAGCCAATCAATGTTATTCGTCGACCGACGAATAAATATTCCGACTATATAATTTTACAAATGTATTTATTTATTTATCTAATTTTTCTAGAACGTTAAAGTTTACGGCAACACCGATGTGCCGTCACGGTTTACCGGGCAATCGCGGATGGCGACCGTGTTATTCTATGCTTATTATTATGCAACCGAGGGCGGATGTGAAACTCGACCACCGGCGGCCACGCGTTCACGCAGCCGTTATCGAAGCCGCGCGCCCAGGACCAGGCTGGGACCGGCACCAGACGATCAATCCGGCCGATACACTAAACAGCTTCGGGGCTAGACGATAATAACTTTTAATTGTTTTTTTTTTCATCTGTTGTTGTTTGTCATTGTGTTGTTCCGATAACTATTCCGGATTTCAACCGGCCGAAATATTTTTATATTATATACAATTATTACGCTTAGAGAAGAAAAATGTAACGAAATAATTTTACTGGAATTTTTATGTATGATATTTAACAGTTCGAATTACCGTTTCGGCGTATAATAAATGCCTTTATACAATAATAATTAAGCTATATACCTGTAATAATTGTATGCATTTTTATTACTGTAAAAATCGACTAAATCTTATGTATAAAATTTAAAAAAAAATTACTATGTGACACAAATCCGGATTATCCGGAAATCTAACAAATTTGGATTTAGGATTTTAAAATCCGAAAATGTATGTTTCGAATGTCAAAATCCGATATGTTTTTTTTTATGAGTAAAAAAACATTTGCCGAGGCAGCTAGTAATATACATAATAGAGTTAATCATTATGTATGATATTTTCTTTGCTGTACTTGTTATTAAAAATACATTTTTATTTGTGAAACTGTTTGAATTGTATATATGTATGTAATGTTTACATAATTTAATGCTATTAACAATAAATCAGTTAAATAATATAAAATCACAGTTTAAAATACCGAAATTCGGATTAAAATATAAATACAGATTTACAATAAACATAATATTCTAATTTCGGAATCCAAAAATCTGAATCTTTAATCTTGATATTTCGCAAATCCGGATTTTTCTCACCATTACTTTCTAGCGATGTCAATTTTCATGAATAATATGGTTTTGTTTGTGAATTTTTTTTTTTTTTTAATACCTGACGATTTCTCAAATAAACGAGTATATAACACACACACACTTTATTATATTTAACTGCTTTTTGATATAATATTTTAGTATTAGGATTATCCGTTTTAATAAAGTAGAGAAAACTACAGAATGCGCAGCCAAATGTCAATATCGGAAGAATGCACAATTTAATTTTTTACATTTATTTTATCTAATTGCATTAGGAAATATTTTTATTTTGTAATTTTACGCGAGCGCTTTCAACATTTGTTGCTGCTACGGCATAAGTATCTGCACTACCTTAATATTAGGTATTATCTATATTGTATATATATTATTGTCTGTACCTATACAATATATCAAATTAAACATCATTATAACTTTATACGAAATTTATAATTTTTTTAATGGTATATTTCAACATTTTCAAGCTAAGAGATATTACTCTTCTTATTCATATCAAAAAATTCAAATGCTTAGAATACTCATAAATTTAAGACGATCAAACACGGACAATTTTTATTTATTTTATTATTATATTACAACATTTGAACTCAACCTCAAAGCAAATTTTTTAATTTTTTTTTTATTTATTATATTTTTATGCATATTTACTATTATCTATTATTCAGAAACATTTTTAATCACACTTTATTTGGGATCGATTTCCATTTACAATGATTTATTGTTGCGCTGAGATATAAATTCAATTGATATGCACTGGTTTTGTATTTGCTGATTTTTAGGTTACCTAGGCTACAAGGAAAAAAATACGACTAAAACTTACCAGTTAGCTGAACTGTTTATTACTCAAAATCGTTTTTCGATTGCAATGTTTTACCATTTCTTTCAATATATTAACGTAATTACCCTATATCCTAACTATTCCTTTTATAAATTCCCATTTACAAGTCTACAACTATGGCCTCCTACCCACGGTGCGAAGTGTGGTTGTCTTTTTATAGATATTCCTGGTGGCGGTTTTAATCAATTTTCCCCAATTTTCTAAAATTTGAAACATTTTTCCTTCCTTTTTATAATGATATAAAACTTAATGATAATACTTTCACTTATCAACTGCCCAACATTCCCTAATTAAAGCGACAGGGTACAGCTGTTTTTACGGATGAATATGACGTTTTATACTGACAAGTCAGACATAACCGTAGGAGTTTGTTTGAGGGATTTAAATTTTGAAAATGTATTGTGATTATTGAGGTTCTTTAATGTGATTACGGTGGATTTTATTTTTTAAATTTCGATTATCTTTATCATATGTAAAATGTAAAATACTTAATTTACATATTGAAAATGGAGTCGTCGTCTCTGGTGAACCTATTTTTTTCCATTACGTCAAATTACATTTGCCTTCACAATGCTGTCCGACTGAAAACTTTTTGTTGGTATTTTTGTATTGACAATACAACATTCGATAATAATAGTCTCAAGGCACCGTCAAATGGGGTTACATTATATCAAAATTAAAAAACGGACTACTACCCGTTCTTGCTCTCTACTCCTAAAATCGCACAAGGGTCCTTTTTAATTTTATGTTTAATACTTTTTTTACAGACTTTTTTTTTTTACTTGAACGTCGAAGTTTTTCTATATTATCTGTTACAAAGACAGTGACGGCCCCTTTATAACATATTATTTGTATATAAATTTAAAAAAAATATGATATAAAATCATTATTATAATATAGTAGTAAACTATCATTATATTAGTTGGCCTAATTTTGATAAAATTCCAAAAATTACTAAGTGATTTTTATAGTTATGCTGCGTATTTCGAACGATTAGGTCTATTTTTGAATTCAGCTAAATGTAAAGCCAAGACATTAAATAGAATTTACTCCTCACTATTGTTCTCTTATGGAGAATTATTTCCATAATTCTATAACTTCACGTTGCGATGGATCTGTGATGGATCTTGGTTTCAAGCTATCTAGTAACTATCCTGGTCTCCATATTGATATGGTTTGTTGTAAAGCTCTAAGAATTTTGGGCATTATAATGAGGCTGTCTAAAAATTTTTAGCTTTCGTTCTCATTTAAAGTTCTATATTGTGCTTTAGTACGACCAATACTGGAATATCGTGCCATTTTAAACCGCCGACAATGTTTGCCATGTTGAAAGGATACAGCATAGGTTCTTGCGTTTCACTAGCTACTTTTTGGGTATCAACTGTACACCACCCGACCACACACCTGTTACCAATCAGCTTAGTTTTAGCCTCTTTAGCTGAGTGCAGACGAAACATGGGTACAAACTTTTTGAAAGGATTGTTGCATAATAGAGTAGTTTTCCCAACCTCAATCTCTTTTGTAAAGTTCAAAGTTCCACAACGCACCTCTCGTTCCACTACGACCTTTCTTGTGCTATCGTGTACCACCAATTGCATGGCTAATGAGCCTAAATATGACTGACGATGTCTAATACCAATACAGACCCCTCTTTCCTTATGTGACATTTCATTCTTTTGGCAAGATTTTTGTAACCTTTATTTAGTTTAATTTTTGTTTTTTAATCTTTAATTTTTTTTTTTTTTTCCCCCATTTGTAAACTATTTTCCATTATGTTGCATATTCTATACCTATCATTCTTTATTCATATCCTAATATTCATCGGTTTTATCGTGTAATTCATTGTACCTGTTAATATTTTTACTCATAATTGTACAAAAGGGCTGAGGCCCGTATATTCATAAAATAAAATAAACGGATATGATCACTATATAAATTATATAAATTTGTTTATTTGACGAACACTTGGCGGATTTACAATGAAACGTATCGACGGCAAGGTAAGTGTGGCTGCATGTTACGGTGTATACTGCATACAGTGTTGAGACACATAATTAAAATGTATTTAAATATAAAGATTTAGACAAAATCTATTTAGATTAACATGAAATATAAACTAAACTAAAATTATCTAGATATTAGATAACAGATAACCATAATTTATCTAGATGAAAAAAAAAACAGATATATTTAAGTTATAAATTTAGTTATAAATAACATATTTTTATTTAATTTTAATAACCTAATACAGAGCGCGAATTATCTAGACACGTGATATGTTCATCCGAGATAAATATTTAGATAACCCATTCGCAATATTCGTGCGGATACGATAAATGATAATTAAAAATCGATCTATAGAAGTCACCGTCACCGTCTATATGAAAATATTAAATACGTTTAAACCGTTTTAAATCAGTAAATCGCAACAATAATACATATGATAGTTGTATAACGTAAGTTCGTACGATTTATTTATTTATTTATTTACATTTGGGTCGTGATCAGTGACCGTCGGGGATAATAATCATTTGTTTGCAGCGGACCGATTGTAGAAAATATAATCTCGTTTTATTAGCCGACGACGGCGGTTGTCGGTTTTTTTTCTAAAAAAAAACGTTTTTCATCGCTAACGACGACATTAACGACAAAACACTGGCGCCCAAGCCACTGCCACCAGCCCCGGCGCCCGTGTCCGCACCGCTCACGGCGTACAGTTCCAATAGCGCTTTGGACTCGTGTTCCGGTAAGTCCAAGTATATCCGGTTCGCCCCGACGGCGTTTATTAACCGGACCAATCTTGGATTGTCGATGACGTCCTCCGGGTCACTGCACCAGGCGGTCAGTGTCGATCCGGCCGGCGACGTCTCCAACAGGTACTGTAGCTCGGGCAGTGAATTGGCCGCGATCGACGCCCGCACCGCGTATGTTACCGGTTTCATATATTTGTTCTTGAACAGCACGTCGACCATGTCGTCAATGTATTTTTCCGAATATATTTCTGAAAAATAACAACGACAAATATAAAAAAACAAATTTGTTCGTTTTCTTTTTAACACGTTACCTGCCACATTTAACGTAAACATTAAATGCATTTAATTCGCCACGGTTTTGAGACAACAATATTCAATTGGAACCGCGGTGAAGAAAAAATCGATATTTATTAAAAAAAAATTACAATAAAATTCTCCAACTTTAACAGGCATTTATTTTATAAAAAAAATACTATAATATTTGAATATATAAGTGTAGTAAATAGTAATATAAAATGTTAAAATTCAAATTACCAAAAAAAAAAAAAATATAAACGTACTTTTGATAAAATGATAAAAAAAAATTGCACTTTATAGTACTTAAAAATGAAAATGTATAAAAAAAAATTTGAATTTCAAACGCATAAAAAAAAAAAAGTTGTTTAGGGGTTTACGATATTTTTTTGTGACCAAAAGAAGATTTTATAACCTCGTGTACAATTTTCAAACATTTAATCTAAAATTTCTCAAAAATTTAAAACATGGCTACGTTCAGAATATAAAAATATCGTAGAAAACAACGAAACGCGATACTGTAGCGATAGATATTAATTTTATTATATTTACCGTCGATGTTGTCCGTGCGTTTTGTGGTCCAGCCCAACGATAAAATCGAGTCGGGAAACTTTTTCGACGAAGACCCGAGAAAAACATCCGCGTCTACTCCGGGACTGTCTCCCGGACCCGGGCCCGGTAAGATGTCAGCGTTTAGCCAAGGTAAACGATGTGGAGGTAAATTCTATAAAAAAAAAAAAAAACACAAAATGTATACTAATTTTGTACACGAAATCGTTTAAAACCCCGCGTGGAAAACGCGTTATATCTCGAGATATGGTTTAGCGTGATTCAGCCTACGATGGGAATTAAAGAACACAACAATTATTTATCTATAAGGGAACTGCACCGAAACCATTAGAAAGTAACTTTGATACAGTTTCCTTCGATAATTCCTCTCGATAATTTCGTTAGAATCGCCTACAATGAATCATTTTAGTCTTATTTTATCGATTATATTTGTGTTGTACTTGTGAGTTTTTACTGATTGATATGCGATCTACAATAATAATAATAAAAAACACAATATTCTTACTTTAAACGATTTTTCCATGATCGGTATGGCTGACATAAACGCGCTGGTCGACTTAAAATCGAGTTTCAGTATTTTACTCGAACGGTTCCACGCGTCCAAGAATTCTTGAAGGCTCAAGTCCGAAGTTATCGCTGGAGGATGTCCCATAATCGGTATCCGATCGACTTTCTCGCCTTCCCCTACCGGTTCGTCGATCAAATGGCCAGTGATCACGTCGGCTTCAATCATTGTCGATTCGCCTGTGGACCAACATACTCGTGATTACGTGTTATATATAAACGGTTACCGCAATAATATAATAATATAACATCTAAAACACACTTTTTCAAAAATATATTTATGAATAGGACTCAGATTTAAATGCCCTAAAAATATCAACAAAAAAAATGCTACTTCAAAAATTGTATTTATGACCTAAAAAAACTCTAAAAAAATGTCCTTTTAAAAACTGCAGTTTACATTAAATTTATTGTTTTCTTTGTATTTGAAATAAATTGATCAACTTCGAAAAAGTTGTACGTAATTAAATTGGTATAAAAATAAATTTCAGCCTTGTCTATTTTAAAATCAGATTGCCTGATGTTATATAAATCAAAATGAAAATAAATAATACTACGTAGTTCAATGTTTATTTCAATGAAGTCAATTGTTTTAGTCATAATACGAGAAATAGGTCAAAAATGTCTTGAAAATTTAAAAAAATTCATTATGACCGTTAAACAAATTTCGTGGTTACAACATGGAGTAATTGAAACACATTTGTAGTATGGAAAGCATCGTGTAAGATATTCCAAATTAAAGATGCAAATGCATTGAAATTGGGAACCCTAGTTAGAAATAATATAGTTTTTCCCAACTGTGATTATAACCAGTATCGAGACTTAACTAGATAATTCATCTGGATAATATTTTTTTTTTTTGTCTATTATCCCATCTAGATAAAAAATGTTGACATCTATCTGAATTTTATTTGAGATATAAACATAAGTAATTATCTTTTTGGTAATTATTAATATACCTAAAATAAATTAAAAATTAAATGTTTTAATACTGTTCTATAGTAGAAAATATTCAACACTCGTATGTTTTGTAACTTTACAAAAATTTAAATATGGTGATTCACCCATTTGCATGTACATAACTATTTTAACCGTTTAGATTTTAAACAGCTAAAAAAAAAAAAAATTTTCTTTTTCTTTATCTAGATATAAATTCCACTGATCCGTTTACTACCTTATCTGAGATACTTTGTTATCTTTATCTGTATCTAGATGATTTTGGAACGATTGTATTATAATTTTCTCTAGATAAATTTGACTTATCTACGTCTTAACACTGTTTATAACTATAATTGTTTACACATTGAAGGATATACGTAGTTTATATATTTGTTAAAAACAAAATACGCGTTCAATTTTAAACACGGTATGTTTCATTATTATTATAATATAATTAAGAATAATAATTTATGAAAAATCAAAAGCACGGGCGGTACGCTTGAATAAGTTGTACGTGCATACACAAAACACTAGAAAAAGAGTATAAATATATTTACATACAATTGCGAACAAATAATAGACTTGGCGTCGGTATACAGGAAGGGCCGGTTTAAGGCGTAGACCGACACTTTTTTGTCGTATACAATAATTCTAGAATTTGAATAGATAACATATTATTGACTATTGACTATTGTACAATGTACGTGGTAGTTTTTTTTTTTTTTAAATTCCTATTGCCTTTTAGTAAAAACACGTGTATAATCAACAAACTGCACACTGCTGTAATAGAATTATCTGGCAACATGTACGTATCGCCGCGATTTTAACAAACAGTGAAAAAGAAGCTTTCCGAAATTAAAAACACAAGAAAAAACTATCGGCGATCGATCGACAATCGTATTTCCGACGACCCGATGGACGCGATGACGGTGGACCATTCGATTCACATCGAATTCGCTGATTGCACTTCGAAACTTAAAAATTGAATATTGGGAAATGTGATGATGGAAAAAAAAAAAAAAAAAAAAAAAAAAAAAAAAAAAAACAACGCGTGTTTAATGAAAATCACTATGTATGCGCGTACAGTGTACACGCGTGTTTATACAATCGATCGGTGCACACATTATTTTGTATACTTGTCAGACGCGGCGAATTTTGAACAAACAACAATCGCGATACGCTACGCGTGTACGCGACGCAACCGAATCAGTGCGTTGGAAGACCGTTTCAGCGCGTCGCTGCCGTTCCCGTGATTATTACGATTTGTACCATTGCGGCGAAAGTAACGCCGTCGCCGGAGCAAAAATGACGATTGCGTTCCGGGTCGCTGTTACCGCGTTGCTCGCGGTCGCGGTAATAACCGTGAACGGTTCCGTCGACGAGTTCCAGTGCGTGTGCGCGCACAACGTCTGGCTCCACGGGCAAAAGGCGGTGTCGATGATCGAGCATTCCGACGGCCGAGTGTTGGACGAGATCGTCAAGTTCGGGGCGCTGGTGTCCCGGATGCTGTTAGTCGCCAACAAACGGCCGGAACCGACCACCCGGTGGCTGTGGCTGTTGAACATGTACACGAACGCGGTGCGGCAACGGTTCGCCCGGCCCGACGACAAGACAATTGAACTGTTGTCGGACGGCGCCGAACTGATCGGCGCCGATTTGAACCCGTACCTGCAGCTATGCAACGAACGTCATCCGACGACCGGCAGCGATTGGACGCTGGAGGCGTTCGAAAAGTACATACTGGAAAACATGACGGAAGTCATACAGAAACCGGACTCGAAAGACTATCCGATCCGCGAGACAGACTTCGACCCACGTTGTCTGTACTTGAACGACGTCGCGGCCAACGGCACCGGCGTGCTCAGCGAAATGCTCGTGCAGGACATCGGTATCGATTGGAAAAACACGGCCAGCGAGCTGTCGCACATTTACAACTTGTCGAAGAAATATTGGGTTTTCGGCACCCGGGAACTGGTGTTGTATCAGAGGAAATTCTTGTCGACCGTGGCCGCGTCGCTGATGGGCTACGTACTGATCCACGTGACGTACTGCAAGGAGCGATGGCAATCCAATTCCAGTGACGGCTTGAGCAACGACAACAGTCTGGTCGGCGAGTACGAACGGATGTGGATGTCCGTCGGCGGTCTGCTGGACAAGTTCAAATCGTACTTTGCGCTGGACTCGGAGAAATATTTCAAAACGCTGACCGAAATCGCCGTCAACCCCCTGTGGGACGAACAAAAGTTCCAGGCGGTGAAGCACACCATCAGAACGAACATCATCGAAATCGGCCGCGGTCTGTTCGGTCCCAAGGACATCAAAGTGAAGGTGGACGGTGACAAGCACAAACCGCTCAACGAACTGATCGCGTTGATCGACAACAACATTAGCTCCGCCGAAACATACTTACAGACCATCAAAAACTCGCTGACGTTGGACGTTAATTTTAAAATTATCAAAAATTTCATGAGAAGTACGCACATTTGGTTAGTATGAATATTATCGCACTGCGATTTGTCTTACGCATTATATATGTTGGCTGACTATATTCGATATATATTTACATTTATATTCTTTATTTATATACGATAGAAGTGAAAAAAAAAAATAAAACTAACTTGAATAATAATTTTAATACGTTAAATACATCGCACTGGAATATTAAAAAAAAAAAAAAAAATGTATACTTGACACACTATATAAATATAATATACAATACCGTTATTAATCTATTGCCTATTCAACAATTATTAGTTTTTATTAGTTTTTGAACTTTGTGTACACTCACAAAATTAGTATGCTAAATACTAATAGAATAATTTTTTCTTTTTTTTTTTTTTTGTTAACGAAGATTTCGTGTAGAATATTGATTTCGGGTTGTAAAATTAAATTTTCTAAATTTTTCTCGTATTCATTTCATCAAAAACACATGTTGATAATTGACTTTTAATGATAATTTTTTTTTTTTAAATTATTTTGCAATCGATTTTATTCGAAATCTTCGTAGATAACCGCTGAACGGTCCCGATAATAATGAATATCCCGTGTATTATTATTTTGTATTTTGTCTATTAAAAATAATTATATGTATATTTAATTAGACCCGTTGCATGTTTCTTTTGTATTTACCATCGAGTACCATTTAGTATCGGCTTGGGAAAATGTGTTTAATTTATTTTTAAATAGTAACTACGCAGTACCTATACAGGGTGTCCCCCACGGTGATATATACGAATTTAGCACCGTAGTAGCGTTTTGAAATTATCTCCTCTTGTTTTCCGATACGTTATTATGTTTAATGTACTTATTTCCCGTAAACCAAAATAAATATAATAGTCAAAAACCGCGAGGTTTAGGAAAATAAACAGATGAAACGTCAAAGTGTCCAGGATAATAATAATACAACGGCTATGTTCAAATTTTTCGAAAATAATAAAATAAAAAGATATTTCCGTGGGACATTCTGTATACTTGTATTGGTAATGGCTATGAATTAATACACGTGTGCGTCACTTAGTGCGTATATCGACACGTTTTTTTGTTTTTTTTTTTTTGAATACATATATACTGGCCTAGCGCAGAAGTTAAAACAGTTGTTCTCAATCGGTACACGCATATTGTATTATTATTAAAAATAGAAGTTGATAAATCGATACGAAAAAACGCTACAAAAACATTAGCATCTCTAATCTCTGATTTCATTGAAATATAAAATCAACAAATATTTCCCGGACCAAAATATAGTGAACTACTCGATTGGATACGAAATCCATTTTCGTCGTTGCGAAGTTCGAGTTTTAATTTAACGTTACAAAAATAAGAAGAAGAAGAAGAAAAAGAAGAAGAGAATAAATCCATCTCTGTCGATCGTAGTCTTAAAATTTAATTTTCTTAAGAAACCCTTAAAGAATTTCGGATATCAATCAAAGGAGAGTATTCAAAAAATATTTGAAATGGTATTAATAATTTTGTTACAATTTTCAACTTCATGCATTTGCTAATTTAAATTTTCATTTTCCACGATTACAAATATTAAAACCAAGCAAAAATAAAAAATGCCTAGCACTAGAAGAAGAAATAAAAGTTGTCATTTATTCGTCTTTGTATCGGTCAAATTACAAAACACAAGCAAAACCATTTGGCTTTTAATTAAATTCTTAATTATATGTAATATATTATAATAATAAATATAATTTAATTTTTAAATTAACACTATGTTTTTTTTTTATATATACTATATTACCATAATGTGCCGTAAACACAGAACGTTGAGAACCATTGAGTTAAAATATCATTTTTTTATTTTTTATTTTTACAAAACAACATCACACACTAAATATTATATTATTTAAAATGTTAAATACATAAAATGACAAATGCCGACGCGTTTACATTTTGTTGTCATTTTAGACGATCCATAGATTGCGGTATGTCGAAATATATTAATTGTGACACTTTTTAGATTTAAAATTTAAAAAAATCATACGTTAACATATTATAATATTATAATATTCAACGTTTCATGTTTTTTTTTCACGTTCCTATAGGTATTGTTTTTTTAATTTTTTTTTTTTATATATATCAACGGTTTCACTATTTTTTTTTTTTTATTATTATTATTTATTTAATCAATCTGTCATTTTCTAATACTGACGAAATGTATACGCAGAAAACATGCATATCAATATTATATAATGCAATCGAATAATAAACGAACTAATATTAAATTCAATTACGACCGGTTATAAAATTTAGATTATCTTAAAAAAAATAATAAAATAATAGAAAACAACCAAGCGATAATATTTCGCTTTTTACGAAGGATTCCGGGCGATTTTAATAATCCGTAATTAATTGATTCCCGGTCAAGATCATTTTTGCATCGGACAATTCTGTACCGGTATACCAGTAAATATTGACTCCGCGATATTGGACCGGGTCGTGGTCACACGATTTTTTCCACACCCTGTATGTACTATAACTTTTTTTATGACTTATCTGTATTACGGCCGCGAGTGTCCCGGTATGACCGGGAAAATTGAACCCCCCCTGTAAAAATGTCACTTAAGAAAAATAAATAATAGTAATAATAATAATTACACCACTCCTCAACAATCTTGTTGACCTTCGCAATAAAAATCTGCGTAAAATGTCATGTTAAAAGACGACATTTGTGTACCCGACGAGCGATGTACGGTTAATATACTGCCCGCGTAAAATATTGTAACATTTAAATATATTTATCTTTATATATATTAGAATATTGAAAGAATGAAAAAAAAAAAACAATAATTTATTGAAAATACCATACCTATAACAAAAAAAAAAAAAAAAAATCGAAAATTTCAACATTGTGTTCGTGGCGGTGACATTAAATTCGAACTGTGTATTACGAAAGTTTCATTGCCCAAAACATCTGGATCCACTACAAATGAATAACAACGTTTGGATACACTATAATATATTTTTTGAAAAAAAAACACGATAGTTAGAAAACGTGATTTACCCGTTGGTTTAAACGTGATAATGTGGTTGGCCGGTAAAAAAACGACGGGTTTAGAAATAGCAAGAGAGGAAATGAGACGACCAAGGCGGATACCGGATCACAGGAATCGGAAGCAATCCGATTAGTACTAAGAGATACCCAGTCTGTCGGTACAAATTGTCGTGCTTTAACTTTTAATCGTGTACCCAAACGTGTTCGTCGATTGAACGTAAAAATACCAAAAAATATATGTGCTCCCGAACGTACTGCGACTGCTTGTATACGTTACATTACGGCAAGAGAGAAATAAAGAAGAATGGGTGGAGGGAAAAGAGGAATTCCTGGCGGATAAAAAATCAATAGTCGGTACCGAATTGCCGACCGAATAAACAACGGGATGTATTGCCCATATGTATGTTTTAGCAACTAATGTTTGCGATTTGACAAATATTTGCTTTATGTATCGAATACGGAATAAGACGGCCTGCTGCAGCCGCTGTTATGTGGCAGTCAAATTACTAAACACTATTGTATTAGGAACGTATCTTTATTTAAATCCCCAGACACTTTTCGAGAATTTTAAAAGCTTTTCGCTTTAAAATTAGTGCATTAAATGTACAGTGCTAACAATACAACGATAACACGTCGTCAACAAGTGGTAAATAATGCTGCCAATATGTATACAGAAATTAAAACAAAATTTTTTTTTTTTTTAAAGAAAAAACGCATACTCACTCGCCAAGGCAGACTGCAGTTTGGCTTTTGAATTTACCGCGTGATCCCAGGTGGCCGTTATCGAATACATGTTTTCTGAAAAACAGAAAGTGAAAAAAAAAATACCGAGACACATAATTCGCATCATGGATGCGACCACGCTTGTAGGTAGGAAGTTGAGAAGGTAGGATATAGAGGTAATTTAATTTATATCTGTACCTAACGATAAGTCATTTTGGTAACGCGAAATAATTCTGAGCGAAGTTGAAATGCCGTAAAACTTTCAGGGTTTTCATCAAAAATTACTCATCTATCACTCATAAAACAAAATTATTACATAACCCTTAAATTTGTCTTGTTCACCATAAAGTATACAATTAATGATGAACCTTGAGTCAAATATTCGTGCATTTCTGGTCGGCCAAAACCATTTCATTCGAATAAAACCAAACAAAAACTAAAAACGAATATCAAAAAATAACCAACCCCTCCCCCCCATTGCAGCAATTAGATCAAAATAGGATTCAGGAAAGGTGCTAAAAATCGGATCAGGGTGTCCGGTAGAAAAGTTGGTAACGGACAGAAAAAAAAAACCCCACATCATAGTAAAACCAATTCGTTCAGAATATAAAAAAAATAATAATTAATAATCTTTTATTATCAAGGGAATATTTTCGCTCAATTTGTTAAGTAAAAAAATGTGTCGTTCGTCTCGTCCTACAGTAGGGTGACCATAAAAATACGGGACACCTTTAGTTAACTATCTAAATATAATAATATAAAAATAAACAAATTAAATTGTTGCTATTTAATGGTTTTGAAATACAAATAAAATATTAATATGATCACTAAAATAAAAAAAAAATAATTTTGATGATGATGGCTGATAAATATCTTCTATTGCTATTTTCGTGTACTTTTGTGCTGAACTAATTGCATCGATTAACTATGTTTATTTTGATAAAATATTATAAAACTCACTACGAGAATAGTTTTTAAAATGTGTTTTCACAACAACGAATGATTTGATAGTTACAACCAAAAAAAAAAAGAAGATTTTTTTCGTCTGTCCACAACACATTGATGGTTGAAAATATTGTACCCGGCATTGCCAAAGAATATTCTACGATTGCCGATATATTACTTAAGTAATAAATAACCAGTAAGGTGGGAAAAACGGGATTAATACGGGACAGACTTGAAAAAGCGGGACAAAATGCGTTGCGTATGACTTTTGTTGGGACAACGGGACACAAAGTTGAAATACGGGACGTACGTGTGGTCACCCTATCCTACGGCCGAAGATTTTCTACCGATTGTAACATAAATCATAATTTTTAACCAATAAAATACGGATTTTGTGTTCGGGTAAACACGCAATGACGAGAAACTACCACCGTATACATTCCAATACAACCCCCGAGCAGTAGGCCTTTACTCGGACGCGAGTGGTCGAAGATTAGGGGGGTGGGTGCGTACTCACCGGCCGGGTTTTTGTGCGCACCGAACGTCTGCAAGAGTACGCCCAACAGCAAATCGACGTAGAGCGTCACGTTCATCTGGGCTCGAGTCACGGGAAACACCGCAAACGTTGTGCGGCCGTTGGCATTCCCTTCGTCGCCGCGTCGATCCCGTGAACGTCGTTGCCCGGCCCGCTGCACCGGCTGTCTGGCCCCGCACGCGTTCCGATCGTCTTGGGAACCAAACGACACAACGTTCGCCGTGACGGATTCACGTTGCGCACGCGCTCCGGTCCGTACGCGCCGGCGGCCAATGTATTATTTTATACCGGTAGGCTCGGCCCGTTCCCGAGGTTCTGCCGTCACCACAACACTTTGGGGCCGTTACAATCGATACGCGCCCGACACGTTCACCCCGGACAGAGTTACCGCCGCCGCTTTCTTACAGTAATTTCAAATGTCGACGACGTACAATGCCCGTGTATTGTTATCACTACGACTATTGCTATTATATTATAACAATGGAATGAATACGAGAATAGTTAAAAAAAAAAAAAAAAAAAAAAAAAAAAAACAATAATAATAAAACACACACACACACTGCCCGATGTTATTTCCAACGGTCTCGTAGGAGACTTTGAGGCGAATTATCGTAGATTCATATCTTTCTTATTATTGTCGTTGGATTCGATATAACGAAATACAAAAAAACTAACAAGTAAAACGTATAAGCATCACACGTCTTTTTTTCTTTTTTTTTTTTTCAATTCGGACCACGTCTCCTTCTAAAACGCGGAGACCTTGCATACCTCTTGGTAAATAATGCACTGTGCATTCTTCAACAAAGCGGTTCATTGTTTGTACCGTTCCATCACAGACCTCGCACAATTCCGAATTCACTAAGTTCCATTTTACTATTAGGTAATCGAACCTTCGTTGACCACGCCGATAGCGATTAAGCCTACGACACTCTCTTAGGCAGATGGAAACCTAGGAGAATTTGATCCGGTTCCTTGACCAGTTCGTATTTGTGCGGCTTATCCTTGTTCCATTTGTTCGTTCCACCGCTTCTTAACGGTATGGTAAGTGCTGGTATTGTCCGGCGATCCGGGTTTCCTTGATTTCAGTCTCGTCGGAGGCAATAATATAATAATTACCACACGTTTTAGACGTACGGACACATATCTTGGTAAATTTTAACTATCTGTGTCTTGACACCGACCGTGGCCACTGCCTGCCAATCTGGATTTACAGTGAGATTAAGACGAAAGTCTTATCTGCACGGTATATTACAGCTCGGTGTTAAACGTTATTAGTACTCATTATTTATAACCTACCTATATATGTATATATGAGTACGATAAACTACTCCAATTATGTAACACGTCAATCGCCCGGATTAAAAAAAGATTCGTATTCACTGTGTCCGAAAATTCCGACGCCGTTGTAGCATTAAACTATTTTCGAACGTTTCATTCATTCATTTGGACGTAGGTCATGACGGTTTAAAGGCACGTTTACACCGGCCGAGCTTGCTTACGAGCGCGTGTAAACTCGATAATGCGAAATACCGAATGAATTTACGCCAACAATTGTGGTATATATGTTCTAGCGCTTTTATTTATTTGATATATTTTCCGGTTGATTTTGTTTCGTGTGGACAAATATGTTGTTATTTATCAGTTTTCGGCGGTGTAAGTAGTTCGAATTTATGTTAAAATACCCTATGAACACGAACAATTATTATAATTTATTTGGTAGTCATATAAATTTAAACAAAAATGTTCTATTTAAATTTATAAAAAAATGAAATTTTTGCCTGGCGTTACACATTATCGTCTTGCGTTCAAGACAATAGGCATACGCCCTATACGAATCAGTCGTTATTGTTTCCAACACGGTAGCCGAATCTAATGTATTGTGTTATTGAGTCGCGTTTTGATTAGAAATCAGTGGTCGGACGATCCAACCGCGTTTTCACTTTTTCAGCGGACGTGATTTATCCGGCAAAAAAAATAAATAAAAAAACAACGCTATACGTCCCATAGTTTCCGAGGAAAATAACATTGGTTTTTCGGTTTTATAATTCGAAATAACGTTAAAAATTTTATCGGATTTATTGGCTTGTAGGCCATTTGTTCCAGATCCGCTCCGAAGTAAAATAAAAAACACCGGAAACAAAACTAGACAATCTACATACAGTCTATACACACATATTACGCGTTTAACTACGTGTACAAGTGTATTTATTTAACAGAACTGCGTAATATGTACGCGCCGTGATGTTTTTCAGTGTTTGTTCTGTAGTTGTTTGCACATGGTACACTAACCTAACCTGTAACCTAGGACCGTTGTTACCCGAATAATCAATAGAGGCACGCACTCGTGATTTATAATATAATACACGAATGCGATAATACATAGGTACCTTTCGCCGAATACAATTAGCACAGGAATGTCATTAAACCGCGGTAAAACAGTGGCGTGCTCCCCTATCGGGCCCCGCCGCTTTGAAAAATGCCTTTCAAGCAGGTCAATGTGGGGGGGGGGGAGGGAAAGAAAAAACCATCTATATCGTCGATAGAATAAGCTCGACAGTTTTGTCCTACGGCGTACAAAATTTGGGGCTCTGCGTAAAATCGAATGTAAACAATTGCAAACAATTCAATCAAAAATATCAAGAATTATAAGAAAAGCTCCGTTCTACATTCGAAATGATATCACAAAGACCTACAAGTACCCACTGTAATCGAATCCGCCGCTAATACCACTTACAAAAAATACCATATGAAACGTATTCGCCATAGCAATCCGCTTGTATCAGCTCTTTCGTACAATGAAATCCTTAATATCCAAATCCGTCGTCTCAAGCGCCAATGGTGCCGTGACCTAATCAGATAATTGCCAAGTCTCTGTAAGGCACTTAAATAAATATTTAAATAATAAATGCCAAATGGTTTAGGTTTACGTTTCACACTATTTCCAAAACGTGTATAAATGTCCTCGATTGCACCTATTGCACCCGGCGGTGCAGATTGTATAAATCTTTTGTAAATAATAATAAAAACTATATCGTCCATAGATGAAATTTACCGAAAACATAAGATTACTATCGAAACACGACCAACTCTATAAATATAGGTAAATTGAATCGTATATGTTCGCTCAAAATACGTCTCTCGGGTTTGGTTGATAGGTTGAATGTGAATTATAAATTATTATTATTATGTATACGTGCAAAAGAAATCGTACCTACTTGACGCGTTGCGTGTTATTTATAATATTCGAGCGTGTAATTATTCGATTTCGTCAGTACGTGGCCGCATAAGTTCAGTGACCCGCATCGCAATTGCATAAATTCGATTTTTTTTTTTTTTTTTTTTTTCCATGATCAAACAAATTATGAACAAATATACTTTATTGGAAACGTTTATTGATAATATTCGCGAGTATCGCACCGCTATAATATATCCACGTCGTGTAGAAATGTGTTCTTCGAATCTATTTTCTAAAAAACCGTTTTCCTACAATCGTCGAATTTTTCATTCTCGTTAATTTAAATACCCAACTCGTCGGAGTCGCATCAATGCGACCGCCTGTAAAGGCTGGGCGCACACCTAAAGAGCAAAACTGCTCCGAGCAGCTCGGAGCTGTTTGGACATCATTAGAACATGTGTAAAGTAATTGACGCGCGCACACTAATCAGTCAATATCAACACACGACAAGACAAAACAAAACATGTTCGGTCTTGATCGGTCCAGTTCTATTTTTACTCCGAGGAAAACAGGAAAACCAGTCACTTGTTTATTTTACGACTAGTACATTACTGAACACCGTGTGAACACGTTCTTTTAATACAAAAATTATATCTTATTAATTTAAAATTGTATGCGATCCAGAGAAATTAATAAATGTAGTACTTTTAAGAAAATCTATCTATGATTTTTTGTGATAAAGATCATAGCAATAAATTGATTCAAGATAGATTATGGAATAAAATGCGAGTGAAATTTTTGATTTTAAACTCGTTTTCACGTAATTCGGCCAAAAAATTTAAAATCGTATTATTTTCTAACCGTTTTTTGTTTATTTCATGCATCCAAATTTTGCGTTTTTTTTTTACTGCTTTCGCTATTTAATAATAATTGCCACATAAGCGGCACAATGACGTCATTTTCGTCAGAACTCATCTTGACGACTGGTGTTTAATAACAAAAATTAATCCAGAATTATTGTGTCTTGTTCTGTTCTGTTTTGTCAGTGTGAATGGAATTTGTTCCGAGCTGTTTGAAACATTTTGCTCTTTAGATGTGCGCCCAGCCTAAGTCAACAACTATTAATACCGTCACAACGAAAACTATAATTTGTATATTAGAACTAACTATATATGAGTTAAATAGATAAAAAAAAATAAAAAAATCCCAACACACTTCGCACCACGGCACTACGTGCCACCGGTCGAGGTGAGGTGTTTGGCAAAGAGGAACAGTTAGTATTATAGAAATAGGATATAGGACAATTATTAGTTTATACACTGAAAGCTACGATACATCATATGGTATCCCAGAAATCCACCGAAAACGAAACAAACGTATCTTCATTTTGTTGTCAGTCTTTTTTTTTTTTAGAAAATCTGTTGATAATTTAGAAAGATATTATTGTAACTTGATAGCACCTCACGATTTGCATTATGATCGGATGTACTGTCAATCAACAACATACAAATAAATATTATCATTTAAATGTAAGTATACCACTGGTTATTTATTTATTTTTTTAAACCTATTATGTCGCGACCTTGTAATATACTTACGAATCTTGCGAATTGAAATATTATATGATCTACGTGCACAACTACGCTGTGAACCGTAAAAGGTAATATTTTTGTATGAGTATATAGTAGTTCAATGTCACCGTGAATTAGGTATTTTAAGCTTATCTTAATGATAAAATATAATATTTTTAATCCACGCGCGATCTTGATAACGTAATTATTTCACCGGAAACGTAAAATTAAAATATTAATAATTACTATGTCCACCAGCTAAAATAATAAATTCATTATACGGTTTACATCATTTTTTTTTTCTTTCAACTTAATAGTATTCTACGATTAATCGAGGCGGAATTAATTATTATTTTTATGATTTGCACTGGTAAATAAAAAGTGTGTTTACTCTCAGTCACTCGTATAAGTAAGTGTCTGTAACCACTACAACGCAAATAAACATTCGGTGTTGGCTAGGTTAGATGTGTACAGTAAATAAACAACGATATAAAAAAATTAATAATAAAAAAACACTTTTTACAAGGTTTCTAATATAAGATTAATGATAAGTTTTCAAGAATATCAACAAAACAGTATTAATTAATAAATTGAAATTGAAAATTTAATTCATTTTCAACACAAAACAAAATACAGTTGTTCTTGTTCTTAACGAATTTTAAGAAACACTTGCACATCTCTGAATCAAACCCTACCAATGAAAACAATTACAAAACTCGAGTCTATATAAAACTAATAAAAAATAAATCGAACATTTCATATAGCTATTAATAACTAAAAATAATTCCAGAATATTTTGAAAATTATATGCAACTACTGTACAATATTTGGTACATTTATATACTTTATCCATTAATAATGTAAAATCGCATTAATTACATTTTACTGAATTAAAAAAAAAAACAACAACATCGAAATTACCATATACTGTACGATTTTGCGTACAAATTCTTGTTTTTTTTTTCCGACGTTTATTATTAAGAAAACTACAAGAAAAAAAAATAATGACCTCACAATGCACCAATAAGACAAAATGTGTTACCAGACATCCCCGGCGTCGATGATCGGAGCAAGGTTTCTGATTGTAAACTTGTTAACAGACAGAATAATCCAAAAAAAAAAAACAATCACACGTATCATAGAAATATCCTCACACATTTTCTCAAAATCTAAAATAGTATAATATATTTTGATATTTTTTTTTTTTTTGGCACGTATTCGAATTTTTTGGACATTTCATTATATAATATACGTTTCAACTAAATTCCTAAGATCAATTTATTTTGGCAGGTGTCTAATATTTAAATGATAGACTGTTATTAGGTAATAACCACAACCATATTATTCAATGTTTTGTTTTATAATCGTTGATCGTACCTATTCATATTTATATTCTCATATTGCATGTTATTTTTTACAGATGTGCAATGTGCAATTATTTTTTATAGATTGTAAATTTATTTGAATATTAATAAAACGAATAAATTTCTACATGCGAATGTGAAATTCTAAGTAATAAACTTATATGTACCTATGCTTGTATACAGTGGCATCCCAGAAATTTTCAACGGGAGGCGATGTAGTAAATTATAATCGTGAGAATCTTCTTCCATATACGAAGTGTGATAAAAAAATACCGGGATAATTTTTATTTAAAAATTTAAATGAACAAATAATTGTTTAAATATTAGTCTCGTTCAAAGTATTCGCCGCCTGATGTTATGCACTTATCTCATCTCTCCTGCCATTTTTTGAAACAATGTTGGAAGTCTTCAACTTAAAGTTGTTCGAGTTGATATACCAGATTTTTTTTTTAATACAAATTTATTGTCGTTGTGTTCTTAAGCCAATTATGGGATTATAACCCCTAATCTTCACCACCTACTCATATGTAATGAAAACTTCATTGTACGGTTCCTAAATATAATCATTATTTTTTTCCATCGAATGTTTGTAATTCAATTTTTACTTTTAAAATTAAAATTATCGTATTATATCGTCCGGTATATAATTCAATTTTAAATCTGGTTTTCGGCGTTTCTATCGTTATTTCGCTCGACAGATACAAAAATATCCGAAAAATCATAATTTTTACCGTGGACGTGCTTCAATCGAAAACTTCATAGGAGGGAAAAACGTGCATTTTTTCGGTATGTCTTGTATTTTTCCTAATGACGAGGAAAACTCGAACAAATATACGTCAGAAGAATAGGAATATTTTACGCAATACTGGTATTAAACAAAAACGTCGAAATTCACCATTAAAAAATAACTGTAGAGTTCTGAAATTTTCACCGAATGTTAAAGCAAAGTCTAGACTATGTATATAATATCTCAAAAAATACAAATCTCGACTATTTTAAAATTACAATTAGCTATTTTATTGCAATTTTCCGTGTTCTTTCTTGATTTATATGCGAATCATTAAGTTTTTTTTTTGTCTGTTGATTAATTTGTTCGTTTTGACACTATACAGTGTCTTCAAGGAACTACTAATAACACGCGATCTAGACGATAGGACCAGTAATATTTATTTGCATTTTTTATACTGCGGAAATAGCTATTCCGAGATCTATACACCGACGGTATAATCATTATTAGGGAACCGAAGGTCGAACGAGCATCGCGGTCGTCAATCGTAGCGGTGGTAAGCCGGACGGACAGGCGTCAGGCTCGTTGTCGTCCGCGTCAGTCGACCCGAGACCCGCCGGCCGGACACGCGAGTCGGTATAATTGACCCGTCCCCATATTATGACGGAGCCCCGTCTGCCGTCCGGAGCCGCGGCCGTTCTCGTGGCCGGGCTGTTGTTGGCATTCTGCTCGTCGTCAACGTCGTCGTCGTCAACGAACGGCGTTCTGAGCACAGTGAGTATAACACCCTGTATAATATAATATTGTACCCGACGCGTCGTGGATTTCTCGATTGGTACGCACTGACCCCAACCGCTAGCCCGACATTTCCGTCATTGTAATCCATTAAAATCCCAATATTTTTATAGCTTAGGGTAACCATACCGTCCAGTATTACAACTTTGTATCTCGTTGTCCCATTTTTTCAAGTCTGTCCCGTATTAATCCCGCCTGTATCCCTTCATACTGTTAATTTATAACTTAATGAAATTTATTTGATAAAAAAAAAAAAAAAAAAAAAAATCGTTTTTTCTACGATATTTTTGCGTGACAATATTTGAATCTATAATTTTCAATGGTGTTTTCGGATTCTTGTTTTGACTATAGTGGCTGCGGGTAGAAAATATAAAACTAATAATGTTAATATTATTATTATATCGGTGTGTGGCGACGTCCACCTACCGCAGCCAGTTTTTATTTTTTATCAAATACGTGCGTGTTGCGGACTATATTATCTATTTAGATTTTATAATATCCGCAATATTATATTTATGCAAAATTATAAATATTATTTGTTATTAATATTTACACACGAGTACACGACAGACATTCAGTGTGGTCGTAGTGACGTAGCGGTGTAATTTGAAATTAACTGTACGATTCGATAATAATTTTGTCTTACGTTGAAAAATTGGGTTGCTGCTCTGGCCAGTTAAAAAAAAAAATTCGTTGCATTCAACTAATATAAACCCAGTTTAGTTGCAGAATCGTCTGGCTACCCCCGTACATCATAGTTTTAATGTTAAGAGTAAAGTGTGGAATCTATTGGTTTTATTATGATCTGTGCTTCTGTAAACAAAATGTTTCTCTCTAAATCTTATTGAATGTTTTTTTTTAAAAAAAAATTCCATATTACTATTAAATTTTAAATTGGTCCTGTGCCTTATTTATAGTCATTGAAAAGCATTATTTTACGGGAAATGGGAGCCGTCAAAATTGGAATGGTAGATTGGTTGGTATCATTGGTATTCTAGGGATCAAAACCGTTTCCCTAGCACCACAGCCAGTAAGGATCGTACACTCGAGCAGACAGTATTTTTTATTATTTTTTTTAAAGATTTTATTCCTCGATTACTTGCAAAAGACATTGATCGGACCATTACGGATCACGTGCAGCAACAATCCCAAGTATAAACATTCACTGATATTCGGATGAACTACATATATCCTACCAAGGGCATCCGTTTTTTTTTTTTTACTCCTTCGATAACCTTCGACGGTGGTTCCTCGTTTTTTTTTTTTCATTGTAATATTTTGGTAGATTGTCCGGTCTACATATGTATCGACCGGACTGAAATTGTTTCACTTCATTTCGAGAGTCAATACTAAATGTAGCTTGATCACTACTTGTGTTTGTATATTTTGTGGACGAGTATTACTGATTTAACGTAACGATTTGGTAACCATGGTTTTAGTTCGTATAGTTACTTATACTGTTTGGTTTCCATGGTAAATCAATAAATATTTTTCATTCTATCTAGAAATTGTTATCTATCTGAATTACCGACTTTTCCAATAATTTTCTTTCGTACAAACCTTGTACTGACAATGTCGAACAAAAAAAAAATAAAAAAATAAAAAAATCAGTAAAGTTGGTCGAGTCTTTCTCAAGTGATGATCTTACAAACATATAATATTTGATTTTTATAAACATAGACCATTGACACCAACACCAAACTATTTATATTTTAATCTTTTACAAAAAATGTTATAACAATTGTTTTTAATGAACAACACGTGTGCATCAGGTTTTGTTTTAAACTGGGTATGCAACGGAAACGTACAAAATTATCAAAACTGAGTGTTTTGGTGATTATTCTTTAAGTCGTTCAAAGAACTACGACTGGTTGAATCGTTTCGAAGATGATCAGTTCGAATTCAGGACTAAAAATGATTCACGTTCTGAAAGACCGTCGACATCCAGAAACGATAATCTTGTGGCGGCAATTTGTGAAAAAGTGCGAAATTACCGTACCGGCCGACCCCATTCGTGAATTGGCAGAAGAGGCAGGAATCTCAGTTGAGTATTTTTTATGAAATTCTAACAGAAAATGTAAAGACGAGAAGGGTTGCTGCCAAATTCGTTCCGCGATTGTTGACGTCGGGAAAAGGAAAATCGTTCGAAAATTGTTCTGTCTATCTTAATTTCCTAAAAAAAAAAAAAAAAATTAAAAAAAAACCATCATTGCAGTTGACGAGACATGAGTTAATGGGTCGAGACTAAAATCTGAGCTTAAAGGACAACGATTTCAAGATTCGGAGGAAAATATCAAAACAGATACGGCAACAGGACTCAAAGCCTTAACTTTGGACCGGTTTCAAAGGACTTTTGAAAAATGGCAAGACCGCTGGGTCTATATTTTTAAATAATGTGTAACATCACTTATGTATTTATTAAGAAATAAAAACCCCGATACTTTTTGAACAGACTCGTATAGTTATAGAAACCTTATACCGCGTGGAGACAAGTTACGATAACCTAGTTATTTCATAAATGATTGCTATTATAAATGTCGATTATATTGGGTTCATTTAGTGTTGGATTTCATGTACACAGCGAACTCGTTTATAATAGTTCTACGTTTTGATTTATTTTAAGAATTAATAAAACGTTTAGAAAAACAACAAAAAGAAAAATCTCTAAAACGGACGCGCGTCGTAGACAAAAAAAAAAAAAAAAAATAATAATATTACGTACTACTATTATGAATGTCATCATCAAATTTTTAAAGACAGTTATTTCCCGTTTATCTACGCGTTTATATTGACCGACAAACTGTCGTCTCGACAGAGTACAAAACAGCCTATTTATAGTCTAATGTGTTTTATTTCAAGGGTCAACTGATCAAGAACCACGGTCATCCGGCGTACGACAAGCACACCGTGCAGACCGAAGACGGTTACCGGATCAACTTGTTCCACATCAAAGGTAACGGCGGCCCGCCATTCTTGTTGCTCCACGCGTTCATGGGAGCGTCTGACCAATGGTTTCTGAGGGACAAAAATCACGATTTACGTAAGTAAATTTTAATGATATCATCTATATCATAAGTTTTAATATTACTTAGTTTGTAAAATACTATATTGCATTGTACTATCTACAGTAGCGTTTCTAAATGTTTCTTTTATCCGTGGAACCTTTTTTCTTTTTTTTTTATATATGCACTGTTATCGTGGAACCCCTACTTCGTTTTAATAGTTTTGATGCGACATTTCATACAAGGGCAACAAAAATGACAACAATTAAGTGAAACTAAGTTCATTGATCCTTGTTGAAAATGTCCCTTAAACAGGCAATTTTATGTAGCTAAATTTGATCAAGATATCGATCTTTTAATTCGTAATTGTGTCCAAAATAAAAGGCCGCGTATCTCGTTCCTTAGCTCAAAAATACGAGTTAGTATTTTTCCTCGAGATAACCACCTAACCTGTAGTATGTAAATGAAGAGACGTACGTACACTTTCCATTTCCTCACTTAGGATTTTCAATAAACGATTATTTAGAAACGCGAGTTTTTATGAAGTTTATGATTTTGACGACCTCTTCGAGAACATTCTTATAACTGGTAGATAACTTTTTTACGGTGACTAGCATACAGTGGCACACTAGTACAGTTTTTGGCAATATTTTTAGTACGCTGTACAGCTCCATTAATTATACTACTCATAGCTTTTGCTTAATCAATATAGATATCAACGCAGTTGTCCCATGATATTTTGTTTTTCTTCAAGAATAGAATTTAGAAGACTAAATATTTCAACTTTAGTGGTACGTATTGGTGGAGATTTGAATATTTTGTAAAATAGCACTTACGATTCGCGGAACCATTAAGTGATACATCACAGTTTATGAAACACTGATCTAAAGCACTTTCATTGTATTTTATTAGGATATAATTAAACTGTACTAGTCTATAAATCAATTTAGATAATCAAATGCATTAATAATAAAATATTATATTGATCGACCGGACGACAGCACAGCACAATCTCCCATTTTTCTTTCCTTCTATATACACACGTCCCGGTCTGTTCTCGGGCTCACCCCAGCGTCCGTCCGTCCAGCGTTCAATCGTTCTCCTCGTGTGTGCTCTCATTCCACGTCATGATCGACATATATTTGTTACACTTTATAAAGTGTTCATTCCGTTATTTATCCTAATTAACGTTTACACTCATAATCGAAAACATATTCGTTTTCTACGTCAACACCCACTGCTGAAGTCGATCCATGCAGGAATGGTAATATAATTTGTATATATTCCATTTAGAATTGTTTCTAATTGTTCCTACATTCGCAGGAGGTAATTATTAAATGGTCGGTGGGATTAAATGTTAGATAGTTTCGTACTCTACTTCCCCGCTTAATAGTTTATAATATTACTTGTTACAATATACTAAAATATCCTTTCCCCTCTCATCGTGGGTAAAGCCCGTATTTAGGGGGGCAAAGAGGACATTTGCCACGGGTGGCCAAATTTCGATACATTTAGGAGCGACCAGGCTAGCGCCGCTTAAGCCTGGTGTAATAATGTAACCAATATACATAGTTATTTTTATTATTATTATTTTTTATTTTTTTGCTATATATTTTATACAATTTGTAAAAAATAACTATGGTACGGGCATTATCATATGGATGCCGTCATGAAAAAATGTAATAATATACTATTTAGTAGATAACAGTGATTGATATCATTAACTAATATTATTATCTGTGTAACTAAAATTTTGTTAAATTTTTTTTCGTGGAGGAGAGGGCGTAAATATATATGGTAAAAAGCCATCTGGGCGCAAAAAGTTTAAATACCCCCTCCCCATTCCACTGGGACTAGGAATTATCGTGAATCCAAAATTTGTATTATCCGGATTTATATACGACAAGTAGTACAGTGACTCCCAACTTTTTTTATTATTATTCCACACCCCCCTCGTAGATTTTTTAAAAAAAATCTCATGTCCATCGCCCTGCTCCATCTAATCAGTTTAAATAAATGATTATTTTTATTTTAATAGAATATTGATAAACTGAAGAATTATTGTGGACGCGCGACACTACGGTCTCGAATAGTTAAAAAATATAAATTGATTGTAAACGTTGTATAATATCTATTCCACAAATTTAGCGTTTTTTTTTTTAGGTTTACAAGCCACAAACTGTAAAATTTTATATTTTAATTAAAAAAAAAAAAAAAAAATACAACTCAATTGTAATTTCATCATCATTACCCTCCCGTGCAGTGCCTAAATTGCCACCTGTTGGGAGCAATCACCGCTATAAAAAAAACTAAAATCGTTTTCTTTATCACTCGTGTTTAGCTTCGATTTTAACAAACAACGGATACGACGTTTGGTTGGGCGATTTCAGAGGAAACTTGTATTCCAAGGGACACGCTCACTTCAACGCATCCGACCCGGAGTATTGGAAATTCAGGTACAATATTTTGGACAAAACGTTCTTTAGGCACGCCGTCGTCGTTCGTATTCATTCGTCACTATCATAATTTGAAGGTTTTCGTTTAACTCAATTGCCAGTAGTATCCCCCCGCTGCGAGAAATAATTATATATCACTTTCTACATATTGATTTTCCGGAACATCACTACTATCCGTTAATTTTGCTTTCTGGATGTCTAACGTGGTCAATTATTTTCTGGACAATTACGCTCGCCGTCCACGTCTCCGTTTACGTTTTTGTCTATCGCCTCGTCCACTCCACATCTACATCCCCGTCAAATATCTCCCTTATAACAACAGCCTTCCTTGGTAAACGGTACGAGGAATGTGGTGTAAAAATAAACGAAATCAAATCTATACATTGCACGTTCACTATTACAAAGGAAAAATGTCCACCGATTATCCTTAACGAATCGCACAACATGTTCATCATCACTGACCAACGCCTCACCTGGTCGCCACACTTACGCGATAAACTTTTATCTTTAAATTATCGTTTTCGCCTTCTCCGCTCTCTTCTAACTTGCAATCATAACTGCATTGTCAACCAAAATTCTAATCTATAAGCTATTCCTCAAACCAATAAGGACGTATGGTATACAATTATGGGGCTCTGCAAAATTATCGAACATAAATCGTATACAACGCTTCCAATCTAAAACTCTCCGTGCTATAACCAAACCACCATTTTATATTTCAAACCAGTCCCTACATAATGAACCTTGGCATCTCCTCTGTTCAAGATGTAGCAATGTAACGATTTAACTTAAATCTTCAAAACCACACAAATCCAAAGAGTATGAGCATCGGCGAATATTTCTGGTAATACTCAAAAAAAAAAAGGTTAAAAAGGCGGTGATGTCCCGAGACGTACTTTCATAAAATAAAAATACCCAAATTGAAAATAATTGTATAATTAACTGTTAACTGTCAAAGTGCCTTCACACTGGCAGGTTTCTTTACTCCGTCGTCATTCATGACATAAAATCCTTCATTACTCGTACTCATTGTTCAAGATGTAAACAGATTGTGGAAATAAATATTTAAAGTTAAAAAAAAAAAAAAAAACTAATAATAATAATAACATTAACAATAACCTCCTCAGCCACATAGTGTCTGGCCTATCGCCTCGGCCACATCTCGCCTTCGCGGCCGGCTATCCGTCCACGTTGATCGGCACGCGTCTTGCGCTCGTAAAACATGGGAATTTTGAATGTTTAGCCGCGACGAACCACGGCCCGACAATAATAACCTAACCTAACCTAACCTAACCGCCGATAATATGGCGAATTTCGCCGTTTCTTGCAGCTTGGACGAGTGGGCGTATTACGATTTGCCGGCCATGATCGATTTCGTGTTGTCGCGCACGTACGGCAGACACGACCGACTGTACCTGGTAACGTACTCGTTGAGCAGCGCCGTGTTCCTGGCCACTGCGTCGGCGAGGCCCGAGTACAACGACCGGGTGATCGTCAGCTATCACCTGGCCCCGTTCGTGGCTTTATCCGGCGTCAAGTCGGCCCTGTTGCGCATCGGCACGCGGTTCGGTCAAATGTATTTGGTCAGTGTGTATAATACTGTATAGTTAATCGCTAACCACTCCCCCTCCACATCACTCAGAAAACATTTTTTTTTTTTTTTTTTAAATTCCGAGCTCGCGTTCAGTAATAATTAAAGTTTAAACATTTGTAAAACAAATGTCTAAAATTCAAACGACCGCGGTACCCCGTACAGAATTTTATAAATCCCGATTCGAGATGTTTATCCGGGGATAACATCCCGTCTGTAATAAAATTTCTCCACATGTCGTCATTTTTTTTTTTTTTTTTTATCGCCTTTTCAAAAACTGTCTCTATATATATATATATATATATATATGCAGGGTGTGGCCGACTGACGAGTTTAATGAGGTCATTAGTTTAAGATAAGATAAGCGCATGCCTATGTCAGTGGTCTATTTTGAATTAAATACACAGTTATGCCGTTTTTAGTCGTAATCGTGCTCTGGACTTGAACATTCTGTGATTGCTACACAAAGGGCTTTTCGTCTACATCTTGGCATTACACAAAACGAATCAGTCCCTTATGTTGACACAATTACATTTTGGATTCGACAATTGGAAAAGACTGGTAGAACCCTAAGTGGACGTGGACACGGAGCACCTAGATCGGTAAGAACTACCGAAAATGTGCAGTTGGTTAGAGAGGCAATTGAGTGGTCACCAAGACGCCCTCCTACCCGGAAGCACGCGGTTGCTTAGTCGCATGTTGTGATGTTGGAAATTTATCTGCAGCGCAAGTCGGAGGAAATGACTGAAGAAAGTTACTTGGGAGACGTACGATTTTAACAATACGGGGCTAGAGCGCACACAGCTGGAATTTCGCTTGCTGTTTTGCGACTAACCTTCCCTGGGCGGTTGGTCTCTCTGTGGGTTGACGTAGGCTGGCTGGAAAGCTACCGCGATTTAAACATGTGCGATTTTTCCTTTGGGGTTTCCTTAAGGGTAAGGTTTTCAAACATCGCCCCCATACCATAGATGACCCGAAATTGAGAACCACCGAAGAAATCGCGGCCATGCCAATCGAAACGTACCGAAACTTCAGAGATCGCCTACAGATTTGTATTGTTGCTGATGTCCGCCACATTGAAAATATAATTTCCATAACACAATTAAAAAAAAAAAATGGGATTTCCTAATAGTTTGAATAAAACAAACCGTTTTTTTCATAAGTTTTCGCTGCACCCTATATATAGGAAAAATGTTCAATTTTCGCCTAACCTACCAACGCATCGGGTAAAATATACGCAATTTAGAGAATTTTTAATAAACAAAAAAAAAAAAAAAACCCAAATTACTTCGCACAATGGTGGGCCACTGTTATAGATAGGGAGTTAGGAAGATATAGAAGGGGAATATAATTTATATCTGTACGTTAGGTTAACTACAATTTAGGTTAAATAACAGTTATCCGTGTTTTTTCATCTTAAACAGTTGTGTATTTTTATGGAACCAAACAAAATAAATATGTATTCGCATAAATTGGAAAATACCAAATTTTTGTTTTTGAAGTTTAATTGCTTGTATAAACTTTTATTAAAATACGAACGTATTCAACTTTTTTTTTCTTTTTAATCACTAGGCATTTTATTTCTGCTCGGCCAAAACAATTTTGTCCACATAAAACTGAATAAAATCAAAATGTAGTAAACGCTAAATCCCGATGAATAGGTCAAAATGTTTTGAAAGTTTGTTCACGCCTAAAAAGATCTAACTTTAATAATCTGTTAATATAAAAAAAAAAAAAAATGTAAAAATTCGAGAACAAAGAAACCGTTATTGTCGTACATTTTCCCGTTTTTCCTGAATATAAGGAACGCTACAACGAAAGTCAAAAACCTACTCCCGAATTGATCCAAAATGCATTTCGAAAAAAATGCTACACTTAAAAATCTGAGGAAGATTTCCAGTAAAAAAGTTGTTTACAGACAAAAAAAATTCAAATTGAAACGCCACAGTAAAACCAATAGATTCATAAACGATCATAGACAGTGGCGTACCCGTAGGATATTCTAATGGGGTGGGGGGGGGGTTAGAATTGGACTCAAAGCAGATTGGAATGAATTTATGAACAGTATACTTATACCCGTTGCAGAAAATAGCACGAAACATTAAGAAATACGAACTGTTCCCCCGGAACCATTTGACGATGAATTCGCTGTCGCTGTTTTGCGGTAAAAATTCCGTCTTCTTGAACACTTGCGTGTCCATACTATCGGAATTTTTCGGATTCGACACTTCCGGAAATTCTACCGTGAGTGTGTCTATTGGTTTTTCGTCGCGGTGTCGTCACCACGCGGGTACACTGAACGGTTTTTCTCGTATGATTTCAGACGAATTTGGCTTTCAAATTGATTTACTCCAGGGCTGGTGTATCGTTGAACAGCGTCGAACATTTGCTGCAAATGATTAAAGCGAGTGAGTCGTCGATATGCCGATAAAATACGCGTGATTATTAATTTATAACAAATACATAAACTAAAAATGTTCAAATCTTTTAAAATTTTAGATAAATTCCAACGTTACGATTTTGGGTACAAAAACAACATAATCAAATACGGTCAGCCCGAACCGCCGGAATACGACCTGAGAAAAGTCACGTCGCCCGTTGTATTATACTACAGCAAAAACGACAGAGTCGTCGACGTCAACGTAAGTATATTATTATTAATCTATGCCCTTGGATAGTGGACAATTTCAAAAAAAAAAAAAAAAATCAAAAATGATTTTCATGGCGTATTTTCAGATTATTTTCGGTCTTTTGGTGGGTAGAGGGACGGTTATTATATAAAATTAATTCGGTTTTTTCTTTTCTTTTTTTGCAGACTATATACAAACTGTCTTCGGTTCTGCCAAACGTCTATCGAATAATAAATATCCCTCATAAAACATTCGGTCATATAGATTATGCGTTTAACTCGAACGCTAAGAAACTCGTATTCGACTCGGTTGTTAATATCACCAGACAATTCAGAATTCCTCCGGGTCGTTTTCAAAGACCGAATGATTATTACTATTAGAATTACCGGTAACCGTTGCGGGTATTATTTGCATACGAGTTAGCACGCAGACACATTAAGAATGTTCTATTCGTGTAGATATCGTTGTAATAAATTACACCAAAGTGCAAACTATTGAACTTGTATTGTCCGTAGAGCGCATACCATCTACTGCGGTCTAAAACGATTGTTGTGTATTATGAATTATTCACATAAAACATAAACGTCTGTGTCAACACTACGATATTTTAAATAAGAGATAATAAATAATAGATCGAACGATGTCGATAGTGAATTATTCGTGTTTAAAACAAACTGATTACTAACTACCTATAACCGATACTATAACTCGACGCGATTTTAAAAATTTCGCTAAAAACCGTTAAAGTGTAATGGCGCTCAGGCGCGGATGCGTGGAGGGAGGATATCCATAAGAACGATGCCCGAATTGAAAAAAAAAAAAAAAAAATAATGAGATATTAAATTATTATATTATTATGTCAAACAACGATACGAATTCAATTGTATAGTTTAGACCAGCGCTCGACTGGTCGATCTTCGAGGTGAACAAGTCGAGATCGTAACAAAAATCGCGTAATAATAAAAAAAAAAAAACAATTGGATAATGAGGATTGCTCTATTGTAACTCTAGGAATTTACTATTATCGGTTAATCGCCATGGTCGGAATAGTCTATTGTCGTCAGAAATAACTCGTCTGTCGTGCAATTAATCGAGTGCAACGTGTATTTTTTTTTTTCGATTATTACGTACCGAATTTTAAATTTTTACAATAATAAAATTAATACAAATTAAATGTGTTAAATTTTAATCGGGAATAGAGTTTTTTTTTTTTTTTTTGTTGACATCAATGGACATCAGTGCTTATGTGTATTACGCCCAGACACCCGTTTAATTTTCAAACATAGACACTCGGAATGGTATTGCCGAAGTAAATACGCTGGTTTCGATTTAAAGTTTCCGAAAAAATTCCACTTTACGTCACCAAGATAAGCTAAAAACAATGAAATTAAAACCGGTCTATGTTTTTAATAAATTGGCCCGAAATGTAACTCGATTGCTTCGTCCAAAGTAGCATACTCATACTGGCAGGGAAGAAAAAAAACCATTTTCCGATGATGAATTTATGAAAGAAGCATTGAATAAGCTTCTGACTCGCCATTTAAAGAGGACTTAAAATTACAAATGTGAAATTTCAGATGCCGTTATAACAATTTTTACAATTAACGTATTTATCCTACCCGGCGGACGAGTCTATAAAACAGATCTATACTAGATTGCGATGATATTTTTTTCATTTGCTCGTCAGACAGATTTTCCTCCTGAAATCCCATTGACGTCGACCGCCGAAGATTAAACAAATTTCGAATGTTGCTTAATTCGTTCGAAAAGGTTGGCGACCCCTGGTTTAGGCTGTTGTTTTTTAATCGTATGTACATTATACAGCTATTGCATCCTACGCTGTTTTCCGGTTAATACTATTTGTAATTCTGTAATTTTTTGATTAGTAATATCGTCCGGATTTATATTTCCATACAGACGTTAAACAATTTCATTTCACTTTTACTGCTATTATAAAACGGACGAAAATCCGACGTCTTTAAACTTCTTTAAAAAATGGTACGTTATCATATGTATATTTCATATAAATGCCCCTCCCCCCCACCACAACTAATAATTATCCGGGATTCGCGCCTCGGTGTGCTAAATAATAAAAAAAAAAAATCCAGACTACGACCTTGGTATAATAATGGAAAGTGTTGATGATAAAAAAAACCATATTTATATTTTCATCATATTTATTTACTTCAAAAAATAAATAAATATCTTACTTGATATTACTACACGTTCTTAACCTAACCACAAGGTACTGTCAAAAGTTTCAATAAAAATGAGTCCGGTGCACATTATATTTCTTAAAATATTTCTGTATTAGAAATATGTATTATTCGGTTTTCTATAAAGGCATGCATCGACCACTACGAAAACCATGCTATTTTTTGCAAATTCATTGAGACTTGAGTGTATACGTAAGATTTTTAAAAATAAATCTTGAGACTACCTATGTAACCTATGTGTAACCTATGTGAACACCCACTGATCAATTTTACAAATTAAATATGTAAGTATGGAAAATATTGTGTACATTATTTAAAGAGACTATAATATTATTATAAATATTCTACGATCAACTCAAGTACTTTAACTGCTGGAATACATTTAAATCATTTTATCTAGTCATCAATAAAATATAACCATACAGTACTATTGGTTATAATCAACTACAATATACCATAGAAATAATAAAAACATATTTATATTTTCATCATGTTTATTTATTTCAAAAAATAAATATTTCACTTGATATTACTACACATTCTTAACCTAACCATAAGGTACTGTAAAAAGTTGCAATAAAAATGAGTCCGGTGAACATTATATTTCTTATCTACACAAATATAATACATTAATAGAATTGAGTGTTTCGGTGTAACTGTCTGTGTAACTATTCACTATAACAATATTGTCGCAAAGCAGTTTTTGCGGACGGAAAATATTTTCCGTATTAAAAATATGTATTATTTGGTTTTCTATTAAGGCATCGTCCACTGCAAAAACCATATTATTTTCTATATTTATTTTTTTGCAAGTTCATTAAGACTTAAGAGTATACGCAGTATACGTATGATTTTTAAAAATAAATCTTGAGAATATATGGAGTGTAACATATGTGAACACCACTGATCAATTTTACAAATTAAATATATAAGTATGGAAAATATTGTGTACACTCTTAAGAGACTATAACATTATATTCTACGATCAACTCAAGTACATTAACTGGAATACTTTTTAAAATTGGATATACTTTTAAATCATTTCAACAATATAATATAATCATATAGTAAATAATTTTATAGTTTAAAAAACATTAAAAATTTATTGAAAAGTTCAAAAGTGACGCTCAACTAATATGTTGGGACCCATGACTGGTAATGCTAAGTATTTTAAATCAAACAATGAAAAAAAAAAAAACTATACTATACTCACTATTGATTATAGAAATATGAGGACTGCCATTAAATGGGTATCATAACAATTCATAAAATAGTTAAAGAAAATAAAAAACAAACACAATTTGTAGAACTACAAAAAAAAAAATTTTTATTTATTTGAAATTTAAATACTGTCAGATTTCCAAAAAGCAAATTAATAATTATTTACACCGGTAAATCATACCATAGTACCATATCAGTAATATGTGATAATATGTACTTAAAATTATAAGATTTAAAAAAAAAAAAAAATCAGGTTTTTCTTAATAAGGCATCGCATAATCTAAGAAGTCCGTCGTTTCATCAATTACAGCATCCGGAATGGGCGTTAATTCTGATGTTATAGCGTTCATAGACAATCCATAAAATACTTTTGGTTTAAGTTCAGTATGGTCTTCTTCTGCTGTATAACGCCAACCCAATTGATTCTGACAGTTAGGACACAAAATTATTGTCCAACTATATCTATACGCAATAATCACACATAGTAAATACAATAAAGTGCTGTATAGAATTTAGTTATTATACCCAGGAAACCAGCTGCATTCGGATGACGGATGTCCAACTAGTAACACGATTAAACGGAAATCCAGATCATTAACTGTAATCATATTGTGGACCTTACCCCAAAAGTTGCAGTACGTACCATGTGGTCCATCAGGAGACATAGGAAACACATTTCTCATGTCACAAATGCATGTGTTACAGTTTTCACTACTACACATGAATTTCTGCTTTAATTTCTACAAAAAAAAAAAAAAAAAACCTTTACTATAAAACCAGTTTCACTTTAATTTGTCACATTTCTTACATTTTTGTTCCAAAAATTTAGTTCTTGCTGAAGCCTAAGATTTGTTGACTCAATGCCCAGCAAAAGGTTAACTTGCTCTTGACTAAATATACCCAGCTTGGTTACTTGCAGTGACAACAAATATGGATCGTCAGAGATTTTGACCTTATTGTCTTTAAAAAAATTAAATACAAAAAACATAATTATGAAATAACCAGTATTTGATAGATTTTTTTTAAATAACTTTCAGTATAATATAGCTATATTAGTTCATAATATTACATTTACTCATCAAGGAAAATTATTCATAAATTATTTAATTCAGTTTCAGAGCTCATCATTCGACTATCCATCAACTTCACCGCACTGTTGACTTTATCTCCAATGCTTTGGAGACGAAACAATTCTGCCCCACCGTGTTTGGACGTCTCCCAGGCATTCGACCGGGTCTGGCACGAAGGGTTACTCTTCAAACTAAAAAAGTTCCTCCCAGTGCCCTATTTCTTACTAATAAAATCATATCTATCCAACCGCTCTTTTAAGGTTCGTCTTAAAAGTAGTTACTCATCCTCCTACTGGATTCGTGCAGGTGTCCCACAAGGTAGTGACATCGCTCCTTTTCTTTACTCGGTATTCACCCATGACATACCAAAAACACCCTACACATTCCTTGGTACATATGCTGACGATACTTTAATCTCAGCGACTCACCATGATCCTCCAACTACCTGTCGGATGATCCAAAGTCACCTAAACATGATTTACTTATGGACAAATCGGTGGAAAATCAATATTAACGAAAACAAGTCCACACATGTTACTTTCACAATGCGCAAAACTACATGCCCACCTATCACGTTTAACAACCAAATAATTCCCTCATCAAACGAAGTCAAGTATCTAGGGTTAACTTTCGATAAACGCCTTAACTGGTGCTCGCATCTTAAACAAAAACGAAAATCAGTTAACTCTAAACTACATCTCCTCAGACCCCTCTTAAGGTCGAAACTTCCCTTAAATAACAAACTTTCGATATACAAATCAATAATTCACCCAGCTTGGCTCTACGGAATCCAACTATGGGGGACGGCAAAACCGTCAAACACTAAAACATTGCAATCTTTTCAATCCATTTGCCTACGTTTAATAACCTCTGCCCCTTGGTATGTAACAAACAAAAACCTCCACAAAGATCTGAACTTACCAACCCTCAACGACTTGGCCAAATCCCATTACAAAAAATTTCATTTAAAACTTCACGATCATTCCAACCCTTTAATAAAAAATTTATCCTCTGCTTCACTTATCCCTAGAAGGTTAAAAAGGCAATGGCCTAGAGACCTATTCTAAATTTAAATTAAAAAAAAAAAAAAATTTAATTAACTAAAAACTTCTCAACTCATGTCAGGTGGCACTGCTGGGAGCCTTCCTATTCTTAATTTAAACATCAAATTAAAAGCTATCACACTTACTAATTATACTCTGTGTATAGATTGTAAATATATATATTTTAAATAAAAAAAAAAACAAAAATTATTTGCTGATGGTTAAATCGAGTAAATTAAATTTTCATATATTTATTCTCATGGTATAGAATGAAAACTACAACAAATTAAATTACTTTAAAATGGGGTAATATTAATATTTACTGTACTCTGTCTACCAGACAATGTAACAAACATGAATATCCGTACTACCAATAGAATTCAGGTTTTTAAGTCTTAAAAAACAAAAAATTCTAGAATGAAAATATCAATAAATTTCACCGTGAAAACATATCGATAGTTGTCAACATTAATTTGGTAAAATAATTTTTGTTTAAAGTCCATAAAGACCCCCGGGGTATTATTGGAAGTACAAAAACACTTTAATATGAACTAAAAGATTAAATAATTGCAATTCATTATAACTTATATAGTATGACAGAGTGAATAGAATTAAATATATTTAATTTAAACTTACACAACACTTTAACTTTTTCGGCAATTATTTTTGCCAAATGATGTGCATCAAACTGGTTATAAACCCAAGCTGGCCACTGAGTTTGCAACATATCTCTCTTACGATACCTTTTAACAATAAATTGCATTTACTATGAAGTATTGAATTATCCACAAATTTATACAATACCCATTATTCGGTCTGGTTAATGTAACATCAGGAATTATTTTAATTCGAGCCAACGCAATGTTTTTTTCACTACTTCTAGATAAACATAATTTATATAACAATTGCTTGTGACATTTCATTTGCACATTACATAACAAATGATCACAATATCTGTACAATATTTTATTATCAAAAACAATAAAATTACCTTCCAGGAAATGACTCAGTATTTATAATTTCATATCGCTGATGGCCCATAGCCTTGATATGAATCGGGCCAGATGTATCAACATCCCCGGAGTGTGCATAAATTTCAGCAATTGTTCCAAATGAACGCATATTTGGGTTACTAAAAATAATTGTGATATTAATATGTAAATATAATAATGACAATGGGATACAGGATATAGCTTACAGTTTGAAAGAAACACCAAAGACACGATTTCTGGCAATCGCATATTTTAATAGTTCTTTAACAGCCACAGAACGACCAATCAATGGAAAAATTTGTCCAGGGATCAAATTTGATTTTAAAAATAAAACAGGTATCTGATGAATGATGCCTTCTTCAAATATTATACGACCATTAGTTTCGCGAAGTCCATCTCCCAAATACTACAATTGTTATTTATATATTAATATGAAATTACAAAAATGGCATATGTTATTATAATATATATTATACACATTAAATTAATATTTTTGAAATCTGTTAAATGTTAATGATAAAATGTATAAAGTAATTTACACACGTTATAAAAAAAAAAAAAAAAAACAAATGCTAACATATGCTAACTTTCTGAACATTTTGGATTGTTTTCACTAACATAAATGTCGATTTATAAGCCGACCAATTGTTGTCGGTTATCACTGTTATCAGCTTACAGTTAAAATTCAGATAAGGCCTTAACTTGTTTTAATAATACCTAATTTACCAAATTAATTATTGGTAGTTAGGTATTGAATAATATTAGATGTTCAAGTATGCATTAATCATTATTTTTGAGTTACACTCGTTATTTAAATTAATCAGCTCAATAAAAATGTTTAGTATTTACCTTATGAGCTGAAGTTAATTGCTGATCGTAGTTTGACTCAATTTCAGGCATGAATGGATCAATTGTATCTAAGGATGGGGATACAAGTAATCAGAAATTTGAATTATTATAAGTTTCACACAAGTACAGATATTTTTTTTTATTATTACAAATAGTTTATACTTACGAGAAACGGTGTCAATGTTTCTACTAACTTCACCAATAAATGACAAGTCTTCATCGATTTCCGAAAAACTATAAATTTTACAATATTTCATTAATACAATATAATATCCCTTCTGCTTGGAATTTATGATTTTAGTTAAAATAATTTTTTTAGATAATATTTATCAAAATTATAATTGTTGTAGGCAGTTATGTTATTTGGGAGTCGATAAGGTAGAAATAAGGAAATTATGTTTGCCTATCAACATGTTTCTTTATCAAATGACTTGCTTCAATGCTTCAATATAAGGATTTCTGATAGCAAAACAGGAGAATTTGCAGAATAACAGTTTACATTATGGCAATTGAATAGTGTTTTATAAATGAGTGATTAGAATTCTAAAATCCGATTTGAATTTATTGTAAAATAACTAGATATGAAATTATTCAGGCAAATTTTTTATTTTTTTGTTAATTGTTCGCTGTTTATTATTTACATTATACTCATAAAATAAAATAAAACAACTGATATGAATTACAAGTTAAACTTGTAATGTTTTTTTGCCTTCTCAAGTTAATTCGTTCGGCTACGGAAATTAGAAATTAGTTTGAACTGATTTTGGTTTGGAATTGTGAATGAACAATGTTAGCGGTCGATTGCTCCATAATAACGATACTATTCTGACTGAATAATAATCGTATAGTAATCTGGTGTACGTAATACTGATTCGCCATCTCACGCACTAGTTAACCTAACACCAGTTAATACAATTATTTAAGTTGAGTGAAAACAATTCGTAATGAGTCAATAATGTAGGCGAGAAGTGTGTAGTGTTAGCGAACGGTTTTTAAAAAAAAAATTTTTTTTTATATCATAATTATACGGATAGGTCCCAAGCAGTCGATAGATTCGCCTCGCCTGTCGAAAACGTCGTGAAATGTAGGCGTAACCTATTCGATTATGTCTCGATCAAACGATATTTAGCCAACACACAAACCGACGTACGTAAACGTTTTAAGCGACTGGATATGCGGCGGGTAGACATTATCGGGCACACGTAGAATTTACGCACCGGGAAAACACGAATACCGTAATAGTCATTAGAGTAATGGCGTCGCGAGACCATTCGTAACGGGCGTGTAGTCGTACTGTGTGTAACAACAAACTTACAAATCAAATGTTTCGACGTCGAAAAAGGATTCGAAAGGAATACCGTCCATGTCCCGTTTGATTGTAGATTTGGCGCCGGGGTCGAAAACCGCAACGTACCGGCGGTGTCCGGTCGGTGACAATACGGATTAATACAAGACGGTCAAAACGTACCAGTGTTGCTGGAGAAACGACAGTAATAAAAATGGCAGCTACACGGCAATCGACGACTCGGTGGTATTACCCTGAAGCCAATAGTCGGACATTGTTGATAGTGGGGCGCTTAGAGACACAACAATACGGTGTATACAGAGAGTACAGTGTGACCCGCGGACACCCGACTAGACGGCGCTATCTTGTTCCGTGTGTTCCGAAAACCGTACACAACTTCCGTTCGTTCCGACGACCCGATCACACCTGGCTGCCGTTGAGTACTATTTTTATTTTCGTTTTTTTTTTTTTTAACTCATTCGAACTATTTCGAACTCGTCGCTCGTCCCGCTGTACCGCATCAATGGCCACGCGTGCGCCCGGGAATTGCGCCGTCAAATTGTTCGCCATCTTTGCCGTGACCGTTGGCGTAATCCTTTTGGGCGCGTTTGTGCTCCGGTTCGGTCGTTTCCTGGCCGGTTTCGGTTCTTCGCCGCTGGACTTCGGTATGTGTATTAATTGAAATAAAAATTTAAAAAAAAAAGTTCTTATCAAAGTTATTTTTGACAACATAATAGATAAAATGAAAACAATGTCGGCGATAAGTAGGAAAGACAGAATTATATATTGTAGGCGGGTTACTGTAAACGACTCGGAGCGGAGTTCCGATGGACGTTTACTTTTTACTTATTTCAATTGAAATTGTTCTGTTCGTTTGTGTAATTTTATGATAAATTTTTACTTTTAAATGCGCTTATAAAAATTAATTTATCACCGAGTTACACTTTCCGATTCTATTATTTAATATTGACGTACCTACGTTATATAAATAGTGTGTAGGATTGTAGAGTAATATTATATTATGCAACTGTTCATAGAAAATGTAGATGATTCGCGCCTGGCACGTATTCACCAAAAAAAAAAAAAAAAAGAAATGGTTAAATACAATTTTAAACCATGAAAAAACAAATTCTACCTCGCTTGGTATTCCGGATAATGTATTGATTGTTATAGCTTCAATATTGATCGGGCTGGACTGACGACAATATAGCTAAACTCATTAGACGATCGTTTACTGCAGCTATTCCTCAAATATGTTTTTAATCATCTTAAAGTTGAAAAAAAAAAACGTTCTACTGACAAAGTTGACACCTGAAGTGTATATATGGATAATTTAACACCAAATGTCCTTCGACATAACGCCTACAGTATCGATTGCATATTTTGGAAGTTCTTTATCGGGTACCCATTTCCTTTTTTTTCATTCACACCTTCAACGCCGATTCAAAAGTGCCACAAGTTGTTAAAAAGCTTTTGTAATATACGATGCATTTTTTTCTTAGGTATTGCTACTGTAATTTAATTTAACTTGAAAACTTGTAAGCAAGATTTGCAAACCAGAAATAATGTAATTGTCTTCTATAAATTAAATACATTTATACATTTGTGTTATATTATTAACAATATTTCTGATAAATAGACTGAACTCATAACTGGCGAACAATCGTAGACATAAACCGACCAAGTCAATCTTGAAAATTACTATAACATATACGCTTGTCAGTGTGTAAAATTCAAAATAACGTGTAATGACTAGTGGGAAACTGGGAAATGTACAAATACTTAAAGTAAACTCTAGTTGTACAATTGTACATTGAGTTTGTAGTTAGTCTTTGTTAAATTGTACCTTCTTTAAAAATTTCATATGGGGTTTGAACCCCTAAACCGCCCCCTGTATACGGGCCTGATTTGCAGTTGTTCGGTAGAACTGGTCGAGTCGTTGGGTATTTGAAAAAGTTCCCGTCTAACCGATTAACAATTTTATATTTATTTTGTAGATGGGTAGATTAAGTATAAGACACGTATAAATTCAATTAAACAATGTCAAAATGATTGAATATTGAAATTGATTACAATTCATCAAGAAATTTAATTTTACTCTTGTTAAAATTTGTATCGAATATTCAACAGTCAGCCTGTGCACAACTTAGTGTTTAACTCCAAGTATAATTATTTGATTTTTTTCTGTTTAGATAATATTTTTCTTAGGATAATTGTGAATTGGACGATGGTGTCGTGTTATTTGTATTCACCTGGAATGGTCAGTTTTGCCGTACAGAAAATCGGCAACTTGTCTGGATTGCCTAGCAGCTATTTCAAATTTACCAATATCATCCTACTCGCGGCTATTTTGAACGTAATACACATCTACACATTTATACTAAGGGTAAATCACAGAAATCATTGGAAATCCCTAGTTTATTATTACCCGGATTGTATGAAATGTATTGCACGTATACTCAATATGCTATTAATCAATTTGATTGTTATACAGGATTGGCTCGAATCGGGAAGAGAGAGCTGCAGATAGAGAAGGATGCAGAACTGAGCATGAAATAGGATGTTCGTGAGAGGACCGAATAAAAGATAAAAAAAGAAGACCGTTTACACAGGATATGTATGAGGTATGGTGGATAATATTATTATATTATAGTCTTGTCGCTCAAGTAATACATAATATGACAGTGCTGTACAAGTCGTACAATAAAATCAACTATTATTTTAACTATCGTGGAAAACTTATAAATATTTTTAGACAACCTTGTAGGAAATCGTAGACATTTTAGTAATAATATGGAAATCTCGGAAATTGTTGAGAAGTGATGTTATTTTTTTGGAATCTGGTGTACACAATATTTATCAGTGATTTACCCTTTACATTATTCCCGGAGATTCAGTAAAAATTGTTTTATTTAAAATTATTTTTAAGGTTATAATTACGCATTGGCAGGCAATTCCCGAAGTATGTTTATGGCAACTGAACTATGCTGATCATACTAACTTTTATGTACACTGTTCCATGTGGATTGTATTTTTCATGGTTCTGCTTGCTATCGACATTACAGAAATAACTGGACTCAAACCGGTAAGGTTAAAATATGTTTATTAGTTAATAATTTTTATTTTTTTTTATGTTGTAGGTACACACAATGCAACAGGTTGTTTTAATAATATTTAGAAAATGTATTTAATTTTGTTTTGTTTATCCTCAGTACATATAATTAGTTTACAACAAATTTTACAAGCAGTTAGGTGTGAAAATTTTCGATAATATATTTCACAATTTAGACAGAATGACAAATTACCAAACTTAAAATATAGTTTTGATAATTTAGGTAGTTGTGGAAATTATAAAAAAATGTGCTAAAGGAATGTTAATTATTATAAATTGTATTATTATTATTATTATACAGAATAAAAATCAAATAATAAAAACCAAAAAATATGTATTTTTTGAAATTGTCTTAGACATACTGATGTTTCACAATCAATTTGTCCAAGCACTGCAATTTCCACAGTAGATAAATAAACGTAATATTATATTTGAGAAAAAATACTATTATAATATTTGATGAGCTTAGAAACTAATAAAACATTTTTTTCCAACATTTGATCATACGAAAATGAAATATTGAATTCTATATGGTATTCCAAAAAAAAAGTTCAGTTTGTGTAATAACTAAACTACAATAAATATTTAATTAATTTATAATGAAATATACTGTCTAAATAATTTAGTTGTTTTAGATGTTAACATTATTGTGTCTATGTTTTCTTTATCACAGATTTTTTATCATTTAACAAACAGAAATTATTTGAAGTCTCAACAGTTTGAATGGTATTTGTCAAATAATGCATTACCAGAATCCACATGTCTTATAATCGTTTTGTGGGCACAAAAGATAATGAGGTAGGTAACCTATGCCATTAATTCTGCTTAAATATAACTATAGCCAAAGTCGTGCTTGTCTGTCACACGAGTCCAATCATTTTTATTATGTTTGTATCTCCTTGTACAAAATAAAATGTAATTAAAACGGGCTTTTAATGGGGTTTGCCTGCCTAAGCATTTTTCTAAGATGTACCACTAAATATTTCGGTTGGATGACCTTGTACGGAAATGAAAATTTGGTTAAAATTTGAAAAATGTCTGAAAGTGTGTATTTCAGTACTCCGCTGCAATCCCTGAAATATTTAGTAATACCTCTTAGTGTGAATGCACTGTATATGTGTTTATTATAAAATACATTCCAAATTATCCATTAAAATTTTTTTATATAAAAAAGGTCATTGATTTTATCAAAAGACAATAAAGTATGGAAATTTCTGCCTATCTATTCCACATACCCTCATATAAGTATCCTCCCATTACTGCTACTTTTTCTTTGGTGTTCTTTGATGAGAAAAATATATATTTTGTTTATTTTCTTTTGCTCAATCTCTAAAATGCATGGAAAAAGTCTCATTGATATTTTCTGTTGCAGTTTGGATAGATTTATGTTGGCCACAGTTTGGACGTTAGGAATATTATTCAGCAATCAGACTGACGATATTGATATGAAATACGTTGCCAGGCAGATAGAAAAGAAAAGGTCAACGATATATTTTACAAAAAGAATACTATGTCACGATTAAAATAAAGCCTAACAACTCTACATATTTATTACCAATATTTTAAAAATACATTTTTTATTTACTAAAGTTAATCATAACAATGAGTTGAATATTATAATATGTGTGTGTAAATTAATATACTTTTATAACTTATATAATAAATTATTATTATATTTATTTTATTTTATTAGGCCTATGTATTTTTTTATTTTTCATTTTATGGTATTGTATTAGTCAGTTAATTAAATGGCTAACCAATTGGATGCATCGGATTTTACCACTGATGAAGAGCTGAACAGTCTAAAGCATGATGAGAAAATGGGGCGAGTTCATTATCATTTGGATTAAAAAATATTTATCAGTTGTTAATTAATTTTTTTTTTTTAGTCAATTGACTTGGATATGTGTCATCAATTGATGGAATTAAATCTTTTACTAACAGTTTTACAAATAAGAGTTACTGTTTTCAAATTTGTTTATAAAATGTATATGAAGGTGTTTATGTTTTGTTGTGAGCTAATAAGGCAACCGAATATTCTTCTAACATTAAATTGGGTCAAGTAAACATTAACTTTTTGTTTTATTCTTTAAATATTATAATTTGATTCTGTATTATTTCTATTTTTTCTATTGTTGTAGATCAGTGATGGCCAACCCACGGCTTGCGGGATGCATGCTGCCCACCTTGGACATTTTTGCTGCTCATGAGATTTATCATACATTTGCAAAAAAAAATGTATTTTTGTGCCAATAGAATATTCTGGAATGCCCGTTTTATTAATAACGTAATCGCAACACAAATAATAATTCTAATCTTATTTGAACACAACATAGAGATCAGAGTTAAAATAAAACGTGGCCAATAACAGTCATAATCTGCCCGTTCGCTGTTACTGTTGAGTACAGTGTCAATTTCAGTGAAAATTTGTTTTCTGATTTAATTGTATGTGTTGTAACTGTGGGAGAATTATTTTAGTAAATATATTTTTTCGACAAAAGAAGGTGTTTAGCAATTTTAAGTATGAGTGTATCAAAGAAACGAAAAATAGTAGATGAAAATAGAAAGTACAGTGAGGAGTGGGAAGAAAATTACTTCTTTATAATTCAAAACACAAAATTAATGTGTTTAAATTGCCGAGAAATAGTCGTATTTAAGGAATATTACATTAAAAGGCATTATGAGACAAAACATAATGATTATTTGAAGTTCAATAATGAAGTGAAACAATCGAAGTTCAGGGAATTTAAATTACAATTAAAAACTCAACAAAAAATGTTTAGTTCAGTATTACAGCAACCATCCAATATTATTAAAGCAAGCTATTCTGTCTCATTTTTGATTTCAAAACAAATGAAAACATTTGTTTGGTTTATTGTTTTTTTTCTAAGGCTGAAACAATTGTGTCTGTTATACTATTTGCTTGGTGAACTGTGGAATGGCGGGCTCGAAAGCCAAATTGCGTGTTCAGGATAATTTTAGATTGTTTTAGTGTATATGAGCAGGGAGGTTTAAGGTAAAAGGTGGAATGGGCTGTGATGGGGGTGGAATTTCACGTAGCTTCTTGTAACGATTGGTTTGGTTGGAAATAGTGTTCCGGTGGGTTAAATTTTATATTAAGGTTAATGTCATTGGAAAGTTGTGACTGAAATGTGTCTCAGTTAGTATTTTTGTTTGTTAGTGAAGGGTTGAGCGATTGAATTGGCGGTGAGGAGTTTAGAGTGAGAAGAATGGCTGTATGATCAAAATAAAGGGTGTTAAACTTTTCGTTGTGTTGATAAAGGTTGTTTGGTACTTTTGAGACGAAGATTTCAAGAATGTCTGGGTGTTTAGTTGGCGAAGAGGGGGGAGTGAACTTTGTAAAATTTAGAGAAGATGGTTTGAAGAAGTGTGTTACCATGAGGGTTGCTAGTACAACAGCATCAGTGAGGGTGTTTTGTATTGATGTCACCTTCAACTATGAAGTTATTTCCAAGGTGATTAAAAAAGTTTTCAAATATGTTGGGTGAAATGTTATTTCTTGGGGGACAGTAGACTGCGGCTATTGAGATGGGAATATGATTTAATCTCATAGAGATTGTGCAGGCTTGTAGATAAGGGGACGATTGAATTGGATGGTGGATGTGCAAATTAAGATTGCATAAGCCATTAGTGTGGTTAGAAGTAATAACTTGATAACGGGGAATGTATAGTCTTGAGTTCTTGGTGAGGTGAGATTCGGCAATAAGGGTAATGTCGATTCTTTTTTTGTGCAAAATTGCAATTAGTTCGTTGGTGTTGTTTAGAATACCATTACAATTCCAAAGAAAGGCAATGAGAAAGTTATGATTAATTATCATTGTGGTTTTTAATTAATTGTGTAATTAGTCGTGAGCAGAAATAGAAGAGGGGTTTATTTAAGATTTAATTTCTGCTATGAAGGCATTAAGCGCTGAACTGATGTCCGTAGGATCATTAGAAGTGGAAGTCGAGGGATTTGATTTGGCACCAGATGTGGCTTTGGAGTAGGATTTACGAGATTATATATTTGCAGGGTGAGGTACCTAGGGGGATGACTGTGGGCTGGTCTCATGTGTGTGAGGATTTAAAATTTGGGGGGTTACGTGTGGAAGTTAACTTGCGGTTCTTTTGTAGTTGCTTATGGATTTGACAGCCTCTGTAGTTGGCGGGATGATTTTCTTGATATAGTGCACAGGTGGGTGGGACGTCAATCTGCTTACTACATATGGATGAAAGGTGATCCTTACCGCAACGTGGAGTGCGTGTATGACCATAATCTTGACATTTTTTGGCACTGGACAAGGTCACGGCGCTTATAGAGCTCTTCAACATTGGTCTTGGTCTGAAGAATAGATGTTATGTCGAAAATTGTTTTTGAATTGTCGTTTTTAACCAGGTCTACAAAGAACAGGGCAATCTCTGTTTGCCTTTGGAGGACTGAAAGATTGAAATTTTCCAATGCTGATTTTATATCTACACATGTGGTGAAGGGGTGAAGGTTGTGGATTACAACTCTGAATGGTTTTTTGCTATGAAGTTGATGAGTATGAATTGAATTTGACCGTTGTGTTTGGTGCTAAGAAACACTTGAAAATCGGAGATAGATTTCCAGTAATAAAGTTGTTTACAGAAAAAAAAAATTCAAATTTAAAAACCACATAGTTTCTTAAATGATCATAGACAGTGGCATACCCGTAGGATTTACTAATGAAGGACAAGAATAAAAACAGCGAATTGGAATGCATTTATGATACTACATATTAAACTTATACCCGTTGCAGAAAATGGAACAAAACATTAAGAAATTCCAACTGTTTCAAAAGTGGACATTCGGAATGGCATTGCCGAAGTATATATGCTGGTTTCGATTAAAAATCCGAAAAAATTCCACTTTACGCGACCGAGATAAGCTAAAAACAATGAAATTAAAACCGTTGTGTTTAAAAATCAAAATAAATTGGCCCAAAATATTACTTGATTGCTTCGTCCAAAATAGCATACTTATACTGGCAAGGAAGAAAAAAACCATTTTCCTATGATGAATTTATGAAAGAAGCTTTGAATAAGCTTCTAACTCGATATTTATGGATTTAAAATTACAAATGTCAAATTTTAGATGCCATTGTTTGAATTTGTACAATAAACGTGTTTATTTTAGATCTATACTAGATTAACGATGATCTTTTTTTCATTTGCTCATTAGACAGATTTTCCTCCTGAAATCTCATTGATGTCGATCGCCGAAGATTAAAAAATTTTGAATGTAGCTCAATTCGTTCGAAAAGGTTGGCGACCCCTTGTTTATGCTGTTGTTTTTTATTCGTATGTACATTATATGTTGTTTTCGGGATAATTCTATTTGTAATTCTGTAATTTCTAGTCTTATGTTATGATTAGTATTATCATCAACATTTATATTTCCATATCAATGTTAAACAATTTCAATTCACTTTTACTGCTATTATAAAACTGACAAAAATCCAAAGTCCTTAATTATCATTAAACAGAATGGTACGTAATTATAAGTATATTTCATCTAAATACCCATAAAAAAATTACCCAGGATTTGTGCCTCGGGGAGTTAAATTAAAAAAAAAAAAAAATCCAGTCTACGACCTTTGTATAATAATGGAAAGTGTTGATGATAAAAAAAAACATATTTATATTTTCATCATATTTATTTACTTCAAAAAATAAATAAATATCTTACTTGATATTACTACACGTTCTTAACCTAACCACAAGGTACTGTCAAAAGTTTCAATAAAAATGAGTCCGGTGCACATTATATTTCTTAAAATATTTCTGTATTAGAAATATGTATTATTCGGTTTTCTATAAAGGCATGCATCGACCACTACGAAAACCATGCTATTTTTTGCAAATTCATTGAGACTTGAGTGTATACGTAAGATTTTTAAAAATAAATCTTGAGACTATATGGAGTGTAACCTATGTGAACACCCACTGATCAATTTTACAAATTAAATATGTAAGTATGGAAAATATTGTGTACATTATTTAAAGAGACTATAATATTATTATAAATATTCTACGATCAACTCAAGTACTTTAACTGCTGGAATACATTTAAATCATTTTATCTAGTCATCAATAAAATATAACCATACAGTACTATTGGTTATAATCAACTACAATATACCATAGAAATAATAAAAACATATTTATATTTTCATCATGTTTATTTATTTCAAAAAATAAATATTTCACTTGATATTACTACACGTTCTTAACCTAACCATAAGGTACTGTAAAAAGTTGCAATAAAAATGAGTCCGGTGAACATTATATTTCTTATCTACACAAATATAATACATTAATAGAATTGAGTGTTTAGGTGTAACTGTCTGTGTAACTATTCACTATAACAATATTGTCGCAAAGCAGTTTTTGCGGACGGAAAATATTTTCCGTATTAAAAATATGTATTATTTGGTTTTCTATTAAGGCATCGTCCACTGCAAAAACCATATTTTCTATATTTATTTTTTTGCAAGTTCATTAAGACTTAAGAGTATACGCAGTATACGTATGATTTTTAAAAATAAATCTTGAGACTATATGGAGTGTAACCTATGTGAATACCCACTGATCAATTTTACAAATTAAATATGCAAGTATGGAAAATATTGTGTACACTCTTTAAAGAGACTATAACATTATTATTAATATTCTACGATCAACTCAAGTACTGCTGGAATATTCTTAAATCATTTTACATAGTCATCAATAAAATATAACCATACAGTACTATTGGTTATAATCAACTATAATATACCATAGAAATAATTTTATAATTTTAAAAAACTTCAAAAATGACACTTGACTAATATGTTGGGACCTAAAACCGGTAATGTTAAGTACTTTACATCTTCAATGTAACAAAAACTTTACTGTACACACAATTGATTATAAAATCTCGAGGACTGCCATTATTTAGGTATCATAATTCATAAAATACACAAATATTAGTTAAAAAAAAAAATTTTTTTTTTTATTTATTTTTAATTTTTTATAGTATTAGATTTTCAATAAGCGAATAAAAATGTATTTACATTTGTATACATAACATTCATCAATTATATGAAATAATATATACTTAAAAATATAAGATTATTAAAAAATAATCCTGTATCCTTAATATTGAAATGCATAATCTAAGAAGTCCATAGTATCATCATTTGGATTACATGGTATGTATGTTTTATCTGATGTTATAGCGCTCAAAGACAATCCATAGAATATATTTGGTGTAAGTTTTCTATCGCTAGTTATTGTAAAACGCCAACCCAAATGAGTACGACAGTTTTGACACAAAAATATTGTCCAACTATACCTATACGAAATAATCACACAAAGTAAATACATTAAAGTGCTGTATAGAATTTAGTTATTATACCCAGGAAACCAGCTGCATTCGTCTGACGGATGTCCAACCATTATCACATTAAAACGGAAATCCAGTTCATTGACTGTAATCATATTATGGACTTTACCCAAAGCATTGCAGTACATACCATGTGGTCCATCAGGAGACATAGGAAACACGTTTCTCAAGTCGCATACGCACGTGTTACAGTTTTCCTTACTACACATGAACTTTTGCTTAAATCCCTAAAAAAAAAAATTACTATAAAACCAGTTTTGCTTTAATTTGTCGTATTTCTTACATATTTTTCCCATAAATATAGTTCCTGCTGAAGCCTAAGATTTGTTGATTCCATGCCCAGCATATGGCTTACTTGCTCTTGATTAAATATTCCCAGCCTGGTCAATTGCAGTGATAACAAATATGGATCGTCTGAGATTTTGACCTTATTGTCTTTAAAATAAAGTAATTAAAAACATAAAATATAATTATGAAACATCCTGTATTTGATAGATCTGTTTGAACAACTTGCAGTATAATATAGCTATATTAGTTCATAATATTACATTTACTCATCAAGGAAAATAAATTATTTGCCGATTGGTTAAATGGATTAAATTTAATTACCTTAAAGTGGGGTAACAGTAACATTTACTGTCCTCTAACTGTCTACCAGGCAATGTAGCAAATATGAATTTCCGTACTACCAATAAAATTCAGGTAAAAATAAAACTTAAAAAACAAAAATTATTTCTCAGAGTAACTTTTTTTTAAGAAAAAAGTTATCATTATCATTTTCTTTTTTTAAATAAAAAATTCTAGAGTGAAAATATCAATACATTTCACATTGAAAACATATGGATAGTTATCATTAATTTGGTGAAATAATTATTGCTTAAAATCTATAAAGACCGGTGTACTATTGGATAAACAAACACATTTTTTTTGCTATATTGCTTGTTATAGATAGAAAGAGCAAATTTTACTGTAACATCGTCTTAATATGAACTAACGGATTAAATAATTACAATTTATTATAACTATATTGTATTATGGAGTGAATAGAATTAAATATATTTAACTTAAACTTACACAACACTTTAACTTTTTCGGCAATTCTTTTTACCAAATAATGCGTATCAAACTGTTTATAAACCCAAGCTGGCCACTGAGTTTGCAACATATCTCTCTTACGAGTCCTTGTAACAATAAATAACATTTACTAAGAAGTATTGATTATCACTAAATTTATACAATACTTAGTATATGGTACGGGTAATGAAACATCACTTATGATCCTAATTTGAGCCAATGCAATGTTTATTTCATTAAGAAATGAACTAAATATATAAAAAAAAATGCATATTAAATTTCATTTGCACATTACAGGACAAATGTTGACAACATCTGGACAATATTTTATTTTCAAAAACAATAAAATTACCTTCCAGGAAATGGTTCAGTTTTTAAAATTTCATATCGCTGTTGGCCCATAGCCTTGACACGAATCGTGCTAGAAGTTAAATAATCCCCGGTGTATGCATAAATTTCAGCAATTGTTCCAAATGTACTGAGTTTTGTATTACTAAAAATAATAGTGATATAAATATAACAAAAAATATTTATTTGTAAATATAATAATGTCAATGGGATTTGAGGTATTGCTTACCCTTTGTAACAGACACCAAAAACACGATTTCTGGAAATCGAATATTTTAATAATTCTTTAACAGCCACAGAACGACCAATCAATGGAAAAATTTGTCCAGGTACCAAATTTGATTTTAAATATAAAACAGGTATCTGATGAATGATGCCTTCTTCAAATATTGAACGGCGATAAGATTCGCGAAGTCCATCTCCCAAATACTACAATTGTTATTTATATATTAATATGAAATTACAAAAATGGCATATGTTATTATAATATATATTATACACATTAAATTAACATTTTCGAAATCTCTTAAATGTTAATGATTAAATGTATAATATAAATTTACATGTTATAAAAATAAAATAAAAAATGCTAACATATGTTAACTTTCTAAACATTTTGGATTGTTTTCACTATAAATGTGGATTTATAAGTCGACCAATTGTTGTCGGTTATCACTGTTATCAGCCTACAGTTAAAATTCAGATAAGCCCTTAACTTAATTGCATTTGTTTTAATAATACCTAATTTACCAAACTTATTATTGGTAGTTAGGTATTGAATAATAATTATGTTTATAAGCATTTATTAAAAATATAAATGCTTTTATAATTTTAAGGTATATTAATATTAGATGTTCAAGTATGCATTAATCATTATTTTTGAGTTACACTCGTTATTTAAATTAATCAGCTCAATAAAAATGTTTAGTATTTACCTTATGAGCTGAAGTTAATTGCTGATCGTAGTTTGACTCAATTTCAGGCATGAATGAATCAATTGTATCTAAGGATGGGGATACAAGTAATCAGAAATTTGAATTATTATAAGTTTCACACAAGTACAGATATTTTTTTTTATTATTACAAATAGTTTATACTTACGAGAAACGGTGTCAATGTTTCTTCTAATGGGACTTTCACCAAAATATATCCTGTCTTCATCGATTTCCGAATAACTATAACTTTTACAATATTTCATTAATACAATATAATATCCCTTCTGCTTGGAATTTATGATTTTAGTTAAAATAATTTTTTTAGATAATATTTATCAAAATTATAATTGTTGTAGGCAGTTATGTTATTTGGGAGTCGATAAGGTAGAAATAAGGAAATTATGTTTGCCTATCAACATGTTTCTTTATCAAATGACTTGCTTCAATGCTTCAATATAAGGATTTCTGATAGCAAAACAGGAGAATTTGCAGAATAACAGTTTACATTATGGCAATTGAATAGTGTTTTATAAATGAGTGATTAGAATTCTAAAATCCGATTTGAATTTATTGTAAAATAACTAGATATGAAATTATTCAGGCAAATTTTTTATTTTTTTGTTAATTGTTCGCTGTTTATTATTTACATTATACTCATAAAATAAAATAAAACAACTGATATGAATTACAAGTTAAACTTGTAATGTTTTATTTGCCTTCTCAAGTTAATTCGTTCGGCTACGGAAATTAGAAATTAGTTTGAACTGATTTTGGTTTGGAATTGTGAATGAACAATGTTAGCGGTCGATTGCTCCATAATAACGATACTATTCTGACTGAATAATAATCGTATAGTAATCTGGTGTACGTAATACTGATTCGCCATCTCACGCACTAGTTAACCTAACACCAGTTAATACAATTATTTAAGTTGAGTGAAAACAATTCGTAATGAGTCAATAATGTAGGCGAGAAGTGTGTAGTGTTAGCGAACGGTTTTTAAAAAAAAAATTTTTTTTTATATCATAATTATACGGATAGGTCCCAAGCAGTCGATAGATTCGCCTCGCCTGTCGAAAACGTCGTGAAATGTAGGCGTAACCTATTCGATTATGTCTCGATAAAACGATATTTAGCCAACACACAAACCGACGTACGTAAACGTTTTAAGCGACTGGATATGCGGCGGGTAGACATTATCGGGCACACGTAGAATTTACGCACCGGGAAAACACGAATACCGTAATAGTCATTAGAGTAATGGCGTCGCGAGACCATTCGTAACGGGCGTGTAGTCGTACTGTGTGTAACAACAAACTTACTAATCAAAGCTATCGAATTCGAAATCGGTTCTGATGTTGTAAGGAAAATCCATGTCTCGTTTGATTGTAGATTCGGCGCCGGGGTCGAAAAACACAACGCAACGGTGGTGTCCGGCTCGCAACAAGACGGATTGATGCAAAACGGTCAAAACACGTACGGCTGGTGTTGCTGGAGAAACAACAAGTAATAAAAAATGGCTGCGAACAAGGGAATCGATGTCTCGGTATTAACGCGAAAGCCAATAGGCGCGGAGAGTGGCGACACAGTGGTGTATACGGAAAATACAGTGTGACTTGTACCTACGGACACCCAGTGAGGAGACCGCGGCGATCACACTCCGTGCGTTCCGATAACCGTTCCCAACTTCATTTCGTTCCGGCGACCCGGTCACACCTGCCCACCATCGAGTACTATTTTTATTTTTTCATTTTTTTTTCCCCCCCAACAGTTTGGAATTATTTCAACCTCGTCGCCCGTCCCGCTGTACCGCGGCAATGGCTACGCGTACGCCCGCGTCAAATCGTTCGCCGTGACCGTCGACGTGTTCGTTTTGGGCGCGTCCGCGCTCCGGTTCGGTCTTTTCCTGGCCGATTCCGGATCGCCGCCATTGGACTTTCGTACGTATCAATTGTAATAAAAATGTTATAAAAAAAATCGTAATAATTTTCTTCGGCAGGCGTGTCGACAGAAATGTAAACACGGTTTGCCGAAAAGTGTGAAAGACAGAATAATGACTCGGAATGTAGCCGTTGTTTTCGTTGAAACCTACGATTGATGCGTGACGATATCTCACAAAGAGTAAACAAAGTTGGCAGCACTGTTCACAACTGCTGATGGCGATATATGCGAGTCGTATGTAACAATACGCGGTAAGCATTCAAAATGTCTTTAATTCATCAGCTCCACGAATCCTAATGTTGGTGCTTGAATTTTATTCATACGGTATGAATAGTCGGAAGTTCAACTATATTGCGCGCAAACGGAATTAAAATAGTTTTTAGTGCAACCAATATTAAACATGAAAGTTCAATCAGAAACAAGAACGTCAGATGGACGATTATCCCGATAACTATGTAAAAACAAGAAAAAAAGATAGCATACTTGTAAAAATAATCCAAACACGATTTACGTTAACGGCTGTCAAGCTATAGTTAATTAATTTAATTTAATTCGTGACCTGTTGGCACCAAATAAAAATATAAATATAAATATTAATATTAACTAGAAAAATAAAATATGTGGCTGCTTTCCTCAAAAATGTCACTATTATATTAATGTTATTAAGAACATGATATATTTTTTATTAATTATTTATATATAAATCTGTAACTCATCTGCTTATTGTGCCCAAGTGGTACAGATCGTAGATTCCTTTAGAAAAAAAAAAAAATTCAATTTAATGAATTTGATGTTTAGTTGCAGTTGGTGGTAGTACTTGGATAGTAGTGTCAATAGCTGACATTGAGATCGCCTCATCTGTGATCGTATGCCTTTAACAAAAGTTAAAGCGCCAGTGATTTCTTCTGTCATTACTGACGAACGGCCCCGAACCGAAGACTGAGATATTTGCCCTTCAAAGTCTTGTGTCTCGACGATATTATTGCATGATCTTATTTTAATAAAAATTTAACCTTAGTATTCAGTACTTATTTATTCGTGTACTAATTGTTTGGGAATACGATGAATAAATATTTGAATGAGTGAATTATTAATTGATCTATATAATTGCTATGATTTTTCATTAACAAAAAATTAATATTTAAAACGTTAAAAGTAAAGTATTTTATATATAAATTAATATAATAATTATAAAAATTAAAATCATAATTATTTTTAATTGCAGATTTATATTCAAGAATTAAGTCATTATGTGAAATGATTATTTTGGTTAGACAACAACAATAAAAAAACAAAAATCGATTGTTGAACAAGATCAACATTTGTTGATAAAGAAGCAGAAACAGTTTATCAAAAAGCATATTGTGAACAAATTTGAAATTTAAAAAAAAATCAACAGAACATTGTAATAATGTCTTTGATGATAATAATAATAATAACTCTGCTGAATTGCAATAAAGCTCCCTTGAACATTTCAAAGCAATAATAATAAATATTAAAACCTTCATGAATATCATGAATGAAAATTACATTGGAAAATGGATGTTGTTTGCATGACATTTTAAAGAAGAAGAAATGTTTTAAAACTGATAAATGAAAAATTAACTTGGTACTTGTTGCAGTCATGGTGAAGTCATTATTGGATTGCATGCCTGATCCACCACAACTACTAAAAAGTTTATTTAATGGCTCGCTTGATTATTTTAATTTATTAATATCTGATGAATTATTGGACATTATTATAGAGGAAACTAATTTTTATGCATTAGACATTTTTCTAAATACTGTCCCTGACAAGGCTAGAATATCTGAATGGGTAAATACCGATAGGTTGGAAATGAAAACATTTTTAAGTTTGTTATTTCACATGGGTATAATTAAAATGCCTAGATTAGAGGATTACTGGAATACAAATAAGTTATTTAATTTACAATTTTTTTCTTACCTATACGAGTAGAAATCAATTTACTTTGTGACTCCGAGCATTACATTTTCCACGTAAACCAGCAGAAGGCGAATGTGTTGAATAATATAATGAGTGGGTTACATGGGCAATTTTTACAATAGTGTTCAACTGTCTTGAAAATTGTTAAAAAAAAAAAAACTTACGTCACAGGTACTTTACACTCAAATATCAATGAAGTTAATGCTCAAAAACTAAATAAAGGAGATTCAATATATAGGTATATAGATAATAGCATTTGTGTTGTTAAATGGAAAGATAAAAGAGATGTGTTGACAGTAAGTTCTGAATTTCCTCACACAATGATAGATATTGAAAAAAATAGAAGTATGATAAAAAAAATTTAAAAAACCAATTTCAGCCATCAAATATAACGAACATATGTCTGGAATAGATTGCCAAGATCTGACTACTTCCTACTGGCCGTTTGAAAGGAAGACCACTTTACGATTGTACGAAAAAATCCTTTAAACATTCTATTTATTTTTTGTTGATCAATTCTTAGTTTTTATACAATATGCAGAAAAAACGTTGTATAGACTATCAGTGATTGAAGCATTATTACCAAACAATCAAATACAAACAATGTCAAATTTGTTCTGGAAAAGGTATTGGTAAAGATACAATATATATTATGTTATGGAATGCAAAGAACAACCGGGTGTCTTGAAAATTGCTCTGAAGAATACCATAAAAAAAAAAAAAATTATTATTATGTTTTATAATGTATTTATTTTGATTTATAAAACACGGTTACATTATTTCTGGTTTGCAAAACTTGCTTGGAAGTTTTCTAATTAAATTAAATTCAAGTAGCGATGCCTTAAAAATTGTATTGATTTTTACCAAAGCTTTTTACAGACTTGTGGCACCATTGAATCGGCGTTGAAGGTGTGGATGGAAAATTATGGAAATGGGTGGGTACCCGATAAAGAACTTCCGAAATTTGCAATCGATACTGTAGACATTATGTCGGAGGACATTTGGTGTTTAATTATCCATACTTGCAATACTCCCAGTATCGACTTTGTCAGCAGAACGTTTTTTTTTTCTTCTTCAACTTTAAAACGAGTAAAAACCTATTTGAGAAATAGCTGCAGTGAACGTTCGTCTAACAGGTTTAACAGTATATATTGCCGTCGGTCCACACCAAAATCATCCCGATCAATATTGAAGTAATTACAATCAATGTTTTTTTTTTTTTTTTAATGATTTAAAATTGTATTTAACCATTTTTTTTTTTTTTTTCCATTACTTATAGATTGTATACATTACTAGCTGAATAACCCGGCTTTGCCCGTGTACAGTTTTTTTGTGTAACCTACTATAACTTTTATTTTATCAGTTTTTATATTTATTACAGGCTGCTTTTAGTTTATCCTAGGTTGCCCATGTATTGTAACAATCAGAAGTCAGCAAAAAATTATTTTAATATTTTGAAGACAAATTGTAAGATACAATTCTAATCGACAAAATGTTGAAATAAAATACACCCAAAAAATTATAACTTTCTGTAATAATACATTATGGTGTTATAAAAACCCACTAATATTTATATTGACATATTTTGTTCATCTCAATACCTCTTTATAAACAGTATTTTTGGTACTGCCTTTTGGGGCTAAATAACCAAATTACTGGCAGAGCTAACTCTAGAACATGCGACATAGAACTGTCCATGTGAAAAATATTCTTCTCTCAAGTCAATCCCTGCCATGCTCAATGATTGTCCTTGAGACTTATTAATAGTCATAGCAAAGCAAACTTTGAGTGGGAATTGTATTCCTTTAAACTCAAAGGGATAACTAGTTGGAATTAACGTTATTCTGGGGATTAAAACTATATCTCCTCTAGCACACCCAGTGATAACTTTGGCTTCTATTACATTTTTGTGCAGAGCTTTAACTTGCAATCTAGTTCCATTACACAATTTAGGTGGGTTAAGAGTTTTTAGTAACATTATAGGTGCTCCAATTTTAAGGATAAGTTTATGTGATGGAAGACCAGAAGGATTCAGAGTATTAAGAAATTCTAAAGGGTAATGGACAGCATCATCTGATTGGATCACCGAATCAAAAGATTTATATTCAACAGCTTTTTCATTAAATGCCTTTAGTAGAATTTCATTGATTTCGGCTGCCTTGTCGTTCTTTGGAGTTAAGATGGCTCGCTCGCACAACCATTCGATGGGTTACATCTTGATATTTATTATATCTGGGTAAATTCTGGAAGTTAGTTCTGATAAAGAGCTAACAACTGTACACAAATTTGAGGGAATAGTGATCTCACCTTCCAATGAAGGGAAATTTCCGTCTCCTATTTTAAGTAACATCTCAGCGAAAATCCCAGCAGATGTGTCACCTTTCACATGAACCCTCATATTTTTATGAAGTGCAACTTTCTGGATATGTGGCCACAAATACGAAGCTTTTAGACATGACTTTACTTCATCAGCCTTTGTACCCCTAGGTATAACTAACCCTTTAAAATGCGAATTTCGAAAAATCCTTTCTTAGTGCGCCTATACATAGTAATAAGTACATTTACTGAAAATTTCATATCCATAGCTTCAGCAGTTCCGGCTAGGCGATGATGAATCACCCAGGACAAGTCTTTTTATATATACAGATTATATTATATTTTGGCACTTTAAAATATTATCACATTAACGTAATAATATAATTGTTTAGTTCAAGTAATGAAAATATTTTAAACCTCCGAAAATTGATCCCGAATACACGACGTGCCTGCACTCCAATTGTCGTCGTCGCCGCCGCCGGTTGAAAAATTGTAATAACACCGCGCGCACGCGGTATCCAGTGTAAATGAAGTTGAATGTCAGTACGGATAGGGGGCGCGGCAGTGATTAAAAATTGAAGTGCTATTCACTAATGGCGAATCTAGTGCAGAATAGACCTTTGTAATTATACTACGATGTATATATATATATATATATATAATATTTATAGTAATATTATTGCGTGTTGTACGACTTCGAAACGCCAGTTACCCGAAACGGGATATTATAAACGGTCGTACGAGGTTACACCAATCGAAACGTATCCAGACTGTACAAAAAAAAAAAAAAAAAAAAATACACACACATATTTATTAAACAATGTTATTTGCATATTCAAATCTCCTTCGAGATACGCTTCTTCTGAATCTATACAAGTTCTCCAACGTTCCCCTGCCATTTTTCAAAACGCATCTGGGAAGTCACATTTAGAAATTCCTCGTAGCCGCTCCGTCGGCTTTATGTTTTATTATTATTTCATCGCCATTTTCTATCTTTGGGAATAAAAAAAAAAAAAAAAAAAAACACACGGATCCCGGTCTGGTGAATAGAGGGTTTGGCCGAAACCTACTGCGCAACATTGGCTGTTTTCGATTTTCTTTTTGGTCGGTTAGGTTAGGTTATACCTATTATTATATAATTGACATTATTGTGTCTATACACTTGATTAGTGTCTACGTCCATGATCTTTTTATCAATCTTATCATGTATTTTTTTGTCAAACCCTATATTGTATTAAAATACGGGTATACACAAACTATTATTTAACAAACTGTACACTGTCTACACTTTGTATAGACTTAAAAGACAAGGGTTTAACTCTATACAAATAAAAAATAATATAATAAATTTAAATTTACAAAATTATCTTTGCATTTGGCAATGTTGTTTTTGCAGCATGTTTCTCAACTTGGAATCAAATCCTTTACTTGTTCTTTCAACATATCTACTCTGTCCAGTGGGAAATTGGACTCCTATTCAGTGAAGTCTTCCCGTGTACCCATACAGATAAGTTGTCTTACAAGAATTTTTCTTTTTTCATGATGCCTGAAATCATAAATTTATTATTCAAACAAATAATATCTTTGATGTGATAGACTAAAAGCAATTAATAATATTAAGCAATAATATTATTTTCTTCAACTAGCCCATCCCTTGTTTTAATTCGGTTTTGAAATGAATTTGGCTGCTATTATTTTCCACGGCCGCCTAAATCGGCCGTCACTGTCGTTTGTACTGGTCCAAATGAAATTTCGAACTCGCTACTAAGTCCCAAGATTGTCGAACGGCGGCTACCTCGTATGGCTGTTCGAATTTGTTGGATCATTTCCTCGTTCCGAATTATTTCCGGACGTCCTACGCGTTCATCAATTTCAACAGTTGTTCCGCCATTTTCAAATCGTTTAAACCGTACAAAAACGGGATATGGTTTTATCTCCATAAGTCACTGGTTTCCAAACTGGCGGGGGGGGGGAGGCACAAGCAGTTATTACGAAATACAATTTTTATTTTAAAACGTAGAGAAAAAAAATTAATTAACCGGTTCTCTTTATCCATTATAACTATAAGTGTTTGGCCGCAGCGTGTAACTCAATCATTTTATGCCACGTTATCTGTAAATCAATGGGTACGATAAAAGGATGTCGGGGGAAAAAAAAAAGCTATTAGATTAGTTTAGACTCGATTTAGTTTCGTTTTGCAGTTGCATAGTGCACGTAGTGTCGTAGTACGTAGTCATCGCGAGTGTACGTACGTGAAAATAATGGGGCTCCACAAAAAATACGATTCTGTAACGCCGATTATTTAAAGTTTGGTTTCACGTTCATTGAAAAGGATGGCGTCCAGTCCAAATGCCACAGTGTGTTAAGTAACGATGCTCATCGACCATGTCGGCTAGAACGACATTTAACCACGGCTCATCCGATGTTAAAAGATATACCTAAAGAGTTTTTTTGTTGCTAAATAAAATTCATTAAGTAAAATGAAACTTGACAGTACCGGAGAATTTCAACAAAATAATGATTGTTACGTTTTATTATTTACTATTGTTTATATTATCATAAACAATTATCATCGATAAAAAAAAGTAGACATTCCGAATATTGTATAGTTTGTTTGTTAAGTGCGCGAAGAAAGGTGATCGATTTTTTCAATTTACAGGAAGGGGGGCGTAGAATAGAAGAGGCTAGGTTAGCCACTGCCATATGCCAACAATAACATTCGGTAGGTTTCAGTAGCCATTGTCCCAAGTTTATTGCAGAATTTAATGCAAACTCGTTGTTCTATATTTTCGCCAATAATGAAATCCGACAGGACGTAAAGAAAGCATTTTACTTAATCGCACCTAGCAGCCGACCTAGTCAATTCTAATCTAGTCTATGTCTAATATATTTTCCCAACATATAAAGATAGATTTAAAAAAAAAAAAAATAGCACGTGCAATTTCATACTCAAACCGGTTTACAATTTATCTTATCGATCTCGATACATTTTGATAAGACCTCGTATACATAATCGTGTGCGAGGTCTCAACTAAAAACGTTTCAATTTATATTTGGTCTAGAAATGTTTCGTTCAATTGTCTTAATACAGTATTAAAAGTGAGCACGTTTCTTCAAACTCCTGACATCAATACCTTTGTTGACGGCTGTGGAAGTAGTAGGATTCGTTGAAAGAATCACTAGAAAAAAAAAAAAAAAATGAGAAATGCGGAATATGAATTTCAAAATATTTATGAAAAAAAACTGCTAAATTACGCACTGATACCAATATTCCAATTGCAACACCATAAAAAAAAAAAGAGAAAAATATCATCAAAAGTAGATACCTCTTCATTTTTTAAAACTAAAGAAGAAGAAGAAATAAAAGTAACGGTATATAATACAGCTTTGAATCAAACGGATCATTTGACTCGCGTTAATCGAGAAACAATAAATACGATTAAAAGTATAGTTAATTTAATAATTTTGCAAACAAATTATAACGATGTGGTGTACATTAGCTACATTGTTTAATCTGGATACAGAAACTTTACAGAAATACGACTCTTACCAAACGATGACGGTGTTCGTAAAAATGTATTGAAAAGTAAATGCGACGAATAAATAAAATTTGTCCTCTTGTTGTGACCGAAAAAAATATTTTTCCTAGTATCTTCAAAGCGTATTTATATCAAAGTTATTTGTTACAATACCGGTAACAAGTTGTACACGTGAATGTACTTTCTCGAAACTGAATATTGTTACAACAACGTTGCGGAGTACTACGGGTCGAGAAAGATTAGATGGACTCTTAAATATGTTTATTGAACAGGATCGAGCGTATAATGTTGATTATAAAGGAGTTCTGACGGTTTTTTTTAATATTTGAAGGATTTATAGACGTTTTATTTAAACAGTAGATCCTACTGCCAAAAACGACGTATGGAACTTTAATGGAAAATAATACCTATTTTAATAGTTCAAATTATGTTTTCTTATCTTATTTATTGTTAAAGATATCATTGAAAACTTTTGTGTTAGTTTTATGTTTAACCTCACCCGTTACCGTATAGAACAATATAAACCATCGTTTAATAGGACCATATCGTAGATTTTGTGTGAGAATTAATAATCAATAATCGTTGTCTCACATAAATATTGTATGTTTCGTCCGTACGAGGACCGACGGACGTTTTTTTTTATTGAATTTTATCGGTTGACGATTGGTTTCTGATTTCGTTCTGCACGGCGAGCGTATTGGAGGGCGGGCCGAGAAACGCGTTTTTCTTTTTGTCTTTCGATCTTCTCCCGTAAATATGAGTTTTTCTACAGGTCCAAAGAAATAACCGTAATTTTTTAAATAATATTTAGGAGTCGCGATACTTTTTTTAATTTGTTTACATATAAAACGCTGTTTTTCGAGTTCTTAATAATTTGTTGCCTAATCTCTAACATTGCTAAATCCGACTGGCGTTAGGACTAAAGAGTAGCAAGCAGTGCCATATCCAATAAACTCTCCCTTGAGCCGTGTCATATCAAATTATTACAGGAATACTAATATTTTTTTTTTATTCTAGCTCGTCAAAATATCAATATAGTTAAGATTCATTGTTATGTTCACAAAATAAACTATTTTCATATCATTATTATCGGCCAGGTTCGATTATGCTTATTATCGCATGTATTCCTCGACAGTCAAAACGACAAGGTAATTTGTTATGCGCATCGATTTTATACACCACAAAGATATTATTGCTGGCTTTTATTTTCTCATTTCTTATAAAAATTATAATCAACAAGCGATCAAAGATTTAAGCGAGTTTTATGCAAACGATATTGATCAATATGTTATTGAATTTATGGCATACACATTTAGACACACTTGGACAAGTGCAACAATGACCCGTTTCCAAATATTTTCAAACTCCTTTAAATTTTTGCAGCCCTACCCGTTACATCTTGTTAACCCGAAATAAGTTTTTCTACATTGAAACGAATTAAAATGTATATTTAGAAATTCTATTGGCCAGTTAAGACATAATGGATTAGCATCTTCAAATATTCATCGCGAAGTCGAAGTAACAAGTTGAGCAAATAATATTTATGATTAACAAAATTAAACGTGTTATGTCGACAATACGAGTTGTTGTTAGTTTTATTAATTTTATCGAAAAACTGTTGGTAATCCAGACATTTGTTTCAAATAATGTCTCACTGAATAAAATGTCGGCGTCTTTCAAGGTACGGTGCAAACAGGAGTATTTTTACTAGCCAAAAAAAAATGTATTTCTTGAGAAAAAGAAACATCTTCGCTACGTTTAGAATCTAAAAACGGCCAATCACCCACACTAATAATTACGTGTTTTATTAAAACTCACCGTACAATCGAACATTGTAACTTGGATAATATATTGATTATTTTATTGATAATGTATTATACAGCGGGTAGAGGTAATTAAAACGTAATTTGTGTAGTCGTTCGGTACATTCGTTATGCATTACAGCTTACATGCTTATAACAAAGTTATATCATGCCATTAAATGTACACTAGGGTAGTTAAAATCAAATTGCATAACACAAAGACATAAGGTTCAAACGGTTTTCTTATTTCCCTACTCGTTCTAAACAACAAGCGTTATGGCTAAAATAAGTAATTGAAAGGGAAATAACAAAACCGCGAGTTTACGACAAATATTATAAAATATTTTTCGATAAAAAAAAAAAAAGAAAAACTGCAATTTGGTATTAACCGGTAACATTCATAAAATAAAATCCAACATAAGTATTACACATTAATCCCAGAGAGGACACCAGCAGACGATAAAATACCAGACCTCGGAATGAACGAGTTAATCTGTTTAAAGTTCAAAGTGTATGAACGAAACGTAAATTAAATTCATATTTTATTTGCATCAACTTTTTCTGAATTATATTCACATTTACGATAAACTTTGAACTTTAACTGGGTCGTTCATTTTAATTTAGATTCCAACATTTTGCACATTAACAATTTGGGAAAATAATATTAAATTATAATTAGTAAAATACTAATTATTATTGCACAGTTTGCTAGCTTTATCAGTAGTATTGTCTGTTTGTTTGCAATAACAGAAATCGCACATGATTACAAAAAACAAAACAAAAATACCGAGTCACGAACATACTTCGCACCATGGGCGGTGGGCCACTGTTTGTAGGTGGGAAGTTGGGAAGGTAGGATTCAAGGAGGAACTTAATTTATATCTGTACGCAATAATAAATCATTGCTAACAAAAAACAATTGTGAACGAAGTTCAGTTGTAATTATATTTTGAAATGCTGCATTTTTACGATTTTCATCGAAAACGTACACTTAAACGTGTATAAAAAATAACTATGGAATGTTTTGAACATTTGGCCAACCTTAGAAAGGGCTAATATTACTACTCAGCAGTGATATTTCCAGGCATCTGCGTATAATTTTAACAGAATGACAACAAAAAGAAAATATCGAAAATAAAGATATCAATTATTGCTGAAAATTGTCCCGTTTTCCTACGTTTTTATCCAACTATTAAGAAAACTCAATGAAAACTGAAAAATTACCTTCCTACGGTGCCATCTAGATATAAAAAAATGCTTTCAGGAAAGGCGCTACACTTGAAAATCGGAGCAGAAGAAAATAAAACGCCGCCTTATTATAGTAAAACCAATACGTTCGTCGCTACGCTCAGAATCTAAAATGACGGTCTCAAGTGCCAACTAAACAAAATATACTATCAGCCGACCACCATTGAAGTTAAACGACTGCAGCAAGTCTTCCGATCAAAAATGCAGTGGAAAACGTGTTATCGTCACAAATGCAAAAGTAGTAAAAGTTTACAATGTATACGAGCGACCAGAAGCCACAAGAACCAGACCCCGCCGTTCTCTGGGATAGTAGACCGTATGGCCAGTATACGTAACAGCGGAAACGGAGTAGAATGGAGTTTGCCTTGGAGTTTACACTGTACGGTATATTTTATAAATATTCAACCGATTGTTTGCACAGCGACGGCATTTTCGACAATAAAGGACTTTCGGCGGGTCGGTTTTTAAGGAGTTCGGCAATATTATACATAAGTAGGTACGCGGGGCACGTGCGGTTCGAGTGTTTCGCGCGTATAGGCAACGATCCGACGTGTGGTTGTCAAGTGCCACTCTTCCAGAGGTCTCGAAAATGTTAACGAAAATATCGGCCGCCACTGTAAACAATTCAAACGCAATAAGAGACCGATCGGTTTTCAGCACAAGACTATACGGAATATTTGAATAATATTCTACTCGTGCGTGTTTAATCGAACCCGGTTATTGTATTTACATTGCCGCAATACGTTGACTTGGAACGCCAGTGGCGGATTTGGTTCTTTCGCTTGTGGTGGTAGGGGATGGGACGGGAATTTGACGATCATTTTCAATAATCTGTGAAAATTCCTTTTACCGACACTATTAAAATACGGAGAACGTGCGTTTTTAATCTTCGACGGACCGTTATTCGCCGCTACCTTTTATATCCCTATATATTCTATTTGTTTCACGTTTATGTTACTTTATGGCGGGGACGGAAACCTTAATGATTTATTCGATTCCGGGTCCGGTTGGTTCTTAAAATAAACAAATAAAAATCGGTTCCGGTTCTTAAAATTATAAAATATGGGTTTCCGGTTCCGGTTAATACCGGTTCTTAAAAATGCATAGTTTCCAATAGCATTACCTATTAATAGGGCTTATTAGTAGGGCTCGGATTTTGTAGCAAAATAAATCCGTAAAAAATCATTTATTAAATTTAATTCTAAAAAAAAAAAAGAAAAACAAATTTTAATTACACATTAAATTAAATATTAAAAAAGGTTTTTACCACCATATATTTAAGGTCAAGTTACTTTCGTTAAAACTCATCCTTGTTGGGTGCTAATATATTTTTATATATAGAAAATTACATTTCCACATCAACTGAAGTAATTGGTGCCATATTTCATATAAACTTAAATCATTTAAATCATATACTGTTCCACATTAATGTTTAGTGAAGTGCCATTACGAATGTTATTGATTTGTTGAAGTTCTACCCATCCATTATCCTTTGAAAAAACACGATTGCACTTTTTTTACATCAATTTCGCAAGTTCACCATTAGCTTCCTCTAACTTGTGTTTTGCTTCTAACGCAGTAGCTATGTTTTTTTGCCAAAGGGTCGTCTAAAAAAAAAAATTAACTATTTTCATATTATAATTTGTTTGCATTGATATTTAATATATTAATGCTAATACTTGAAACAAAAATAAAAAAAATACCGCTTTTTCTAATTTCGTAATTGCATGAAGTATAAATCCAATATTTGTAGACGACATTTGAATGTAGAGATTGATCTCATATAACTCTTTTACAACATTCACATACTGGGCATTCTACTAGGTTTTATAATTTCTGGCTATAATAATATAGTCGAAGTATAATATATATATAGAAGTATGTTAAATTTTTAAGAAAATTATGTAAAAATTAAGAAAAAAAGAACCAAACGGGGGGGAAAAAAACAAAAACAGCAAAATAAAGTTTACTTCGTTGAAATCAGAACGATTCAAAACGTATTTATATATAAGAATTATCTTTCTATCACACTCTCATCAAAAGAAACATTTGCTACAAACTCCGAGCTCTACTTATTAGAATTTTTTTCTTTTTAATATTAAAACGACCAACAAATTAACTTTAACAGTCATAATGAGCTGTTTACCATTTTGTTTGTTGGGTACTAAGGGTTCTTGGTTTGTTCAAGTAAACTTCATGACAAATTCAAGCACGTTTTCAGAAGTTTTATCCGATTACCAGGACAGTCGGTACAATTGGCACAATAAAGGTCTATTTTGTTAGAAAACACAACCGGAATCGAATCCTAACCCCTAACCTAACTAAATACTATTATTTGTAGGTATTCTCGAGTTAAGGTATTATTTCGAGTTAAAAATACCATAGATTACATAAATTATATATAAAAAAAAATTATATTTTTACGGAAATTAGAGACTTCAGTATTATATTGGTTTGTATAAAATAAAATCCAAGTTAAATACTTTCGATTATTTATAAGAACCGAAAATATTTGTATTTTATCTAAAAGTTTCCGGTTCCGGTACTCAAATTTCCTTCGGCAAACGGTTCCTGGTTTGTATAGATATTTTTCTTTTTATTAGTACGTATATTCCGGTATTATATATACATGTTTCCGCATAAAAATTAATAATTATACAAGTATTCGCAAATAAATCAAATAAATATAATTTTAAGTAGGCACGGTTTTTTGCAGGACTTGCGCATTACGGCGGTACGCAAACGGACGCAAGTAAGGTATTGAACTTTATAGGTTGATCGGCTGATCGATCTTTAGTAATAAAAATTTAATTTTACTATTATCGGTCAATCGTGATGGTCGGAATAGTTTATTATTGTCAGTTATAACTCGTCTGTCGTGCAATTAATCACGTGCGATGTGTAACATTGTATGTTCCGTATGTTCTCGTTTTTTACATACCGAATCTTTTTTAGAATTTCACATTTTTACAATAATAAAATGAACGCAAATTAAAAAGGTGTTAAATTTCAATCGGGAATGGAAGTTGGAGTTGTTTTTTCGTTTTGTTTATTGTTGACATCAAAGCCAAGTGCTTATGTCCATTACGCCGAGACACTCATTCGATTATCAAACGTGGACCACTCCACGAATGGCATTGTCGAATTTAAACTGTGCACATTTCGGTTTAAAATTTCCGAAATAATTCCAGTTTCACGCGACAAGACAAGATAAAAACAATGAAATTAAAACCGAACCAATTGAGCCGAAATGTAACTATTGCTCCATTCGAAGTAGCATACTTATTTGCAAAATAAAAAACCATTTGCCGATTGTGAATTTATGATAGCAGCATTGGAAAAGCTTCTGACTCGCCATTTACCGACTTTAAAAATTACAAAAGTGAAACTTTAGGTGCCATTATTTCCGTTTTTACAATAAACGCATTTGTCCTACCCGGCGGACGAGTCTATAAAACAGATCTATATTAGATTATGATGATCCATTTGTTTTTCGTTCGCCAAACAAATTTGCCCTCCTTGAATCTCCTAGATGTCGACCGCCGAAGATTTAAAATTTCGAATGTAGCTCACCTGTTCGAAAAGGTTGGCGACCCGTGTTATAAGCCAAGAGACGACGCCGACGACGAGCTTTTCATGTCGCCCCCGCGCCGTGTGCCCCTTCTATAATAATATTTTTATACCCGCCCCATTATCCGGCCCGTCTGCCCTTTTCGCCCGCACGTTTTCCCTCCCGGGATAACCGTCCGCCCGTCGGTTATAATTTACACCCGGCACCCGGTTATTCCCGAATAAACCGTACACGTATTATACGCGCACAACGGGCGCGTACCGTCGCCCGAGACGAGACGAAACGAATTTACTCTTATCGCGCGCCGGTCACGTGATTACGTACGTTAGAGAAATCCCTCTAATCCAGAGGTTCCCGACCCGTGGTACGCGAAGACATTTTTTTTTATTACTATTTTGCATTCAATTACATTTCTGCATTTGCCAATCTTTCCTAGTTTATCAATGAAAATGAACTCTCTCTGAAGGAAGATTTAAATGCTGGAACATTTTGGAACATTTGGAAGCACTGAGGATGAATTTTTCAAAATATTTTTCCTGAAGACTATTCAATGAAATTCGGATTAGAAATACATTTTTGTGTGAACTTTCAGACAAAGAAGTTCCAGAAGACGTGGATGACAAAGAATCGTTCATTGATATAGTAAGTGACAGCTCAATGACAGACGCATTTAAAGACAAAACATTGGTTTCATTTTGGATGTCAACAAAAATAGAATACCCATCTCTTTTCAAACAAGCATTACAATGCTTTAACTCCATTAGTCACTACTTATTTGTACGACAGTGGATTTTCTGAATTGCTGTATTTGAAAAATAAGTACAGAAGTAGGCTCGATATTTGAAGTGACTTAAGAGTGGAAATTAGTTCCATTCAGCCTGATATTGATGTCCTTGTACAAAATAAACAACGATATTACATTAATTTTATTATTATTTATATTTTTTATTATTTTTTTATTAATTTGAAAATTGTAATTTAAAATTTAAATATTTAGATTTAACTAAAAATTAAGATATTTTTTTTACTTTCATAATTATCAAATAATACAATTGTAATTGAGGCGGTACGCGTATTGATTTTAACTCGATGATAAAAAGGTTGGGAACCCCTGCTCTAATCCGTCACCTTTTGCCACTGGTTGGAACGCAGAAAACTTCGGATTATCAAAAAATACAAATAAAAAAAAAAAAAAAACAAATACGGATTTACAGTATGTATGTAAAATACATAATTACATAATTTACTCGTACATATCACAATATGTAATACTAAAAAATTGAATCTAAGCCTATATGTAGTAAAAAATTACCTATATATATATTTTATTCTTCAACGAGTTCTTGAAACTTCACAGAACATCTCTTGGCAGCCTCGGCACCAGAGGATAGTTTTTCACCGGAAGTTGAAACAAACCGGACTCCATGACCGATTTTCCAGTGATCAATTCAGCCTTCACTGGCTGCGAATTCACTTCCGGCTTCTCGTTTTTTGTGCAAACCTATTTCTTTTTCTTTTATAATGGGCCCGGATATCCTTTCCTTCTTTCTCGGCAAAACCACATCCACAATGCGTTGTCAAGCAGTGGCTCGCAGTCCTTTCGAATATAGCCCCCTCCCCCCCGATAATTCGAAGACATCTTGCAACCGTAAAATTATAACAGAAAATCAACAGCTCAACGGACCTCCCAGTACACAATGATATGAACAACGCATCCCATAAGAGATTAAAACCGAGACATCTGATTCGGTCCACAGAATGTATTAGCAGTGACAAAATGTATGTATGTATGTATGTGGAAAATTGTTTCGGAAGATGGTAGTGTAAAAAAATATATATCTTATAAGCGACCCAACTCAAAGACTTGCAGGCTTTGATTGCCCAATAGCCATGTGGACCACGCTAAATAGAATACGTACGGAACAGGGTAATTTGCAACTACCTTCTATACAAATGGAAAATGAAAGACTCAACACACTGTGGCTGCGGATAATTACAAACTACTAGGCACATTGTAAGGGAATGTCCAAAACCTAGGTATAATGGAGGTATAAATTGTCTTCACAAGGGCGATGAAGAGGCAATAGATTGGCTGTCTAAGATCGACGAATCGCCTTCAAATATATTTGTCTATATTATTTTTATTATTGATCTTAGTTTAATTGTCAGTTGTTTATTATTATTTTTCTTTTTTATATTTTAATTTAAAATCGAATGTAGTTAAGTTTTGTTTTCCGCCAATATTTTAAGCCATATGAAATTGAAAAAAAAAAAAAACCTCTAAATCGATTCACGACAGAGACGATATCGTCGTGTGACTAGGGCCTTTGAAACTGTTTAAAACACTATTATACATTTATACGGTTCGCTCTAAATCAGTGTTTGGCAACCTGCGACTCCGGAGCGCCCGCAAGTGGTTCTTTAGCACGGAATCTGCGGCTCTTTAAGATCCGCATCAACATTGAAAATTTGTATATTGTATTATATTACTATAACTTAGTAAGTATAACATAGCAATTCCTAATCATATTTACGACGATTAGAAATCAAAAAAAAAAAAAGGTTGTTCACACTAGTGTGATGTGACATAAATCCGGATTATTGGATTTCGTAATCCGAAAATTTATGTTTCGAATTTCAAAATCCGAAATTTAGGTTTTAACCGTACAGATTTCTATTTTTTTAAATTTTAAAACCAAATCCGTAGGTAATTTTTTTTACATTATAAATTGAGTTAAACAGTTGTATTCATTTCAAGGCGTGTTACTATAAACAATTTTTATGAGTAAAACAACGTTTGCCAGGTGATCTAGTAATATATTATATAAATCAGAGTGTAATACAGAGTATGATATTTTTTCAATTGTAAAAATGATTTAATGTTTTACACATATAATGCTATTAACAATAATAATAATAATAGTTTTATGAGAAATTAATTAAAGAATGTAAAATCGCAATTTTAAAAGCGGAAATTTCGATTTCGATAAAAATCCGGATTTTTAAATCCGGAATCTGGGTTTACAATAAATGTCGGATTTCAAATATCAGAATCAAAAAATCCGAAAATCATGTTTTATTGGATTATTCGGATAATCCGGATTTATGGCTCATCACTATTAACAATATGAGGTGGTACCATTTAATATTTTTTGATTGAAATGGTGTTTTCGGAAGGTGGTAGGAGGGAGCAGTACTGAAATGCACAGTTTTAGACTGGATAGATAGATTTCAAATTTGTATCCCTATCGATAAGGACTTAGTTTTTTTTTTTTTTGTAAAACGGCAACTACGATATTTTTCTACAGATTCGGATATTGTATTTTATTCGTAATTAATTTTCATATAAAAAGTTTTTTTTTTTTTTTAATCGTAAAATTGACCAAGTTACGGAATGTTAAAATTTAATATCTTCGAATAATCGATAACGAAATTTTAACAATAATCATTATAGTCGAACTACTGTCGCTGATATTATTGATTTTTTCTATTGTTCCAATCGACGGCCCCCATTATTAGTTATTTAACAAAAAAAAAAAAAAAAACACCAAATAACACTACAAATTTTAGAATAAAAAAATTGTTTTAATATCGAATAACGTTTTGGGAAATAAGGAATATATTATTGTATTGCGAATTGCTATGTACGTGTGTTGCAGACGAAGTAAAAATATTGTTGCGGAAACGGGACGGATTGTTTTTCACAATAAATGTTAAGTTGATTTAACTATTGAATTTGTACAACAATACGTTGTTATGCAGTTTAAATTGGATATTACGTTCGATCCGACCAAACGACGAATGCAACCACAGCGATTCGACACAATATATGTTTATCGCCATATACATTATAACATAGCCAATAGGTATATTTGTAAAAAGCCATAGTAAAAATATTACATACCTACACGCAATTTATCTATGCGTTTCCGTTGTGTGTCCTTTTATCGTTATGCGACAGAACGTCCTTAGGAACGTACGTTGAACGGCACGGTTTATAGAATATTCATGTGGCATCTCAAAGAAGTCAAAGTCGTGCAGACAAATCGACTAGCTCGAAACCTTAGACGACTTTTTCGTATATATTATTGTATCCAAAAATCGAAAAAGGATAAAATGTCAAACGGTGACGTTTAGAGTGGAGTTTACCTGTAAGTCGAATGCGACTCCTTAAAACAAATTACTTTGGCAAATAGTGTTGGTGCGACGAATAATTAATCTATACATAAATTATAAATGAATCTGGTGCAAATGGTTATTATTGTTTTTGCTCTGGTAGTCTGTGGCGGTACTCCAGTGTCTAGACGAAATCGAATTTTTGACTTCAGGTTTTTGTGTTTTTTTTTTTTTTTTTTATAGTTTATACTAATATAGTTCATTTTAATCGGCGCAAATTTCTCTTACCTATTATAAGTTTAAAACTACTTTTATTGTTATAGTTTTTTTTTTGATTTTTGACTGCCTATAAATTAACTCCTTGTCGTGCCGTTTTATAACGGTTGAAGCATTATGGTCGAAAACTAAACAACTTTAAAACTTTTAAAACTTTTTAATTTTTTATACTCGAATGTTTCGCAATTTTTCTAATTTGTTTTGTGTAAAGCACTTTATAAATGGGTTTTGTACGCATTAAAAAATGAAACATTAAATAACTTCTACTTACTAAATATACTATATACATCATTATTGGAAAATAAATAGGACAAAACATATTTCCCTGTCGGACCGTCAATAAAGAGCAAAGTTTCGATAGCGATTTGTCGCGCCGACGACATCGATGATTATGATGATGATGATGATGATGGCGACAATAATGATAGCAAAAGACACCCTCGTAATAGAGTTGTTTTTAACTTTTTTTTTTTTTTATATATTATCTGCCGTAGAAAAATAAAAATTCAAAAATTAATGTTTTGTTTTTTTTTTTTTTTTTTACGTAGTCTTCAAGACCGAGACCTATAATGTCGCCACACCGGTATTTTTAACCCGCGTAAAGTGCCAACGACGATTAATACTTTTTGTTTTATGCATTTTTTTGTGGACACAATTTAGTTTACGTTTCACGTTTAGGAATATGTCCTCTGTTGTTTGTAATTTTTTTTAGTGGAAAACATATTGAGTGCGGTTAAAAGTTTAGAGAAGTTAAATGCAATATTCGATTGTTTTTAATGCAACAGTTACCCGTACTCTGTGTTTGTTTTAGATTTTCTATGACGGCGGGGTATCGTATATTTTCAAGGGGTTATGCCACAGGAGCAAATAACGGACGAGAGAATCAAAGAGAAAAGTTAAAAATATTCATCGTAACACTAAATTGAGTAAATCAATTATATATATATTTGAATATATTTGTTTATTTTTGGAGTTTTTATTCACATAAAAAAACGAGTTTGGCCAACACAACCCGAAAATATTTTAAATCACGTCTTAACGTTACCTACGTGTAGTAAAATAGAATAGGATAAATTATTATCAGTACACATTAATTGACTGTTGACATAAGCAAAGGGAATATTAAACCATTTATATATAACGAATAATATTTATTCTATTTTCTTATCAACCACGACGCGCAAAATGACTCAAAATCATTCATTTCACATAGCACATCACGTGTAGTTTACGTACTGATGTCATACATTTTTCTTATCTACATATATATATATATATATATATTTATATATATACCCTACTCTTTAAATCCGTCTGGTATCACTAAGAACAATCACTGAAGTTTTCGTCAAAATCGGCCGAGTAGTTTTTGATATAATACATAAAACGCAATGTTGTGTATGATAGATTCGAAAACTACTCGACCTTAAAGGTTCTTAAAGATACTAGAAAAGTTTAGAGAGTAATTTGCGCCTACGTCTTAAACATAAGCGCAAAAAGCCCATATATTTAGGGGGCGGATTGGTGTTCTCCCCTGTAATATTAACAAAGAACGTAACAAATACACACTACGCGAATATAATTATCGATATACAAATACAAAATATTACTTAACGTTTTTTATTTTAATAAAATTCGCCGTATTGTCCGGGCATTGTAGAATGCCATTTTTCGTTTTATTAAAAAAAAAAAAAAAAAACCAAAAATAAAAAATCCTAATTAACAATAGGTAATAGGTATAATGTTAATTGAAACTATGCATTTTTAAGAATCGGTATTAACCGGAACCCTTATTTTATAATTTTAAGAGTCGAAATTGGAACCGATTTTTTTTTAACGACTAAACCAGAACCCGAACTGAAAAAAATCATTAACGTTCCGGTCCCTTAATGGTATTAATGAATCGATTCGGGAAAAATTAAATTTTGTGGGTTGTCTTGGTGACGTGGATAAGATATATATATATATAAAAAAAAAAAAAAAATTCTGCTTTGAAATGGTCAAAATTCGAAAAAAAAAAAAAAAAAAAGGCGCGAAATAAATTGGCACGGGTACCCATCAATAAAATATATAAAAAATCAAATATTACTGGCTCACCGACCGGCTCATCACCGTATCTCGTTAACGACTGGGTCTAGAAACTTGAAATTTGTTCACATGAGTTCTGTAGACGATACGTAGACGCGCAATAAGAAGGGATTTTTCGGAAATTGGAATCTGATCAATGAAATACGAAAAACGCTTTATTTCTTGTACGTTCCCTGGGTTGCATCGGCGACATCACAGACGAAAAATAATAATATTTTATTACGCACATTTAATCGCGCCGGACGGCCGGTTAATTATAATATTATATCAACACTATACAATCACCATTACGTGCCGGAATTGTGTTCGTTCATATTTATTTTCGAAATTCAAACTCGATTTATGGCAAGTTTGATGTTAATATTATTATAACAACATTATATTCGCGTTCTGCACTCTGCACAACATGCATTCAACGCAATTAAAAATATTCACGTTGTTATAAGTAATTTACTTAACAATATAAACAACATTATTTCATATTATAAGGATATATAATATACAGGGTGCGGCAGAGCCGACTGACGAGTTCTGATGGGTTATAAATACTGAACAGTAAAACTTAGAGAAAAGGTTTTTTTTTATTTAAATCGGTATTCAATCCCATTTTTAAAAATTATTTTTTGAAAATTATATCTCCAAGATGATGGCCGTCAGCATTGATACCCTGTTGTAGACGATCTCTGAAGCTCTCATAAAAAAAAAAAAAAAAATGAAAAAATCACACATGCTTAAATCTGGGGACCGTGCTGGCCAGCCTATGTCTCCTCTCAGAGAGACTAACCGCCCAGGGAACATTAAGCAAGTGAAATTCTAGCTGTGTACGCTGTAGCTCCGTCTTGCTGAAACCATACATCTCCCAAATCATGTTCTTCAGCCATTTCCTCAAACCTATGTTGCAGATAAGTTTCCAACATCACAACATAACGAGCGGACGTGACAGTGACGGTCCTGTTCTCGTCCTCAAAAAAGTCCTCTAACCAACTGCACATTTTCGGGGGTTCTTACCGTTCTGGGTGCTTCGTGTCCAAGTCTACTTAGGGTACTTTCAGTTTCTTCTGGAATGTCGTATCCACAATTTGATAGTGTTAGCAGAAGGAACCTAATCAGCACGTGGAATGCCGAAGTGTATACGAAAAGCCGTTTGTGTAGCGATCGCAGAATGATTATTTTCGTAATACGCACGCACGACGAAACCACGATGTACACCTGTCCAGACCATGATTACGAATTTTTTTTTTTCATGTCAGGCATCATATATTTAAAATTAAAATAAACATGTAATTTATAAAACAAAACTAAATAAATAATATCAAATAAGTAAAATATGAATAATAATAACAACACTCTAATGTAATGGTAACAAGTATTGCATATGTACATTGCATACTAATTATATTTTTTCTTTGTCTAGTATATGGCTGTATTTACCGTCTTCTTGTTGCTTATCATAAGATCCTTTTGTGTACATGGGCTTGGCCCTCGTGGGCAGACAAGTAGGTGTGACGTTGTCTGCTCTTGTCCACATATGCAAGTTATGTCTTGATCTCCATATCCCTATTTTCTCATATTTTCTTTTGTCCGTTCTACACCAACACGCAGTCTGTTCAGTGTCTTCCATACCGGCCAGTCTAGGTAGTTACCAGGAGGTAATCCTTCTGATGGTTCCATCCATCTTTTACCGTTGGTGTCCGTTATCAGTTTTTTCCACTCATCTAGCCTGCTTAGTAAGGGTGATTACGAATAAAAACGGCATTACTTTACAATTCAAAATATACCACTTATTAAGGCCTGCTCTTATCTTATCACAGGCTAATGATTTCATTAAACTCGTCAGTCGGCTCTGCCACACCCTGTATATATATATATATTCAAATATATATTTAACATATTTATGTAATATGCTTTAAATGAGTAAATCGTAATTGATTTAAAAAAAAATAAAAAAAATTCTAAGGCATTTTTGAATTCGATTTACAGAATACATATTTACTACCATCATTTATATTTAATCTATATTTGGTATATTCCGTTACTAATTGTCGTATTTCATATTAGGTAGCTAAACAAATCGAAATTGGCAACGAAAAGAAAATAAAAAAAAAATAAAAAAAATGGCAATAAACAGACAAACTATACATAGTCAAGTGCGGGCGTACTACAGCGATTCTTTATTCGCCATAAAACATTCACTACCATAACGACTACCATTTACGTATGTATTCACGAGGCGGTAAAAAAAAACAAAAGCTTGTCAAAAAAAAAAAACCCCAGTAACATCGCGTCGTAAATACGACCCGTTAGGAAATTATACTATATAATATTATTTTTATTTTTCGTTACATTCGAATTCAACTTACGAACATTAATATACACGCACTCAAAACGGATCGATTGTCAGACGAAAATTATCCCAGGGGCGTACTTCGCACGGTTATGGTAAATGTTCCGCATAAGAAAAAACAAATCGGGCATGTACAATTCGCGTATAAACGTATAAAGTCGGTATTTTTTACTATACTATTGTTATAATTCAAACGCATAACTACGAGGTTTTTTTTTTATTATTATTTTTTTTTATTATGAACGAAATCGGAAAATACGAATCCGTACGGTTGATAAACCAGTAACGATTCCGTACGAAAACGAGCGCAACGTTGCCAACGAGAACCAATCCTCTATCATTTTTTTTTTTTTATTATTTTTTAAACCGGCAATATCCCCGCCTGCCGGAATGGCCGCGAGGCACTACTTCGGGAGACAAAAAAAAGCGCCGCCATCCCCGTGTGCGATACGGCCGCTAGGCCATCATGAGCACGAGTCCACCTCAACTTAATCGTGTTTGGAGCCGGTCCGGATCGGCACGTTTTCCCCCGTTTCCCGGCGTGTCGCACGTCGATTTACAATCGATTTAGTTGAAATACTAATAATTGTCCGTACACCGTTTGTATTTTTCGTCTAAATTAAAATTTTCGCGCGTGCGGTTGTCCGCGCGAATTCGTTTCGGTTGTTCGCCGACCGGTCGGTGTCGCACGCCGCAGGCCCGCCGGCGGGGGCTTTCTCGCCGGCAGCCGAAATGAAAATAACTCGAACCGGAAAAGCTTTTAGGGCCAAGTGGCCGGGGTATAACGAAATTACCGTGCCATTAATTCTCCACTTTTAGCGACCCGGATGGTGTCAAGTGGATGTGGCGGCGGAGGAAGCGCACGTCGCTGTGTAGCCCGTGCGCTTTTCCACCGGGCGCGGTCACTCCGCCAAATGAGTAAGAACCCAGCCAATCGAAAATGACGTATCTTAAACATTATTCAATTCTTGTGCACGCTCGTTCGGGCGGACAAATCCTGTCCGAGTGTCCCGGGATAAAGACGCGTTTTCGGTGTAATAACCAAAAGTGGAAAGACTTAGGGAATAGTCTTAAGTGCGTTGACGGTAATTATTGTCGCGCACGAATTTCGTTTTAGAACACATTCGACAATAATCGATAATCGATAGTCGCCAACGCTCGTATACAACTGTTAAATACAATATTTGTTTAATAATAATTATTATAGTTATATATGAAAAAGAAGAAAAAAAAAATATATAATAATAATAAAATAATTTCACTCGACATAACGTCGTTTTCTCGTCCGGTCGACGGTATCAAAGTGAAAATTGTTAAAAAAACGAATATATAGCCCCTTGAACGTTTTCCCATTGAAATATTAAATTTCAAATAGCTCGATTGTAATCCCGTAAAGTTATATTTATATATATTAAAAAAAAAAAATAATAATAATACGAATAACCAAAAACTCTAAAAACCGAGAGCAGTTATCTAGATTGTAAAAAGTGTATTCTATATCCAAGGACGTATTAGAGGAGGGGCCCGGCGAAGCGTTGGCCTAGAGCATCACATTTTACGGGGACGTCGTAATCTTTTAAAGCATCGTAAAATCGTAATTTTACATAAATTATTATCGTGAAAAAGTGTGTTCTATTCGGCCTTCCCCATTGAAATATGTTTTTCTAGGTCCAAAGACATTGCTTAAATTTGTTCAGATTTTTGTAATATTTTTTAGAACGTTTCGAGCGTTATATTTTAACACGAAACGCAGAGTTTTGAAATTTTAATTTTTAGTATTAGTTTTTAACGCACGCCGTGTATATCGGAAATTATCAGAAGAAAAAAAAAACCAAATAAAAAGGGAACAAACACATATTTTGTTTTAAATCGAAACCAACAATAATACCCAATTTGCCCATTTCAACGTAAAACAGTTGAATACTTTGATTTGAACCGACACTAGAAATGTTTCGAAAAATGTATGCTAATGTCTTTGGACGTAGGAGAAGACCGGAAACCGAATAATAAAAAACAAATTCTCGGTCCAGTCGAAGTGTGCGGTACAAAACGTAAAGTGTATAGGTACTTAGAATAATAATGTTATTACAAATATAAAACGCAGTAGAAAAACTATTTTGAAAGACGTATAAGGTAAAAATATATATATTTTTTTTTATTTTTTTTTTTCGATTTATATTATATATATATATATATATATATTAGCTAGAGCGCCGGTATACTCGCCGGTTATTTTCAATGAGTTTCACCGGAACATCTTTCCGCCCGGCAGTTTTCACGTTGAAGTCCCCATGAGACACACGGCATCCAGCCGGCTCTATACACAGAACAAGCATCCGAAATACCATTTCCGGTGACCGTGACGAAACGAAATTACAAAGGTTTTTGTCTTCTCGGCGTACCTATGACCTTTTAATATTGAATTCGCGTGTCGAGCTTTGGTAGACGGGTGCCTATACTTTTCCCAGCGGACAGTATGGTTATCGAATTTATATATATATATATATATATATATATATATATATATATATATATATATATACATAATATAAATCACAATAACGTAGTGGCGCGTAAAATACAATATAATAATATTATATCGTCCGCTATTACTGTTCGGAATAGTTGTATCCTATACAAATGTGTTTATCTCTCTCTCTCTCTCTCTCTCTCTCTCTCTACTCTCGGGTAGGTACCCCGTTCACGACTTTGAAAATATCACGAGCGCAGGTGACGGACCCAGCTCCAGCGATTACTTTTATCGAATTATTCGGAACAAGGAGAACGTCGATCCGCCCGGTTTTATTGGGTCGCGAATAGGCAATTTCAATTGACATATTTTATCGACTCGAAAAAACGTATTCGAATTACGTTTCAAGTACACATACAAGTGATGTATCTACCAGTGTTTACGTTCGCGCAACACAGAACAATAAAGTATGATACGCAGGGACTGGAACAGGAACTTCAAGAGTAGGTTCCCAAAGAAAATCCGACAACTTTGAACCCATTTATTTGATCCTCTATTTGTATCTACCTATGGTATTTTTTTAACAATAATTAATCATATAAAGTCACGCCCACACTATATAGAGAATGGCAACGAATGCTAGCGAAGGCGAATATGCTCGAACGTTTTCTGTTACGTTTTTCACGCTTTGTCCACACTATTCAACGAATTCCGACGAAGAGTATTCGTTTGCGTTCGGTCATATGTGTTTTTTTCTCTCGATATAATTTCGTCTCAATAGCTAATCACGAGTGCCTTAGTATCATGCTGAATGATACACTTCACCTTTGCCTATACCAGTTGCTGTCCCTTCTCTCCCTTTTGAATGATGTTAACAAACTATCCATTTTTTTTTTTTCACTTAATTTATGTTAAGTTCATTTCATTGTATACAATCGTCCAAGAATCATATTATAGTATTGTAAGCTTAAATTTTGAATGTTGTGGGTCCCTAATATAGGGCGGTCTTGATAAAGAAAGGAATAAGTCTCAAACGATTTTCAGCGCTTTTATAATTTTTCCACTATTGAAACATTAAACAAGTGAAAATAACAATAATTATAATAAAATAAAATTGCGTATCGTATCGTACGGAACGTTCATTTAATAACTAAATCGGAGCAAATAATTTGTCCACGCTATTAATGAAATGTTTTCTTTGATGTACAGCTCTTAAATAGAACGTGAACGAACTATTCGATAGAGTTTGACGAACGTTTGCGGGCCTGTATACAAGGCAACGAACGATGCCGGTCATGCGGTCACATGTGCCTCTTCGCCAGAAATCGTTGTATAGTGTGAACGCGGCTTTATGCAAGCCTGTGTACGACCGACAGCGTTTTTTTTTTTTTTATTTACAAACATTACAAACGTTCTGGTCGAACAGAGATTATGGGTTTTGCCAACGAAAATATCTACGAATAATAATATTAAGTTATTAAGAGGATTCCGATACCGGTTGTCCTAGTATTTGTCCTAAGATTTCTGTAAAAATCCTTGAATTCGTCATGGAATTTACTTTTCCACTGTTTTTTTTTTTTTTTTTTTTTTTTTTTCAACATTGAACACATTAAGGAGTGAATAATAATAATATTAATAATAGAGTTTATTATTGTCATCAAATACCTTTATTCTTTTGGTAGTTTTGTTGTTGAGAAAAAAAATTCCTAACAAACAATTTTGAAACTATGGATTTTTAAGAACCAGTACAGATTTTTAAAAACATTTTTTTTTTTATAAGAACTGGAACTCAAACCGATAAAATCGTTAAGGTCCTTGTTTTCCTGGTCGACCACGTCGTGTTTCGCATCCGTCCACGGGAGATGGTAGGCGGGTACGATTTTGTTTTGGAGTCTCTTGATGTACAAAGTAAAAAAGTAATATAGTTGCAATAATAACACGCGTAATGGCTATATTAAAAGAGCCCGGGACACAGGCGCAATAAGAGTCGACGGGAATTCGATCTCTTTGCCGATGAGTTTTAAGACGTCTCTTATCTTTTCGGCGAAAGTTTATTATTATTATTTTTTTTTTTTTAATAGGATTAAAGTTACGAGTCAATTAAAAAACAAATCCGCATTATAAAGTCGAAAGTTAATATTAACCAAGTTTTCGAAATAACTAGGTTATTAAAAAAGTTATAAGTTTTTTTTTTTTTTTTTTTTACTCCAAAGTTCCGTATATATTTGTCGCTTACCGGGAGTCGTATGTGCCCCCCATAACCTATACGCCATCGTTCAACGCGAGAAAAACCTAGTCACAATTATTATTTTGCATACATACTGAACGTATTTAATAAGAAACACAAATCTGTAACGAGATAATAATAATAATAATATTATTATTATATATTACGGGTTTCTTTATCGTAAATTATATTTTCGGGCGAATTAAAACCAAATATACGCGCGTACGTAAAACGCAATATTATACAAAACTACAAACGCGCGGTGTTTACGAATATAAATCATTAACAGTGTCGTTTCGTTAGCCACTCGTTGGTTTATTCGTTTTTAACGCGATATTATATGCATATAATAATCGTCATCACATTCATAATATTGTTAGATATTGTATTGTTTAAAATAATAATCCTGCGGCGAGTTGAGCGAAGCGAGACGATTGCGCCGAACAAAGAACGCGCCGCAGTCGCCGTTTTTAATATTTATGACTTGGCGGGGATTTTTTTTATTTTTTATTTTTTATTTTATAAAGAGCTTAAATAAAAAAAAATAAAAAAAATAAAAACCATATTTATATTTATTTACACATTTTAAAAATTAATTCCGTATATAGGATAATATACTCACGCGAACTTGGCTGGTGAAATTATGCAATTTCATGTAACGACCGCCGCGCGCTCATTAAAATAGAAAATCCATCCGTCGGACACATAATACGGTTGTATATGGGATGATTTTTTTTTTTTTTTATTACGATGTTTCCGGTGGATTTTAAGTAAATGTCTATATTTCAATTATCGTGGTACTGCTCCGCGATCGCTTTAATTGCTATATATATGTAATAAATTCGAAAATAATAGATTCAATAAAAAAAAAAAAAAAAAAAATATTTATAAATAATTTCCTAAACATTTTGATACGCGTAACACTTATTTATTTATTCGTATGGCCTAACGACAAATCACAAATTACGGAAAATGTATAAATATAAATTATATAACGTATATGAATATAATAGAACAATTTCAACTAACCAATGTAGTAACTAAAACGATTGGTGGTCGGTTATTGTCGCTTTGATACAATATGGGGCGATGAATTCACAGATGCACACGAAATCCCTTTATCCATTGTATTGCATCCGGTGTTATCGCGTGGATTCCTTCGACATCCTGGTCGACATTCTGTTATCCTATGCTTTTACGGTCTGTCAGCGCAATCGCATGCTGGGCTCTCTCGGGGAGTCACCGCGTGTGCGTCGTGTCAGTGGTTACGGACTCCGTCCTAACCTCACGTACTATTCGGTGATAATAGGCAATGCTGGACTTATAACAAGGGCGTTCCACGCACCATAGGGCGGATGCGCGCGTGCATAATTTTGTTTTATGCGAAAATTAAGTCAAGACAAGGCCGACAAGGCCAATTAGATCGAGAACTTGACACGTGTATGAATTGCACGTGCAATTGGCAAACGGGGCACGAACGGCAAGTGGACATTTCATCCTATTAAGAGCCTTGGGCCGCGCAATAAGGATGTGGCAAGAGCCAAACACACTGCGGCCGTCATCACCGGCGGACTAGTCGAACCCGCCTGTATAAGAGCCGAGAGCAAGTGGTGCTCAAGTTTACATTCAGTCAGTCAGAGTCAAGTCCAGAGAGCGACGTCAACATCGGGCCAACCCGTCGTGAAGTCCTTCCGAAACGATTATAAAGCTATACGAAATGAACCGGGTTTCATGGCGGTAGTCCATTCAATTAAATTGTAAAATATCTTAAATCCAAATAGTGTGAAATAAATAACTACCATTGAGTTAAGTCTCGATTTACATTTTTTACCCGTCTTCGTACTGTACCTAAACTGGTACGCAATATCATCACAACACCCATAGTCTGTTCGAATACGGTTTAGTACAGACCACTCACTTCTAGGCAGTTCCGTTCTCGTAACTCCTTGATTGACACCAAGTCGTATTATTTGGTATAGTGGATTTAGTCAAATCGTCGCGCCAACACTTATTATTTTCAAACCCTGATCTTTTAGGTCTTTCGCAAACTTCCAAGGCGACTTCCTCGACGCCGATGTCCAGCATTTCAAATCATCATCAGCAAACGCGTACCCACTAATATGTCGGGATACTTATTTTTAATATATCCTCATATCGAATCTGGTTTAAAAGAGGAGAATGGGTTGACAATCGAAATTTACTATGGTTTTCGGAAATTTGGAAAAATATTGTAAATAATATCATTGAACGATGCTATATGACCGAAAATAAACCGCAATTAATTTCACTCGAAATATTCGTACGGTTTGGGCTGATTATTTTTTATTAACCCACAGAGCGAAAGCTATATGATAATTATATGTTTGGCTATGAATATCACGAAGGGTGTTGCACATTGGAAGTATCTGGTACATGATAGAGATAAGTGGCGTAATATTGTAATGGTGGTCAAAACTCTTACAGAGTATATAGTATCGTCCAGGAGAAGAAGATACATTTTACGAACATTACCAATATAAGAATAAACGAAATTCGATTCATTTTGCTGTTTAGGACAAAAAAAAATTGTTTTTAAGATTCCCAGCATGAGCAAAAAATGTATTAGTTTTAGTTTTTACTATATGATGTGTGCTTTGGTATATATATTTTTTTTCAGTCTCATAGCAAGGGCCTAGAACTTGATGACTTAAAAATCATTAAAATAATGCTAAAAGTGTTAAAATAGTTCAACAACGTAAAAATTGTTCCATCGACAAGAAGACATGTTCTAACCAAGTACTTTACAGGAACTTTCTCGTATAACATTTTGTATCTATGTATTCTTTTGGTATATCCTGTTGGGTAGGCCTTTTTTTGAATTGTATACTTTTTTCTTATTAAAATAAACTGTATTTAAAATACGTAATGATTAAAGGCAATTGGGAACTGTACCGGCTACCACAATAGCGCCGAAATTGGTTTAAAATTGTATGGCAGGACTATAAAATTATACTCAACATCCTATCATGTTCACGAACCAAGAAAATATTTTCGTTTTCCGAAGTTTTCAACACATTATTAAGAAAACTACCGAACACCCCTTTCCCAAAAACAATTATGTTTTGTAGCCGCAACACTTGGATATAAGTTTCGGAGCCACTGAAACCATACAAAAAAGTTGTCTTTAGACAATACAGAAAAATCCAATTTCAAAAATATTATAAATCGAATATTTCAAAACCACACGTCGCCTGTAAAACACATAATATGCTGAAAAGAATAGAAAAACTTATATATTTTAACTAATTCGAGTAGATTCGCAGTTCACGTTTTAAGTCTGTAAAATTAAATATTTAAAACTAGTTTTCTCATAGTACCTAATCCCCTGACAAAACACTCGTAGCTCGGACAAAAACGATGTTATTCTGTGCCGTTAATAAAACTTTACCACTCGGTGGTGGGTCGTATATTCCGCAACATGTAACGGAGGAACGAGTTTAAGTCACAGTTTAATTTAAAATCACCGTAAAATAGGAAAAATGTATAACATGCGTATGCAAATACATTATTGTTGCATTAGCTGCGTGTACCTACTCGGAAATGTCACCAGAAAAATATATTATGTTTTAATGTTTTGGTGTCAAATTTGAGTACAAAAAAAAAAAAAAAAAAATTCAAACTAATGTATGTGTATAATTGTAGAACGTGTATATGTGTTCTGTACCGGCAGTATAAATGGAACCATATATAACGCAACTGTTATAGAGAAGAAGTTGGAAAGGTATCACTCAGTCTTTGTACTGAAATCCACAGTATGACACGGTCCAACGCGAATATAAATAATTCGTATAACTATTGTTTGGCAACCGTGTCCAAATACGGTACTTTCGTTGGCTAGTTTGAACTGCACGGTTAAAATATGATTTCTGATTGGCCGATTTTAAATAGCGTGTTCAAATATCGCGTTATCGTTTTAGTAGTGGTACAACTGCTCCGTCTCGGGCATATTGGCCTCCTCTAATTGGATAAAAATCGTCAATTTGTTACGCGATACCATGTCGGGCAAGTCACCGGGGAAAAATAATGAAAAAAAATATTTGTTCTGTCATCGGTGGATTCAAACCCGAGAACGTTGGTTAAACGAGCTCAGGTTTAACGCCGCGTTTAGCCATCGAGATACCGTCGGCGAACCGTTGAGTTTTCTAACAACGTGAATTAGACAAGGACTGGAAACATAAAGAATTTATCGGTTCCGGTTCCAATTCCGGTTCTTATGTTTATAAAATAAGGGTTCCGGTTTCGGTTTTTATAATTCCAGAGATTCAAATAGAATGCAATTGTTAATACAACAAAATTGCTTTTGCTTACACTATTGCCATTACCAATTGTTAATTAGGATTTTTTTTTTAAATTTTTTTATTAATAATTTATTAATGATATAACTACCGACAAAATAAATACATTTGGTGACAATAATAAACTCTATTATAATTATTAATACTATTCACTCTATATTATGTTCAATTTCAAAAAAAGTGGGAAAGTAATTTTCAAGTAAACGTCATGACGAATTCAAGTATGTTTTCAAAAGCTTTATCCGATTACCAGGACAGTCGGTACAAAGGCAAAATATTTCTATGAAAAATGGACACGTGAATTTATCCGATTTAAATAAAATATTCAGTTATTTATTAGAAACGATATGAACCTAAAACAACCGCACACATTTGTATTTTATTTAAAAGGTTCCAATTTCGGTTCCGGTTTCTTGAATTGAGAAATATAGGACATATATTACAGTTATAGATTAAATGCGAAAATGCGAATCTAAAAGATATTTTCAATTTTAGTCTTCAATTGTAGGTCTGATATCTACAACAACAAATGATTATTTATATTCTATCTGTATGTGTTTGAAAGTTTTTAGAAATGTACGAATATTTAGTAGAAAGTGGAGAGTACAAATGTCTTGATCTGTTTATTTTTTTTTTTTTATAAGTTTGAGGTTTTATGTTTAAATTTTAGATAAAATTTGTTAAAAACAATGGACTGAAATTTATTTCGTAGTTAGTAATTACAATAATCAATACAATGTTCAATTTGAATTTATCAAAAAAAAAAAAAAAATAATAAAAAACAATATTTTTTAACCCAATTCTATTCAGAATCGTTTTCTCGTTATAACGATAATCGTAGCGTTCAGTTATCAATTAAATTACCCTATTACCATGTTAAAGTTTCTCAATTTCTCACGTACAATAGTGCCCTAACCACGGTGCGATGTACGCACCGGTTCTTTTTATTATTATTAATTTAATTTCGAACGATTAATATATTTTTCACCGCGTCGTAATAATAATTATAATCATTGCGGTACATTGTAAACAATTTTTATATAAAATGAATTACGATTGTTCAAAGTCGGCGACGTGTAAATTTTATCCCGAGTTAAACATCGCGTCGCGGGCTTTAATTAATTTTTCTAATATATAGAGTTTTCCTATTGATTAATGACGCGCGCATTACGTTAAACGAAAAAATAATTATTCAAATTAACTACGTGTAATTAAACGCGTTTTGTTTCGTCGTCCCGAGACGTATTCGCCCGTTCAATCCATTGTGAATTCCCAACGGAAATAATTTTGTCACTTGCGAAGATATTCAAACAATGTGCCTAATAAACTTTAATACTGTTCGTCTACTCTGAATAAACTGAAAATATAAATCCTCCAACGAGCAACTCCCTTTATCTCCTATAGTGGTGATCCTCGAGTCTATTCAACTCGAGTGCACGAGGGTTTTCCGTCGGTATACTTATGCGATCTAGTCTTAAACTAGATGTCAAATCGAAAAAAAACCAGAAAAAATTTGCGTGAATTCGCATGAGTAAACTCAAGATGGTCAGTTGACAAGGTAAGTAGGGTCGGTGACGTAACCTGGAATTTTGTATGGAACGGGACGGGGAGGCTCATTAAAGAAAAAAAAAAAAAAGCTAAAAATTCTCCATTCTCTATTTACTCACACCATTTGTAAATTGATGTTCAATAGGTTATCAGTAAATAAATGCGCATCATAACCGTCGTCATTTATAATAATAAAATAAAGAGTTCTGCCGGTCTACAGAAAGTGACTTGAAAACAGAATTTTAAAATCTTAATTAGTTTTTTTTTAAAAATAAAAATGTTTTAATTAATAAGTTTTCGGTCATAAAACTAAAAAAGTAAAACGCTTAGAGCTCTGAAATGACGGGTCACCGTGGGTTATACAGTCAGTCATACATAATCATACGGACAATAGTTAATAATTCATAAGTATTTATTTTACCTAATTTCAATATTGATTACCAAATCAGCACGATGATACTCAATTAATCAAGTAGTTATTAAGTTAGAAATATATTTTTATTATTTTTTTTTTATTATTAATTATCAGCTCCAATCTTCAAACTGCAGCCTTCTTGCGGAGTTTTCAACAGATACTTGTATTCTTTTATTCGTCCTTAATTTGTGCACGGAAGTGCATAATGTGTAGGGGGTGGGGGGGGGGGGTGGGGGCGGTTTAGAGAGGGTTAGGGAATAACATCATTTACCGTAATAAATAATTTCTCGTAAAAAGTATCGATAATTAGATTTACATTTGTACCGTCTATACCGATATTTTATCGACTTTCTGTATACTTATCGAATCCCGCCGTGGCACAATGCGCTATTTATTGAATACATTTATATAATGCGATTTCTATGTTACGGACTCGAGTTAGAAAATAATTGGGCATCAATATTCGTGGCGGACTATACTACCGCGGTAATAGCCATGCAAATCCCAAAACGAAGGTAATTTATCCGATAAGGGGTACGAAGGGGAGTGGGGTTCGTACGAATTCTGCGGATTTTAAAAAAATAGCGGTTTTTATGATGATAATCTCAATATTATAACGACGGTAATGTTCGCAATAGCTCCGGGGTCTTTCGTCCATGATACTATAATAAGGAATCTTAACTGCAGGTTTACTTGTTCGTCGTTTTTTTTTTTTTTTTTTTTGTTGTTCGAATCGAATAAATCTCGAGAAAAAAAAATTGTATAATATATCGGAGACCAAGCCGATTCATAGAACTATTTGCATGCTTACAAAGAATTTGAGACAAATTTTCTTGACATTCAACTTAAGGTATAGATTCTATGTTCAATGTTAAAAATCGTAGTCATAAGTCGTACCGTTCGGTCGGAAAATAGAAAAAATTGAAAATCTATTGACGCGCAGATTCCTGATCTCGGAAAGACATGCGTACAAGAGGAATTTTAAAACATTTTTCGATGTTTTGACAAGTTCTAAACAGAGATCAACCAAAATGCCGATTTAAGACAAGGCTATGACTAAAAATTGGGCGTATGCTCATGTTGCGCCACCCTAAATGATGCCTATGCAAATAATCGTAAATTGTCTATTTCGGTTTCGTCTAAATAGAGGAGATTTTACAACATTTCAAATTAAATATGAATGATCATGCCTGTACACTTATGCAATTATAATTATTCATTTTGTAAAATTATGAGTTATGTCCATTAAAGTTTAAACAAATAGTGATGGTTTGTCGGAGGAACATGTTGTACAATTGAAAGTCTATGATTTATTTTACTTAATTTTTTCAAATTTATATATCGCTGTAATGGATATATTAAAAAATTGATATTCTTTATATATATATATAGGTAATCAATGACGGGCATGGTCGTTAGTTAATTAAATAATTATCTATAATCTTATCTAGATAATTAACAACATGTGCTATATTATCTTAATCTAAGATTAATATTGAACAGTTAAATTATCTTACCTAATTTATTGTTTTTATGTACTAGTTTACTATGTGTGTTATTTATTTTATGTCTGTAAACAACTTTTCTACCAGAATACTTGATCCTATTTTCAAGTGTAGCAACTTGTCTAAAAGAATTTTGATCTAATTGGCGCATTGAGGAGGTCATTTATAGATTTTCGTTGTTTTCCCTTAATATCTGGGAATAATATGGAAATAACGTATTTTTTTTAAGTATAAATAAATTCACGAAAAACAATATAAATAGGTAAATGATTATAATTTAATATTTCTATCTTTTTTATTGTCCAGATAAATAGTGTTTTATCTTTATATCTAGACAATTTACAATTTTAACTATATTTTATCTTCATCAAGATAAATGTTTAGTTATTTTTGCCTAACACCGTATATAGTGGAACAAGAAAATGTTAATAGAAGTATAAAAAAAAACTTTTCGGGGGTTTTTTTTTTTAAGTTAATTTTGGCAAAAGTTGTTTTCAAACACATTACAATTTGAACGAGAATTCTTTGAAACTTCACGCGAGTCGGTTAGTAAGACTGGGACAGCCATACGGTAATAATAATTTGTCCGATTTGTACCTACGTATACATTTAAAAACGGCCGGCACGTCGAAAGCACATTTGTTGTACTTTTTCGATTCTGTATTATGCAAAAAATTATTAACAGTTTATTAATTACTATACTCAGGGCCGGTTCAAGAGCGGCAGCAGCCGGTACACCTGGCAAGGCTCACTCTTGAAAAGCAAATAATTATTGGACAAATATTATATTTTACAGAGTGCATATTATAATATTAATAATATTATTCGCGTGATGTCCGCGTTCGTAAATCGTAATATCAAAGACCAAACACTAATAAATTGCTATCGGTTCTAATTCGAAAAAAGAAATAAAAAAATAATAAAATATACTAATAAAGTAACTACTATATTTATAACTGTTACTGTTTATTAACTATAATATCGTTAACAGCATGGGTATTAAAGTACCATGGGATTATAAATAATATACTATTTGTGTTTTTCGTATCGAACTAAAGTTTCCAATGGCAATTAAACGCTTGTAGAGTGATGGCCGAAGATAGCCGAATTTCGAAATATATATATTTATTGGTTGACGATTAAAGTGGATTAACCATTATTACCTTGATTTCCCATACTTGTAGAGGATAAGTGTACGAAAACGGTAAAATATGATTGGACAATTTAAAGGAGTTCATAGCCGTATACTAAATACAAATCCTAGAGCTTTTTTTACTACCCGCGTAGCACACATAACCATAATGTATTAATTATAGACACAGCGTATAGCTTTGTTATTTTTGGGAAAAATTCAATGGATGTATAAAATATTTGCACATTATATACATATATTTCACCTTTGGTAAATATGCTCTGATAGATATTAGAATCAATGCAAAATATTTATATATTGAACCCTCCTTTCAAAAAATTTGTAGGTAAGCAACTGTAATAAACTCCCATAGTATTTAACAGTAACATATAAACCACGGACCTCCACAGACAAACTTGAAAATACGCCACTGATTACGATGGTGAATCCCTCCGTAATTTTCTCAAGACCGCCATACCGTATTATATAGAGTCTGTTTTCCAATTATTTTTCTTATCTTTCGATATCGCGCGTCATTCTAATGTATAGAAACATAATTTATCGGCAATAATATACCGAATCCTTATCCGAAACACTTCTGTGTTAAAAATCGCCACTTAAATTCATTTAAATCTGGTCGCCCGGAGCAACGAACGTCTCTTTCGCCACCTCCCCTACCCCAAAAGCGTCACTGACCGATACCAATCAGTGTGACCTAACCTAACACCGTACAATAAAACATCACGGTTTATTGTAAATGCGTAAAAAAAAAAAAAATAAAAAATAAACGTTCATACAGTACGTTTTTGGCGACCGAGTTAATCAAGTCCTACGACGTCTAAATATTTCGTAAAATCTGAATAAACACACGGATACAGACAACAGCGTAGGCGCACTATTAAGGAGTAAACGAGCTAAGCCATTAGACATTAGCGTGGATGTTAATGAATACTGATGTTAATTTAAAATTAGATTATCCATATATAAACCCACCTAATATCATAATAAACCATAAACGGAAGTCGTGATTTAAATAATTTAATAGAATTACCATACAAATAGATAACTAAAATGATATTGTATAATGTTTCAGAATGTTATATAATGTATATTATATGAATATTAGGATTAAATTGTAAAAATCCGGGCATACTAGTTTAAAAGGCAAATGTTATAGGATTATTAGTTTGTATACGGAGAGCATAAACGTACATCGTCGCGATAAAAAAAAAAAAAAAAAAAAAAAAACGATTCTGAGTGCCGAGCACGGTAAACTGGTAAGATTGTAGTATCAGTCGTGTTTTTTTCCCGTCGTAGAGCTAAGGTAACCCTAAAAAATCGACACATATAAAATCGACGATATATCGTCATTTATGACCATAAATTGTTTATTTATTTTAATAGAAACATTTTTCATTTTTTCATATGACCGGCCAAAAAAAAAAATACGCACATTTTAAGGTACTGCATGGAGTATAATCAGAGCATATTATTACTTATCGAAAAGGTGTTTATATATAAAAAAACTTTTTGTAAAAAGCGTTAAGAATTTAAACAATTTTTTATAGGTATGCCGGAACAAATCTGAAAATTGTTGCTAAGTAACCGAAAAAAAAAAAAAAAATGTTTTTCCAAGAGAAAAAATCCACATCTTTTTTTAAACCACACGGTTGTAAACCAAATCAAGAGTAGTCAGTGGCAGGGAATTAATGGAATGTAATCAAGAATTTCACAATTATTGTACATCGACAAATGGTTTTGCTTTTTGTTGTTATTGCGTACACTAATAATAAGCCGCTCGAGATCGACGAAACAAACAGCAATAAATAATTAGAGTCTGTCTAGTAGGTATATACTTGTTGCCACAGGGACCTGCTGTCGAGTCAGAATTACGCAATTCTGACTGAAACATATTATAATGTCTGCTTAATTGATGTAAGTAGTGTGCAAGCTGTCTGCAGCCGATAGTCGAGATTATCCGAAAATTGCTTGGCTTCGGATTTAGTTCGGAAATTGTCGGCTCCGAGGCCCACCATTACAATGGGTTTCACAGCTCTAATTCTAAGTCGCCGTCGGAATCGCTATAATATTAGCGAGTAATTATTTGATCTTGAACCTGTAGCCTCGGTCTAAACCAGTGTTTCCCAACCTTTTTACCGCCACGGACCACTTCGACAATATTTTATAGGTCGCGGACCACCTCAACATTACGGAAATTAGGAATACCTTTTCATTTTTGCTCATTAACAAGAATACACAAAATTTATCGAAAATGTTAACTTTTATTATTTTACTTTACATTTTATTACTATACTTCACTAATATATAATTATACTTCAATTTATTACTCTGATACCTAGACACTTATAAAAGTGAAAAATGCTTATAGGTCTACAGCAGCAACAACGATAAGATAACCGTATAATATTATACGGTTCCTCAATAAGTCGTAATTTTTTTCGCTATTTAAAAAAAAATAACAATTAATTTGTAATAGAAATCGAAGAAAAAATCTATGGGACCGCGGACCACCGGTTGGGAAACACTGGTCTAAACGAAGATTTCAAGTAAATTTGAATTTGGCTTTTTTTTTTTTTTTTTTTCACTCATTATTACGAGTAGGCGTGCGAAATCATTTTAGAAAAAAAAGTTATCAACAATTTACCGGCATTCCGAATACCAAATACCGATAGGTTTATATCGAATTTTTTTTTTTCGAATCCGAGTTTAAAAATACCTACGGGCAATTACTGTTTTTCTAATACGTAGAAATTCCCAAAGACTATAATAAATAATATCGTCAGACCGAGTGGTTACTATAATCACTGGAACACCTAACCGAATCGAAATTAAATTTATTCAACACCTTTGGAGTATCATAATCACCGATGGAATATAATTACCCTGCGCGTTTCTCGGGAGAAAAAAAACAAATGGGCATACCAATAAAAAAAAAATTTTTTTTTTTTTTAAGACCGTGAAGACGGTGTACGCGAAATGCATAGAGTTCAATAAAAAATAAATAAATAAATAAATAAAATAGATTTCCGTTTTAATTTCATAATTGAATTTAATATTTTATTTTTAACCAAAATTTCGTACTATATAATATATTCGATGTTTGCCCTCTTATTAGTATAGTATAATATGATTGCTGAATTTTATATCTCGTTCGGTAGACTATATTATCATATACGGTCGGCCGTCTATTTGTTTTATACCAATATGTACGATAATAACAGAATAATATAATAGTTTGATAATCTAAAAAATCAAAATCAAAAAAAAAAAAAAAATCCTCTTCGTTGTGAGATAATATAATCAATATAGACGTACCTGTACAAGCGTATACACTTGTATAGCCTGTAAACCGGCACGTTTTTTAGACAATTATTTTAAAACGTTTTTCAATTAATTACAAAAATAATAAGAATAACCATAATATCCTTGTAAATGAGAAAATACGTTATTCGTTTTGTATAGATTTTTTTTTTGAAAGTCCTGTAAAAAAATGAAATAATAATAACAAAAAAAAAAAAAAATAAATAAAAATAAAAAATCACCGACTTTCTAATGATCCATTCGAACACTACGAAGGACAATAATAATAATAATAATAATAATAATAAACATATAGGTAACATAGTGTTAAAAAAAAAAAAAAAAAACTATTCATTTTTCAATTTTGCGATATAAAAATAATAACCTATGTATATCTCGCATTCTCGCATATTATTATATAATTTTATTTTTTTATAACAAACGCTTTCGACTTTTCATTTTTGTATTTTACGATACGCGATATACGATGTATACAATGAGTTTTATATTAAAACCAATTTTCTCGTTAAAGTTTAACTATATTTTTCATTTCGTGTAACTATGTTTTCCGCCCTAATACGTATTCTCAAATCGATCGAAAAAATCGCTAAAAGATATTTGTTTTAACAAAATGGCAATATTTTCAAACACACTTTGACTGTGTCGATCGGATGAATTACTACAAAAAAGTTCGTAATATGGGATTTTACGACATTCAACGGAACTCGTGCGGGGCTTTAAGTCGAATGGTTGGCGTTTTAACCGCCCTCCTATCACCGAACCTCGCTGAGATATTCTTCAATTTTTCTTTTTAAATGATAATAGTTAAAACAATTTTAACATAAAAAAAAAAAAACCAAAGATAAATTCATATGGCCATAAATAAGTGAAAAAAATAAATAAATAATAAAACACTAAAGTGTTTTGAAAATTGTACATTAAACGAGTTTGGTAAATGTTAAAGATTTCTAAAATTATTTTTAACTGAATGACAACAAAAAATCAAGTTGAAAATAATAGATACCGTTATTGCGTACATACTATTGCTGTTTTTCGACGTTTGTTTTCTTCCGATTTTTCCGCATTACTGAAAAAAGTTCAGACAAATCGCTACCAGAACCACCACTGAGTTGTTAGTTGGAGCTAGATTTCTGATTAAAAACCTACTGCTGACAGATAAAAAAATAACACACGTTTGTATCATATGTATTTTTTAAATCGCCTGCACCCCGCCTTCTTATCTTGTCACGGATCCACCCCTCCTCCCCGATTAGATTAATAATTTCCTATTAGATTCGAAAAAAAAAAAAATTAATTAAATTTGCGTATCGAAAAATAACAAAAACCTCGCGTGAACCACCCAACATAATTTTTTTTAACAATAAAACATAGCCTATGTCACTCGGAAATATATTGTAGTATTCTGTCGGTGAAAGATTTTTCAGAATAGGACCAACAGTTCCAGAGATAACCTCCTACAAACTTACATGCAATTCTTAATATAATATGTACGCGTTTACAGGAATGCTGCCCGAATATCAGACGGTATCCTAACCGAATAGCCACATCCAAACTAATTTCGGTGGAAAAATACAAATATTATAAAACGTGGGTTTTTTTTTATTACGTTTCTCCGTTTCAACTGTACGATGAAATCTCTGGAGAACTACGTATATATATAAATATAAATATTATGGGGTTGTGTACTGGATTACATTTTAGATCCTGATCGAAGCGAATTTTTAGTATTAGTCTTACCATAATATGGGGGTTTTTTTTTTTACCGTCCGTGAACAACTGTTGTACCAGACATCCTGTCCGATTTTCAAGTGTAGCGTATTTTCTGAAAGTATTTTGGATCTAGTTGGTGGTCATTTGGGAGGTAATTTTTCATTGTAGTTTTCTCAATAATTTAGAAAAAAAAAAACTAGAATTTACGGCGGTTATTTTTTTTTTCTTGTAATACGATTAAAAAATAATCGTAGAGATTTGCTATTTTTACAGAATATCGGCCCTCCCTAAGGGTGGCACTATTTTTAAAATTTTCTTGCCATTTTTGAACTAATTATACGTATTTCGTTTTCGGGTTTTTTAGTTTTTGTTTAGTTTTATGTGGATAAAATCGGTTTGGCCGACCATAAGTGCTTGACAATTCTCCACATAAATTGTAAAAAAAAAAGCTAAACGTAATGCAGTAGTTTTTTTATAAGCGTTTAAAGTTAACATTTTAATGCAAATCATAAAAACCACGGCATTTCTCGAGCCTATTTTTATTTGAAAACAACTATATTGGCCGAACATAAATGCAAAAACATGTAATATAGGGTTCAACATAGGCTGAACTTAATGGTGAAAAAGAAATCATTTTGCGGGTATCGTAATAATTCTGTTTTATAAGCGTTTGAAGTGTACATTTTAAAGAAAATCGTACAAATTACGATTTCAAAATTTCTGATATCGCTCGGAATCGTTTTTCGTTTGCGATGATTGCTCGTTGCGTGCAGATATAAATTAAATTCCTCTCTATATCCTACCATGTTTACTTTCAACCTACAACAGTGGCATACAACAGAAGACAGTAAATTTTTGCGGAATCTATTCGGAATTTCCAGGTGTCAAGTACTGTAATAATAAAAAGCTCGAATGGGGTCTCTCTTTTTTATTCAAAAGAGACGTTTGTATCGAGTAAGTGCCTTTATTTTGAAAATTAACAACGAAATACGCGCGTGTAGAAGTAAAATAGAAATAAGGCACTCAGGTATACCGTAATATAATATATTGCGTGTCAAGCTTTTGGTTTCTACAAGTTTTCTTTATAAAATCTATTGAAATGTTACAAAAAAAAAAAAAAAGAAAAAAATCCGTTAAATTGATTATAGTCAAATATACATTTTGCGGCATGTTCAAATTTACATCGCTTAAACGGAATACGTAGATGTTAAAAAAAGAACACTGGGGATGGATACACGCATATATGCAGCTGGCTGTCGTATGAAAAATATAAGTAAACCTCGTACACGATAATATAATTTATTATATCGTATAGTAGACGATTTTTTTTTTTGTAATGTCGAAAATACATACCGTTAAAGAAAATGCTATTCCGTTATCACTTTGTGTTTACACAGAAAATTCACATCGAAAATGCGATTTTTATAATGTCATAATATATGCTCGAGGTCGTTTTTAAAATAAAATTATTCACACCAAAGTAAATGATTTTAAAAAATTGATGGTTTGTTTGTGCGGATGGGATTGCGTCCTCCCCAACACTTTAATTTAAATTAATTTTTTTATCACTTATATCGTGTTTTTTTTTTTTTTTAAATCGATAATAGGCAAGTATTAGTTAATGGAAATATTTTAGTCGGATGGACGTAAATCAAATTTGGTTTTTTTTTTTTTTTTTTTGGATGATCGAAACCAAACGGTATAAATAACTATACGAAATAAAACCATGGTTACCAAAGCGTTACGCTAAATCGGTTATTATTCCTCCTCAAAATATACAAACAAAAGTAGTGATCAAGCTATATTTCGTTTAGACTCTCGAAATGAAGTGAAGAATTTTTAGCCCGGTCGATACCTTTGCTGTCCGGACAATCTACTAAAATATTCCAACGAAAAAAAAAAACAGGAACCACCGCTAAAGGTTATCCCGGAGTAAAAAAAAAAAAAAAAAAACGGACGCCTTTGGCAAAATATATGTAATTCATCCGGATACCAGTGAATGTGATTTTACTTAAGAATGTCGTACCACGTGAACAAAGGTCCGATGTTCTTTTGTGTAGCGAGCCCAGGGGCTAACGCGGCTGTGCTCGTACGATGTATTTAATGACGGAGACACCGCCGACGTCGGTTCTGGTCACAAGGGTTGAATATAGAGTTAAGTTTGAACGTAAATGTGTTACTTTATTACAACGTTAAACACAAATAATTATAATACTGATTACTATACACAATTCAAAGTGCGATCGGATAATAAGTGCCAGAGGTACACGCCCGCAATGGCTGAACGTGGAACCTACTAATGTGCGGCACAAGTTCTACGGTCTATGTTCCTGTCTGAGCGTAATGTAAAACAGTGTCCGTTTATAAACCGCTCTTGTACCGACACTACGTGCTTCCCGAAGGTTTCTATTAAGTGAAAAGCAATAGGATTGTTAGACAATAGGGAAAAGGTTTGCGTCCGCGCGCGTCGAGATCCGACTAGTCGTGTTATCGACGTAAGTGTCGTCCTCGACGTGCTCATAATAATAACAACGCCGATTCGCAGACGTGATCGAGTAGGTGAGTATTACGGGTGTACGATTTTTTTTTTTTTTTACTGGCCGCGGAGCCGGGGGAAATGGTATTGATCCCTTGTATACCAACAATACCGATCAATCGGCCATTCGTGCCGAGACGGCTCCGACTTCTCGTAAAGGTTCGGCTTTCCAACGATCAAACATTAAACGTTCCGGGTTTAGACTTAATGTTTTTCCCATAATTGTACGCGTGTAATGGCTCCGTCACGTATCTCGCGCGAACAAAATCTATTCGTGCTGGTCCCAGAAGCGTTCCATTGAACGCCAAGCCAATCAAAATTTTAAATCAAACGAATATCTAAAAGTAATATGGAATTTTTTAAGAAAAAAAAAAACAATTTAGATTTAGATAGAAAAAAAAAAAAAAAAAATGGCGACGCATCGTAATAAAACCAAATAAACTTCGAATTCGGTTTTCAAACGATTTTTGTTCGACATTGCTAGACGATTACCGCCGTCAACGGGAAAACTCGACCCGGCGGAAGGGGCCAGTATTATTATTATTATTATAAAAACGTGTACAAATCCATTATGGGCGTACGATACGGATGTTACCGAATAAACCGAGCGAATGATAACCACGCGTATATGTGTGATATGTCCGGCGAAATAACCGTGCCGCCCGGAACAGTCCGACCCGAAAGACACCGCCGAATCGGGTAAATATCCGGATACGGTGAAATCGTATCGAATCGTGTGCTGTGAAAATTAAAAATTATCAAAAAAAAAAAAAAAAAAAACCCATCCCTGTCCGGCAGGTAATTAATTCGGAAAGGTTTTTCACAGTCGAGTCGGCCGACGCGATCGCCCGTTGTTTAATACGTGCATACATACGCATATATATATATATATATATTGTACGGATAAATTCATTAGTTTAATGGGAAACGGCGGCATTTTTTTCTCTTAAAATCTCGTCACAAGTATACGGAAAATAGAGAGAGAGAGAGAGAAAGAAAAAGAGAGAGACTTATGTATCCGGGAATAGTATTTTAGAAGGCGGGACTTGAGCGGTTAAAAAAAGGGTATTTCGCGAGCGCGGGCAACAAACTCGAAATCGGTTTTGAAGTGTACGGTCCGGGGTGTGCGTGTTCGCGGCTATTGTTTTCCCGACGCGTTCGCGGGTAGTGTTCGCTTTGAAGTATTTTTTCGAAAACTTGGCAAAGCTATTGCCGTCGTGTTATACTCGCCGTTACGATTATTGCGTATTGTTTTACGTGTTTTATCGTCGAACCGGACGGTAATTTTTTTTTTTTTTTTTTTTTCATACGTTCATACGGCTACCGTCAACGCCGCGCGCGACGACGACTTTACCGTACTGTAATTGCGTACGCCGTACATAAAGAAACAGAAAATGAAAAAAGCGTTTTTAACGCCTCGCAAAGAAAATAATAATAATAAATCCCGGCGTTGTTTAATCCAAAACACAATGCAAACGGTCTGCGGTTTTTTTGTAATCGACATTGTACGTTATGAATTGTATATTATAATCGCGTTCTTGGAAATGTTTTGATTGCCATTCATTACATATGTTCAGGAAGGCGGATTGTACAAAAAAATAAAAAAAATAAAAAAATAGAAAAAATCGTACATACTTCGCGAAATGGGTGGGTCGCTGTTGTAAGTGGGAAGCTGGGAAGGTACGTATACAACTAGGAATTAATGTATATATGTATGCAACGGTAAATTGCAAACGAAAAACCAATCTAAAAATATTACATAATATCGTAAAAAATTATCTAAAACTTTTATGGATAAAATGAATAAAAAAAAATAAGCGAGCAGCTGCAAACCAATGTCAGGATTAACAACGAAAAAAGACGAAGAAGAACCATTATTCGTGGGGTTTGTACGATGGTTTTTAATCAATATTTTGATTTTCAAGAGATATTTAAGCGTTTTTGCGATGTTTCGCACGTACTCGTTTTTCGTTTAAAAATATCGAATAAACCAACGGTCGAACCAATGGCGCATTAAGGTATGTCGCCGCCCTGGAATGCTTACCCAGAAATCAACATAAATAAAAAAGAAATAACGAAACTCCAGTTTGACGAAATCGTGTTTTTGCCGTTTTTTCGTCTTTATTTCGATAGTTTTTTCAGCCGTGTTAAAAAACCAAAAATGACTTCTTTACCAGTACCAGCTAGACGAAATTTTCTACCGGAAACAGTATTGGAATATGTAGATTGGTTGTAGTGTCTGGTAGAAAAAGTTTATACAGAAAAAAAAAGCATATAATAAACATCATTGTAAAACTAAAAGTCCCCTCTTCAATCTGCTCAGAACCTAAAAAATAGAATACACGTTTTTTTTTTTTTTTTTTTTTTTAATTAATAAAAACAAAAATTAATTAAAATAAATTGTTTCTTATTATTAAGAATGGTCACAAGCGAGATTGTTTCCATATAAATAATAATAATAAAAAATATCATTAACGGTGTTACTCTAGACAATAACAAACGAGACAATTCATTCAAAAATGTAATAGGCCTTATTATACTAAACGCGTTTTTTTTTTTTATTTATTTTTTTTTTTTTCAGAAATATAGGCATTTATTTAACTATACGACGTAATGTATAATAATGTTAAAACAGAAGATGCCGATTGTTATAATAATGAAATTAGAACCTAAAAGCCTCTGTTGTAACGCCCGTGTGAATTGTGCAATCGTAATGCGTATAATAGTAAAAAATCGGCACTGGCTTATAAATATTCGCTCGACATTCCACGCTGCTCGCCCGTTAAAAGCAAATAAAAAAAAAAAAAATAAAAAAATTAGATATATTAACGTGCGATTAAAGTTTCGACGGTGAAACTCTTCCCAAAACGTGTCGAAAGCGTTAGTACAATACATGCATTAAAATAAAAAAAAAAAAAAGAGTATTTCTTTTTCGCGTCCCGAGAACGCACGTCGTTTTCACGGATTTTCATCGCGTTTATCGAATCTTGATACGATCTAAAAAATTAAATCGCGTGGCCATTATAGTAATCATTTCGAAACGCGCCCGACAACATGTTTTACAGTATTTAACGTTCAGAAACACAACCGTAAATCGTTTAGAACGAAATTGTTCCGAGTGTACGGTCCGTATAGCCGTCTACAAAATATAATATAAATTCGCTGGGTATAAGTACGGGCGAACGCGAATTCTTATGGACATTTTATTCGCAAAAGGGACCGAAAACGATAGGCAAAACATCCGGGCAAAGCCCGTCGACTTGAATGTAATTTATACCGTCTAACCGAACGCGAACGACACGACTTGTATAACTGCAGCAATAATATAACGCGGCCGTTTTAAATTATTACCTTTTCGTTTTGGTTATTTATTATTTCGTAAAACATTTAAAAACATATATTACGTACCCGTAATGTATTGTTCCGACTAAATACCTGCACTACATAAATGTTCAAATAATAAAATAAGGTTTTCAAAAAAAAAAAAAAAAGAAAACACATTTTGTATACCTAATTCAGTGGTGTTTCGTTCATCGAGTCATATAACACCAATATTATACGATACATTTATTGATTTATAAACTATCCACGATCGATTTTTTTATTTTAGTATATTTAATTTACAAATAACTGCGGCGAACTACCGAGCACGAACGTTAATTTCCAAGATGAAACCTATTGGAATATGTAATGCCTCTTATCTCGTTGTTATTTTTAAATTTCCGATAAGATTGTCGTTTGTAGAGCATTTAATAGCGAATGTTAATAGTTTAGTGTGTGCTAAGTCACGATAATGTAACATTTTTAGTTTATCCGTACGTAATTTTTAATAATGGCCTCCCCAGATGTGCGGTTCAAACAGCATGTTATAAATGAAAATGCTGCGATTTAAAAGGTGTGATTCATATTGAATTTTTGGAGAACAAAACTGCATTTAATTTTTTACGATTTATAGAAGACTTAAAAATAAAGAAACGTGTCCGACCTGTTTGTCAAAAAATTTCTGGTTCGGCACGATTACGCCAGGCCTGTATCAGGCCGGATTTTTTATTATTTTTTTATTATATCCTAAACTTGAACATCTTAAACGTAGGTACAATGTTCGATTCTAATAAGAAAATTAAAGCTGAAGTCAAACGGTGGTTTGCTGCTCAAGATGAACAATTTGATTTGACGGGCATTACAAAACTAGTCGAGAGTTGGCGGACATGCATTGACTTAGAACGAAGAGTTATGTTGGAAAATAATAATTCGTAAATAATGATAATTACATTTACAACATGTAAATGTATTTTATTTTCGTTAATTTTCGATTCATATTCACTAGTTTTAAAGTTATACGTAATGATGTATTACTTTGTAATTATTACTTAATAACAGTCCACCTTGGTACATAATAGCGGTAGCCCGAAGAGATCCGATATGAAATATGTCTAGGTGTTTTGGCCAATTAATATCACAACTAGTCGTTTGTTTACGTGTCCCTTGCTTGCATGCATGCAAGGGGTTGAGTATAGATAATTTCAATGAATCCGCTCGAACAAAATAAATTGTAGTCCTACATCATCATTATTACAAGTACCCGATGGCCGTTATTACATGATTTAATTTCAAATGCAAGTTCTGCTTGAATACATATATATATATATATGCACTGTGTTTCAAAATGATTCATCCGATTTCAAAAAAAATTTTGTTCATTGTAAAATTTGAATAATTAGGTTAGGATAAGTCGATTACATTAAGTTTTTGGTGTAATATTTACAAATGTTCAATGTGACCTCCCTGTTTTGCACGACACACGTCTAAGTGATATTCAAATTCCTCTTAAACCTGTCGAAGCATGTCAATACATACATTAGTTGTGTACTGGAGAGTTCATTGGCGTAGCCCGGGTACGCACCGGGAGAAATGCTTTAACATATTAATTTTGGACACACGGTCGCCTCTGTCAACCGTTTAGTTTGTTCGAAATAGGGGAAAGTTTTTAAACGAATTCAATCGGTGTACACCGCCACGAACCTCTAGACACGTTTATGTACGCGAGTGCATATACAGAGTGGGGTGTGGTTGCTTCGTTATTTAAAAAAAATCATAACACCAAAAAGTATTGACAATATTGATTTAATTATTTTTTCTGTGTATAGGGGTATATTTAAAGTTTTATTTTATTTGGTTTTAAACACTACATCTCGAAGGTGGCCACCGTTCTCGTCAATGCACTGAGATAGTCGGAATTCGAAATTTCTGTCCACTTTTTCCAGCATGTGTGTGCTTATGTCGACAATAGCAGCACGAATATTGTGTTTGAGATGATAAAGGATCTTTGGACGATCCGTGTATACCAACGATTTCAGGTAGCCCCACGGGAAAAAATCACATGGGTCTAAATCTGGTGATCGTGCTGGCCACTGAAGATCGCCTTTAAGAGACATGAGCCGTTCGGGGAAGTATTCACGTAAGATATTCATTGACCTTCTTGCCGTGTGATCCGTGGCGCCATCCTGCTGAAACCACACTTCCCCTACATTCATTTCTTAAAGTTTGGGCAGAAAAAAATCCATAATCATGCTGACATAACGTACAGAATTGACCGTAACTGCTCTTTCGTTCTCTTCGAAGAACCATGGGCCAATAATGCCGATACTGGATATTGCACAACAAACAGTCACACGGTCTGTATGCAGAAGCTGCTTATAAGGTTTACTCGGGTTAGTGGGGCTCCAATAACGCATGTTTTGTTTGTTCACACATCCTGAAATATGGAAATGTGCCTCGTCACTAAAGAAAATTAGGGCGTCCTGAGGCAGGTTTTCGAGGAAGGCTTCACATGCATATTTTCATGCATTTTATGGGTGAAAATTGATTTCCTCATGAAGAATTCGTCTCACTGTGCGACTAGACATCCGTAAAGCAGCCGAATGTTTGTGTGCAGATCACCTAGGGGATTTAAAAATTGCTGCCCTTACTCCTTCGATGATTTTTGGCGTTCTGGTAGGTCCATTATGTTTGTTCTGCACACTACCGGTATCCCTGAACGTGTCCACTCACAAACAAATCGATTTACGATCAGGCACACGAACTGCAGGTGCGATACTGATGAAATGGTTTCTGAAATCACGCTGAGTTGCGATGATCGAACGGCTGAAAGAAGAGTAGGCCTCCACGGCGAACGCTCGCTCTTGCTTTGTCCACTGTATTGTTGACACTGAACTAGTTATAACAAAAACCTTAGATGACGTGCTTTCGAACAAGCCATAAACCTACGCTCTACTATTATTAGCCGCTCATTTGCGAGTGTTTCAGATAAGGAAGTAAACCACGCCCTTACCCTGTATTAGGAGGACGGCGATGCCTCTGCGCGTGTCGTCTCGGGTCTCCGTCTTACGGTTAACCGATTGGCGTTCAACAGGACCAATTTTGTGCTGTCAGCTATTACCCTAGAAAAAACTGAACAAACTGTAAATTGAACTTAAAAGCAACAACACCGTTTCGTGCCGTGTTTGTCTGCCAGACACAAACGTAATTATTGAATATAACTGACTTTATATTAAATCGTTTTCGATCGAATGACGCGAAATTAGAACAAAAAAAAAAAATAAAATATTATATAATTACAAGAACGCGAGATTAATATTTTACAATTAATTATTTTATTGTTTATGTAGCTAACAATACGACAAAAAGTCTAACATAAATTTCCGTGTTTCTCATAATGAAACGTTAAAATATACGATTATACGCGGCGTCCCCGCCATTCGTGCCTCCGTAAACCCATTCGTTTCCGGTACGATATATTTTAAATTTGTTATTTCGTTAAAAATCTATTTGGTTTATACAGCATAAAATAAAATATTGTACATTATAGAAGAAAATGTTATTTACAGGAAGACGCACGATTGCGGGACACCGTATTCGTATGCATATTACGTGCATTGTGTTGATGTGTACGACGACGTAGAAACACGTGTACACAGATTTCAATTTGAGGGATACGCTAACAAATATACAAATAACACCCCAGGGCATGTTTCCGGTTTTGCATATAGCTTAAAACGTATTGTTTTATGATATTCGTCTTTATCTCGCTAAATTAATCTAAAATAGTATACACAATTCAACTCAAAATATTATTCTTACCGCGCATGGGAATTTCGAATAATATTATAATACATACATATTAAATATATATATATATATATATATATATATATATATATATATATATATATATATATATATCTCAATCGCATTTCGCGCAATACAGCAAACAGTTCTACATATCCCGGCCGGGGCGCATTTATTATTGACGATAGTTCCGAAAGTGAACACACACGTTTTTTTCTTTTAAACAATAAACGGTGATGTACGATAATACGTAGGCAGTCAATGAGACAATGACTAGGCCAAGTAGACAAAATAGTATTTTATGAAGTATATAAATTGACGTCTGACGGAAAATATCACATCCGAGGAATAATAAAACAGGGGGAGCATACCGAACCGGCGAAGGCAATGTTTTAGTAAAATTAATTGATTTCTCGGTTTAAAAAAATATATATATATGTTAAAAGTAATAAGAGACGCATTAAAACTCGTACGTGGAACGTATCAACACGCATAGGTATGAATGCGAAATATGAATTATTATTCGGAAACAATACCGTAAGGAAAATAATAGAAGCTTTCGAAATGCGGCGCTGGAGGCGTATGGTTAAGATAAATCGGATAGAGTGGATATCGAACGAAGACATAACCTACTTTGGAATCGTTTTAACGAAAACGTACATTCATTGGTGTAACCCCGGAGCCGGACGATGGAAAATGATTCTGAGACACGTTGAACAAATCTATAATTATAGAGGGCACGACCGAAGGAAAGAGGGCCGCGGGGTTTTGATGGGTTTTGATGGGCTAGAAAAAACGAACAGTAAAACTTAGAGAAAAGGTATTTTTTTTTTTTTTAAATCAGTATTCAATCCCATTTTTATAATTTATTTTTTGAAAATTATATCTCCAAGATGGCGGCCGTCAGCATTGATACACTGTTGTAGACGATCTCTGAAGCTCTCATATGATTTTCGGCACATTTCGACTGGTATGGCCTCGACATCCACGGTGATTTTCTGTTTAATTTTTTCTATGGTATGTGGGCGATGTCTGAAAAACTTATCCTTAAAGTAGCCCCAGAGGAAAAAATCACACATTCTTAAATCTGGGGACCGTGCTGGCCAGCCTATGTCTCCTCTCAGAGAGACTAACCGCCTAGGGAACATTTGTCGCAAGACAGCAAGTGAAATTCTAGCTGTGTGCGCTGTAGCTCCGTCTTGCTGAAACCACACATCTCCCAAATCATGTTCTTCAGCCATTTCCTCCAACCTATGCTACAGATAAGTTTCCAACATCACAACATAACGAGCGGACGTGACAGTGACGGTCCTGTTCTAGTCCTCAAAAATGTCCTCTAACCAACTGCACATTTTCGGGGGTTCTTACCGTTCTGGGTGTTCCGTGTCCAAGTCTACTTAGGGTACTTTCAGTTTCTTCTGGAATGTCGTATCCACAATTTGATAGTGTTAGCAGAAGGAACCTAATCAGCACGTGGAATGCCGAAGTGTATACGAAAAGCCGTTTGTGTAGCGATCGCAGAATGATTATTTTCGTAATACGCACGCACGACGAAACCACGATGTACACCTGTCCAGACCATGAGTACGAATAAAAACGGCATTACCGTACAATTCAAAATATACTTTTGCTCTTATCTTTTTACAAGCTAATGACCTCATTAAACTCGTCAGTCGGCTCTGCGGCACCCTGTACATATTGCATTTGATAATACCGGAATTAGGCATATTATTATAGTTAATGTAACGAAAATATAATATGACGACTATTCAAGCATTAATCAGTAAACGAGAACAATTTTAATCATACAACATTTTTAATAGGTATATATTTTCTGAACGATTGTCAAAACGAAATACATTTCGAATAATTATCGTATTATTATTATTCGTTTAGTATTTTATTTTATTACACTGTATTATTCTTATAGCCGTTTACATAGTATTTTGTGACGCATTGTCAAAATTAAAATAATTTAGATTTATCTGTCGCACATTAAAATTGATATCGATCGACCGGACGACAGCCCATACATTATTTTCCATTTTTCCCCTATATATACACGTCCGATTTCCCGCTCGCCGTTCACTCGCCGGCTCTCTCGCTCGCTCATTCCCTCTCACGGGTATCCACTGCGACTCTGACGGTTTTATCACATTCCTCGTGTGTGTGCTCTCGTTTCGCGTCTATTCTAATTCAAATGTTCAAGTATAAAAAAAAAAAAAATAATAATACGTTTATTGTTTTTTTAATTTTATTCCTACAATATTTGAAGTATTCATACTTCCCTTCCACTTTAACTCCACATCCGACCAAGTCCCACGTAAAAAGGGTAATAGTAATTCAAATGTTTCATACGAATGTGTGATTCCTGCACACGTAGAAGGCAATAAGTAATTTGCACGGGTTATTAAATGGGCCGTGTATGTATTTCACCATTTTTGTGTCCGTCATCATCGCGTTTACTCCTCCATTATAATTAATACGTTTTATTTTACTTATTACATTGTAAACGATAATTACAATAATATTAACAATACGTATTCATTTTTTTTATTTTAATGACCCGAGTGTCTTGAACAATTTTGGAGCTAATTTGGCCGCTCCTGCCCCATCCTCCCCCCCCAATTCATTAACATTGTTTCCATATCAGAAAAACAATTTTTGACGGCGGTACCGACAGATATAAGAAAACGCGTTCATCATTATTCGTAAAATGTTATTAAAATTTCGTGGTTTTTATTAAGGTCGGACGAGTCCGGTATATATTATAACTACGTTATTAAAACGGGGTTTTCGTTTTTTTGTTGCCCGCTCATTCCGACCAACGAAATCGCGGGTTTAATATTATAATATTCTTGCCGTTAAAGTTTAACGGTAATTGAAAAATAATAAACGATATGGTGTAAAAAATAAAAACTAAATTATAACGTCAGACGGATGGGTATTGTATTTGACGTTTACAAAGTATTAAATTTCACACCACCACCGTCGCCACTACCAAAGTATAAAAAAAAAAATTAAAAAAAAAAAAAAATGTAATAATTTTAGCCGAAGAACACACGAAAAAAAAATTATGTATATATATATATATATATATATAATACTAATATCGTGCGCGAATAGATAACATTTTAATCGTTTTGTTAATTTATTTCAAAACGATTATACAAAACTTTCAATGTCGCAGTGTCGACTGCAGTGGGTTAATTATGTTATCGTGCCCGTAGTACACAAATCTGTTCGAGTAAACCAATTTTTTTTTTGTTACTAATTTAAGTTCAATTATCCTATTACAGAAGAAAAAAAAACTTAACTATGCTAAGTTAATGTTAATTTTAAAATATAAACGGATTTTTGTTACCGAGTTGCTGTTGACGTTCATTGGTAAACGTTTTCAGACAGTACAGTGTCTCAAGGATTATGCCAATATCAAAAACAATTCCTGACATTTTAAGGTAAATGTTTAATAAATAATAATAGATTTTGATTTCTCCAGACAATTCACGCCGAAGTTTTTCTACATATCATGTTTTAAAAAAACCACTCGCACACGGTGAATACTTTTAAATAAGATATTATTCATATACATGTAACTTAATCACAATAAAATAATGTATTCTTAAGGAAAACTTATTGTATTTCCATGGTTATTCCTAATTTCGTTTAAAAGGTTTAACAATGAGTTAATTTATTTGTTTTTAGAAAATTATTAGATACGCAATAAAAGTTATTTACAGTTAGGTTTTAATTTTTGGTTTATTTTTCTTGGTTTCGCAAGAGGGGGTTAATTTTATGAAAAATTATCAAAATACATTTTTTCTAAAGGAAATAATTAGTACAATAATAGTGATTTTATAACATTTTTCTTTTAAAATAAAACTTTAAGCTTACGTTGCCACATGTTAACTATGTTCGATCGAGCTCGAACTTTACAGACACTATTTATAGCATTGGAACAAATTTCCTCCTGACACTCCTCAAAATTAACAATTTAAAAATGAGTAGTAGGGCGCCCTACTGTAAACGTTTTATGGATATATCTTACATTTATCAGTAATTTCGGCGTATGATGGCGAATTCACTGGTGACTATCAGCGTTTACAGTAACACACGTATATACCAATATATAAGTATACTTGAATACCTATTTTAAATTATTCCTTCTTCTTCTTAGTAGGAGCTTATATTTTTACTACGGTCTTTAGTTTCGCCACCTCGACTGCCTTCCTCCGACCATCTCTATCTCCATTAAAATCAGGACCGGCGCTATGCCTTTTTCTGGGTCGAGGGGAGCGTAACAATCGATCTGCAGACTGATTATTAAAAAAACGCCGACCGTATTTTCTTACAATTAATTCTCAAGAAATTTGATGTTTGTAAAATAGATTTGTGTGTTTGTTCTACACGAACAGGTGATAACAATTCCTACAATTAATTAACATAATATGTATAATTTACGAAGCTAATAGATTGTTTGTCTGACAAACTGAGTTTAATGAGTATAATACACAGTTAAAAATTAAAAGTGTACATATTTGAGTATTTGTCTGTTTTGTCATGGCAACGGCCTCTAAATCAGGGCCTGATCAAAATATCATAAACTAAAATAGTAAAATCTATGTATTGTTATTTCTTTCTTTCGTTTAGTGAAATTCTCCATTCTTTCCTGTTATTTGTCTTTCTCATTTTGTTTTATCGTAAGAATTAAATCTCTAGTCATTTTTTTATTTGCCGCATGTACTCCATTCGTGGTTTTTCTCTAAAGTTTTTACCTTTAACGCAGCGTTCTATAATTAATCCCAGCAACCTACCATGTCTCTGTACATTTCTTCTTTTCTCGACACTAATCCTCCATATTAAATATCCATAGAGTATTTCTCTCTGATATTCTTTCTAATACTTCCCCGTTAGTTACCCCAATATCCGTTCAACTTATTTTAAGCATCCTTCTGCAACAGCACATCTCAAAAGCTTCTATCCTTCTCCGTTCTTCTAAAAAGTCCTCTTAGCTTTGCATATTCGTTTTTTTTTTTTTTTTTTTTTACATTTGCTCTGCCATATTCATGTATTATACATTTCCGAGTGATCGAACTCAGTGATCCGGCACTGTTGGCACCAATAAGTCCGTCGACGACGTTCTTTTCCCATTTCGGACCAAGACGCGTTTTCTTCGTCTCTGCTCGGCCGCGCCGTACGTCAAAACTCAAATGTGCCCGTCCGTCTGAACGTGTTAAATCGAAATAATTCCGCGCAGTGTCCGTTAATCGTTACGATAATTGTGTTCGTATTATTTACCGTAATGTAGGCACCACTACTGCTGGGGGGCAGGTTAACCGTTTAGTGAATTCCGCGAGGCGCGCGACAAATACTGGCGCGTTACAATAATATTTTATCGTCGCGGCAATTATTGTTCGGCGGGCGGTCGACACGCGGACAATTATTGTACACAACAAGAGCGTATAATAATATTATTATTATTATATGGCGTATATCACTCACTAACGGGGAATGTAGCACTACTATACGCAGTACTTGGTTTCTGTATTTAGCTGGCATAGAAGTTGAAATAAGTTTTTTTTTTATCGGTGGTTTAAGTTTAAAATCATGTGAAAGAGTAAATCTAGTCATACTTAATTTTGTTTAAAGTAAATAAATTGCATTTTTTTGGAAGCTACCTTTTATTTTCGTATTATATGTTTTATTGTATAAGTAAGGACTGAAAAATGAAATTACGAGGTGCGACAATAAAATAACGAGACTTTTTGAATAAAAGTTGTTTATTTTAAAAATGTTATAATTTAATGATTATCACCTTCAAAGTACCTTCCCTCAGCATCAATACGCTGTTGCATACGTCGCTGCCATTCTTGAAAACAGTGTTGCCAATTGCTTTCATTCAGCCCTTTTAGAAGTTCTGCCGTTTTCATTTTTACGTCATCAACTGTTTGAAAATGGGAAAAGAAATAAGAAGGAAATAAGAAGAAGTCACAAGGAGCAAGGTCTGGCGAGTACGGGGAATGTTGAAGTACAGAAATTTTTTTTTCAGTTAAAAAACGTTGAATTGAAAATGCACTGAGTTGGAGCATTGTCTTGGTGAAGAACCCAGCCATTTTTCCATAGACCTGGTCGCTTCTTTCTGACACGTTCTCTTAATTTAATTAATACCTCTTTATAATAATATTGATTAATTAATTTTGTCGATTTTTTCAACGTTTTCGTTTGTTGAAGACGTGGTAGGACGTCCAGAACGATCATCGTCTTCGACGTCCTCCCTTCCACTACAAAACCGTTTGTGCCATTCAAAAACACGAGCTCTTAAAAAACATTCTTCACCATAAACTTCACATAACATACGAAACGATTCCGCGGCAGTTTTTTTAATTTAACAAGAAATTTAATGTTAACACATGTTGTTCGATTTTTATATCTAACATTTTTCGGCAGTATAGTCGAACTCGCACTAATAACAAGGCTACTAACGTTTAAGAAAATGAATCGATGCCATCAGTGTTCATAGTACTTTTAGATAAGTGTTTTCTAATCATATTTCAATAATCGTTTTATAGATAACGTTAATAGTTTAGGTTATATTCAAAAAGTCTCGTTATTTTATTGTCATACCTCGTATATAAGTGGTCTTAGTTTATTTTCTTATTTTATTCAAACTTTTGTCTTCATTATTTAGTATAAATTAATACGATTTCCAGTAGTTTTTCGATAGTTGATAGTTTTATATACCGAACGAATCGAGCTCGTGCGATATTATTATTATACGATTGCTGCGTGGTAACAGTTTTAAACTGTTCGTAAATCGTCTTCTGGTTTCGCCGCGGCGTCTAATCGCCGGGAGGACGTCGTCGGTTTTCGCCCGTGTGATTCATGTCTTGTCCGCTAGCGTGACTCGCCGCGCCGGGGCCGCCGTCCGTAAGGGGCCTCGATAACCCACTCCCCCCCCCCAAAAAAAAAGATTACGGTTCGCGACAATTGAATTTTCCAATTATATTTTTTATATTTCAAGCGGTAGGTCATACCGCTTCAGCACCTTACAATTCGGTTTCCATAAGGCTCGTTCACCAAACCCATTTAGACGTGCCGATCTAAAATCTCTGCATCGTTAGAAATTAAACAATATTGCACAGGCCTTCGATAACATGTGACACGACGGTTTACTTTATAAATTAAAAAAAAAAATACCCACCCCCTCTTCAGATTTTCTCTTTTCTAAGCCATTTCTTGCTGATCGCAGTTTTATTGTACGCATATGGTTACACTATATCACCTATTTCAAAAATTAATGCTGGTGTTCCTCGAAGGCGGTATATCATCCCCTTTTCTTTTGAAAACTTACACGGCAGATCAATCGGCTTCTTACTCTGTATTCCAAGCTGATTTCGCTGGCGACAAAGTCATTTTCACTTCTAATTTTGACCCAAATATATTTTCTCTTGATACTCAGACTTATCTAAAATAACTTTTTGCATAGTACAAGGACTACAAATAAATGAATCCAAATCGATCCACACCATTTTTACACTTAAATAAAATAACCCACTAATAGTCACTTTAAATAACATTCCAATCCCTCAAGTAACGTCAGTGGAATACCTAGGTCTCACGCACGATCGTCGCCTTACACGGGACCCTCACATAAAAAATAAATGCAAATCAGGAAAAAAAAACCGTCAAATATTCCGAATTATTTTTCTTTATTATAAAAAAAAGGTGATATATAATATGTAATTTATTTCTTTTAGTTTTAAGTATTATTATATAAAACACATTTATATATAAATTCATACATTATAATAATAAAGTATAAATTCACGTGATACGAAATATTAAACAATTTTTTTTAATACGTATGTACATTCTGGAACCTTAAATTTTATTTTTCATCCTCTCTATAACGGAAAAATGTGTTGGTTCAAGCGATTCCGTTATAAAAAGGTTTTACTTTATATACGAATAAATTTCCACATGTATGTAAAATCAGCACTTGAGAACGATTCGACCAATATGGCTGATTATTTTGTTGTTGTTGCGTTCGTGATTGTCACTACAAGGTTTATATGAAAGAAAAGTATTGGAACTTCTCAAGATAGAATGAAACACATTTGATGATTTATCATGGATACCACAAAGTATAAATAACTATAGAAAATAAAACAACGAGTTTGGTAAAACTAGTGATCAAGTTACACATTTAGTTTAGACTTTTGAAATGAGGTGAAGACATTTCTGTCCGGTCAATACATATGTAGAACGGGCAACCTACCAAAATAATCCAACGAAGAAAACGAGGAACCACCGTCGAAGGTTATCCCGGAGAATAATAAACGGATACTCTTGGCAGAATTTATGTAGTTAATCCGAACAACAGTGAATGTTTTTTTTCTTAAGAATGTTATTCCACGTGATCCAATGCCCTATGCATGGAATCAATGAATAAAATCTTTGAAAAAGTGTCTGCTTGAGCGTATGTACTATACTGGCTCTAGAGCTGGGGAAACGGTCTTGATCCCATTAAACGGCTTCCATATTTATCAAAATTATGCTTTTCAATGACCACGAATAAAGCACATGGCCAAACATTAAACCGTTGCAGGTTCAAACCTAACAGTCCAATATTTTTCCCGTGATCAATTGTACTTGGTTCTGTCTCATACAAACAATATCTTTTTGTGCTGGCTCTAGAAATATTTATTGCGTAAGGTCAATTGAAACCTACAATTTAAAAATTTAATTTAACATTTAAATATATGCAAAATTTAAAATTAATATGGAATTTAAAATAAAAAACCTTTATTAGATTTAAACAGAAAAACAAGTTTAAGAAAAGCACACATCATAATAAAACAAATGAATTTCGCACTTCGCTCTAAATTTAAAAAAAAAACCATGTGCGGGATAGCTAGACGATTCTGGATAACTAACAAACTTGCACCCGAGCAAAGCCGGACGATGACAACTAGTAAATTATAATAAAGAATTAAATAACTTTAAAAGACGGGCATATTTTTATTTTATTAATGTCGTTATACAAAAAGTATTACCGGTGTAATACGATATAACCGGAAATATCGTGACGATCAAAATATAAAATGTTGAATACTGAATTTTAGTTGCTTTTTAAATATTTTACATGAGCTCAACAAAAAATAAAAATATATTTTCAAAAGTATTTATTTTATTAGCTTTACGAAAAGATTTTTCAATAACTAAAAAAAAAAAAAAAAGCGAACGGAACACTTGCCCGGTAAAAATAGGTACTTTTTAAATTTTAAAATAACGTAATTTATTTCAGGTTAGAATACAGAAAAAAAGGACATACTTTGTACCATGGGTGGGCGATAGATGTATGTGAAAAGTTGGGAAGCTAGTAGTTAAATTAAAGAGAAATTGTATTTTTATCTGTTCGAAACGATAAATCATTGTAATGGAAAAATGATTATGAGCGAATTCTGGTTGATCAAGTTTTGAAATGCCGTAATTTTTACGATTTTCATCAAGATTTTCACTTTAAACGCTTAAGAAAGTTTTTTAAATACGCTATAAACATTTGTTTCACCATTAACAACAACTTTCAAGATAAACCTCGAGTAAAATCGTCAAACATTTCTGTTCGACTATTTTTTATCTGCATAAAACCGAATAAAAAATATAATTATTCAAACATTTAAAATGCCTATAAATTGCGCAAAAATCGCTAGAATGTTTTCAATAATTTGAACGTCCGGATTGTGTTAATATTCGTGAAAATTTCAGGTTTTTACCGTGTTGCAACAAAATGGAAATAATCATTAATAATGTAACCATTTTTACCGTAAAATATTTTCTCGTTTTTATCAAACTCTTATGTAAACTATCATGGAAATGACCGGCTAAATGCACCAACTGAATCCAAAATGCGCTACACTTAAAAATCGGAGCAGAAATTCTGGTATAAAAGTTGTTGACAGATGGGGGGGGGAAACCACACACATCATAGTAAAACCGATTTCACTTCGCTCAGAATCTAAAATTGTAGTTTTTGTAATTTGTTGTTCTTTGTTTTTCAAATAACTCTGAGGATTTTTTTAATTAATACACGTTATACGGACATAAAACCATTTTAATAGCGTACAACTTGGTCTCAATTTGGTTAAACCGTACGTAATTTTACCGATTATTAAAACGTGCAAAATATAATGATTAATTTTGAGCGTGTTTAATTTTGAATACGATTGTAGTGATTTGTCGAAAGAATGCTATCTGCAGTATTGTCAAATCACGTTTAATATTGGAAAAAAAAACTCGATCCGTCTTCTTCTTTGCCGGTATAACAGACGGTGATTTATTCGTATTTTATTTGGAGGCTCTTGAACTATTATACAAGATATATGGCTACGGTCCCGCAGGAGAGAGAGAGAAAAAAAAAAAAAAAAAAATTAGATATAGGGACTACGTCGCGTGAACACGCCAAAAGAAGAAGTTTAATACGTTGTACTAAAAACGAAATGGAAATAATAAATAACGTTAAATATGTCATTGAACGTAGGCAACAAGTGAATGTTCAATATGTGCACAAATTCATTCGTGAATAAATAGCAATGATCGGTAGATGTCACGAATCAATTGTTACGGCGTTAGACGGTACGCGTAGAGCCTCATTCGCAGTTTGCCGGATTTCCCGTTTGTTTATGGCCATATCTACGTTTAGATATTGAAATATCATACAACGATTACGGTAAAATGCAATAATTGGGATTTGGGATATAATTTTAATCCGAAGACACGCGTAAAACGATTATCACTTTATCATCGTCCCGGAATCTCGCGTGTATAATGTATATAAATATACCTATCTTAATATTGTGCCTCAATGTACGAACCGTGAAAACTGAACCGCATTCTGGTTTTGACGTCTTTCACGAGTGAGGAAAAAAAAAAAAAAAAAAAACCCCGAGCGTACAAACTAGATCCCATTAGTTTAAAATGCGCGTGTAATATATATATATATTTTTTTATTATATACACGTTGGTACATATATAATATTATATAATATAAAATATGTATAATGTAATGGTACGTGTAAAGTATGCAATTGTTGATACACTTCACTACAACGACGTATACAACGCCGTTGCAAAAAAGAAAAAAAAAAAACTACAAAAACAAGAATAGAAAAAAAAAAAAAAAAGTAGATAAATTGTACAAGTCGCGTTGTACGTTTTGTAAAATATATGGGCATTTTTCTCGGAGCGAAAATTATTATAATTATGATATATTTATAAATCAGCAGCTGTGTACTACTAAATATGGTTTAATAAATCTTAAAATGATAGGAAAATAAAAAAAAAAACAATACAATTTGTTTGGGTTTGTGTAAAACGCCGTAGATACGAAATACGTCCAGAAAGTAAGTGTAATCGATTTGTGTAAGCTTTTAAAAAATAAATAAAAAATTATATGAATTTATTAGGATATATGTAAGTTATTTTTCCACATAGTTGCCATCCTTTTCGATGCAGGTGGTGAGGCGGGAGATTAAGTTTTTGATGCCTTCCTCGTAGAACTCTGCCGTCACCTCTTCGTCCAATTGTCGACCTCCTCGTTTGTTGCAAATATTTTTCCACCCACGAGGGCATCTTCAGTAAAATGAATTGATAGTAATCTGAAGGCGGCAGGTCGGGGGGGGGGTGGTTCAAAGCATTCCTTCTAAAGGAGTCCAACAGTTGCTTGCAGACGTTGGCCGTGTTGAGATTCAACTTGTTATGTTCGCTAAGCTTTTTCGGGACCCATCTTGAGCACAGTTTATGGAATCCGAAGGCTTCTGTGAATCTGTTTCTTTCCTGCAACAGCGAGATCTGAGAAGTTGCGGAAACATCGCAGAAAGTTGATCCCAGAGTCAATCTGCGATCGTCACGGACCGCATTCTCGACTTTTTTTCACATGTTCGTCAGTCAAAATCGACGGTCTCCCGCTCCTCAAATCGTCATGCACATTTGTACAAGGCCATTTTTAAACTGCTTACACCACTTGTACCCACTCATAAAATTCATATGTCCTTCATTATAAACCGTCCTTACCTCATTAAAAATCTCAAGTGGAAATTTCTCCATCGCAACGAGGTAACGAATGACGGCGTGGATTTCGCACTTGGCGGCAGATCCGATCAACACGTTTCACGAGAAAAATTACTGTGGCGACAGTTTTCAACGTACCGGAATCGTTCTGGTCTTGTATTGAAGCTGAAGAGTAATGATTTACACGGTAATGCGACCAACATAGCAGTAAAAAATTCCCTACGGCCGTGGGAGCCTCAGGACACTTGCTCTCTCTGGCTTGTCTCGTAATACCGATTAATACTTTACGGGTGAGAATGGCGACTAGATTGTTTACGTTATTCGTTATTTCGATTATCGTATAAAATTTTTTCATTTACCGATTTGCGAATTGGCGAATATCAGCGAACGATCACCACGGTATGTCCGCGGGGATCCTCTTCGAGTCGATATGTTTTTATTGTCACGAATCCGAGAGGTAGTTGACAATCTTTTTTTTTAATTTTTTTTTTTTTAGTTTTGGCCCATCGATTTGATTGACCGCAGTAATTCAATATGCTTTTCGGCATATTATACTATATTACGGTATTGCACAACCGCGTAACGTTTTTCGGCGCAAACTTCGACTTATTCGCAAAGTTTGCAGTACCTTAATGTACGCAAAGCTAGTATATAGATTTAACGATTAAAACACCGCAAACTCCCGCCGAACTAATCAACTTTGAACAGATATTTCCATACGATAACAACAATATGGCAAAATGTATTGGCTAAAGGGAATTTCGATTTATAAATTAAATTAAACTTATACTTTGTCGTGCGCGTTCTTGTTTATTATACATAATCCTGAGGATTTGCCGAGCTCGGGCCGGAGATAAATTGCCGGACGTAAAATTGCACTACAGAATGGTGTTGAGCGTGTTTGACGGTGGCGAAATTAGAAGGAGGCGTTTGAGGGGGTGGAAGTGAGGGAGAAGATGGCCTAAAATTATCACAAGTACCCCTATTAGTTTTATGAGTTCATAAATCTCAAAACATAAGTTTTACTCGTCAACTTGACTTTTTTTATTGTATCTAATTTTATAAATTGCGTACGGCCCCGTACTGCTCGGCGATAAAGGCGTCATAATAAATATTTTGCTCGTTTTTCGGTTACTTTTAATACTTAGAATATAACTTGATTTTTTTTTTTATACTTATTTAATTGATTAATATATAATAAGTTGGTCTTGGTTTCAATAAAAAAATAAATTAAAATTTAATCGGCCATTAAACGATATTTAATAAGCATACACATGTTTAATGGATGGTGACAATTTATTAATTTTGGTCGTGGAGGAAAATGACGTTGGGGGAAAATTTTCTGTTATTTTTAAAAAAAAAAAAAATGGTATTTTAGTTTTGGAGGAAAACGACTATAATATGGTCATTAAAATTATATTCAAAATCGCAGTAAAATATATTAATATCTTTTTACTCGTAAACTATACGAGATTATATTTTTCGTAACAGTGTTATTATGTATATATTATATAATTTACATTTCGTTTAAACTTTGAATATCTATAGGACTTTAAAACAACAGTAGTCAACTTATATATATATATATATATTATATTTGTAGCACGCATAGTATAGTAGTATTGTGTTCTGTTGTAGTTCTATACAAATAAACTTTGTTGTAATACTCTGGTAAATTATTATGATTAATTTGGTATTTAGAGTGTTTCTAATTCAATTCCGGACGTAATTCATTATTATTATTTCGCTTTATTCAAATACGAAAAATACGCGAAACGTATTTTATAGTATTTTTTTTTTTTTCTTCTAAATACGCAATTTGTTTGATAATTGTTAAGGCCGTTAACTTTTATTTACTACTCGAATAGTGTTATTTAACGCGCAGAACAATCGCGTTTAAGTTTTAATTCGACGTTCAATTTATTGTCAAAATCAATAACGGTTGTTATAAATTTTAAAAATATTTTTTTTTTTTTTTTAGCTTCTGAGTGTAGCCAAGAGCTATTAGTTTGACTCGGGTGTATATTATTTTTTCTCGGAAAACGCTTTTTTGGTCAGTAATAAATAAGAGGCGAGTATCGGCATAAGCGAAAATTGAGGATATCGGAATATCGGATTTCGGGTTTTTTCCAAACCGATATTTATCCCGAGTTTTTTTGACGGAAAAATGTCAATACTGTCTGTGGAATAAAACGTTAAAACCAAAAAAAAAAAAAGGTTTTCAACCGATATATCAGTTAATTTCAATATCGACTAATGGTTTTCTATTTAAAATGTCGGATATTCGGATATCGGTTGCAAATATCGGATATCGGAAAAAAAGTCATATCATATTCTTAGTAATGACGCTCCAAATTGTTCATTCCGTACATTAAAACATTAGTGGATTTTTTGCCCAATGTTTGAATGATATTTCTAGATCGCCAAAAATTTGCCTAAAAAATTATACAAAAATTGTTAAAAATGTATAGAAATACGAGAAATTCATTACTATATATAGATAGTAAGTGTACCTCGGGAATTATTATTTTTTTTTTCGACGTTGAAAGTATTTTTCAGTTAATTTTTGTGTATTAATAAAATAAAAATATATAACCCAAGGGAACTTATAAAACAAACTTAAAGCAAACTGCTTTTCTTTCTGAGACAGTGGTATAAATTTACTATGTGATATTTACATATAAAACAGAGTTTATGAATTTTCAGATAGAAATGTTAATAAATTCACAAAATGTATTCATTTGCTAAATAGATTCATTTTGACGGTGTTGTGTTCTAGACAAAATAAAACTTTTTTAAATTTTGAAATTGTTACTCTTTTGAGTGTTTTTTTTTTTCATTTTCTGACGAGATACTGTATGTTGCAATTTTAGTATTAAGTCTGCGTCTGAAGTTGAATTTATAAATAGTTGTATTTGTTTCAAAGCAGTAGTTAATGGAAATTTACTGATATTAAAGAATTAGTGTTTTGGTGAAATTTAAGGAGTAGATACCTTGAATTGTGATATTCTGTAGATTTCCACTGATGTTTGTAATCGAATTCTTTAAGTTACCTCACAAAATGAGGCTGTCGATGTAGACTGTTTTATTTTAATAAGCTTTGTACTCCAATTTTCTTTCTACACACAATGGATATAATATACACCAGGCACCGGCAACCCGCGGCCGGCGTAACTTTTTTTTGTGGCCCTCGTTGTATTTAACATTTTAATTTTATATCTCTAACTACAAAAATAAAGCATTCATTTTTGGAATACAATTTAAAACATACGAAATGAATTTTCAATACGATTTTCTGACTTCTACGTACACGAAAACAATAACCAAGTTGTTTCAAAACCATTTCTCTATTGACATTGACAACGTCGAATCTAATTTATAGATGGAAGTCAAAGAACAACTGCGAAACAACGATGTTCAGAAAACTGCTTTTAAAGAAAGTAATAGCATACAAATATTTTATTCAAGTCTTTCCAAAATAGATTTAGAATGTACAAATAGTTTCGCTAAAAAAATGATTACTACTTTCGGTAGTACTTATATTTGTGAGCAGACATGAACAAAGAAAATGCAGTTTTACGAATATCAACGTCCAATATGGAAACGGATATAAACAAATTAAGCGAAAGATATTAAAACTCAAAAATCACACAAGACACCATAAATTCGTACACTTTTTGCCATTCGAGAATTAATTTTTTTTATTCAATGTAATTATAATATAACACGATTTTCTCTACAAAAATGTTTTTTTTGTTTTCCGAATTTAGCTATCATGTATAACCAAGCAACCTAACCAGCAACTCATACTCATTATTATGATTATTAATAATAGACGTTAAAATTATTTGTTTTTAAAAATGTTAATTTTAATTTTTAATGCGGCTATCGACGAATAGCAGATAAAAAAATATGGCTCACGAAGGAAAAAGGTTGCCGACTCTTGATATACACCACCCACACACCCGCTAAATTCACCTATGACGATTGACATAGTAAAATATATATAATTTGTCATCACCGGGTGTACACCCTATACCAGTGGTTCTTAACGTGGACGGTACCATCTCCTAGGAGGAATTTTGGTGCCTCGAGGTATTTGTAGATTTGAATGGGGCCGTTAGGCGCTGCTTTGGCTTTGGCTTTTGACGAATTAAATAAATCGGTTGGATATTTGCAATAAAATCGATCTGCGTCCAACACTAACCGACATCGAACCAGACATCACAACGCTAGCAGCTACTCATCGGGCCCAGGGCAATTGCCGATTGGTATAATGCAATATTCGTTTTGTTTTTGAACAGTAAAGTAATACGAGTATATCTTTGCAATGCGGAGTCGAATAAAGCATATACTAACTAAATACTAAAACAGAGGTTTGTATTTTGATTTAGAAAATTGATATTGAATATCCTCCTCATGCAATAGGGGAAGGGTTGAAGCCCCAAAAACAAATATTTTTAAGATTAAATTATACATTATTATAGTATATCGTCATAAATATAGTATTAAAATGATGAATGATTATGTTTTGTTTTCTAATTGTTATCTATTATAATGTGAGATTCATATTAATAGTAATAGTGTTCATAATCCAACAGATGAACGAATTTCATGTTTTAAATATCTTTTTGAATTTTATGAAAATTATGTGCATTAAAATAGTTCCTCTGTCGCATAGGCCGAATTTGAATTGTGGTATGAAATATTCAAAAACTCTTACTATACTTTACCGTTAAACGCGGTTTTGATGGTTTAATTTTTGTGATTATACATATTTTTTTATCAGTATTTATACTTTTGAAAATATTTGCAACGTTATCAGTAAGTACATGTACTACGGCTAAGAGATCGTTTGCCACACTACGGCGAATCAAAACCAACCTCCGAAACACAGAGGGACAGTCGCGTTTAAATGGACTGACAGAAATCTTCACATACATCGAGAAATACAAATTAAAGAGTTCCTTCCGAAATGGCACCCGGAAAACTTAAATTTTAAACAGATTTTTCATAATATTTAGTTATTAATATAATTATAAATATTAAATACATATTATTTACTATATGGTAATAATAATAATAATAATAAAAAAAATGATTATTTAAAAATTAGTAGTAATTGTAATACATGTTTGTAAGGAAAATAGGACAATTTTTAAGCCCCTAATCCCAAACGAAAATCCCGGGTTTGCGCTTGTCCTCATGAGAATTTTTCGATTGTTAGGAGGGGGCGTTTGCAGTCGGTTATCTCGGCCATGGGGCGCCGAACCGAAAAAATACAAGAACCACTGCCCTATGCTACGCCGTTAATTAAATAAAAGTAAAAAAAGTGATAAAAAAAAAAAAAATACTCCGATGCAGCAACTCGATTGAACAAGCGTGTCAGTCCACCATACGAAAAAAAAAAAAACGTCGTCGTACTTTATAATTTTTTTTTTTTTTTTTGAGAATCTGTACAGAACCGATTTGGCTACGTTGCACATAGGTAAAAAAAAAAAAAGTGCTGTTAATAATCGAATCGCCAAAAAAAAAAAAAAAATACGACCGTGTTATATCAGGGTATCGCTTGCAGCCAAGGGCGTCCGTAGGGTAATTTTCAGAGGAGGGAATAAATGTAACCATAATAAAAAATAAAAAAAAAAACGCACAATACATACAATTATTTTGTATTTTTTTTTTATACGCGTCGAGTGGACATACCGCCGAGACAATTGCGAACACGAAACAATTAACAATTTACAGGTTAGTTTGTACACAGTTATATAAACTTTAGTCTTTAGTCTAACTGGATAATAGCATATTTTATTGTTTTTCAACGGGGTAAGAGGAGGGGAGATTATATTGTCCACGGTCAGTAAACCTATTATTTATAATAAACATATTTTTAGGAGTTTTTTTTTTAAAACCATTCGAATAATAATTATTTAAATTTCAATCGTAGCGGTTAGTATCGTTTAATTCGTTTTTGTTGTTGTTAGGTTAGTTAGGATAGGTTTCGTTTTAAATTGATATCGTAGCATTTTTCGCATAATACTTCTAGTGATTATCAATTTTCTTTTTCTTTTTATACCTACAATAAATACGATACGTGTGCATAGTTTTTATTTTATAAATTATTAATCAAACAAGCCCAGATGCGTACGTGCACGCATTCAACTATACACCCACTAATTAAACACCGACAATTGCATATTGTATTCCAGTTATTGAACTACACGAACACCCCTGCAAATATAAAAAATAATTACTTATTGATAAAAAAAAAAAAAAAAAAATACAAAAACAAACATTTTATCGTAAATTTGTTTAAGTTAAAAACTTATTCAACTCGTTATATTTATATATATATAAAAAAAAATAAAAATATTCGCGTTTATATTTTTAGGACAAACAACGGTGAAACTTTCCAAAAAAGAAAAAGTTTTAATGTTATTTCGTAGGTAAATTCGTATGTGAAAACAATCCTCAAAATGCATATATCTACGCGTTTTTTATTTCCGTCGCAGCAAAAACGGAAAGTATTGTGGTTCTAGTAACTTTCGCTCATATTATTTTCATCTCCTAATCCTCGTGAACCGGAGAATATTACCAAATAGTAATTCCCTCCGTACACTTGCGGTATTATTTAAATTATAAAAAAAAAATTCATATTGATAATCTCATTTTGATATTTTGCGATATTTCATATATTTCTTTTGCCACATACTATTCTATTTCACGTGAAATTTTATTGGACGAAGCCGCTTCTAAGTGTCGAATAATCTGAATCTAACAGGCGATTTATCGCTGTCCATTAATGAAAACAGTTGCTCACATTGATTAGTGCTGCTAATCATTAGAATTTTTTTTACGCGCAAACCTACGAGTTTCTACATATCGTGATGGCGCTACTCAAAAAAAATCAGGTACACCAACCTCATTGAATTTGTTTTTTATATTTGAACAGTTTTGAATCCCGTTTGAGTTCCATTTTGTATACATGCTGGAACGTTAACTGCGGCGATCGAAAAATGACACGCGAACTAGGCAAAATCGTTTTCTAAATTTTTAAAATCTTGAAACCTATTTTCGAATTCAGTCTTCAAACATATAATTTGTAGCCTCTACGACGTATTTGTGTAACGCAGTGGCATGGCGAACGACGTCGCCCTTATGCAATTTTTAAGCCCTAGAAATACACGAAAATGACAGAGGGAAGTTCATTTTTTTAGTAGTTTTGTAATACTTTGCTTGTGGTTCGGAACGACGCCACTGATCACAAGTTCGACATTTCTCGACAGATATATATATTTTTGAACATGAATTTCTATCAAAACAAAACTATCTCAAATGGTTTTTGTTTAAAGTATATTTACCGAAAATGAAGTTGGCGATTTATGTTATCTTCCACTCGGCGCACACGTTCTACGGCAGTATTCGGGTACCAAAAATTAAAATGTATTTTCGTTGGTGATTAAAAAACTGGAGGGCGGGACAAATTTATTTGATCATATATTATCATATTGACGTTTTAAAAGTGTGTCCAACTAATTACGAAATCGTGTGATAACGACAATTTTTTATGCATAAATACACGTTTTTAATGTATGGCATCATCTGTGTTAATATGGATCGAGAGATTTTTTTCAAATCACAATAATAATCAAGTGGCATTTACGGATTTAACTAAAACTTATCGGTGAGATGTAATTTATTAAATTACAATTATTACACATTTTGTAAGGGGACGTGATACAACTCGTATTTTAGGGGTTACGTATAGGCGCAATTTTGACGAAAGTTTTGAGAAAAAAAAAATAAATGTAATAAATCGACTAAAAAAAAAAAATCAAAATTCACTATCAAATAAATGTATTCCGAAAACCTTTTCGCACGGGACAAATATATTATTTCCGTATTCCTAGTGGAACTACCGAAATTTCACAGCAGATTCGGAAGAATGTTATCTATACCGTGACGTGCTTATATATATATACATTTTTGAGTTTATTCTGTTCGTGTTTGTGTAACTTTTGTATGGTTAAACAGATCGAAGTCATATTAATACAACACATTTGAATAATCAAGACAATGTTTTAAAGCTTTGTTAGGACCCGCCATACTAATGTTATTAACAATTTAAAGTATACATATATTTAATAGAAGCTCCTTTTGTGTATGTTTGCGCATATCTCGAAAAGTATTCAAAGTTTTTACTAATGAATTGACCGAAGTGCAGGAAAGGTTATAATGTATATTACAATCTAGAAAAACTGATTTGGCTATCGAAAACTAATAAAAAAAAAGAAAAAAAAACACTAACAAAATCAAGAGAATGATAAACACTTGTTGATTTGCTATGGCAACTAAATAGTATAAATAATAATACAAAATAAAACGGTGAGTTTTGTAACCCTCCTCCACAAAATATTTTTATAAATAAAAAGTAGTGATCAAGGTACATTTAATTTTGACTTTCGAAATTAAGTGAAGCGATTTCAGTCCGGTCGGTTCATATGTTGACCGGACAATCTACCAAAATTTCCAACAATGAAAACGATAAATGACCGTCAAAGGTTATCCCGGAGTAAAATAACCGGATGCAATTGGCAGGATACTATATATAGTTCGTCTGAATAACAATGAATGTGATTTTTCTTAAAAATGCTGTTCCACGTGAACAAAGTTCTAATGTCCTACGCATGGAATCAAGGAATAAAATCGTTGAGAAACTGTTAACTTGAATTTGCTACGACCCATACTGTCTCTGGAGCAGGGGAAACGGTCTTGATCCCATTACATGGATAACATATTCTGTAAAATTATGCTTTTCGATGACCACAAATAAGGCACAAGGCCCAACATAAGACGTTGCAGGTATAGACCGACCTAACCGGACAATATATTGCCCATATAATAGTATCTCTTCTAACAAACACTCTTTTTGGCATTGTACCACAGAACCTTACACGTTTTAATTTCGTCAACGATTTAAATAGCCTAGCTAACACAACAAACTCGATAAGCGAACATCCGCAGCTATCCTCAGAAACTATTTCACATTTAAGATTTGAGCATATTATAACAGGCATGCATTTCTACCTAATATTATTTAGATATAAATAATACCCCCTCATGACCGTTTTTTTATTATTAATATAAAGTATAATGAATTAAATTTGCCTTTACTATTATTAATTTTATTAGTTACTCGACGGATATAAGAAAAAAAAAACCGATTATCTTTTGTTATTATATCGTTTTTATATAATAACATGATCTGGAACGTTATTTAATTATTCAAAACACCGATAAGAATGGAAATGCTACGGTGTTACATTGCCGACCTTTAGCTAAAGTCCTTATCAGTTTGTCGGAGAAGAACTCACCAGTCACTATCATAGACCTTAAATTAGTATAAGGTTTTTTACTAGTATTTCTAATATTTCTAGCTATTGTTATTTTGTCTTTTTGTATTGTAATTTTTAAAATAAAGAAATAATCTGTACAAACATTATAACCCTGGTATACCAGATGCTCGGGCAGATGGTATAGAGGACGATGATAAAACGTAATACCAGGTTAATACTAATCAATCAAATAATGAATAATTTTATTTTTATTTGTATTTTTACCAATACTTGTGTTGGAATTTAATTTATTTATAAGTTAACCAGAACTTCAGTTTTGTGCATTAGACGAAACACGGCGATCACAGGACCCCGTGTCTCATTTAGTCTGCGGTGGTGGCTTTTGTCAATAATTGTACTTTTTACATTGTTTTGTATTCCGGTGTTATATCGCTAAAGTTTTTCTCTGCGCAATATTCAAAGTAAATATAATGTAGCGTTTAAATCGAATTACAGAAACATTTTCAATTCAACGCTTGCGCACACCCAGCCGCATGGATATGGACACGTCCGATTCGGATAAATGTACGGACAGGCCTGCGAATAACCGTACGGGCAAGCCTACGAATGGGCAATATAAGCCTGTGACGGTTACCCGCCGTCGTCGACGGAGTTCAGACGCCGTTGGAATTGGTAATACTGGCCGGTTATTATTGGATCAGATCGTACCGAACGTTACGTGTGAGATCGTTTACATCCGGAGCGAGCAGCACACCAACCGTCAGCTGCGGAAACGGTTGTTTGCTTGCGAGATACCGAGTTAGAAATAAATCGATATTATTAAGTTATTCGACCACATAAGACATAATTACCGCCTACACGAAACAAATAACTATCTATAATTACAACAGTTTTTTTTTTTAAAACATTTAATGTTTGGCGCGAAAAAAAGAGACATCACATTCATAATTATCTCCCGCACTTTATAGTTACACTCCGCCGATTCGTGATAAACAATAATGAATTGTAGACGAAATAGAACGAACAAAAGGTCTATACGTGTCATATTAAAATTAACGTTGTTTAGATAATAATGATTGGTAAACCCCTTAGCGTTTTACTTTATTCTGCTCGTATTGCAATTTTACAAGTCTGATGTTATTTCATTAAAAACCATTAACCGTTTTTATTTTATTATAAGGTGACGACAAATGTCTGGTTCGGTGTGAAACCAAAAAGCCGTGGACTGAACGGCACACGGAATTTCGATTTCAGCGTTTGTATTACTCGGTTATAGAACGACACTCGAACAATCGACAAACTCAGCTCGATGTGCTGGAAACTCGTTATTCCAGAAGTACAGGAAAGGTAATATTGCCGTTGCATATTTTACCATGTCATTTTAGTACATTTTTCTTATTCTGTAGGCGCGTACAGAAATAGGAGACCGATTTTATTTATTTATTTGTTATCTTGTTAAAATGATGGCTCATATTTAATGGTAAAACACGGTATAATTATGGCAGAATTATAGAAACTAGTGCAACTAAAACCATACAATTTTAGCTCAAATTCAATTTTTTTTTTTCGTCTTTCTTTAATCGGCGTTGATGTTTCTTTAAATATTATTAAAAATATCCTGCATTCAGTTTTATTTTACTATTTTTTTTTTTACTTAAGCATTGTTCTTTTGATTGAAACGTTATCGATTCGTATTATATTTACACAGCCGGGACAATAACTTTGCAATTTGAACACAATAATACACACGGACCTTAACAATTTAACATTTGTTTTTTTTTGTTTTGACATTTTTCAGCAAATTTTCTGTTGCTTGTCAATGCATTTTTTTCGAAATATCTAAGTCTTTCTCCGCAATTCCGCAAAATGATCTATTATTATTAGCCTTTCTTTTTGGTGGGATTATCGGACGTGGTCTCGTCGTTTCGTATGTTATCTTTTAATAATTATTTGATTAGCTAAAATAATTATAATATGCTGGCAGTTTTTTTTTTTTTGTTGAGTTAATTATATATACAGATTGCGTACCATTTTTTTTAGAAACGATGAAGATATGCGGATTGCACTGGGCTACGTGTTGGATACATTACGTTATGATTATAATTCAAAAATGGTTTATTTCGGCATAACTGCGCTTAAAAGATTCAAACATTGTCTAAAGGACCATCCGGAGTTTTGCTCGCGTGTTCGTGAAACCCCTTATTTTAAAAATATGCCAACACAACTAGGCAAGGTATGAGTTACGGTATTATTACTTTTGTAAAAAAAAAATGGTTTATAAAATGTATTAGATACATAATCTTCTTTATATTAAAAAAAATATATTATAACAAATTAACAAGATTATGGTATCATCTTTAGGTCTTTGGTATACATTAGCCAAGAATAAATGAATTTATACTGATGTTTGGTGACGTCAACATGAAAATCACATCAATTTTAGTTTTATGTTAATTCTCCTGTATTTTTTTCTTCGAAACCTTCATAAATGTTGATAATTGTTGTTTTTTGAATACTATGTTTGTTTTTCAATAAACATTGAAATATAATTGTTAAAAATGTATCATTTTCATAATATTATTATTATAACTTGTTGTTTTTCGAATACTTAGTTTTTATTTATTAATTTTCATTTTTTTTTATTTTTATTTATTTATTACAGAATAATTCCCACATTTGTATTTTGCGTTTAATTAAAAATTATTTTATTTCATTATTCACATTAGGGCCGCCGCACACGTCGGTCAATGAGTTGGTAACCGACTCGTTCTCTATTGAAATTTCTATTTTCAGTTTGTTTAACAACGGCAATTGTGTGACTTATAGTTCTAGGCAATTGCTATAAATATGTTCGTAAAAAAATAACTCGAAATTCAATAATAATTACGACCCGCTATCGTCCCGTTTCGCCGCGGCCGACCGACTCGTAGTTTGCCGAAACCCGGACAATCTGTTATTGTGGGGGCGGCCCATCGGCCTACAGCTGTACACACACACAGGGTAAAATTTTATAATCTGGGCGCGAAATGGAATTTCGGGGGTCGACGTTTCGGCTGCGGTTTTACCGGAAAACGGCGGTCACCGCGAACGCGAAAGACCGTCCCGTCAACACCCCGGGGCTACCGCGGCGAACGGCGGTCGGCGGTCAAGAACCCGAAAGATACTATAGACGACAGGCCGGGACGGGACCCCCGTCATTTTTGGCCGGCGGACCCGTGGCGTCCCGGCAGGGCCGTCGGCGGCGCGCCGCGGGAGATTTAAGGGTCGTAGTTCGGCGGCTGTCCGCCCGGGGCGCCGGCGCGATCTTAGCCCCGACGACGACGACGACGACGACGACGATGATGACGACGACGACGACGCCGCCGCCACCGTCACGCCGTGCGGTCGCCACGGGTTCGTTCAGTATACCGCCGCGACGCATCGCGAACACAACCCCCGCAGTCCGCGCCGAAGCGATTCGCCTAACCGCCGACAGACGATCGCGAAATTCACGCTAATATTTCGTTATTTTTTTCCGCGTGTCGTCGGCCTTGTTGTTTCGATAATTTTTTAAATTTCGCACATCCAAAACACTATAATCCCGCGAGACACACACACATACACACACATACATCATGAAGTGAACCGAATTCGGAAGTACGCTGCACCACCGTCGGCCCGCTCCATGGGACCGAGTCAAAAAACAGGTCAGTTATATTCATAATAAAAATACAACCGGTTTTTTGTCTACATTTTTTCCCTCCTCATCGTCAAATTTGTGTAGGCGTGTCTAGACGTTTTTCCGGCGTGGAGAAATGTCCATGGGAACCAACAGCCCGCGTAAATGTTGAAATCTGTTACGGTGACTTTACCCACGCGTATAATACTTTTTTTCAGAATGTTCTTCCCCCGGTTCTGAATTTAACGAAAAATTTAAAAATACGATTTTGTAGATAGGAGAAATTCCCAAAACAATTCCTAAGGCCTTGTTTCGAAATATATTTATCCGCGTGATCGCCCCCCTACCCCAATATTAACTCCCGGATTCCTCGTATGAATTAAATGTAATCACGACTTGCCGGTTCGACATTCGATGAGAAAACGATAAAAATATGATTTTTATAAAAACGTTCCTGCTCCTTACGATACAACCGCGGCTGTTTATCACATTTTCATAAAATATTACCGTCATTTTTTTTTTTTTTTTACTCTACCCACTACGTTAATTCGACTCGAGCAAAATCCAAACTTTTATAATATGTATAATTATAGGTTATTGTTACATTATCGCCGAGTAATTTTAATATTTTATACACGCTCGCGTTATGATCACATACGTATTATCTTCGAAACTTTAGTATTATACATGGTTTAGTTAAGGTTGGCCAAGCTTAACCTTATCTAGCCAGAGCTATTCTCTGTAAATAATTATAAGTACGTGTTCGGTAATTACAAACGGTTTTAATAAACTTTTATTGCGGTAATTATTATTGCATGCAAATCCGATATACCGCAGTGGCGGTGTCTTGTGACCGAATGAAAATTTTTGTACTTGCAAAAAAAAAAAAAAACGCAAGAGACTGCTCATGGGTGAGCCACCGTTGTAGGTACAAATTTCGGGTAGGTAACGGAGGCAAATTTAATTTACGATTTTATTTGACGAAAAGAAAGAAATCATTCTGTTAGGTAATGTCGGGTTAGAACTTATTAAAAATGTTTCGATAATTTAAATTTGACATTCGTATTAATTTGCAACTATAAAATAAATTACAATATTGGAAAACAGTGGGTACCTTATACGCAAAATGCCGCGATTTTCAATTATTTTCATAGGACCGTAAGAACAACTTATGACGAACGTTTCTTCTCGGTTTTTTCTATAATTATTTTTTTAAAAAAAAAACCACTAGACAATTCAAAGAAATCTTCTCCTCAATTCGATCACTAGACAACATTTGCTACCGGAAACCGTTTTTGAAGTTGACGATTGAAGTATTACATTTGGCGGTCAAATTGTTCACGGACGGAAAACATATAAATAAATAAAAGCACACATGACAGTAACGTATGTTTCTCGCTAAGAATATAGAAAAACAAATACAGACACATTTTCACCAGTTCCAATATATTGTGCCGCTGGCCACTTTACAAAGAAATAATCAGATAAAAATCAAATAAATGTAAGAAATATATATATGAAATATAATCGTACATATATATATATATATACATTACAAATAAATAAATATTGTGTAGAAAAGAAAAAAAACTCCCGGGGTATTATATAGTTTGTGTGTATCTACACATATATATATATATTTATTAATTTTTTAAATTTATTCGATGGCCGTCTTATAAAGTATTATTCCACAAAACAACTTAACGTTTTTTTTTTTTTTGGTTTTAAATAATCAGATTTTACAGAGGAACCTAAATCCACAAACATAAAATACATCGTTGTAAAAATTTTTTTTTTAAAACGATTACAAGTCCAACAATAATTTTAAATGTTGAATTTATATTTTTAATTAAAAGATGACCGTGTTCTCAATACGTATTATATTCTATGGTTTGGCGTAAAAATAATTTTAGATCTGTGCTTATTTTTATTTTTTTAGTTTTTTGGCCAATAACGGCTTTTCTGCCATAAATTTTATTCTGGTCATCGGGTCCTCAGGAGTAAATCATTTTCCGATGTTTCTTTTAGTTTTCCGTGGCATTCTTTTAAATGACGAATAATATCGGGAATATCTACGCATACGATGGTTTCTGTTTCTAGACGCAGTGCAAAAAAAAATTGTTTAATTATTCTAGCGTATTGTAATAGCTATTTGTTATTGTCGAGCTTGTATTATACGAACAAAAACGTTTTACTTTATTGTAATATTTTAAAATAATGTTTAAATTCGTAAGGGTATACAATATACAAATAAATATAATTTTCAATTTTAAGTTACCAAAACATTTTTAACCGTACCTCGCTCAGAATTGTTTTTCGTTTACAATGATTTATCGTTACTTTCCATGTCCAGCAGTGGAACACACCTATTGACCATAGGCTCTGATGCGAACAAATGTAAGTGTTTTAATTAGATAAATATAATTGCGACGTATTAAAAAAAAAGAAAAACGTGAATATTATGCAAAAAATTAAAGCGAGGTTCTGAAAAATTTTGTTTTCATTTTTTGTTTGTAAACTACCCGTATTTTTTTTTTTTTTTTTTTGCGGCCTTTATTAAGTTTACGTTTTTTATAATGATTTTGAAAATCTAATCTTATGCAAATATTCGTGTTTTAATAATATTTTTACAGTTTAATAAAATGAGAATATCTTTAAATATACTATTCGATTTCACTGAAAACAGTAGTACACTATATCCACGCATATATTATCTATGCCTTTTATGCAGTTTACTTAAATATGGCAGGGTTTCTTAGAGCCCCCCCAACTTTATATTTCGGGATTATTAATTTGCTTAGTTTCACTACAGATTATAAATAATCGTCTTGGCAAATCCATCTTCGACATCGTTGATTTAATACGAGAACAAATTTGTTTGAATTTTGTTTCAAGCATATAGCGAATTTGTAGAGAATTGTTGAAGAAAAATCAGCATATATCTGCACTTTTCAATCTGTGTGTACGTAATCACTTTTTCCAGGTCAAAGAACAACGTTGGAAAGTTCCAGTTTTTTGCAATCCATTTCTTATTAAACGCAAAAATACTAACGCAGTCCGATTTCTTTTTATACATTTTGTAAACAGTTTTCTAGAAACGACTTTATACTATTTTGGTCCCGTGCCCATGTTGAACGTCGAGTATAACTGCTACTGGAATTGATATTTACTATTTTGGTCATAACTATGGAAATAAAATTTGAACAAATTGGTCTTTTACGTTTTATTATTTACAGCGTGCGGCGAAATAGACAATGCAGGTTTGATAGGCTGTTAAAAAAATACGACTCAACTTACTGAAATGCGATTTATTTTGTTTTATTCGGTATATCATGCCGTTTAGTGCATAACGTTTTGAAAAAGACATCAGAAAGATGATGGCCCCTAGCAGTGAAACATTGAAGAAGGCGATTTTTTTTGCACATTTCGACGGGTTCAGCAGCGTTTTCTTCCCGAAATCGATATTCGAGTTCTTTCAAGGCGGGAGGCTGATTTTTAAAAACATTTTCTTTCGGGAAGAAGTCTTAAATGCTCAAATCGGGCGAGCGCGTGGGCAATTTAACGTCACCCATAAGAGAAACGAGGTGCGCAGGGAACTACTGTCGCAGTTTCGTCATTGAAACACGAGCTATATTTGTCGCTGTTCATCCTATTGAAATCAGATGTATCCCAAATATGCTTTTACACTGTATTCTTCAAATTTAGTGTTAAAAAATGTTTTCAACATAGGAAAATATTGTCCATTATCCTCAAAAAAAAAAAAAATGCCTAATTATTCTAAAATTGGAAATCGCTCACCATACAGTTAATTTTGGGTAGTAAAGAGGTCTCTCGTGTATTTGCTTTAGGTTAATTTCAACCCAGTACCAAAAAGTTGTTTATTCACCGCTTCACCGAGATGAAAGGAAACCTCGTCGCTAATGAAAAAAGTCGACCTCACATCGATCCCGATCAACATTTCTTGGGAGCAATTAACATTTCAAACATCGCCTTCATCGATGTATTGCTACTAGGGTTCAGCATATTTCTGATTTTATTTTCAAAACTTAATGCATTAAACGGAATGATGTACCGCGAATAATATAAAATAAATTTAATTTCTGTAAGTTATGTCGTATCGTTCACCGCACCTTTTTTTTTGGAAATTTCAAATTATTGAAAAATATTTTTTATAATTTGATACATTTGCACTCCGATTTCTTGAGCAAGAAGACTATAAATATTAGCGGTGAGCCGATATAAATATTATTTGATATCCGATATTCCGATATTTGAAATAGATAACTATGAGACGATATTGAAATTAACCGATATGTATGTTGAAAAATTTAGTTTTTTTTCATATTCCAGAGACGTCATTAACGTTTTTTTCTCAACATTTATCGACTCAAATATTGGTTTCCAAAAAAAAAAAAAAATAAAAATATTCCTATATATACGCCACTAATTTATATAATACTATTAAAACTCATACCACTCTTGTGTAATCAGTTAAATTAAACTAAGGAATATTACAAATAGATTTCATACTACTAGGTCATAGGTATTTACAATGAATCTCAAGAGATTTCCCGAGATTATCCGCAGATTTCCGAAATGATTATCAATCATTTGTACACTGATTTTCGTTATTTGCTCTGTGATGAAATAGGATAACATTTTTTTCTCTCGGTTTTCCGATAATATTTAAATGTATATTACCCCCCACCTGTCCGTAGAATACAGTATACCTAGTCGAATTAATTTAAGTCGTAAGATTCGTTGAAAAATGATGTTCCGGCCGAAATATCACGCGTAACCATTTGATTGAAACACATCACTGTACGTGGAATAATCAACAGAAAAAAAAAATAAAAATATTTTCTAAACACTTTTCGCACTCAACGAGGGTTGTCGTTAGTATTAAAAAACAATTTTCAAATGAGATACGTGTTAGGTGGGTTTTATCGCAAAAGAACCACAAGTGAAACTTGTATATATATATTAACCTTTATATTATCTTCATTAATAAATGAACAGGAAAAAAATATAAAGATAGAAAACCACCACCTCGTTCCCTGTCAATATTTTATTTAACCATATAGTCTTACGTAGTGTTTTTTTTTTTTTGTTCTTTTTTTGATAACACATGCATTTTTAATACGTCACATAAATACTATACGTATCCACGTATAATATAGTAGGTATAGGTATAGTTGCAATTACAAAAAGTTTTTCATCTTTTAAAACCGTCATTATAAGTATGCGGTTCGCCTTAGATTACAAAAGAGACCTAACCCCCCCCCCACACACACACACATGTACTCGACATTTTTCTTTAAAAAGGAATTCTTATAACAAATAGTTTTGCTGTAAATTGCACTAGCACACAACTTCTTTATTCCATCTATTATTCTTTATCTACTATATTTTTATGTTCACAAACTTCTATATAATATTATTATTACGTCCACCGTTTCTAATAGCATAGACGCGACGATGATGCCGGATCGCATATTGGGCCATAAATATAAAATATGACGAAAACACATTTACGACCGATATTATGAAAAAGGATTGAAAAAATAATAATACACCAGTATTATAGTTGTATAAAATAAACAATATACACTATAATAAAATTACAAGCGGATATTATTAGGTTAAAAAAAAAAAAAAAAATTTAATTTAACTTTTGCTTTTTTTGATATTTTAGATTCCGGGTTAACGAAAGAAACTATTATAATTACTACAGTGTTTTTCGTTATATTAATCAAGAACTATTTAAAAGATGATTCTAATATTTAGCTCTTAAACGTGGCATCTCAAAAAAAAAAAAAAAAAAAAATAGCAGGCCCACCACAGTTCTCTCAAGCTCTGCTCAAAAGCAGCTATCTGTTTTTTTTTTTTAAATGTAATCAAATTTTATACTATTCATTTTTAGCCTCTTAAATTTTTTTTTTAAATTACCTCTTCAAACATATCGAATAAAACACGAATTGTATTGCATCGGTCTAACATATCATACCGAAACATCTGTATTTATTATTTTATTATAAACAAGTTTTAAGTGTTCCTACAATTTCATACACGAGTACCTATCCCGGTTCTTTTACAGAAATAATAATCATAATATATCAATATTGTAAAATCGATTGTAGTAATTTAGTGAATTGTAATATTACATTTTAAATTCTTATTTTATGATATAATAATGTTTACGACTGATATTGGGTATTTATATAAAACATATTTATGAGTTTTTTTTTTTATTATTATTCTTTACATACGTATACTTCGACATATTTATAAAACAAATAAACTCTGATGTAAAAAAGCAGTCACGTACTTTCTCCACCGAATTCACTCGCATCATTCACTCACCAGTATTCAAATATTGACAATAATAACACTGACCTAACCAAAATTAATTAGTGTTCTTCAATGCGCGTCTAGTTTAATATTTTGTGAAAACGTCAGATCTCCATGGTAATTTTTATCGGAGTTACAACAAAAAGAAAAAAAAAAATCGTAAAGAATGTAACGATTTCCGCCGTAAATGGTAAATCGTTCCCTTTTTTTTCCAATTGTTAAAGTAACTATAAAAAAAAAAAAAAAAAAATCACTCATGGTTTTTAGAAAAGAACAGAGAAAAAAATCACACATGCATCATAGTATAACCAATTAAATATCTCAGAATCTAAAATACTTATAGAATTTAATGATTTTAAACATATTTTCATTTTAATCCGGTGTAAATTTCAAGCAGAAGTCGACATCAGTTTAGTCAAACGAATTTTCAGTCATTAACTACAGACTGTGATAAACTATTTTTTTTTTATTATAAATTGTAATATTTATTTTATACATACGGGAATAATGCAATTGTTTCCGGAGCTACAACCCGAGACTCGAGGAGTTCATCCCTCGTGATAACTGAAAAGAAAAAAAATCCATGAAAACATTTTTGCCCTCTGACCTCCTAGACATGGTATTGCATAATAAATCGAAGGTTATTTTCGATTTAGTTTCGACATGAGCTCGCAAAACGTTCAAATGGAAGTGACCGAAGTCTCCCAGACGAGACAATATTGAACAATATTTAAACTTAATCAGCCGTACGTAGGAAGAACTGTCCCGAAACTTATTTCGAATAATGTTTACCGTTTATAATTTTGTTTGGTTGTTTCGGTTTGTTTAAAAAAAAAAAAAATGTTCTTTGAATTAAAATCCCACAATTTATTCGTTGTACTTTACAATATTATTTAGTAAACCAATCAAGGCCCCTACAGTAGGTTTTCCAAATATTCTCCAATTGTTACGAAATTGAAAACTATTTCTTATCATTTAATGATAAGACTTTTCCACCGATCAATTGACAGATATTCATTTAAGGATAAGGTGTACGGCAGATTTTATGTTACGTAAAGTAGCTATAAGCCTGATAAAAATATTGGTACTTACAGTTGTTCGATTTTAATAAATGAATCAATAAACGATATTGCATCGGTCGGAGCACTTTTACAATTTTATCAAATTTTTAACAAGAATAAAACGTTTGTGATTTGTATAGATTTGTGAATAATTTAATTGAATAACGTTAAAATGAAAAATATGTTTCGATCGATGTAAAGTAAACTTTTTAATAATCCGTTTACAATTTTATACTTTTAAAATTGCACCACACGACGATTAGGTATTTTTGACGAAAACTTCATGGAGTTTGCAGTGTCCTCAAAACGCTTGTACTGTCCGTCTCTTATAACGGCAATAAAAATTCGAAAGAAATTTATTCTAATTAAAATTTAAAATAGTTTCGATATTTTTCGGAAACTTTTTTTGAAATTTATAATTATGTATTCGGTTAATATGCTTATACAACAATTTACATTTAGACTACGTACAAATTAGATTTAATACGACTATATTCGTACATTATAAATGTTATAGTATAGTAATTAGTTATTATTATGCTTTAGCTAAAGTTTTTTAATTTGGCATTTTATCAAATTTAACCGCTAAACTAGTATATTATTAAAGTTTAGCTAAAATGTGTTTTTTTTTTGTTTTTTTGTTTTTGTTGAATACAAAATTTCTCTGTTAATAAAAATTCTTTTATTTTGTCATGTCGTATCTACAAAGACGTAGATGTTCCGCATGACGTAATTTTATTTGAAATTTTTTTTTCTAGATTCTCAAAAGTTATCGCGATTATTAAAGAAAAAAAATAGAAACCGATACATTGGTTTTATATATCTGACTTTGGGTTACATTGGCTACACGAAAAAAAAAAATACCTACGACCAATACTATAACCATACCAGTTTCACTTGAAATCGTTTCTTGTTTTCTATGATTTATCGTTGTTTTCTGTATATTATGCATAGAATCACTCTTTATCCTATTCCTTCCAAATCTCCCGCCTATCCGTTGAACGCGAATTACTTCACTGAATCTTTTGTTAATAAATTAGTATAAAAAAAAAAAAAAAAAAAAAAAATTAAAATAAAAACCATATCAAATAAACGTGGTCCATTTAAATCTTACTTATTATTTCCAACGCAGTTTATTATTTATCGCGCCGTTGTGTTTTATTAATAATACCACTAAACTAAGTACTAACTGTCTTCAATTATTTCTGTAGTGGTAGCCGCTTTAACGGAATATATATTCCAAACAGTCAAGTCCGACGAAATATTTAAATTACTTAAGATTATTTTAAAGTAACTCGAGCCCTTCACGCCTACAGACTTTCTTTCGTTATAATTTTCAAAACTTGATGATTCTCCATTCCCTATTAATTATTTTACTTTTTTACGGAACAAAACAAATCAATAACGATTGGCATTCTTGCGGGAAAATTAAATGTCAGCATATAACACCGATCGTTTATTTTATATTGACTTTGTCATTTTGAAGTTGAATTATGCAAATCGATAGATTGCAAATTGTAGACAAATGTTAAAAGCGATTTTTTTTTTTTTGAACGATAGAATTGTTTCGCATTTTGCGGTTTATCTTTATTATTATCTTGTTTAACTAACTATATTTTGTTATTAATATAGTTTTTGACTTTATTACGCAACTAGTATGTTTTTAGCGAGCTTTGTCATTATTAATGTTGTTTTAAATTCGAATTTTCTATCATAGTTTTACAATAACCTGTGAGTAATGAGTATGGGGTTTTATTTTTTTTTGGTTTATAAACTTTGTTTGGGCTCTAATGCCGGAAAAAAAAAAATACATATTTTACGCGGATCGAAGTGTCAATTTCCCCCCACCCCCCTGTTTGATGCTTTTAAATTGCTACGAAAAACTGAATAAATTGACTGACGTCATACGACTTATTTGCATGATATGAGTCATTTTTTTAAATATAAAATTAAATACGAGATATAATAATAATTCGTGAAATATTATACGTAACTCAACTTCGTGTTATACAGTCTTTCTAATATCTGTCGAATTAGTAATCATAGATATTCACGTTTACACTTTTATTTTATTTTATATATTTAACAAGAGGACACGTCAATGCAATTATTGTCGAATATTATAAATTCCTAATATCGCGGTAATGCGGAAGAATTTTGTAAAAGTATTTATTTATTTTTTTTTTTTCTTAAAATTCCCAATATTTCTCATAATCAAATAGATCGTCAGAATTGTCAGAGAACATTTATCGATTTCGTTTTTTTGTTCTGAGTTTAGTTTACTGACACTCTAGTGAGGATTTGTCACCGAACACTTATATAACCTGCAATTTTCTAGACCCCGTATAATCTCGTAACTATTATTACATTTTCGAGCGGTTTTTAAATTATCAACAACAATTTTAAATTCTCGATTTTTAAATAAAAAACGCTCGAGCATCTATATACGATCGATTCTAAGCGTAGATTGGAATAAAACGGTTTTACTATGGTGTATGGTTTTCAATTTGTGTGTCTTTTAACAACTTTTCTCGCCAGGAAAATCGGTAACATTCACGCAAAAACGGTTTTCCGTTATTTTGTTTATTTTTGTTTTAATTCAGTTAGAAAAAAGCGTAGGCACTTGAAATTTCCACCTATCACATATGTTGCCTATCACTTTCTAGACGAGGTAAAATTGACTACAATTTCTGGCAATTGTTGAGCTATTTGTATAGCCATTTTCTAAGTTTTTATTTTGTTTCGGTGATCAAATTTTATTGGCTTTTTAAAATACTCGATAATTTGATACGAGATTCATCACGAGTTAGAAGTTATATTTAATGGCGGAAAAGAAAAAGAGTTTTTTATTTTTTCTAATAAGCGTTTAAAGCGTCAATTTTGACGGAAATCGTCGTAAAATCGCGTCATTTTTTAAAAAAAAAAAACACGATTAACCGATCTTTGGTCAAAACCGTTTATTCCGTTGATTAGTTTAGGTTAGGTTTATCGATGCGTATGGATCATAGTTTTCTATTCATATATCTAAATAAACGTGATTCTACTTTCAACAGCATTTTTTTGAAACGGCTAATCTCAGGCACTACGTGACAGATTTGGCTGATTTTTTTTTTCCTATGTTCGTAATTGTTAATACTAGGTTTTTACGAAAGAAAAATGTTTGGTAAATTCATCGGACAGGTCGGAATTTAGGAGCCTCTTTTTTGGAAAAAAAAATAAAGCATCTGTTGATTAACCAAAATAATAATACAGAACGAATTCGGCGAGTTTGGTTACCGTAGTCACCAAAGGCGTAACGTCAAATCGGTAATTATTCTCAACAAAATATATAAATTAAGGTAATGATCAATTTACATTTAGTTTAGACTCTCGAAATGAAGTGAAGCAACCGATTCCGATTGATATATACATAGACCGGACAATTCATACCATACCAATTTAGTTCTGTTTTCCCGTAAAATTATGCTTTTCAATTACCATAAATAAGGCGCGGCACAAAGTGTGTCATATAACCGAATGAATCTTATTGGTGAAGCGGGGGAAATAAATGAAAAAAACACAATACTTATGAATTTTATTTTATTACATATCTCGCTTTTATTTTAATCTACTTTAATACATACATTTTACATATATGTGAATGAATAAATGAACAAATTATGATTAAAAAAAATTGTAATTATATTATTAATATAAAATTATGTAAACTACGTATGTAAATACTAATTGTCTATGAAAATAATTTGTAATTCTGGTTTGTTTTGAGTTACGTTCAAATATTCCGGAAATATACTGCCCGTATTCATATTGTACATAAAAATTATTACTTCGGCTTCTACTAAACAGCTCTCCTTAACACGGCCAGAGCCTCTAGAAATTCTTTTTTTTTTTTTTTTTTAGTGGGCTGTTTAACCTCATCACTCTCGTCATCATCCACCTTCATTGTTGCCGGTTGCTTCATTTTCGATAGACCGACAAATTTGACACCCAAATTTATTCTACCCAATACCGAGTGTGCAATGTTCAGTTTACAACACTCGCCACACGTTGTCGCATCTTAGGTAGGCCGTCCATTCTTTTCTAAAATGCCCATTTTGTCACTCAATTCAAGAGCACGTCACGTTAGATTAGCACTCATGTTGACATCAAAAAAAAAAAAAAAAATGATTGCCTCGAAATTCGTACGAAGACTGAACGACGATTTTACATTGTAACAACGATTATTCCGTTATCGATTACGATAGCTGTGCCAGGTATTCGGGAGTGTATTCATAAATCACATTACAATCACGATAATTGCGATAAATGTGAAATGTGATAATATTTGTTGCACACGTACAACGAATAAAGCGTGAATCGTAACCGGTATTAAACAAACAAAAATTTTTGAATACAAATGTTTATTTATTATCAATTCAATTCAAATTTTTTTTTTTTTTATGAAATTTGAGTATTATAACCAAATTTTTTTATAATGTACTCGGCCACGTCCGGACCGTTGCAGACGATATTGAGTCTATTATTGGAACCTCAGATCCGGGAGTGTTGTCAGCGGCATCCACCGGTATATTTATATATATATATAAAACGCGGGCCATTTTGCAAGAAGTGTTTCGTATTTTACACTCGGGCGAAGCCGGGCAATTCAGCCGGTTATAATCTAAAACCGTATCATTTTCCCGTCGTCGTTATAGTATCATTACCGCGGAGATATTTCTTGTTCCTAAGCCACCGCCGCCGTGACCATTGACGCAAACAAAAGGTATTGCCGGACAAATTTAAAAACGCAAAACCCGAACGCCGTCGAACGCGCCGAAAACCGTTGGACGTTGATGCGCGCGTGGCCGGGAAACGGCACTGTAAAATACGGTCAATATTATTATTACTGTTATTATTATAATTATTTTTATTACTATGCGACACACGTAGGAGACGTAAAATTATAAATCAGATGCCGGGCTAATGAATTTATTATTCTCCGCGAAGACACGACAGTGTATAGTCCCGCGGTACGGTTCTCGTTAAGGGGCTCGTATTGTTCTCGGCCCGGGTTTGCCGTCGGCTCTAAGGCAGACTCGTAAAGTATTCGAATTGAACTATTTAAACGGAAATATACCCAACAATGTACGGATGTACTACGTATTTATATATTTTTTTTTTTTTTTCCAAAATACGTTTACGGAAATTACGGAGCGATGCGTGTTCGCAAATATTCCCATAAAATATCTGTAATCGACATCGAATACTTGTTACAAATACTTTTGCGGTTATTACAATTTGTTCCATATTGTTTTCAATCGCATTCGCACCGCGTTCAATTACGTTAAAATGGACTCGAAATTGTAAATTGCCCTAGTCAATACTAACCGGTGTAGTAAAATAAATATAACCTTTTTCACTACAACTATACATATGTATATATAAAAAACAAAGTATTTGAATGTTTTTATAAATCCTTTTCAATAGCGATTGTGTTCGACTCAAATATTTTTCCGTTTTCTAGCAAAGTACTCAGATACATTAAAAAACAATTCTTGAGTTTGTACGTTGAAACCCGTTTAAAAATTATATTTTACAAGTCCGGCTGTACGTATAATTATACCGACATCGTGTTTACGCAGTCTGTGTATACAAAGCGAGTAATTTTCGTCGATATAGTAAAATCGCCTGTAATACAATTAAAACGGGACAATATTCCGTAGGGTACCGCGGACGCGTTAAAAAAAAAAAAAAAATTGTTTGTAATGTTGTTGCAATCGTGGAAACAATTTTCGGAACAGTCGAAATGGTTTGAAGAGAAATGATTAATTGACTTGTTCCCAGTGCACTATAAAGACGTATTTAACTACACCGCGTACGTGTGCGTATTCTGCGTTTCTGCCAGCGCATCGTTTTCAAAACTCGAAAGTATTTGAAACAAATCGAAAACAAGCAGTACACGAGTCACCCTTAACCGGACTCGTGATACCGGCGTCGGTGTAAATTATATTTTAAAGATTTTGTCATCCGAAAATTCTCCGCTGAAACCGATAACAAAAAAAACAAAAACCACACTTTTTATTTGTTTTTGTGCATACGCGTTTCTATCACTGGACGTCATCGGCGAGCCGTCCTAAAACGGAATTACATGAAAATGATCGTTATGAGTTTTTTTTTTTCGGGGTTTTGTCGATTATGTAGAAATACGCATACCCCATCGAGGGACTTTTCCGCTCGGATCGTCGTCTTGGCCCGCGTATATTAACGCGAAATAAATAATCGAATTGCGTCCGTTTTGCACGCGGGTGTTTCGATCCGCATCGATCCAACGGCGGCGGGAGTGGGCTTGATGTGTCTCGTTCTGTATTTTCACCAATAAAATGCGGAGACGTGGTCGTTTTCGAATCGGTATACGTCTATTCGCGTTGGCCCGATCTTCGCTAATTTTTCGGTTCGTTATGTGTCACTTCGCGAAACCCTAGATAAGAAATCGGTAAAAAATAAACACGCACAAACGAACAATCGAACGGCTTATTTCGGGAACCGCACCAATGCGAAATAAAAAAAAAAACGATTGTTTTGCGTTTAATTGTTAGTTACGGGAAATCGTCGTCACGGCCGGATTATTACAACGCGAATCCTTCCGTTCCAAACAATTGACAGTTATAGTTTCCCGATCTCTTATCCGCGTCTCAGGAAATCATTTTGGGAGCGAGACCGTTTTTATCGGTCGCCTTAAAATGCGAAACAGCGGACATTCGCCGGGTTCTCGATGAGTGCGATTCAATTATACCGGCATAATATTATTATAATGTCGAGAGAAAAAAATAAAAAAAAACACCGGATTTCGCGTTTATCCGTCCGATTTTCAATGTCGAAACGCGCGTTCTTGTCGTCACACTACGGCCGGCTTGTGAGTTACGCGCGCACGCCAGCGGGTATTGTACACGTTTCGGTGTCACGTGTTATTTATTTTACGTATACATTTATATTCCTTTTTTTCCTTCTTTTTTTTTCACCCCACTCGTATTTTTCTGCTTTTCATCCGTACACTTCGTGTACCTATACATATATATATATATATATATATGTATGCGCGCGGAGCCGTCGTATTATCCGACCTCTGCGCGGAGACATTTGTATCAGCTGTAACGGTGAAAGAAGCTTAAAAAAAGAAAAAAAAGGAGGGATTATAGGGAACGGGGTGAGTGCGGAAAAATTGCGGGAATGTAACGATAATATTGGATCGGACAGCTAACAATGGCGAAACGAATACGATCCGTTCGTGCTCGCAATTCCGATATAATAATATATATTATTCTATTATAAATATATATATATATATATATTTTTATTTTTTTTATTTTTATTCCTGATGGTACAAAACCGCAAAAAGAAAAAAAAAAAAGGGGGCCTACTCTTATCTAAATATTTTCCGCGTTGTAAATCGATAATTTTATTTCGAGAGTATATTATTACGAATCGGTCGGTTTTTACGACAACGAATATATTTTTTTGCTCATTTTTATGTACTAGCCACGTTATCTGGGCGCTACTGCAATTGTTTACAGACGTATAGGTAAAAAAAATTACGAAACGCGTTCGGTAAAAAGCTTTAATTGAATTTTTATTTTTTTTTTCACGATATAAAATGCCTCGTGCCAATAAATTTTCATCAAGTCGAAATGATAAAGGATATAAAAGGTAAACGCTAAAGGTCTTACGTAGTTTTTTCGTCTCTCCCGTAACGTAGCTGTGTTCGACTAAAGCCTTTTTTCTTGAAAACCATCCAATAATTGTATTAGACAGACCACGAGGATTTTATAAATGGAAAGTGCAAGAAAACAAGAATGAATTGTAAATCGGACTTCGAGACGAACAAATAGTAAGGTTACTTATAGAGGTTTTAGATCGTAAACATTGAAATTGCTGAATGTCGAGAATTTGTCTAATGTTTTTTTTTTTTTTTTACATTTTTCTAACATTTTACATTTGATTTACCGATCTGCAATAAACAGTGCAGTTGGTGCTGGATATACGGATAGTTATTATTATTACTAAACAATAATGGAATAAATATAAATAAAAAGGGTAAAATAAAAATGTATTCAGTAATATAATACGTATCATTATTAAATAATAGTTTAGAAGAAACATTTGTTAAAAAAAAATAAATAAATGGATTATTAACATTTACAGTTATTTGATAAATAAATTACAGTAGGTACGAAAAAAATTACAACAATACAGTTAATATACGCGCACGTTATTTTACAATTACAAAAATAAATATTTACATACAAAACATTTAAAATCAATACTTTTACCTACAATGACATTTTTTTTTTTTTTTTTTTAAATTCCAATAGCATTGAATTGGATAAGGTTGATCTTAAGTAATCGACAAAAGACTGACCTAAAAATATTTTTTGGCATATTTAATCGACAAGTTGTACTAACCTGACGGACAGTGGATACGCGTAAAACCAATTGTATATTTTAATTATCAATCGATATGTTAAAAAAAAATAAAAAAATAAAAATATCTCTTGAAATAATAATTCATCATTTTCGCAAAAAGCGTAGTGAAAAAAAAAAAAAAAAAAATAAATTTAAAAATTACAAATCGTATTATTTATACTCATAATAATAATTTTTATGATCTAGTAAATGGCACTCGGGTTTCTCTTTGTTATTGTCATTAACTTATAGGTGTATTACAGTGACGGATCTAGGATTTTGTGTATTTTTTTGGTGTGATGTTGACGATAGGGGGTGAAAACAAAATCACGTTTTGTTACTCGTGTATGTTACGTCGTTATATTTTCCAAAAAAAAAAAAAAAATACTCAACCTAACCTAAGCGGTAAACCAATAGGAACGTAACTCTATCGGAATTACCATTTGCCAAACTGAGCAGTAAAAAAAAAAAAAAAATATACTATTAGGACTAAAGTATGATAAATCAATTTCGTTTTAATGGCCTTCACTGCGTCACGCTACCCATATTAATGATTTTTTTTTTAAACATTTTATTAGACCGTTTATTCATATGTTAGTGAAATATTCGACTTTCAACCACGACATTTTTTTCATAAACTCGGTCGCTAGGAAATAAACTCTAACAAATTCCAAACAAAGTCTTAAACAATCCTTAAATATCATCATGAGAAGTATTTGGGTCGAGTGTGTTATACATTTGGTGCCAACTTCACGAACGCGATATAAACAAGTGCTCCGTGTATCCGGGAGCGCGAGCAAACGACAAAGGACTTTACCGGCGGTACACATCCGGAAGTCTGGAGGTTTTCCGCCGTCGATTAGTGTTAGGTTTTTATTTTTTTTTTTTGTCCAATTTGTAGTCTAGAAAGTCGTTTTCCATACAAACGACATCGGAAAACCTTTATGTATACCTCTTCGTGTGACCTTCTAGTATATTATTTTATATGTTCATGATTCGACCGCGAATTATATCGGCGTAATATGTGACCGGGAGTCGAGTTTTCGGGAACTGATAAAACTTTCGCGTTGTTTAACCGCATACAACACCGCAGTCTATTCAAACCGTTTTCGATTAGCTCGAAATATACCGTTGGGCACGAGATATACGAATAGTTTTTACGGAAAAGGATTAATAAAAAATACAAAAAAAATAATATTTATCGATATATTCAATACGCGCGCGTAGCTATATTGCATACACAAGGCGCCGTGTTAGTATAACTTTCGATTTGAAATAAGATTTGCAGTGGCAATGTTACTAAATATGATATTAATTATAACTTTTTTTTTTTTTTTTTTTTAAAATTGCCCCGTTCAAACGAAATATTTGTTCAATATTTTAATTAAAATGCAGTACGTATTTTATTGAATAATTTACGTTTCGTCAAAACAATAATTATTACATATAAATACAAATGTTTAACTGTACAATTACCGGATACTATTTGTATATTTAAACGAAAATAAAATATATTCTAGCGATAATTGTAATTGTAATTAAACGTAAAAGGAAAATTCCTCCCGGCTGTTGCGGGGGGGGGAGGATATTTTTCTTAAAGGAAATGAAAAAAATCGGTTTCAAAACATGAAAACTCTGCGTAATGTAAAACGGTTATTTGTAGAAACGGCCACGAACGTACATGATAATAATTTACAAATAGCGATTAAAACGATATCGACGGCCGGTCGGCAAACCGAGCGTATTCGCTTTGACATCGCATTGTCCGTCTGTATTGTGAATATTGTACGCGTTTCGGGAACGGTATAAAATTTGATGAAACGAGAACGATAGGGTCCGGGCGATGGTTTTAATTCGCGCACAAAGGTTAGGTATTTACGATTATGTCGGTACCGTTGTTTAATGGGGCCGAAACGTACCCGTTTCGCCGGAATCAATTTACCCCGGACCGATTTCAGCAGGATATTCAAAACGATAGTAACAACGGTATAATTTAACGGTAAAAAAAAAAAAAAAAAAACCCCGTCGTTTATGCCAATCGTACGTAGTACCAATATTAACGGGCACGCCTGGTGCGGATAATTCGCGGTGAAATCCGTTTTAACCGACCGGCATCGACCGAGCCTAGACTCCGCGAGCGATCCTACGCAAATGTCCACCAGTAATATCTGGCGGCCGCGCCCGCATACCTACGGCGGAAATAACGTATCGGTTCACCCGTAAACTATTTGTTTTTAGTTTGGTTTTTCCTTTTCCTCCCGTCTCCCCAGCCACGAATCGAACGATAATACGAAAAATATACGAAATCGTAAACTAAAAATATTAATATTTTATCGGCTCGTTAGCGGCCACTGGAGCCTTAACGAATTTTTTTTTTCGGCTCTGGTTCCGGTTCGGTCCCTAAAAATTCAAAAACAATCGGTTACGGCTCTTTATTAATAAAAAGTTCCGGTTCCGGTTAATAACGGTTGTTAAAAATCCGCAGTTTCGAATAGCCTCGCCCTTTGCTAATTAGGATTGTTTTTTTTTTTTTATAATAAAACTACCGATAAAATAATTTTATAAAACATAATGAGGCTGTTCACCTTTTGATTATTATGGTTTTCTTTTTTTTTCTTTTTTTGTAGTAATAGTAAAACAACAAACGAAATAATGTACGAAAAATAAGACAACGTACAATATAAAAACAATGGTACGTGCGACTGTGTTTCTGTGTGTTCAGTTGTTCATAGAACCGATAAGAACCCAAACTATTTGTATTTTATTTAAATGGTTCCGACTCCGGTTCTGGTTTCTTGAATCGAAAATATGGGTTCCAATAAAGGTTTCGGTTCTTAAATTACCACCGGGAACCAGTTCTTTCGGTTCCGGTACTCTTATCGCAGGGATTCGGCCATCTCGTTGTTCTAAATTTGATTTATTTATTTGTGTGGCATTGACAACGAAGTGTAGTGAATAATTCAAGTGGTTGTTCAAAAGGGGAACAACATATTGGATGAAAAAAAAAAAATATAAATTAGTAATAATCAGTCGATTATCGAAACGAGCAATAGTATAGGCAATTACAGGGTAATATCTAAGTTGTTCAACGGCTTCGGGGGCCGCGACGAAGATGTCCCCGAGTTCTCCGTTAAATATTCACGTACGCATCGGTCTTGAGGTGCCCCACTCTTGTGGTATCTGTTGTACGTATTCGGTTAGGGCGGGTGGGATGGATACCGGAATGTTTGCCCGGTGGGTTCTCGGCGGGGGCAGAGTCGCGTAACCGTAATTCCTGCTATTCCTCTGTCCAAGCACTCGTCTGCGTTGTCTTGAGCAACCACGGTATTGCCGGACAGCCCGCGAAATATAAAAATAACGTGCATAATGCGTGACCTAGATGACGTGCCGCCGAGTGCCTTGGGCATATATTTTTATGGCGTACAGGCACGTCATAATAATATACGTTTAAAAAATACAAAACACTCGTTGGGGGCATTGGTGTCACGTCGTACGCACAACGGTTTCGGCGGGTACCCACGAAACGAACAATATTATTATTGTTATTATTATTATTATTATTTGTGTTCGGCAATGACGTGTTGTTGCGTTTAAAATGAATAATCGAATATTATTATTTTATACGGTCGCGAGACGCGGTCGGCGCGAAGACAAAACTATAGCGGCACGCGGTGGGTATGGCGAGAAACGCAAGAACGGATAGTGGGAATGGTATACGGATATGATCGTTAAGGCCAACAACAATAGACCGATGAAATAAATTATTATTGCTTAACCTTGTTTCGCCTGTGCGAAACACTCAATTTAACATTAACACGAATCGTTTTATGGATACTTATCGCATATACAGGTATACGGGGCATAGGTAGAAATATTGTTTTTTTTTTTTTTTTTTTTTTTTTTTTTTTAAACACACCTATTATTATCGATTCGGTTTTTATCGGTGATTGCGTTCGATTTCGACTGTCCCGAGCGTAGCCCAACGAACATACTCAGACGCAGCACGATTAAGACTGATTAAGATTTACCGAGGTAGGTGTGCGCGTTAATTCATCACGAAAACCACTTTTTCTCGTTGTGAAACTGCTCCGATGCTATCAAATAGTCTTTCAAAAAAAAAAAACATGTTAAATGATGCGGAATTTACGACCGGTGGGCATTTTATTTGAAAGTCTTCATAGTTCATATCTCTCGATACCTTTTTTTTTTTTTTTTTTCCTTTCGTTTTTTTTCCTCGGAAAAAAACATTTCCTATTACTGAAAACGTTCGAAATCGTTCGCGTCGTACCGTATAAAGTGCGTATATTTAAATATACACATAGGATTAACACCGGAAACGGACATACAAGGTCTGTTCAAAAAGTACCAGGATTTAAAATTAAATAATTACAAAAATGAAGTTACATATTATTTGAAGGTATATCTCTTTCAAAATACTCCCCTCCGGACGATATGCAGTGATCCCTGCGATCGTGACATTTTTCAAAAATCCTGTGCAACTGTTCCAAAATTAATGCTATGAGTTCTGTTGCCGCGTTCGCCTAAATGTCTTCTACATATTGAAATCGTTGTGTTTTAAGCGCAGATTATAGTCTTGGGAAAAGAAAAAATCACGTGGGGCCACGTGGTCTGGTGAACGGGGAGAGTCCGCGGGACCACGGCAATTTTTTTTATCAGCCAGATATTCACGAATCGACAGCGTTAAATGTGCCGGTGCACGAATTTGGCAGCGCGACCCTTCTCGTCTTTACATTTTCCTGTGAAATTCCATGACAAGAGACTCAATTGATATTCGCTTTGTTAACTCACGGACGGGGTTAATTTCGCATAGTTTCGCAAATTGTCACGACACTATCGTTTCTGGATGACGTCGACGGTCTTCCAGAACGTGTATCCTTCATCGGTTTGACCGCCGACTGTCCTTGAAACGTTTAAAACACTCGAAAGTCGTGGAACCACTTAACGAATCCATCCACAAAAGCGGTTTTAATAATTTTCGTTGCATAATTTTCACCAAGTTTCAAGCAAAACTTGTTAGTTAATTTCAGACGTGTCGAAAACGGCCAACGGACCCGACCGCGTACAATATTAAACCGAGATTTGATGGCGCCATGAGGTTTCGTTTAAGATATCCACATATTCGCGGGGAATACGTCTATTTACAATTTGAAACGTTATCGTGTGCGGATTGGCGTGTTAAGAACGTTTGTCCCGGTACATTTCGAACAGACCTCGTATAGACATCGACCGTACAGTGTCTCAATGGTGAAAAAGGAACGTGTTTCCGTAAGAATCGCGAATTTCCCGAACGTCCCGTCCCGTATGGCCGGCGACGCGACCGGGACGCGTGCGGGGTCGTACGATTTCGACAACTACAAAACGTCTCGTCGATCGATGGCTTCCTCCTGGTCGACGGCGGCGGTTCGTCTATCGTTCCGCGTTCGCATTTAGATTGCTTTAGACGGGCGGCGGCGACGGCGAGACGATTTGCGACCGGGCGCCGTAATGTCACGCGCGACACGCGACGTTCCGCCGTTATCGCCTAATGTTCGGCGATATCCTCCGGGCGCGGACGGCGCTAAATTACCGCGTCGTTCGCCCGGTACACCGCCGCCGTCTCGTCGCTTATCTAAAACGGTTTTCCGTCAAAAACGACGTCTCGTCCGACCGGTATTCCCGCGGACCGTTTCGCCAACACCGCCGTCTCGTACCGACGTTATATTTCGTACCTCGTATCCGTCCCGTCCGCGAAGCACGACAACAACAACAACAACAAAAAAAGACGAGATTTACGCGCACACGAAATCTAATCGTCTAAAGCATCGACACCGACTAGATCAATCGTAACCGGGTTTCAGTAGGAACTTGCACGTGCTTTTTTCATCCGACTGAATTCGTTCGGAAAACAGACGTAGAGATTAGATTGAAATTGACTCTGTCGGCTGCTAGGTGCGATTAATAAAAGTGTATTTTTACGTCCTGTCGGGATTCATTATGTGCGTAAAATATTATAGAAAAAACGAGTTTAAGTTACGTTTTGCAAATAAACCAGGGAAAACGGCTACTGAAAATCGACAATCAAATGTTATTGTTACCTTATGGGGATGAAACCGTGTATTGTGCTCGCGTTTTTGAATTATTCGTAACCGTTGTGATTGATGTACGTAAAAGACGTCCGTCAACAAGCCGCACGGAGAAAAAGATCCAAACGAATTCGTACAGCCATGTGAGGTAACCACCGTTTAATAATCTTGGATTTTGGTTATGAGTTCGAATCAGTTAAAACGATATAGACGGCTGATTTGGGCGTGAGAACAATTCGTTCCATAATTGCTCTCAGACGACTAAAAAGAAAATCGAAAACAGTCGACGATGTGCAGCAATTTTTGGCCGAACACGTAATGCCAGTTGTTTCTCAACTCCCCCCTTCCCGGTGTTGGCCAGACCTGGCTCCGTGTGATTTTTTTTTATTATTTATGCCCGAAGATGAAAATGACGCTTAAGGGTACGGTGTGGATGAAACGAAATATAACGCGACGGAGCGGCTACGGGGAGGAAATTCGAAACGTGACTTCCAGGGGTGTTTGTGGCAGGAACGTCCGAGGTATTCAGACAAGGAGCATGTTCCGAAGAATATCGAATGTGCAAATTACATTATCTAATAAATATGTGTATCGTTTGTGCAACATATTTTTTTTTTTTTTTTGTTCAGACATCGTACACGTACTTGTATAATACGCGGGCAATGTACGACTTCCGACGGTTTCCGCCGGACGCGGAATCGCATAAAACACGGGACTACACCGGACGCGACGACGACGACGAAAATGTCGACGACCGCGGGCCCGCGGTCGCGGCCATGTGTCGCGGTGGCGTAACGTGTTTTTCGCCCCTTTTTCCAGCCTCGCTTGTCACCCGCCTTTTCGCTGTAGTTAAACTAATGAATACGTTGTACGGCGTGCGTAACATAGCGGCTCCACAGCGGATACGCGCGTGCACGACGGAGACAAAAAAAAAAAAAAAAAAAAAAAAACCAAACGAAAAACAAAGAAAGCAAAAATAAATGAGCGGGGAAAATGGCGCGACGTGTGCGTACAGACACATAGGCAAATGGGAATTTATACGCCGCGGCGGAGATTTCCAGTTGGCGGATCGGCAACAGGAATACGCGACCGAGAAAAAGAAAAAAAAAATAAAAAACAAAAATAATCGTAAAAAAAAATAACACGGTGCACGTTTCTTACGCGACTGCACGCGGCTTTTGGCAAACAAAAATTCAATGATAAAAAATGAAAAAAAAAAAATCCCCGATGCGGATATACCCGGACCGATCGGCACCGCGCCGTTTTAATACTCGTATGATTATTATTTTTTTATTTTTTTTTTTTTAATATACCACGGTACCGCGGTTTTGTTAAAACCGTGTATAAAAAATATGTTTCCCGGCCTCCCAACCCACCATGTGTCTTACTTCGCGTTCCGTTCCATATCATTGAAGAACGACAAAAACGCGAATCTTCGAACCTTACCGAGCAATTCGAATCGTACATTTCGTTATATCAATTCCGTGGGTAGGTTTTAATTTTTTTTTTTTTTTTTTTTTTTATCGTGTCCTTATTAGATTTATTGTTAACGCGGCATATTATTTTTAAACACACAATTAATATTCGAATATCCCTCCGTGAGTTTCGTTTTGTTTTTTATCCTATACTCGTATGGCGTCTAATGATGATTTTAATATTAACCGTCCATTATTTTTCGTTAGTTTGTTGAAATGATTTTATAAGGTCAATTTTTCCGACCTGACGATAATTCTCGGCGATAATTTTTAAAGTAGGTTAATGCAACGTCAACATTTACTTATACTACAATGTTTTTAATTATAAACTCTATTATTTAATGTGTTTTTTTTAATTTTTATAACGGTACAACTTTTGAGATGTGTAAAAAGAATTTAAAAAAAAAACAAAATAAAAATGATACTACAAATGTGCGAGATGGCGTTCCCTTCGTTAATCGCGAACAGAATTAAAAATTCCGAAGTATGAACAACGACAACAACGCGAATCCTCGAATCCAACAGGGCCATTTCGAATCATATATTTTGTTATTTAGATTTTTTTTTTTATTTATAACCTCAGTAGAAAACTCAAGCCTTTTTGATTTGCATAACAACGCTATTTAAATATTGATCGTAATTATGATACGATTTCAAATGTACAATATACTTTATTTGTCGTGCATTTAAATTATATTTGATTGGAAAAAAAAAAATCTCCCGTCTCCCTGTGCAAAATCTAGCTAGGTTCATGTGCAGACTTATTGCCAATCGAGCCTCGATATAGTAAAATAGCGATCGGCAACGGGATATATTGATCCGGGTGGCTGTTGCGATGCGTTTCTCCAACACCCGGTGACGTATTGCCAAAGCGGTTACGGCAAAACGATTGGAAAGTTTACATCTTTAACAGAACAGACAAAACCGTATGCCCCCAATGAAAATCTGGCCGAAACGTCCCCCCAGAGACGATTCGTTCCCGAGAACCTAGGCAGAGCACTTTTTTTTTTTTTTTAATCCGGGACGAAACGTATAGGTGTCACGATAAATTACGTTTATTTGAATCGGCGGGGGGAAACCGTCGAAATTCTTAATGGTAATAGGCCGTTCGTGTGCGGATTGGCGGATTAGTGGATATTGAAAAGAGGCCGACCAATCGGAACGAATTGCCCGGCCTAACGCCGTCTTACCGTTACACGACATCGAACCATCGGCGTCGCCAAGAAAATCGTCTTCGCGGCGTAGAACCCATTAAAACGCCACCGTTAGCACAGGGTGCGGCGGAGCCGGCTGATGAGTTTCGAGGTGCTACAAATAACGGACATTAAAACTCGGAGAAAAACGGTTTGTTTTGTTAAAATAATTAGGAAATCCCATTTTTTTTTTTTTTTTTCAATTATGTTTGTGAAAATTGATATCGTCGATATGGCGGCCGTCTGCGACAATACATTGCTATAGGCAATCTCTGAAGTTTTGATAAGATTTTCGGCACGTTTCGACTGGTACGGCCGCGATTGATTCAGTGATTTTCTACGTCGGGTCATCTATCGTATGGGCGTGATGTTTGAAAATCCTATTCGTAAGCGACCGCCGGAGGAAAAATCGCACACGCTCAAATCGCGGGAGCGTGCCGGTCAGCCTACGTCACCGCTCAGTAAGACCAACCGCCCGGGGAACGTTTGCCGCAAACCAGCGGACGAAATTCGAGCTCCAAGAAATTCCAAGTCATGTTCTTCAGCCGTTTCCTCCAACCAGCACCTGCAAATGAGTTTCCGACACCAGAACATTCCCAAAGCGGCCGCGTGTTTCCGGGCAGAGCTACTTGGTGACCGCTCAACTGCCTCTCTAACCTACTGCACACTTTCGGTGGTTGTTACCCCGTTCCAGACGCTCCTCGTCCACGTCCGCTTATGGTGCTCGCAGACTTTTTTCGATTTTCGAATCCAAAATTTAATAGCGTTAACATCCGGGACAGATTCTCTGCGTGGAATGTGCCGGGATGTTGACGAGAATCCCGTTGCGTAGCAATCGCGGAATAATTATTTTCGAAATACGCGCGAACGACGAAACCTCGACGTACAGACCTGTCCGTGGACCATGAGATGACGACTAAGCACAGCATAACCGTGTAATTCAAAATGGACCACAAATACGGGCCTGATGTTTGCCCTATCGTAAACTAACGATTTCATTTGACTCGTCAGTCGGCTCTGCCGCACCCTGTATAACAGTAATAACAGTGATATGAACACTATACGTAAAGTGTTGCCGAAAGAATTTTTTAATTAAAACGCTCCGTACACATAATGCATACATACGGAAAATGATTATAAATATTCTCTGGGTCAACGGGTATTTACTATTTTTTTTTTTTTTTTTTTTTTTTTTTTTTTTAACGTACTCCGTTTTTAGCGCACAGTGTTCAAAAAGCTATATTCGGAGAGCGTGTAGTTGTAGTAGTAGTAATAGTAGTAGTCGAATTCGTTCGGTTAGTTATATTATAAAAAGCGTCTTCTACAAAAGTTTTCGTTGTATTCCGCGGACATTTTGATTAAAAAAAAAAAAAAAATAATAATAATAATAATAATAAAAACAGGTATGTACGTCGTACTATACTCCCGGGTCCTTATTGGAAATTCGCATCCGGTTTTTTTGTATTTTTATAAATATTTATTTATAAAGGACACGCCGTGCACGTCTATCGGATTAACTCCGATATAATTTACTATAATATAATAACGGGCAGGTTAGTTTGTTCACACGTACAGCGGAGTTTGTGCGAGACAAATAATAATTTAATTATACAAACCAAAAACGTAATTGGCGAAGGCGATAAAATTGCCCCGTTGTTACGTTTTTATTATTTTTAAATGATACATCGCTGTAATTTATTATTATTATTATTTGGAGAACTTTTTTAAAAGTGTAATTTGACGAGCGTGGAAAATGAAAAACAAAAAAAGAAAAAAAGAAAAAAATATGAACAAACAATGCAATTTGTATAACAACAACAATAATAATAAAACACTAATCCAATACAGGATGATACATATATATATAATTGTTTCAACTGTGATTACATTGTATATAAAAATATTTTACTTTTACCAAATAATTTTTAGATTTTTTTTTTTTTTTTTTAGCGTTGCGAAGGAGCAATTAGTTTAATTACTTAGATGTGTTTTTTATTTCGGTTATAAAAATAGCTCCGATTTGGTCGTTCCGTATACCTACCATGAATTATGCTAATTTTCCGCTCGACGCTACTGAATTTGAAACGATTTTCTAATTCCCGACACGTTTTGTAAACGATTTGATAAAAAAAAAAAAAAAAAAAAAAACTGACAAAGGATTTAACGGATACGTATATCAGTTTTGTTTCCGTTGATTTTTGGATTACTTTCGACTACCGAGGTAAATTACAACACACACCCTCTGACGATCCGACCGGATCCACCGGACTTTGTTCGGAATATTATTTCGATTACAACGATTGCTTTCAAGTATATTGACTTTGATATACTGTATTCTATTTTTTTTTTTTTTTTTAATTTCTATTCAACGGTTATTATTAATGTACCGTTTCCATCGTTCAACGTATTATTATTTATATTTGTAAATTTTAATTTATTTGTTTTTCTTTTTTCAATATTAAAATAGCGCAAACTCCTTATACAATCCGCTGTTAACACGGAATATTATTTTTCTAAAACAATAGACATTCAAATATCCCTCGTGCGAGTTTCGTTTATTTTTTTAACCCTTTTTTTTTTTTTTTTTTACGGTATTGAAGATTAATGGTTTTAATATAATTGTCCGATATTTTTCGTCAGGTTGTTAAATCAATTTTACGTAGATCCATCATTCAGATCTGATGGTTTTCTTGATGATGATGATTTTATTAAAAACATACAATGTTAAAAATTAACCTACACAGTAATTATATTAATTATAGATTTGATTGTTTAATACGTTTTTTTTTTTTTTTTTTTAATTTTATAAACGGTAAAACTTTTGAAATGTGAAAAAAGAATTTAAAAAAAACAAATATGATAATAAAAATGGGCTAAGTTCATTTTATACCGCATTACTTTGTCAATCGTGTAAACTGTTTATAATTTTACTATGCGGTCTGCCTTCATGTCTCCCTCATATTTTCGTTTTAAACGAATGTATTATCGAACTATCGAAAATTGCCATGTTTTTCAAGTAGGTATTTCCATTGGTAATTTTTCGTTTTATTTCAATTTCCGTATACTCATTAACATGAAAAAGGAATTCTTGTCGGTTATAAACCTACGCGTAAGTATATGTTATTATATTCTGGAGTCTTCAAAGCAATTACATTCAGTCATTGTATTATTATACACCGACGACTCTAAAAAAAAATAATACGAAATAAAAATAATGGAATATCGTGTTTTTTCTTAGGTAAGCGAATTTAATATTTTTAAAAAATAAAACCGACACGCCTGCACCGTGGCTGTCGACGGTTCTGAATTCTCGGTTTAATGAAGAAAAAACAAAAAAACGAAAACTTCGAGTCAAAAAACAACGTAGGTATACCGGAAAATGAAAAGTCAAAATGTCAAATAAAAAAAAGTTCACAATATTCTCTTCGTTAAAAGTGGTTCATTACTTCGCTGTTCATCGGGGTGTCCGCCAGTCAGGTGTTTATGCTCACTCTTGGTTTTTCGTTTCTTTTTATTATTTTTACACACCAAAACTAGCTGTCTAAAACGTTCTGATTCCGGTACCTACCGCACGTCCCAAATCGTAATTTTGTTTTTAATGACCTTTTTAATATTATATTTTTTCACTGATAGCGGACAAATTTAAATATATTTCACCCGTTGCCGAACGAGCTAACAAAATATATTTAAATTTATAATCCAGTCGAGTAGAGTGAGTTTTACGAATTATTTTGTGACTTATGATAGTTATCCTAACCTGTCTAAACATTATCGTTTATTTTCGTATTTTTTTTTTATTATGATGTTTCGTGTTCCGTTTGTGAAACATTACTCCAATCATCAACATCAAGGTTGGTTTCAGTAGAAAATTTCGTCTTTTTGGTATGTCGAAGATGTAAATTTTTTTTCCCCCCTTGTCGTTTTCTTAACAAAAGAAAATTCCGAATAACACTGGGAAAATCGAGATTATTTTATGTATCAATTCTGTTAATTTTGGTTTTTTTTTTTTTGTAGTATTAGTTATTTGTAAAACGAACATAGATATCTTTTGTCGTATATTTATTGTAGCACTTTCGAGATGCCCCTCAATTTTAAAAACATTTTGCTGTTTATTTTTTTATTCGTTTATGAAAATATTTGTAATATTCGTATTATTTTTGGTTTTTCATGGATAATAACAATGTCGTGATTTATTTTTATTATCGTTTCAAGTTCAAAATTATTTTTTAAAAATTCCGTTAACAAACACGAATCTTGTCGTGTGTTTTATAGTTTACAAGCTTATTAACACAACCGTAAATTTTAGTGCATTTAAAAGTTTTCAACCACACATTGCTCAGAGTCGTTTTTTATCTACGTTCCCGGAACGTATAAACTTTACTGTCCAATAAATCCCACCTTCTCAACTTCCCGCCTTCAAAAGCGGCCTATTTATGATATTCAATTATAACAATGATTGATATTGTCGAGTGTATAATACAATATTGTAAGAGGTACACAGGTATAATATCAACTTCCAATTCAAGACTGCATCAATTCAAAATAGTAAATTTGTTCAGGAGAGCGATTTGAAAATTCAACGAATTTATTTTACTCCACTAATAAAACGCGAAACGAATTAAGTTACGAATAAAATATTTAGTACGCACACAAACACACACGTAGGTCTTTTTTTTTTTTTTAATATTATCATTGTTACTAATATTATGTAAATACGCGAATTAATATAACGGGTCGTGGATCAGATATTGCAGTTTTCAGTTGAAATGTCGTCATTTCACAGCGCTCTAGCGATCAGTAAAAAATTGATCTTATATATTATTTCGTTGTTGAATTGAAATTACTACGGAGAACAGACGAAAAAAAAAAAAAAACCACACAATGATTTGCGATTGCTAACCGTTGTTCGATTTTTGTTGTTGCAGTCTTCTTCAACCGGATAGGATTATTATTTCGACCTGTCCAGTCGAAATAATAATTTTCCGTCTGTGTAATTCGCCGCATAGATAACGGACGAGTTCAATAATGTACGAATAAGTTTAAACTTTGCATAGTGTAATAAATATAAATACACATAAACCGTACGCGCCTTAAACCTACGCTATTCCTAATCCGAACCGCACGTGACGAATCACAGTGTGTCACCGTGACACACGGCATGTACGTTCGACTTGCACGTGACCTTCTCGAACGCGACTACTACTGCACTGCGCCGTACCCGAAATTTAAACGGATTGCGCCGACGTACCCGAAATTAAACGCACCGCGCGCCGGGAATTTAATTATCAAGTCCCGGGATATTATGAAACGGTCCGGCGGTGAAATTATATCGTAAAAATTTAATCCCGCCGCACCTCAGCCCGGCGGTTGTTTTCTTTTGTTGCCATACTATTCCGGTCTATTGGTCACAGTTCCAATATAGATTTTTTGTCGATTCCGGTCTAGGTGGATTTTGAATTATCTATAATATCTTCTCTAGATATTTCGCCGCCGCGTTATCTAGTCGTTTAACTTAGATAAAAAAAAAAAAAAAAAAAAAATGCCGCTCATCCGGATAGTAAACGATCCTGTATTATTGGTGTACTTTTTTCAAGGCACGCCCCATTTACCAGATAAACGTACGTTATGTTTAAGCACCCAAATTAAGCGGTTTTCAAACACTCCGCCAATATTGAATTTGAATAGTTTCTAACGTACTTATACTTGAAATATTTATAATATCTCGTGGTAATGGATTTAAAACGCTAATAAAATATTTATATTCCTTGTTTTATTGTTATTTCTTTTGGAGATATTTCCGGATTTTTTTCATTATTTATTTATTATCTATTGTTCATTTTATCAATTATAGAATGACAGTACCTGAATTGCAACCAATAATGTAACAGGATATATTTTATCATAGCACAGTCCAAACTGCTGGGTTTAGAAACAGGCAATTTCGTACAGAGTTTCCTTATTGGACGTAGGCAACGATTGAGAAAGATTGTTTTTTTGAAAAATGAAAAGAAATGAAAAATTCGATTAATTACTCAAAATTATAACTCAATTATCAAACAAATAGCTAAACGTGTGTATGTCCGATTACGGAATGGCACACCCTGTGGTGTTGGAAAGAAGTGCTTAAGTTGAACATATAATTATCGGAAGGACGGAGTTACATAAGTTAATAGTGGACAATTTCGGTTTTCGTATATAGTTGTAAAACTGAATGCCCTGTAGATAGTAAACTTGCTTTCGGCGAGTACAGAAATCGTAAAATTTCGAGGGAAATTCATATCGTACTTTTAAGTTGGTTAATAGGAATAGTTAAACAATAAGAATTGTTAAAAAAAATCCGTTATCATTTCTGACTGGTTGGCAGTATTATAGTGTTTTTTATCTACATCACTATCCATACACCCCGCAGAGAATGCATTAAGCAACTGTACGCGGACGTAGTTGGCCAGCTAGCAATTTTGATTAGGTTAAAAATTAAATATTTTTAATTTGATTTGTTCTAGCGTAACCATTACGATTTGTACAAATGCCATTATGTAAAAACAAACCATTATTAACAATATGACTCATGGGCAAATTAATATGTAAAGAAAAAAAATAAAAAATTAATCGTAAATACTCTTGAAAAGTGTTTGTACAATAATGTTTGTTAAGTGAAGAGTTGGCACTCTAATACGTTTACTAAATACATTTTAAAATGATAAATATATTTGTACTCAAAGTGTATCTTTTACAATTATGAGTCCGCCTCCTCCGGTAAAAATATACAAAAATATTTTTAACTACTCAAATTGGTCCGGAGATAAAAAATATACTGCGACACTGGGTTTTTTTTTCATTACGGAGGTTTTTTTTTATTCCTATTTCTATATTATATGATATTTTTTTTTTTTTTTTTTTGTCCATTCACGTAGTCGACGATCGACTTGCACCTCGTTAATCTCCCGGGAGATTCGAGAGATCGAAAACCATCGTAAACGCCTTCTGCAACGTCCGGACGTTGCAGGAGGCGTTTACGATGGTTTTGACCCAAAGGAATCAAAAACCCGGACGTCGCATACCACTTTTCTTGGTCAGTGAAAGCTCATCCAAATCGTTAACACTCGTGTCGTCTTAAAAGACGCAGATTATCAAAAGACGCCGTTTTTTTCGTCGAGTCGGATTTTATTCAAACAACTTTTCTATAAACTCCTGGTGGTTTTTCAAAAAGATTATTAAACGGGAGTCAGATAACATAATTATCATGAAGCCGGTTGAAACAAAAACTATATTTCAATTTCTATACGGGAGCTCACGCGGTTTGATAATTTGAAAATAATAGACGTACAAGAAATTATATGATTATTAATTATTATTTGATACAATTACGTCCTAAATTGTTCTATACTTTTTTTGCTAAGCGCTAACTGTATATAACTTCAGTATAATGTTCAAACAAATAACGAAACTACTATTTTTGGTTATTTTTTAAATCGCCACGGGAAGGGGGATAATGCAGTAACGTCTTTAGGATTTTGTCTTAGGGGAGATGTGTATTTATCCGGAGGTTATTGGCCCCGATCTCACTTTACCCTCTAATTTTTTTTAAATTATAATAACAAACAACCATTATAATTTGTATAGTGTTCGAAATACGTTACCGAAATTCAACCTTTGTTATCGTATTTTAATTATAATAAGCACAATTCACTCCGTTTAAAAAAAAAAATTCTAACGTATATTTTACTGAATCAATGGACATAATGTTTATGTCCTTGTAACGCAAAATAGTTTAAAAAATAATCAAAGGGGTAGTCCATCCCTCATAACCTCCCCACGGACAAGTTTAACCAAAATCACTTTTTTATAACAATGAAAATATGGACTGCCCTAGTATACTGTTCTATAATTTGCACATTATAGTCGTAATTTTGTATATTGTTGAGTTAAAATGTTTAAAAAAAAAAAGGAAAAAAAAAACACATTATTCAGTATTAATTCGTATTATATCGAACAGTGCATAATTTGTATGGATCCTCAAACGTAAAAAAAACATTAGCTCTTACTTGCTAGTGTTACTGCTTTCGTAAGGCATAATAAATTATGGACAAAAATTGATTTCATCCAGTTTTTTTCATGAAAGTTATCTATTTTGCCGACATTGCCAAGGAACAAACCGCACGAATATTGATCGGACATATAAAATAAAAAGAACTGTACGGTTTTATCTATTTAGAATAATTTAAATCCGCTGTATTATAGACGTAAAATATAACACGGTAAAAAAAATCACGTAACGTCAACTTCACGTTATTATTTTAACACAACGGTACATTATTTACGGGGATTTTGATAAATTCTTTAGTTAAAACGTGTTTGGTAATATCTGAAATTCGTTTCAATAAATATTTATATTAAATATTTAATCAATTATTAACTAGAAATTAAATAAATAATAATAAAAAAAAGGAAAATCAAGAGTTCGTGGATTTTACGAATTTTCACATAAACCACTGATGAAAATAAATTACAACATTTTGGTTTACGTTAAACCCTCAAAAACGATGCAAACAATTCAACAATTTCCTGAATGTTTTGAAAATTGTACCACGTCAATAAATTGCTAATATTCCGTGAAAGTTTCAAATGTCTACATTTTCCAAATTTTTTAGTTTCTGTATATTTGGATTCTCGAAAATGCTCGGAAATTCGATACAAGGTGAATATAATTATGCGTCTATAAATATATATAGAATGTCTGTAGGCATAATTTTATTTTATAAGCGTTTAATTATTCGTTCAAAAATCGTATAAACAACGGCATTTCGCGTATTTTGAGCAGTAGCCTTTTTTTTTAAATATTTGAATAAAAAAATATAAAAGTTTTGTTTGTTTTTCGCGATGTTCCCGAAGAATTGAAATATGATAAAAAAAATGTCGCAATAATTTCTCTTAGACGCGCGCCACGGTTCGGTGGGGTCATTGAAAAAAAAAATCACACTGCGCAGGGCTCCACTATGCTGTTCATTAATAAACGAAACCATCTTGTACGATACGCCGGCGGGAAGTCGGCGGAGGGGATCAAGAGACATTCGGGAAAACTTTTCGTTCTTTTTTATTTTATTAGTCTACTTATATTATAGTCGTGTTTATTTGTTTTCCGATGTGTTTCGACACCATAACCGCCGCCACCGCCGCCTTGGGAATAAAAGTAAACTCGAACACTGGGCGGCTCGCGCATTCTTTTAATTGAGTTAAATTTCCACGTCCGCCTGTTTATCGCTTTTTCTCTCGTTCGCACTTTTCCGTAGTCAGATAGTTTTCGTGTCCCCTCGCCGCACCGGGGGGGCGGGGCCGTGACAACACAGGCCGACATTCGAATTTATTCGTCTTGAATATTCGCATAATATTATTTTAAACCGATCGACTTCAATTGTTTTCACGTAGAAAATTTGTTCGAATTAATTGAATAACCGGCCGTACAGAAATGCACAGAAATTTGACACAAAGTTCATAGTAAATCTTCCGAACGATAGAAACGAATAAATTCGCGAGTAATGCAACAAATCTGTTTTGTGAACGCTAAACTGTGCATTTTGACGAAAACCTTAAAAATGACGGGGCATTTTACGATTAACCGGACTTGGCTCAGAATCGTTTTTCATTACCGACGGATTTAAATTAATAGATAATAGAAATAAATAGATAATAAAAGGTATAAATTAAATTCCCCTCTATATCGTACGTTCCCGAATTTCCGTTGACAACACGGGTGCGAAGTATGTGTTTCAGTCAGCCACTCTCCTGATTCGTCCGCGTTAAAAATATATACTAATAAATAAACGGACTGCGGTGAAGGAAAGGCAAAAAAAAAAAAATCCATCTCGTAACAATACATGAATAATATAAAGTATAAAAAAAATCTCAGAGATAATCATAATGTCTATATATATATATATATTCGAATAAAACAATACAACAACAATTTTGCCACTAATCTAATAATGACAAAACTTCCTTTTTTTTTTTTTTTTTTGTTTTATAAAAAAAAAAGATTTACCTACAGATACTTTTGTTCCGTTAATATTAATGTAATTATTTGCACTATATTTTTGTAAAATAAAAAAAAAAAAAATGAATATTTTCAAGATGAAATAAAAATACCTATGTAAAAATAATAATAATATTTGCGACACATAATGCTTTTATCTTCGCGTTACGCTTGTGTTTTTATGTTTAGAGGAGCCTACGTTGAAAACGAGTACTTTGGATAATACGATTTTGATTGAAACGGCGGAAAATTTTGTATAAAAGGAAAACGCTGTTATTGTGTTTCTCCGTTCATAAACGCTCCCAGAACTTTTCCGAAAAATAATATAATAAGACATTTCACCTCACACACCCCACCCATTCCACCATAGCCGATAAAAAAAAAAAAAAAAAAACTATACTGTTGGTCCAAACCAGATACTGCATAATGGAATTTAGTAGCCCGAAGTGAAAATCTAAAATCTATACTACTTAATCGACGAATAGCCACTACGGGTGTAGATTAAGCTGACGGGAAATGGAAAAACTTACCGTACCTACCTGTTGATCCGGACCCGATAACGTTCCGAGCCGCATAGTCAATCCACTGGGACACTAGTCAGAAAATACTTCGACTTTTATTATAAAGAACTTACATACTTAAGAAGCGCAGTCGGCGTAGTGGTTCCGAGAGTAGCCCCGTTTTCAAAATACGATATCCAGGGGTTTTCAAAAACATCATCGGGTCACGTTATTTAAATGTTCGTCAATTTCCTATTATTCCGCGATATATATATAATAAATTATGACTAGGATTTTTAAGCATACGCTTTTTGTATTTTTCTATATCAAATAGAAATGTAATTTGTATACATGAAGGCGTTTCGTGTCATTCCGATTCTAAATATATCGATTTTTTTTTTTTAATTTTTAACCTTTTGTCGGCGATTTTTGATTGCTTTTTTGCAATTACTCCAGTTTTGGCGTATCGTTGTGCCGTAATAATAAAACGATTTTAATTGAATTGGTGAGAATTGAAAAAAAATACGGAAATAATTACAAGACATAAACAAAAATACTGGCGTGGTGTTTAATCGAATATTAGTTTTCATGGGTTTGATTTAAACGAAACATCAACATGCACGAATTATGCACCACCGATCACTTGCGTGGATGTAGAGCGTTCGTTTTCTATGTATAATAATATTTTGTCTGACAATAGATCAAGTTTCCCCAAAAAAATCTCACTAAATATATGGTCGTTAATTGTTTTTTTAATTTTAAATAATTTTTCAATTTTTTATTTGAGTTAATTTTCGGTCATTTTTGTAAAGAAAATTTGTATTGACTTGTTCAAGCATTTATAAGATTTGTTTCAAATGTATTGTGCTTAAAAATTCGATCCCTAATAATAATATTAAATTCTTTATTGAGATTATCTGCAATTTAAATCAACATTAATTTCTTAAAGATTTTTTTAATATATACGCAAATATAATTCGAATCTAAATATTATTCGTCCTTACAATCTAATATGTTATTGGTCATCTAAAGATTTTTATATTAAAAATTGCATTCGAGTCACCCACGTCTATGGCTGCAGGAATGCATGAGTTTTGAAAAATCATATTTCTGACGGTTTACGAGTCGCTGTCGTCGGGTTATTTATGAAAAGCACGTCTCGCCTCTGATGTTCAGTGGTCGGAAACATGTTTACGTAAACGAAAAAACAAAAAATACATTTTTTAACGATTCCAGAGATAATCTGCTACGATATTGTAAAAAGGACAAATATTATATCAAAGAAAACGTTATGCGATATTTGTTTTTCGATATATTTTAAACCGGAAAATAAGGTACAGAAATTCAAACTTATAAAAAAAATAGACTAACATAAATAATTCGCACCGTTTGCGGGTTACCGATGTGGGTGCGCGAAGTTGGTAATGTAAAGAACACAGAGGGCAATTTGAATAATATCTGCACGCAGACTAATGCTAACGAAAAACGATTCTGAGCAAAGTCCGATGAAAATATGTTTTGATAAATTTAAATTGAAAATTAAATGAATTCGTAACTAAAATAATAAATGAGAACTTTTCGTCACGAAAATTCGAGCATTTTTTTAGAGCTAAATATTTCTTTCTGTGACCCGCATTAATGGGAAAAAATTACGCAAAATGCCGCGATCATTACGGGTTTTTGTCAAAATTTGCACTCATCAAAACATAGGTGCATAAATGCATAAAAAAAACAATCCCGACTACAGATTTTCTATATTTTTTTATGGTCAGGTTATAAGAACAATTTATAATGAATATTACAATTAATATTCCTTTTAAATTGTCGAACATTATTGAAAAGCTAATTTAAAAAAACTTAATTCACATTAAACCAAATAAAAACTCGAAAATTTAAAATAGATATACAACTCAATAAATCGCCAGAATAAAAATAGTTAATGGAAAATTGTAATTTGTCAGGCCTCTACAATTATTTCTAGCTGAATAAAAAAAAAAAAAAAAAAAGATCCACAATGCCATAAACAGTTATTTCGTATACTTTTTCGAATGTCTATATAAAAAAACTATAATTTGGACTTATGACACCGAACATTTTACATATTTTTACGACATGGGGATTGGTGACGGGTTTCCGAATTTTCTTGTAAAAAAACTTGTAATTTTCATTTATTTTTAAATTTGGAAAATGGATAGAACTATTATAACGTTTTAGACCGGAAAGCCGGATAAATTGTTGGAAAAATTGCGTTTAGCCGATTTCTACTTCAAAAAAGGCATTTTGACTCTTTTTGGTTCTTTCTAGGATACGTTGAGATTATTGTTATTATTATTATTTTTTTTTTTATTCGCATTCCTTGTAACATATGTAAAAAAATAAAACTTACTTGAATTACATTTTTGAAAATTTTTTTACAATTAATTTTGTTTCCGTTTACCAGTAAAACAAATTAAATTTATATATCCAACATATCATATACATAGAAACTAACGTAATCCGTTTTCAAAATTGAAATATACAATTCCTACGGTTTTGTCGGGACTTAAGGTCCCTAAATCGATTTAATTATACACCGCCTCCGGTGCCCGCACAACTATAAATGACTATTCGAAAGTGAATTTTAATAATTTATTTTCGAGTAGATAAACGTTCGGTTTTTTTTTTTATTTTTTTTCATCGAACATTTCGTTATAACTTAAATCGTATAAATAATATATTGGGGTTTTTAATGTTAGGGGTATGAATAAATTTCGCTTCCGGTGAAAAAATAATACATTTATTTCAATATTCGGCCCGGTATATAAATTGTCGTTTTAGAGAAACCGACCGTTTTAATACTTAAAAAAAAAAAAAAAATAATAATAATAATAAACCCGTTTAGGCGTATTTTGTCTCTCGTTCACCGGGTCTCTCTCTTATTTTCACTCTCCCCGGTCTTTCATCGACTTTCAGAAATGCATTAACCGTAAGATTATACTTACTTATACTATTCGGATTTGGGTTAGAGGGTATTTTTTTGTTTTTTTTTTTTTTTTTATTACCGTTATCCGCGTGGCGACGATACGAGCTAACGTGTTACTGTTGCAATAATAACCGCGGTATACCGCCAGTGAATTATAATACAATTACACTAATAGCGTTTAAAGCCGACGGATTTCGGGTCGGTGTAAGTTATACCCCGGAATAAATGCCAATTTAAGGGCCGCCGTATCGGATTCCGTTTAAAGGCGGCCGGGACGTTGGCGCCAGTTTTCGGCGTCATTATAAAATTATTATTATTATATATATATATACATACGTGAAACACACACGTGCATCCGGAAGAGTAGAACGTCGCGGTGCAAATATTCCTCTCCGGCCGCCGAGAGTTTCCGGGTTTTCGGGATATCCGTCACGCGTCGACCGGCGGCCTGGGTAGGGAGCCGGGGCACCGGCATGGCATTTATGTTAATAACGTTTTGTTCGTCCCGCTCGCAATAGCTTCTTTTTTTTTTGCACAGAAAATTTCACCGTCGTTCGGTTTATCCGCCGAATAAACGACGGCATTTATTACGCGTGTGGCGAACGAGACGACGACATATATTTTTTTTTTTTTTTTTGATACGCGACGGAATTATTCGCGCGCTAGGTTTGAAAATTATTTATACGGTTACACTAGGAGCTAGGGGAACGGTCTTGATACACGCCTCTTCGATCTCCAGTAAAATAATTCTTTTTAACGACCATAGATAAAGCACAGGGTCGTTAATTAAACGTTGCAGGATTAGAACTAATCGTCCAATGCTCTGGCACGTGTCTCGTGCAAACAAAATCTATTCGTGATGGTTCCGGAAATATTCAATGCGTAAAACCTACAGTTTATTAAAATTTGAATACTAGGTTACATTAGGTTTGAAAACTATTTATACGATATACCGAATATTGTTCGAGCGCGTTTGGCGATCCACAACGGATCATGGACAATTTTAATTTTTAATTTTTAAAAGCACTTTGATGAATTATTTTCCTTTCGATCTGCGAAAAAGTTTACGACCGGAAACATTTTAGGCGCTAAGAAAGCTACTCAGAGCTGGTTGTTGGTGTTTGGTCAGGAAATTGGAATTTTCTATCGTTTTCATTGTAAAGTATTCAAATAATAATTACTGATTTACTGATTAACCGATGATCATCATCTCCATTTAAATTTAATAAAGATCACATTCGACCGATTCTATGACAAAATCAACTGATTTTGGGCAGTGTAGTTGACGGAAGGTTGAATAGTTAGCATAAAGAGAAGTTGCTTATAAATTTATCGATCTATTTATATTGAAATTTACAATAAATTTGTAATTACAAAAAAAATTACACTTTTTTTGTTTTGTTTGTAATTCTGGGGACAAGGTTTGTATGAAAGTAAATTATAGAGAAATCCACCAGAAAAGTTAGAAATTTAATTGATTTAAAATGACACAAATTTCAAAAAACAATAGTTGATTTACCATGGAAACAAAATAGTATAAATAAGTTTGGCTACCGTGATATTCAAAGTTTTACGCTAAATCGGTAATACTCCTTCAAAAAATATACAAGCATATGTTGTGATCAAGGTAATTTAGTTTAGATTCTCGAAACGAAGTGAAGCAATTTCAGTCCGGTCGATATATATGTAGACCGGAAAATCTACCGAAATATTCTAACGACGATAACGAGAAATCACCGCCAAAGATTATCCCGGAGTAAAAATAAAACCCGGATGCTCTCGGCAGTATATATGTAGTTCATCCAAATGACAGTGAATGTTTTTTACTTAAGAATGTTATTCCGAATGAACAATGTACTTTGCACGGAATCTGAGAAGAGAATCTATAAAAAAACTGACTGCTTGGGTGTACGATTCTAACTGGTTGTGGAGCTAGGGAAACGGTCTTGAACTCTTGAACACCAATGATACGAACCTCTTCGATCTCCAGTAAAATGATTCTTCTTAACGACCATAGATAAAGCACAGGGTCATTAATTAAACGTTGCAGGATTAGAACTAATCGTCCAATGCTCTAGCACGTGTCTCGTGCAAAACAAAATTTATTCGTGCTGGTTCCGGAAATATTCAATGCGCAAAACCTGCAGTTTATTAGATTTAAACAGAAAAAAAATTAAAAAAGCACACGCTTCGCCCAGGGTTATAGAATGACGGTGTACAAGACAGGAAGATGATTGAGGATATCCAACGAACTTAACCCGAGCACGGGCAAACGATGGCCGCTATATATATATATATAAATTTTACGATAAAAATAATAAAATAATATTTAGATTTGGACAGAAACAAAAATTTAAAAAAAAAAAAACGCATACGCATCGCCCAGGATTATAGAATTACGGTGTACAAGACAGGAAAATAATTGTGGATAGCCAACGAACTTAACCCGAGCATGGGCAAACGATGGCACACTAAACAATTAAAAAAAAAAAAAAAAACCGCACACTTCGCTGCGGATATTAGAAAGACGATGTACGGTACAGCGAGACGATTCTAACAATGTTGACCCGGGTCGTGGCCAGTTTAATACGAACGTGTTCGGACCGCTAGCGATTTCGTTTGGTATTTACATAGTAGGATCAAAAAGTTCCCGGAATTTATTTATAGAAAAAAAACTATTTTTCTTATCAAATATCTGTTTATTGGAATTAAAAGTAGACATTATTAGCTATCTGTAGGTTTTGTCGTTAAAATTACATTAGTCTCATGTGAGTCGTAATCGTGTCCATAAAAAATCAAAAAAATCACGTGTTGTCAAATCACAATTGAAGGTCATGTTGATTGTGTTCATCGACAATGAAGGGTTAGTTCACTGGGAATTTGTACCTAATGGACAAACAGTCAACTCATGTTTTTATATTGAAGTTTTAAAGCGTTTAAGAGATTCAATTCGGCGAAAAAGGCATAGAAAATGGGAAAATGGTTGGTTTTTGCGTCATGACAACGCACCGTGCCACTCGTCTTTTGCAGTTCGGCAATTTTTAACGGATAAAAAAATTTCTACAATTCCACAAGCCCCTGCAGATAGCTAATAATGTCTACTTTTAATTCCAATAAACAGATATTTGATAAGAAAAATAGTTTTTTTTTTTTCTATAAATAAATTCCGGGAACTTTTTGATCCTACTGCGTATTCGGGTATTGGCGACAAACGATTCCGGGTAAATATTCCAATGGCACGGCGACCGGCCGATATATTTATACGCCGGCACAACTGGCACCCGTACCGGGCGTATTGGGCGTACGGGCGGGCAGGCGACGTATAAAACAATTTAACGTCATAACTCATAATTAACAACTAAATATTGCGGCGGGTAGGGAGGAGGCACTTACTGAGCGTAACACCCGCGACAATGGGCGCGACTGTATCATTCATTACTTAAGTGCGTGTATTGTACGCGCGCGCGTACGTGCCGGCAAAGCTTGTTACGGTTAATCGCAGTGACGGGCGATTATTCATATTTCCGGCGGCAGTCGTCGGCGCTCCAACTACACTAGTCCTCCCGAGGAGGTATTTACAGGTTGATTTATTAAACGCCCGCCGCCAGCCCGCCCGTCCGACGGACGCGCAACGATATTACGACCGTGTTAATATAATTACGTACGCGCGCGCCTAATACGTTTTATTGTTTTTTCGCCGGTATTATCACGACACCCGGATGATGCGCAATAGTGTGACGACGGCCCATTCGAATCGATCTTTTAAAAGATCCGTCTTTATCACGCGATTAATCGATTTTTCGAATCGATCTCTACGGTCCGATCTTTTACGCGTATTCATTTTGTCAATATCGAATCAACGGATGTTGTCCCATATCCGATCTTTTACGTGAATCGATTCGTTATTCGATTTTTTTACAATGTCGACAGTCTCGTTCGCACTTTACCGTACCTAATACCTATTATGTTGTCAACCGTGTATTATTTCGCAGGCACCGCGCTCCCCTCTTCACTAATCAGTAATCAGTATTCGGTATTCACTATTCCAGTAATCACTACCTATTTCTCGCGCCAAAAACTGACACGTCTTTCGAACGACAGTCCTGTCTATTTCTCATCTATTGATTAAACAATTTCGATTTTTAAGAATCGATCTCCAAAAGCAGTTTTAATCATTGCGTACGTCTCCGTTGCATTTTTTGCCATGTTTCAAGCAAAACTTGATGCACACACGTTGTTCGTTAATTTCGAACATATCAAAAACGGCGCACGGAACAAATTGACTGAATTTAATCACGTGTAATATTAAATTGAGATGAGTTAGCGACTTGGGATTTTGTTTATAATATTCACTAATACTCGGGGAATAAACTTATATATAATTTAAACCGTTATCATATGTAGATTAGCCGTAATGACATTTATCCTGGCACTTTTTCAACAGGCCTCGTACACGTTACACGTTAGTGTAGTCAGATTTCCAATAAAGATGCTCCTGCCCTTAATAAAAGTACTTAAACTAAGTCGTTAGGTTTCCGACGCTTTAGACGTCTAACACCCTTGTAGTTGTCTAGTTATTGGATGGCAATTGGATTGAAATGGTGGTCTAGCCTCATCTCGTATCCGCTAGTAGACTTTTGGATTTCGTCTTCTATTGTAGGCCTCATCATATCGCAGTGAATTAATAAATGCATTATGTAAATAGTAATCGAGTAATCATGCCGTTTCACTGCCGGACCCGGTATCGATGTAAAACTTACTTATACAACCCCACAATTGAATGGCATAGGTCTAAATTGGTTTTAGATTAGCAACATGTAATAGACGTTAGTTTTCTATAGTAAGTGGAGTCCAATAGAGCAACCGAGCTTTCGCATTACACATTTTAGTAAAACGAAAACATATTTATACTACGGCGTTAAAATTAAACGTACGGTTATTATAATTATTTTATATATTTGTTTTTTTTTTTCAATTACCACTCGTGTACCCGATAAATGTATAATAACATAACCGTCGTTTTACGTACGGTGCGCATGTACCGATAATTTATAGCGTCTATTGTTTTTCCCGGAGTATCTCGAAAGTGTGAAAAAATGCAAGTTTGATATTACACGTCTTAAAATGTTCCATTGTCGTTCGTTTAAAGAACAGTTTTCGTCACCATTATTCCCTCCCATCCAATTGTTGTATAGGGTAGTCTTACCCTATACAGAGTGTTGTTTAATCATAATCCAGCGATTTTATCGAGGAATTTGACGGAAATATGATTTCCGTGTTCTCCGGTCATTGCGGAACCGTTCGAGCTTTATTTTAAGACTATTCTGGACATTTCGACTACAATATCTCAAATACCTTAAATATTAAACGATGAGTATCCAGAAACATTACAAATTTGAGCAGAGATTCGTCTTAACATTTCAATATGCACTATTTCCCCAACTGTCTAAGATTTAGAACGGAGGAGTAAAAAAAAGATAATTTATTGTATTTCCGCATTTAGATGTTATAACTTATAATACTACGGTCTTTCGAATATTATAAGTAATACGATTGTTATGTATATCAACATAACGCATTGAATCATTTCGTAAACTTATATTCTCTTTTCGAATTCTAGTTTGAATAGGGATATTTGTAAAAAAAAAATTAAAAAAATAATACGCTGTTAAATTTTAATCGTACACGCGTTACAAAACAAATCGCTCGTCATTTTTGTTGCGGACGCGTAGCTATACCCAGGCCGTTTCTGGTGGCGGACTGGGTTGTCAGGATCAAGACCCCTCCTCGAAATTAGTTAAAAAGTTGAAAAATTGCGTTTATGTTTTTGAAGTAAATAACAAACCGAACTGCCGAAAACCATCAAAATTTAAAATAAATAATAATTAAACCGGTAAATAGGTACAATTGACCGTATAACGAGCGCAATAACCGCGGAGTTTAATCATTATTTTTATGTCTCCGGAGCATATAGTAGTTTCGAAATTGTATTATATTATAATAAACTATGAACACGAAAAGCCAATGCCTCTAATATGTTCCGAAAGTTTGTCCTCGGGGGAAATATGATACTTTAAAATTGTTCCGACTTTAATTGAAATTTTGATGAATCGGATAAATTTTGATTGCCCACGGACTGTTTTGTAATCATATACAAACACATTTATAATAATTAATTATATTATTTACTTGATATTTACCGTACAAAATGTCAAAGTTCACAAGACCCCGTAGCGTTTCCGAATAAACCAAAATTAAAATTCACAACCATTATTTTTTGGTTCTCGAATTTTTACATTCTAACCGTATCAAGGAATATATACGATTGCGATTTACCGTGATACATGATTTCATTTCTATCTCTGTTAGTTTTTACTATTTTTTGCGTTGAGAATGTAGTTTCATTATATTTTCATTGTTGTTTTCTTAATAATGAGAAAAACATTGGAAAAACGAGAAATCTTAAGCAAAACGATCATTTTTCACTGAATTGCAACAACAAAACTAATAATCAAAACTAACAGAAACAATTATTTCATAAACGTTCCTATTTTTTTTTTTTTTACCAATTATTAACGAAAATCAAAAAATGTCGTCCCCAACTCAGCAAATAGTTTCAAGATACAACAAACAAGGTATGTCGTTATTTTTTTAATGAAGCAAAATATCTAGTAGAAAAGTTGTTTATAGACGGAAAAAAAGAAACACATATACGTAAAACCAAAAATACATTATTGGCTTTGTTCTAAATCTAACAAAATTTTTTATTGTTCATTTTCCCGGTTTGTCTGTTAGCATATTCAAATTAATCACGTTTTAATTTTTTTATGTATAATTGTAGATTACAGGATCTTAGTGGTTGTAATTATATTTTTATTGGATTTTAATAAAGTCACGAATCTCTTTTAATATATTTGCAATATTCGTTTAGTTTCATTGTCAGATACTGGAAATCAGTTATCAACAAAACCTATTAAAGCGGTTGCCGAACTCGAAATACGCAAATCGAGCTCGAGCCATTATCGAATAGTCGTAAGGCTTTTGGTCTAAAAATTCTGGACAATTACCACTTTCAATCCTCCTAGTATAATTTCATATTTTTACATCGACAGACTGTCCCACAATGGTATTTATATATACCTTTTACGATATTCTCTTAGCTAGTGAAAATAATTAATCTCTGGTTTTTTTTTTTTTTTTTTTTTTTTTTATGTTAAGAACTACAAATATTCATATTTGAACTACATTTTTATGAGAAAATAACTTTTTATTTTATTATTTTCAATAAACTCGAAAATAAGTATTATATAGAGTTTATTCATTCTAGAGTTTCTGCTTTTTATAATCATTGACTTTATGATTTTTAATTTTTTTTTGTTTCTAGTTTACAGAAATATTAATCGTAATAGTGTTTTGACGTATAAAACTGATCAAAAAACAATATGAGATAATATTTTAAAATACTAATATGTTATTAAATTACACATTTGTTTGCTGTTAACTAACAGAAAAAAAAAAATAAAAAAAATAAGCCACGAGGTTAATAAAAAGAAAAAGTCAAAACGTCAATATTTTCAGAAGAACAAACTCTATAAAATTGCAATCATTAAATTTTTCGAAAAGTATTAAATAAAAAGTTGTCTTTTAATAGTGTTTGCCAAAGAACATATTAAATACGATTGTTTCAATAAATCGATGAATATTTGTAGTCCGAATGTAGCTGTAAGTCACGAAATAAAAACAGAATTGTCTATAATTTTCTAGTTATCTCCGGATCTATCGAAATAGGTATAGCCCTGCTGGACACCCGCAATAGTGATTTCAGTTTTCCTCGCGATGTCCGCGGTCCGTGTGTGTGTGTTTTTTTTTTGTCTATGAAAATTTTATGTAAATTGTCTATATAAAATATTCCGTCTATACCGAATCCGTCCGCTATTGTGGTTAATATTTATTCGGCGAGTCGGTAATAAAGTAATAACTTCGGAAATTCGATTTATCTCTTTTGTTTTACACGTCAGACCGGTCTGAATTTCTCGCACGCGGAACTTTCTCGTTGAATTTATTGCTTTTAAATTATATGAAATATTTCGCAGACGTTCCTATTATTGCGCGGGTGCTTTCGTATTTTTCGGTTATCGCGTTAATTATCGGTTTGCTATAAATATCGTTTCAATACTTTCGGTTACTGTGCGACGTACAATTTTAATTCTACTTCGATTTCAACGTACGGCACAGTTGTTGGCCGTGAACCGTAAAATCTATTACGGCCGTTTAACTCACGGCGTTGACGGTGTTTCATTTTTGTATTAATCGCACTGTACCGGTGTATCGGCGTCACGGGTCAGCGTTAAAAGATTTTTTTTAAAAAAAAAAAAAAAAAGAAGAAAAATAATAAAAAAATCGTGACATGCGGACACTTTTATTTACGGCACGCGCTCCCGAACCGCGCGCGCCGCTATTTCCGTCTATTCCGCGTTACGAGTATTTGATTTATTGTAATCATTTTTATGTTTTTCTAACGGCCAACGACGAGTATCGACATAATAATAACAACACTCTTAGTCTATATAATAATAAAAAAAAAGAAAGTAAAATTAACATCTAAACGTATATATATATATATATATAACGATATTTATTGTCTCTTCGGGAGATTTTATTTGTCAATATAGTGAGCAAAGACTATCGCTACGCGAAAAAGAAAAAAAAAAAAAAAAAAAATTAAAAATCTCAACCGAATAAGCGTTTATTAGATAAAAAGTAACAAAAACCAGTATGATTTTCATGAACATGTTCAGTTAAAAAAAATTACATAATGCGTAACATTTTGTTTTTATTAACAAGTACAACTGTTGATGTGCATTTTTTGGACGGCCAAACAATTTCCTTGACATCAAATCAAATAAAAACTACAACAACAATAAATAGCTCAAAAATAAGGAATATTTTTTATATTTAATATTTTGCAATGTGTTTATATTGAATATTTGATATGTTTTTAATAAAATTGCTAATTTCAATATAGTATAATAATATACATTTTTTTTGTTTGTTATTTTACAGGTGAGTTTTATGAAATACATCCAAACGTAAAATAAAAAGCAATCAAATATCGGTAAGATGTTTGCTTTTACAATTTATTACATCAATAGCTATTAAGTAAGGGCAGGTACTCGGGTTAGTTTATAGGGGAACAATTTTAAGTGGTCGTAAAAAATAAAACATGAATATTTTTATAAACATTTTATTATCGAAGTATTAAAGTGGTTCCTTGTGTATGTTAAAATACGGACGGAGTGGTTTTTATTACACATAATAAATTATGAAAAATTAAAAAAAAACCAAATTATACGTACTGTCTGACTACTCGAATTCAAATCAAAATATTGGTTTTTTATTTAACTCGATGGCCGTAATTATTTCTATGAGGTATACATATTGTAATAGAACTCGAGTGTTGCGGTACAATACAATGACGTTAGGTCCTTGAAAAGAATGATAAGCTGACGCGTGTTTTTCCACGTGTGTAAAACAATACAAATAATAAGTCTACTTTCAGTATATACACACTCTAAAAAACCGTTGGCTCGTTTATATATATATATATATATATATATATATATATATAAATTTAAAAAACGCATCCAGTTGTATTACGTATTCAAACGATGGCACATAATATTATGCCTTACCACGTGATTCCGGTTTTAGTTTCCTTTTAAAATGTCGATTTTTCCAAAGTACACTTTGGAAATCTGGGGGTGGCTTCGGTGCGTTTTAAATGTTTTTTTTTTTCTTCAGTACTTTAAATATCCACGGCCTCGATCGATATTATTGCAATTATAATCTAATTACATATAAACCGCGTACATTTCGGTTGGGCCGCGACAAATTTGACATTTTCGGATCGCAAAAAAAAAAAAATACGCCACAAATAACGGGAAACCGCCAACGGAATAATGAATAATAAATAAACGCATGGACCGGACATGGTGAAAACTGAAATCACTATTGCGGATGTCCAGCGGGGCTATATCTATTTCGATAGGTCCGGAGATAACTAGAAAATTATAGAAAATTCTGTTTTTATTTCGTGACTTACAGCTACATTCGGACTACAAATATTCATCGATTTATTGAAACAATCGTATTTAATATGTTCTTTGGCAAACACTATTAAAAGACAACTTTTTATTTAATACTTTTCGAAAAATTTAATGATTGCAATTTTATAGAGTTTGTTCTTCTGAAAATGTTAACGTTTCGACTTTTTCTTTTTATTAACCTCGTGGCTTATTTTTTTTTTTCTGTTAGTTAACAGCAAGCAAATGTGTAATTTAATAACATATTAGTATTTTAAAATATTATCTCATATTGTTTTTTGATCAGTTTTATACGTCAAAAAACACTATTGCGATTAATATTTCTGTAAACTAGAAACAAAAAAAAAAAAAATTAAAAATCATAAAGTCAATGATAATGAAAAGCAGAAACTCAAGAAAGAATAAACTCTATATAATACTTATTTTCGAGTTTATTGAAAAACCAGCACGGTTTTCAGACATCGTTTACAATAAACGTGGTCAATAATATTATCTAAATTATATCGGTTGGATTTTATTAAAAATATACCTGGCTTATTGTAAATCTAGCAAAAAAAAATTTAAAAAAAAAAATGCTTTATTGTTAGTTAATTGGCAATTGAACCGCTTTGAAATTTAACTCGGACATGTTTTACTCTTCAGTACGGCACTAGGTTCAAGCATAAAATACATAAATTTATTAAAGAATAGTTTTATATAATAATAATAATAATAATAATAATAATAATAATATTACTTTAAGTTGTATTATACGCATTGTCGTATATTATTCTGATTACCGTACATTAGTTCAAAAATGCGCAATATGGGTACTTTATGTTTTATATTTCCCGAGTTCTAGTGTGCTTTTTAACTTGTCACTTGAACGTAACGCGTATGTTTTAATAGAAGTTATTTTCAAGCCGTGAAACTCGGTAAAAGAGCAATTTGTTATTTTCAATTTGCGTGCGTTCCGTGCTTTGTAGAAAATTCGTTATTTTATTATTCTCCTCCTCGTATTGAATTTCTTTACTGTTGCCGCGATAATTTAAATAATATTATTTTCTCCAAAATAATAATCATATTCTCCGTCAGTTCCCGGGATACTTTTCGTCGCGACCAACATAATTGTGCATTATTTCTGAACTGTTATATATATTTAACACGTTCCTCTAGGACATACCCTAGAATTTGACGGAATTCACTGACGGAAATCTTTGTACAAACGCTCGGTGTAATCACGAGAATTGGACACCTTTTGTTATCTTTACAGGAACACGTTGATAATCTTATAAAAAAAAATCTTTGGTAATCGTTCGAAAATCACGGGAATCCGGTATGACTAAACGATATTCCCTGTATTGTGACTTACTCTCTGGGTACATTTATCCAATATTGTGTTCAGAATGAAACACGTACAACAGTAGGAATTTAGACAAAATAACCGTTTTGCAAACATATCTTGTCGGGCCGTATACAACCCCCCTCCCATTTATTTTTTAAGACACTTTTTTTTTTAATAGATCAGCTACCGGGTTTAATTTTTTTTTTTTTTTTTTTGGGCGGGGATTAGTCGAGGGGTAGGGTGTTAAATCCGTGGACGATTCCAATTGTACACGGGCAACGGCTGTGCGGGAGCACAGCTACATATAGAGTGGGACATTTGAATAAAAACCATAGGTAACATTATTGTAATGTATTCGATAAATTTTGGCTTATACTCTAGTCGTTTTGGCACTCTTAAATCCAAATCGTAATTAAATCTACAGCCCCGGGGGATCAGTGGTGCCCTCGAACCACTTTTGGTCCGTGGGTGCTGAACATAATATAATATTTTTTAAACAGAAAATAATGTGTAATTTAATAATCTAAATATTATTTCAAAAATATGTATAATTATTTTTTTTATTTTTCGGTGGATAAATGTATTAAATTAATATAAATAATAATAATAAAATATTAAAAAAAAAAAAAAAAACGTGTATTAAACAATTACACTTATTTTATTTTTGATATTGTTTCGATTGATCTGCCAGTCGTGTTGGTCGTAAATGATGTGATCGTTACGAGTGTTTGTGTATTATAACTAACGATAATTTCGTTATCGTCTTTGTGAATCTATAGCACTAAATTATCCCGTATCCCAATGGTTCCCAATCTTTTTAAACGGCAGTGCTCTTTTTTTCAGACAAAATTGAGAGACGGTGCCCTCCTGTGAAAACTATGAGAAAATCGTTGACCCCTTAGGGGATAATAAAAAAAAAAAAAAACGATATACCTCTGAATTCGTTTAATACCATTCGGTACAACGTATGATGAGTCTTGGATCGAATTTGTGTGCATTTATACGGGACACGAAAATAGCATAATAAACTCGTAAATTACAAATATTTTGAAAACGTGGTATCACGTCTGGAAATTGCTGATAAATACATAAATGATGAACTTAACTGAAAATCCTGAATCGAATTTAACAAAAACCGTTACAAATAAGTACAGAAAAACCGTTTCATTAGTCGTTTAATCATATGCAGCTTTCGACAGAAAGTTTATTCTTACATGTGATTTTATTTTATCTCAAGCTACACTTGGGATACATAAATGGAGTCTAAAACATTAATTTTGGTCGGTACTCTCCATGTCTCTGAAGTATCGCTGAACTAATTTTGTTCGGTACTTTTGTTTTAACACTTTAATAATCAGGTCTTTGCAACTTACATGTAGTATTTGAGTAATTGGTGGCAAGCCAACAAGTCTTATATTGTTAATATTGATGTCTTATACGATAAGTGCACGTAATCGAGTTTGATTTTTGTTTTTATTACTACACAATTACTAAAATTGATCGTCATCTGCAGAACAAAAGAGCATCTTATTCGATTACACTCAGAAAAACCGACTGCCTTATCATGTGGTTTTTACATTGAATAGTATAGGAAATGTCTAGGGACCGACAGCGCCTTAAGCGAGTTTCACTCTAACGGTTTTGTGTTATCTTTTTTCTGGGGTTTCCTAACGTTAAAGAAATATAAAAGAAAAAAAAAAAAAAATTGGGAAAAATTGACGTTCTATAAACTAAATGGACAATACGTTCATCGAAAACCGCCTCTGATGACGGTGATAATTAGTGCAAAACTTTTGGTCGAAAATGTATTTACAGAGAAGTGAAAAAAGCGCATATCATAGTAAAATCGATACATTCTTCGCATAGATTTGATTAGATTAATGTAAATATGTCTATATTTTTTTTTTTCGTATAGGCTATAGGACCTCAGAAATGGGCTCGAGGTGCTCCTGGGGTGCACCGTGGTGCACAGTTTGGTAAACGCTTCTGTATCCTATGGGTAAACCCTCTCTCCCCGAATATTCGGCTACAACAGAGGCCTACCCGTGGTGCGGGTATGTCAGGTTTTTGTCTTCTTTTATTTGTATAAATGTTATGTTATTCGCTTTTCAGTCGGAAAGGCAATAATAACAATAATAATATTACGTATTTTATACATTCGTATTCGTATAAAAATATATTTTTTTTGTTTGATACATATTCATATATACATATGTCACAGACTAAAATAATAAACCAACGCGTGCATGTGCAAATCGCAGTGTGATTAATATTTTTATTAATGTTTTTTTTTTTTAATGAAAATTGCATTATGGTGAACTTTTTGATTAACCAAAAAACATTTCTGCGCAGTTGTAAACAATGGAAAGAAAAATAAATGCCGGAATAGTATAATTTTATTAAAAAAAAAAAAAAAATAAGTCAAACGAAATATTATTGAAAATTAGTATTAATACGGTAGATTCCGCCAAATATGGACACCGGTTAATATAATTCGTTATCTATAAAAAAACAAAAATTATAATTAAAAATCGCTCAACTTTTTTTTAGTTTTTCCACTATTAAGTACAAAAATGATGATCAATCTACTGTCAAATGTAATTAGGAACGGTTTTGCTCGATTGCCTAAAATAAAAACACTTTAAATGCATTTTATGAATAAGTCAAAAACAGCAGGTCTCTCTCTCTACGAGAGAATTTTTAAGAGAATTTCAACAAAACGGGAAAATCGTAAATATCAAAACCATTGCCGGTAAACGTTGCCCGTTTTCCTACGTCGTTCTGCTGGTTTTTCCCAAAATCAAAAAAAAAAAAAAAAAAAAATGACTTCTCTAATGCAGCAACTAGACCGAAAAAATGCTCTCGGAAAACACGCAACAATTCGGGATGTCTGAAAACTTCTTTACTTACGGAAAAAAAAAACGACCGCGAACCCGTACGGTAAAACCAATACACTATTCGCTCCGTGCAGGATCTCCACAATGCCGCCGTATGCGCAATAAGGTTTAATATTTTATGCAATTCATTTTCGTACAGTTGATAAAATGCATTGTGAAAAATTATGTTTAAATAATAGACCACGTGCACGTGCGAAATATAGGCATATCACGTAACCCACGACCAAGCGGTATTTCAAATTTAAATTTTACGATGGCGGTTTCGACGGCGATCAGAGGGGGAAAAGACGGAAATAAAGTGTGATTTATTTATTTTTTTTTTCCTCCCAGAAAAAAGTCCGGCCAAAGTTGTAATTTAAAAATACAATAAAAAAAAAAAAATGAAAAAGAAAAAAAAGCCTTTTAAACATTTGTATACATTATGAAAAATCTGGCAAATAATTTCGCAATGTTAGATTCTTCAAATATTTTTTCTCGACATTTCCACTTCACCAAGACGCTCAGCCCGGAAATACGATGTAGCTTTGGGAATTTCAGACCGTTCTTTGAGGAGAATTCATCACGATGATTTATCGTAGCTGAAGAACATGTTTTGGGAGGTGTATGGTTTCAGCAAGACGGAGGTACAGCGCACACAGCTAGAATTTCACTTGGTGTCTTGCGACAATTGTTCCCTGGTCGGTTAGTCTCTCTGAGAGGAGATATAGGCTAGCCAGCACGGTCCCCAGATTTAAGCATGTGTGATTTTTTCCTCAGGGGCTTCCTTAAGGATAACATTTTTAGACATCGCCCACATACCATAGAAGAAATTAAACAGAAAATCACCGTGGAAGTCGAGGCCATACCAGTCGAAATGTGCCAAAAATTATATTAGAGAGCTTCAGAGATCGTCTACAACAGTGTATCAATGCTGACGGGTCGCCATCTTGGAGATATAATTTTTAAAATGGGATTGAATACTGATTTAAATAAAAAAAAAAAATCTTTTCTCTACGTTTTACTGTTCGTTATTTATAGCCCATCAAAACTCGTCAGTCGGCTTTGCCGCACCCTGTACAATTATCTGTAAAATAGTTTGTAAAATACTTAACAGTTACGCCACTTGATTACGCCCTGCACTGTACCGATACGGTGGAGTCGGAGGCTGCCGGAATGGGAACACCGAAGGATTTATAAGGCACTGCTCGGGATACTAAGACACCATTTTTTCTTTTCCCTCACTCATCCACCTTCCAAATCCGTCTTCCCATCCGGTACCGTGATTGCAGAACCCAAAAGGCGGGCTGCTGTACTTGACATTCTTTGAAAAATTCACAACTGATAATAATTGCATGTGTTTTTTCACTTCACAATTATTTAGTCAATAAATCTCGTTTTCTATTGTCCCGATTATCTAATCGAATCCGGAAGACTTCGCAACGCCTCACCATTCGGCCTCCCGTCTCCATTAAATTTTTGTCTGCCAGTGGTGTTTTACCTCGGCGCAGAGGTTGAGTTTTCACCTGTGCGCTTATGTTATATAACATAATTACCTACCCTGTTCGATTTCTTTTTCCATGTCAAAATTATCGTCTTTTTCTTTCTCATTTACTTCAATTACGTACGATATGTGCCTTCGCGATAACCGTGCCCTTAAGTGTCGCGAAATTGGCGTCCAAAGCAGCATTTTCAACATTAAAACGGAATAAAAATAAAAAAAAAATTACGGTCGGTGAGGTTACGGGGTAATTCGATTTATATCAAAATGCTAATGAAAAACGATTCTGAGCAGAGTTCGGTTAATCATATTCGATATATCGTAATTTTTACATTAAAAAAAAAACACTACAATGTGACGTTCAATTTTTATTTTATTCCTTACTGCTAAGTACAACTGTCACGTGTCTCATGCAAACAATATATTTTTGTGCTGGTTTTGGAATAATAAAAAAAATCTAAACATTTAATTCGATTAAAAAAAAAAAAAATTTAAAAACAGCACGCATCATAATATTATAACCAATCCATTAGACATTTCGCTGTGCACATTTCAAAATGACGACACGCGGGATAGGAAGACGATTGCGGATATCCAAGTTTCTTGACCCGATCAACGTCGGGCGACGGCATCTAATAATGTATAAACATAACGATAAAAACCGTAAAAAATGTATCGGATATCGAACGGAACGTAAAGAAAGTTCACTCCGTTGAAGACGAAATCGGCGATCGATTGCGGACGGCCGACGGTTTAGAATTGTCTCCGGGTGTTGTCTAGTTCGAATCGTCATTTGAACATCCGAACAATACGATTTCGAAAGCCGTTGTAATTATAGTTTTTTTTTTTTTTTTGTACAATTATGTTTTTTTCGTTATTATTATTCTCATATTCGCCGCCGTTTTACAGACCATTAAAGCCGCTTGGCGCGGTTTCCGCACTTCTACCCGGCCGTTTATTCGCGGTCCGTCGCGCGTCATCGAGTTCCGCCGTCCCGGACCGGTCCGCCCCGGCCGTCCTCGACAATTAATTTTCTCGCTCGCCGCGGCGGCCCAAACCACCGCGGGACACTCGCCGAATCGGATTTGTCGACCGGCACGATTATTATTATTCATTCCGGAACGATTTTGCCCGTACATATCGTTTCGGCCGCTCGGAATATCGGAAACGTTTAATATTGGCCGGTGCACATCTGTACTAGCGATGGGCGGTTCGAATCGATCATTTAAAAGATCCATCTTTTTCGTGCGGTTAATCGATTTTTTTGAATCGATCTCTATGGTCCGATCTTTTATGTGAATCGATTATTGTATGTGAAAATCGAATCGTTGATCCGACCTTTTAGGTGAATCGATTAATTTATGTGAATATCGAATCGAATCGTTGGACAACCGATGTTGTCCCATATATCCGATCTTTTTATGTGAATCGATTAACGAATTCATTTTTGATTCGATTTTTTTACAGTGTCGACAGTCTCGTTTGCACTTTACCGTACCTATTGCCTATTATGTTGTCAACCGTGTATTATTTCGCGAGCACCGCGCTCCCCTCCGGAGTTATTATTGTAATATGTAATAATAGTTGTACTTTTTTTTTTACCATAAAAATTGTATTACTTTTTTTTATTGTATATTCAATATACTATACTGCATAAAAATATTTTACAATAAATACTATAATTTTATAATTATATTACAGTATTTACTATAATCATTGTGTTGGTTATTTACTTAAAATACCTAAATCCTAAATTCCCAACTCAGTGACTTATCTCAGTCAACTCAAACTTCAATCTCAAAATTATTTATATACATATATAATGTATTCATTGTATTGTTTAAATTTAATTATTTAAAGCCCATAAAACACGCTATCAATTGATTAAAAAATTTCGATTTTTAAAAATCGATCTTTTCTTTTCGATTTAAATCGATTCACTTTCAAGAATCGCCCATCGCTAATCTGTACGCTTCCGAACCGACGTTTTCTTATTCTACGCGCGGCCGTCCTCGCGCAGTTACTCTTGATTACTCCCGGGACCTCGGTATATTTTTCGCTCGGCCCGCAAAGACGGGGGGCCGCGTCCGGTTTACCCCGTCGTTGGTAAGTCGAACACGGTTTTCCCCTCGGACGCCCGCGACGAGCGTCTCATGCTCGGACGCGAACGGTTCGGCCGATATAATTCGGTAAATCGTTGGTATTGGGATTCGGATCGGTGGTCCGGGCATCCGAGTAAGAATGTCCGGGACGAACGTTAGTACGAACCGAACCTAAAAATTGTCCGGACCAACTGTATTGCCGTTTGTAGTTGTAAATTATAAATTTATTCCGGTATTCCCGTTGTCGATTTTTATAACATCTCGGGCCCTGCGAACGGAATGAAATGTAATCTTTACGATCCCGGCGCGTCCGACACGTACAAATCTAATCAATAGCGCAGAAAGCCTAGATCGGATCATATCACATAAAAACGTTACGTACATTTTTTTTCTTTACATAACAAATATCGTAAAAATACAATACACCGGCCAAAGATTTTTACGTTAAATTCCATAATAAATGTCCGTGTGCGCGTGCACGTCTAATTAATATTGCACGTGTGTATAAATAAATATGTGGTTTTTTGATTTCGAAAATTTATTCGTTAAAATCGTTCGTATCGCGTGTATAATTAATTTTTTTATTAACTGCACAAACGATTTATTAATTAATTGATTATTCAAAATATTATTGACACGATTCATTAAAATTATGATTGGCTATACAAACGGATTTACGAGTGTAGTTACACGATTATATATATATATATATATATATGGATTAAAAAAAAAAAACAAAAATAATAATAAATAAATAAATTTCGAAAAAAAGGCACGAATTACATATTGATAATCGTTTAACGGGCGAATATTACACGGTTAGTTTAATATAAATTTGACACTTTTGACACTGACTGATAACGAAATACGGTACAACAATATATGTATAGTTTTGAATGAACGCGCCGAGAATGGTTGGAGAGTTTTGACGGTGAAAAACTACTTTATTTTTCCAAACGGTCGTTCAGAGGTTTTAGTTTGTCTCGTTTTTTTTTTTTTTTTTTTTTTTATCCACGCGGCTAACCAGAAACGCAATACTATAACGAAATCTTTAAAAATCCATTAGGTAAATATATATTTATAAACGTCTACAAATTACAATTTATACATATTGCAATTATTCAAACCAATTATTGTTGTACAGCTAGTTTATTTATGGTTTTTTAGAATTATAGGCAATGTCTATTAGTTATAATAACAAACATTAGTTATAATTCTACGTTGTCCGATATCCGTTTTGTTTTTTTTTTTTTTTTTCCGTTAAACAATTTAACTACTAATTTAAAAATTAAAAAAGAAAAAAACCTAAGGAAACGGATGCGTACGACAAAAAAATCACGAGCAATAGTAATAACCGAAAGACGAATCATAGTTTTTGTCTCGGTTCAGCTGTACTCAGCAGAATAAATAATACACGTTTTTTTTTTTTTTTTTTTTTTTTATAAATAGCAACATTTTTTCACCGCGGAATTCCGTTCGGTTCGGTATAGTCGAGTATATTTAATTGCTTTATCCTATTAGAAACAATACTGTTTTTTTTTTTCTTTTTTCCTTTGTCAGTGTTGAGTTTTGGCTTTAGTGGGTCGCAACCACGTATGGAATTTAGTAATAGAAAATAAAAATGAAAAACAAAAATAGAACAATATAAACACTATGGTGTTATTGTGATTATTATTTTTAATATGTTGCGGTGGATCGCGGGGTTTGGTACTCTCGCGTCCGACCTACGAAAACTTAATAAATAAAAGAAATAGACTTCTAAGTGACGACTCGATAATGAAAATTCCGTACACTGCCAACTCTTTCCGCGACTGTTTTATAGTAAACCGTATAGGTTTAAACGTGTTTTTTTTTTTTTAAATTTTTTTTTACCACCAGATAATTCAACCGTAATATTATATTTCCGGTTTTTTATTATTATTATTATTATTATTATATCTAGTCCACCCTCCCGTTCTTTTTATACAATTGGAAATGCTATTGTACGTTCCTACATAAATTACGGCGTACGATCAACACACGCCGCGTAATAATAATAATAATAATAATAATAATAACGATATGTAAATCGAGTACGAGTAAATACGCAAATCAAACTTGCATATAAATATACTCTTATTGATCTGCATGGTGCAACAGACCTTCAGGTACACGAGGAAAATCGTATTGTATTAATATTTACTCGATACCATAAACTCTAATTGCCGCGTATGTAAATATGCGTTTAAAAATATAATTCGCGCCTATATCTTATTTTTTTACATACACACAAACCGTACATTCCACCGTGTCACGGGTAGGAGGGCGCTGTTGTATGTAAGTGGAAAATTACAGAACAGATTCCGTACGGAACGGACAAATCATTTTGCCAACAAAATTCTGAGCGAAGCTTGGTAAACCGTTGTCTTCGAGTCGTCTGGTTTTTCTCCTCGTAGTCAAGGTTTAAATACAGAAATCGGCATAAATAAAACCAATTCGCTGTGATTTTTCGTCGGTACAATTTGATTTGTATAGAGGATCCAGAAAGAAAACAAAAAAAAAAAAAAAATAAAAAATAACGTTTAAACAGTGAACTACCACGCGAAAAATCGGCAACATTTACGGTGAGATGTGAAAAATTTGGAGCATTTTTATTAACCGCAAAATTGGGTTCCGAGAGAATAACCATAACAGTTATCTTGGTGGAAAACTGTTTCGAAATTATTTTCACGGAATGTTATCGCCGGGCGGAAATTATGTATTCCTTAAGGTTTTGTGTGAAAACTCAGAGTTTTTTATTCACTGACAAACAAGAAAAAAAAAATCACATATCAGTAAAACTAATAGATAACTCCTTAAACTCGTTAAACGCAGACCATAAAATGTAAACGTAATGATATTGAATATTTTTAGATTCTGGGCGTAGCGAGGAATTCATTGGTATTACCGTGATGATTGATTATTATATTTTTTTTTTTTTTTTTTTTTGGGGGTCTGTAAACAACTTTTCGACTATAAATCTTGGTTCAATCATTAAATTTATAGATACCCTCTGGTGGAATTTGAAATATAGTTTGCGGATTGTCATTTTTTGATTATCCTTTTTGTTTTACGCAATTATCCTGGTTCTGTTATTTTCGGTTTTTTTGTTTTTTCGTTATAGATCGGTTAAAAATGTAATGATAGAGACCTGTGAAACAGTAAAAAAAAAAAAAAAAAATTGCTCATATTAGTACTATCAAGACTTAATACAATTTTCAAATCATTTTGGCGTATTTTAGTTGACAATTTGAAATGGTTTTATGGGGACAAGAAATTGGTCATTCGTATAATCGTCGTTTTGAGTTCAAATTCTTTAAAATCACGCACAATCGTAATAATTTACTATTTCGTAGTTAAAAATTGATACAATTGTCATTTTAACTTACCAACACGAAGTTCAGCCAAACCCTACTTGAATTCGTTTGCATTGAATTGTCGTCGCGTACAGATAAAAAATAAAACCCACCATTTTTCTCTCCTAACTTCCATAATTCCCACGGCTGTCTCGTGTTTCTTCTTTATCGGTTCCATATTCGATAATCATTTGTAATCATTATTAATATATTGTGAGCAGTGATCGTAGTCGGATATAAAATATTATTAGGATATTTTAATCGGTTATCGGTTTTGTAGACCATTTGTTTTTTTTTTTCGCTTCTCGTTTTCATTCCACGACTTATAAATATAATAAAATATAGCGGTCGGCGATTTTGTTTTTTCCTCCGTTTTACGTACACACCTGTATAATACAACATATTATAATAATAATAATAATAATAATAAAAAAATAATATTACGGATTATACGCTGGTGACCAGGTGGATTATATTATCGTCGGGCCGGAATGCTTAGGTGACGAGTATTTTTCACCTTTGTTTGCCAGTTTCATATCTGGCGGAAACTATGAATATATTAATAAAAAAAACCTTTAATTTTTTTATTTTTTTTTTTTCTGAATACATTAAATTCAAACTGTTTCGCGGGGAAAAACATAATCACGTTTGTGTAATTAGGACGCGGAATCGCGCGAGACCAGATGTCCGCTGTTCTCACAGTCGAGACTTTTTCAAAAGCGTTTCGTTTTCACCGTCGTCGTTTTAAAACGATAGTGTAGTATCGATGAAAAAAAAAAAAAAAAAAATAGTTTGTTCACTACGTTCTTCGTCTTACTGCCGTCGGGCACCCGAAATAATAATAAACACAAAACACGTAAAAAAAAGTGTTTATTTTTTTATTACTTACTCTGGATTTTACCGGAAGATTTGACGAACCACACTGGTTCCTAGAGCACCCGTTAATACTGCAATTCAATAATGTCACTCGTCTATATAGTAAAAAAAAATACATCGTAGTAAAACCAATACGTTTATCGGTGCGTTCAGAATCTATAAAAAAAAAGTTAAACCGCTCTTTTAAATAATACAAAATAGATAAACAGAAACAAAATTCTCAATACGAGCTTTGAAAAAATCCGCGTCATGTTCTAAAATATAAATTTACATTGTTGGTGTTCCGAGCAATAGGTTTATTCGCCGGATTAATATGAATATTACTACTCCGTATAAATATTCTGTTTTCAATAAAAAAACCACGGATACGGCAATAATCGAGCCGCCTATAGACACAAAAACGCATTTAAATACCTCGAAAAATCTGTTAATATCAGGGATTAAAATCGTCGTTTACAACGTTCCTTTCGGTTTTATATCGTGTAAATCGCCTACGCGATACTTTCTTCGTTGTATTGTCCAGCGGTACACCGTGAGCTATAAGGAGACGCGAGTAATTTTCGTTTGAAGACCGGAATAAAGTGTAAAGGACAGAGAGAGAGAAGAGCCGTCGTAATATATTGTAAAGAGGGATATGTTGCTGGATGCGATTAGAGCGCAATAGGAGATTCGTAAACACAATAACTTTTTAATTTTTTTTCCTTATAAGTATATACATAAAAAAAAAAAAAAAAAATTGTTAAAACGCACCCGGAAGAATTCGCACTGATTCGATGGACGGCTAAGTCGCGATTAACAATATAATGGCTCGTGAAAATCCGTTTATCGTCACGGGACGACAAGAAAACGGGATGTTTATTTTATTATTATTATTTTTTTTTTTTTTTTATATATATTTATAAGATTACAACTCGTCTTCTCTTTTATTTATTTGTATATTATATATGTATAATATTTTTAAAACTCTTACGCCGAAATAAAACCTTCTTATCCAAAGACGGGCGATGCTCAATGACAATGAGACAGACAGAGGTATGTAAATGGAAATGTTGAGCAAATCGAGCATAAAAAACTACTGTTTACGCATGACGATAATCCGCGATTCCGGGTACGATAGTGTTTTTACTTTATTTTTTTTTTTTTTTTTTGTATTTTTTGCAGTTTTTGACAATTATTTTTATTATTAACGTATCGTGGAAAAAGAAAGTTGTCCTTGTTCGCACCGGGGATTGGCCACTTCTGTAGACGGAAAGTCGGGGAATTCAATTTATATCTGTACGCGACGATTGCAAACGAAAAACGATTCCGTACGGAGTTTAGTCGAACAAATTTTTTTTAATAAATTATCATTGATTCGTAACTATAAAATATTTTACAATCGTTCTTGTTTTTGGAAAATTTTAAAATACTTTAGATCATAAAACGCTGGGGGGGGGGGAGGGAAAAAACGAAAATAACTGTTATACTGTTTTTTCGGATTCCCGTTTCGTTAATTTTCCGACGGTTGATCTCGGCTTTTTCCACATTACCGAGAAATCATAAAATTACCTCTTCAATGCACAAACTATATTCAAAACGCTACCCAATAACGTTCCTTATAAAGTTTTTGTCTGGAGCAAGATTTCCGGTTGAAAAGTTGTTGAATGACAGAAGACAAGAGTAATAAGAGCAGACATCAAAGCAAACCCGATACGTTCTACGCCGCGTTCAGAATCGGAAAAAGCGCAATACAAACCACGGCGAGATGATCGGATCCGATGATCGGACTTCTATTAATAATTTAAAACGCATACCGTATATTATATACACGTAGAATAAATAAAAAGCTCCTCGAAATCTGTCGATTGTCGTGGGAAGAGAAAACGGACGGTGCCATTACGGTATTATATCTACCGAATGCGTTTGGTTTTTTTATCCTCCGTTTTCTACTAATATCATTTAGTAACGAATTGCCAAACGGGTCGTCGCGTCGGATTTATTCAATCGAGTCGGGCAAAACAAGGGAATGAATAAAGTGGAATATAATACATAAAAAAAAAAAAAAAAAATAAAAAAATCGGTCGTCCGAACAACGTCAATTGAAATTAACAATTATAGTTCTTATAACGAACGTCTACTATTGACGTTACGCAGCGATATTTCACGATTATCAGTCGCGTCCATACGGAATTCTATACATTTTTTTACAATCAAAAATATGATAATATTACTTGACCATCACTGGTGTTTATGCGTTTCTATAAAATATCGACCGTGCCACTTTATCGACGATCAGTGCTTGTAGTCGTAAACGTTTTCCATAACATTCGTCTTTACTCGAGCGTAAAACGAGTCATTTTTCGATACCCATACCCATACCCATCACTATCTACGGTGTCTCTAAAAAAGAACAAAAAAAAAAAAAAACACGTAGTAAATCTTATACGAACGGAGGGGAAAAAACATCATACGAAAGGCAATATCTAGTACATATTTTTTTTTATGTATTTTGTATATTTTATGTATATTGACGCGGAATATCAAACCGACATGAGACAGTAGTAAAAAAAAAAAAATACCAAAAACCTACAACAGATAATATATTATACTCGAACAGGACAGTATATACATTATACAAAATATATATATATATATATATATAAACGAGGTCTGTTCAAAAAGTTCCCGAAATATAACTCCTAAAAATAGACAATTTTTAGTATCGTAAATGTTATTAGATTAAAATAAAATAGAGATAAGCAGCTATCTTTTCAATTAAATCTCAAATGTTTATTGCTATCTAAGCATTAAACTGTGCGCGTTCAAAGTAAACGAGTCGTGTGTATCGTGCGATTTTTAAGATGAATAACATTCATAAGAAATTTGTAAATCTTTTACTGAGACTCATATAATGTTGCAAAATGCTTATGGTGATCAGTGTTCAGGACGCACTCAGTGTTACGACTGGTTTAAAGACGGTCGGGGGAATCGGTTGATGACGACCCAAGTTCAGGACGTCCGTCGACATCGACAGACGATGCTCGTGTGACAAAAGTCAACGGAATTGTGCGGTCTATAAGACGTTTAACTGTTCGAGAAATTACGGAAGTTTGTTACATATCGGTTGGTTCATGTCATGAAATCCCGTTAGAAAAAAACTTGGAATGCATCGCGTTGCAGCAAAAATTTGTCCCTCGGTTGATGTCGCAAGCATAGAAAGACAACCGCGTAACAATCTGTCGAGAATCGTTAGATCGTGCACGAGTATGTTCATGGAGCAAATTATAATGGGCGATGAGACGTTGGTCTATAGCTATGATATTGAGACAAAAGTCCAATCATCACAGTGGGTCGGTAAATTTTCTCCAAGAACAAAAAAAGCTCGTCAGGTCAGATGAAACGTTAAAGTCCTGCTAAACGGTTTTTTTTTGACAACCTGGGAAATTATTCATCACGAATTTCTATCTGCAGGACAATCTGTTAACCGATGCTACTATCCAGATGTGATAAAACGTCTTCGAGAAAACGTGCGGAGGAAAAGACCTTTAGTGTGTATGAAAAACTCATGGTTTCTCCATCACGACAATGCTCCGGCACACACTTCCCTGTTAATTCGAGTTTTTTGCGTGAAAAATCACATGACCGTGCTTCCTCATCCGGCATATTCTCCCGACTTGGCACCAGCAGACTTTTTTTTTTATTTCCAAAACTAAAATCTCCGTTAAAAGGACAACGATTTTCTACGATAGACGAAATAAAAGAAAATTCGCTAACGGACCTACGAGCAAATCCAGAAACTGCATCCCAGGATTGCTTTCAACAATGGAAACGTCGTTGGCAAGCCAAGTGTATTGACCAAGAGGGAAAATACATCGAGGGTGATAATAGTCTCAATAGCTTGTAGGTAAGCACTATAAATAAAAAATTGAAAAATTCGGGAACTCTTTGAACAGGCCTCGTATAAAAATTATTATTATACGCGTTTGTCGGAATGAGAGATTTTTTTTTGTTTCGCTTTATTTTGTTATGTGATAAAGGAAAAAAAAGAAAAACACCAGGCTTTGGAAAATAAACGATTTCATTCTGCTTATAAACAATATAGTTTTAACCGTTCCCGGCGTAAATAAGACATTTTATTGGTTCCCGGTTTTGAATGACATTTTGTTTCCGTCCGTCTCGTATTTTAAATGTATCGGTCGCATTGCGCGCCCACAACGAAATCAAACACTCGTATTCGCGCTATTTCCCGAGTAGATTGATTAATGTGTTCATCGTGTTTTACCACCGTTATAAATTCGTAAATAAATACGTAAATTGGATAAACGAACCGTTATCCTATTGTCTGTAAAACCGTTTTTTTTTTTTTTTTTTTTTTTTTTTAAATTAAAACATTCCGCGTGACATATCAGCTGCAGTACTTTGCAGTACCGAACGCCTGTATTACCCGGTCGTGATTATATTTTTAATATTAGCGCGATAGTTCCCGAGCTTCTTGTACGATTACGTATCGTTAAGTTATAGAAAATAATATTCGGTACCTGTCTCGACGGGTGTTCTGCAGTGACGTCGTTTTAGTTATTGTAAGCCGGTCCGGGAAATTTACTCGGATTATTGATAAAACGCGAACAATTTGAAAGCAGGAATTGTATTTTTTTTTTTTTTTCATTTTTCTACTTCTGTTCAAATCGTTTATTCTAAATTCTTTATCAACCAGTAACATTATTTTTCGGGCAAATCGCGTACTGCTGAACACACTTTCCGTGTCAAATGAATAGAATCGAACTTTTCACCCTTGTAAATATTTCCACGTTCTACCGGTCAAAAACTAATATTTTTAAGATCGAAAATGCTGTTTTTGGATCGAGTCATAATAATCGACTGACACACATTCATAATCCTCCCCCACCACCTTCCACCTACTATGCCATTGATAAACACATAATAATATGAGTAATCTGAATATTTAAATTTTTTTATACGATTTATAGAAACATTATCGATAGATCCTAAGAATTCCTTCACTCCACGTATGAAAAATCTGATCAAGTTGTTATATGTGCATAGAGTTCACGGGTTTCTAAATTTGTAGGCTTGCGGTTACGTATTTTGTTCGGTCGGGATTTCGGTCGTTTTCACAAATCCTGCGGCCAAACAGAAAATAAATAAGCGTCCGTAAGTTACGCGTAGGACGCGTGTACGTAGCGACCCAATAGACAAGGTAGTCTTAGTCCCGGACATATTTAACAGACATTTTTCCTACGTTTAATAAATGTAATTCTGTAAATGATGTCCTCCATATTATTGACGTAACGGAACGTACGGCCTGGTAGCCGGTTCGATTCACTTCGGGTACGCTAGGATTTTTTTTTTCTACCTCAACTCATACCTATTGGAATGCTCTTAGTTCATCATCAATCTTATGGGTTGAAAACAAATCTGGACGTCCTATGGATATTCTCAGGAAGTCCTGGATAGTCCTGACATCACACGTTTTGTACCATAAAACACAACGTATCACTAAAACCCGATGCCGTATTTGTACTATTGACGTGGCATAAATCAGGATTTTTGGATTTTAAAAAACACGATATTTACGTTTCCAATCCCAAAGTTAGAAATTTCATTTTTTTTATGAGTGAAACAACGTTTACCGGGCAAGTTAGTAATAAATTGTATTAATTAGAGTGTAACATGTATGAGTTTTTTGTGTTGTATACGGTTTTTCGTATTAATTTGTTGAATTGTAAAAACGTATACAAAATATTTACACTATTAACACACTATTAACAATAAGCTAATAATAATAGTTTTACGTGAAACGAATTAAAGAATATAAAATCACAGTTTTCAAAACCGAAATTTGGATTCAGATAAAAAAAAAAAAAAACCGGGATTTACAATAAACGTAGGATTTTAAATTTCGGAATCCGGATTTCGGAAAATCCGGATTTTTCCCATCGCTAATTTGTAAAGGCATTCGAATATTTTAAAAATTGTTAGTATATATAGTTAAAAAAACGGCTATACAGATTGAACGTACCGTCAAATTAATATTACTTTTCTATTTAAACATTTTTTATTTAATCGTTTTTCTTTTTTTTTTATCCACATTTTTATTATATATTCTGTAATATAGTTTTACCAAAACTTAACGGTTTTTTTTTTCTACAGAAAACACTTTTACACTTTTACTTTTCAGTAAAAAGTATAATATTGATTTATCATTGAGTACGTTTAATAATTTTCGCCCAGCGGTAACTCGTGTAGATAATTATTCGAAATTTCATTTATTTTTTCGCCTAACAATGAGAGAAAAAAATCGGTAAAACCCCTTCGTCCACTGTCTTAAACGACTACACTTAATAGTCGTCGTGGCAACGAGTTAACCGAAATTTCACTTACCGTCGCTTTCGGCATTTAAATGTCCCACCTACACCGCGATGGCCACCTCTTATTCAAGGTCACGTCTATCGTCTTTTCCGTTGTCCTTTCTAAAAGTATTCAATTCGTGTTTGTGTTGGTTTAGTGTTCCCGGGCGACTTTTCACCGTTCTGATTTTACGTAATCTTTCATCTCATACCCAGCTTGTTGTTGTATTCTAAATCCTATAATCCCGTAATTATTATTAATATTGTAGATTTTATCTGTCATGATCGAGGTAGATCGGTATCGTGTCGTAATACGCGTATTAATGTAAACATTCGCCTATTTAAATACTACTGACATTAAATAATTTTAATTTGGAAAAAACAAAAAAAAAATAAATAAACGTACCCGTTTTATTATCAAACCAAATGGACGTGAATTAATAAAACATTTTAATGTAACTTTTTAGATTAAAAAAATAATAATAATAACGATAATAAAGTTTTGGGTAACTTATTTTGAACACGATTAATCTTTAACTTAAAAAAAAAAAAAAACAAAAAAAATAATAATTTATAAAACGTACTTACCTATAATATACGGTATACACGTTTACGGTAAAAGAAGAAGCAAAAAAAAAAAAAAAAATAGAAAACCACATAACTCGGTTATATATATTTACACGGGGATTAACATATTTATTAAAGTGATAAAAAAAAACCCCCCCCCGAAAAAGATCATCTATTATTATATTGTACGGGTGGCGCGTTTTTAATGCGGTCCTTTGACATTTATTGAGCAACGCCCCGTATAATTCGTTTAATTATGCATACGTAACGCACGTCGGGGATTTATTGAATAATCGGCCGGGTAACCGACCGGCGTATAGGTATAGTTAAAAAGCACGCGCGCACAGCCGAATGATGCGGATCGGATAAATATTTTATTATAGCGTACGCTCGCAGAAATCCAATTCGATTTTCCCACTCGCCCTTCGCCCGAACAAACACACGCACACGCATATATGGAGTTGTTCGCATAAAACGGTATTTAAGTAATAATTTACGGTAAACGGACGTACGTGGAGATTTACCGTTAAAAAAAAAATTATATATATAATACACATGTATACATCTCGTCGAATCGGCTGTCGAATGTCGATTGATGATCGGCTCCGTACAAACGGAATCTCACCAAAAAAAAAAAAAAAAAAAAAAAAAACGCCTAACCAAACAGGGTTATAATATTACCGTTTATTATGCCCGTGATAATCGCACATTTAAACCGGATACCGGATTTTAATACGTACTAATGTTCCGACAATAAAACTGTGTTTTTTTTTTTTACGTTCCGAAATTGTCTTTCGTTTTTAAATATGTTTCGTATAATACCGGATACAACAACAACAAAAAAAAAAAACTAAGTAACAATTTATTTAAAAAAAAAAAATTCAATCAATCATTAGACCGTTAGTAGGTTTATAAATACACTTATATATTTATAATTTACATACCGTGTGCAGCTCTACCGAACGTATTTTAAACGAAAATAACGAGTAAAAAGCATATAAAAAAAATATATCAAAACTATATACATCGAATATTCATAAATAACGTAATAAAACGTTTTAATTCTTACTTGTCTATGTTTTCTGGTAATATAATAAGATCAATGTAATAAAATCAGAATTTTTGTGATCAAAAGTGGTAATTGATTTCCTCTCCAAATCGCGGGCTCCGTGGTCGAAACACGACGAAGGTCATAATTTATTTGTAATTTTTTTCATCATATATCAACACATTTTTTGCGAAACGTATTCGTCGAACATATCAAGTTTTCGAAATATTACGGTTTTCTACGCGGTAAAAATCGTTGTATATCAGTTAATTGTTATACGAATCGTCAGGAAAGCCCATCCATTTAGAAATACACCGGCGTTTGGTCGGGACGTGTTAACCCGTCCGTCATAGCGATCCGGACTTGACGTCGTTCTGACTACCATCTGATTACCGCACTGAAAGATGTTTTAGGAGGGTACGTCACGAAGACGGCGACGTGGCAAAGTTGGCTGTGTTGGATTGGGGAAAGGACGTGGTGGACCGAATGATCTTCAAGGGGGGAATACACAAGCTGGTGTCTCGTTACGGAAAACGGACGGAACGCAACGGCGACTACTTCGAAAAATAGTAAAATATACAATACGGCTTATTTGCTACAACAACCACATAACACAAAAACCTTGATTTTCACATAAAACGAATTAGATAATTTCAGTTACAATGAGATAATGATAAATCATGTTTAATATGTAAAGTGCTTTAGAAATATGTTTTAATGAAAAATGAGTGTTATAACACACTATAGTCATGCTTTCAATTATCACCTACAACAATATTATTGTTATAAAATTAGGAGTTGGTTTAAGTTTTTTTAACATATGACACTATCGGTTCAAAGATTGATTTTTTAATTATGATTTATTTGGTAATAAGGCTAATTTTTTATGTTCACTTATGTCGTTCTATCAATATAGAAAAAAAACACCAATATTATTATTATTTGCAAACAACTAAAAAAATGACGATTTTTGTTGTTATATCGTTGTTGTAGCAAACAAGCTATATGTAAAATACCATGTAATTTTTTGTGGAAAAAAAAACAAAGTTTATCTTTAAAAAATGTGGAAACTTTGTTTTCTGGACACGCCCCGCATATACATACGAAACCTAGTAACCAAATCGACAAAATCCAATGAAATCCGTAACTATACGGACGGACACTACGCGGGCATAAAGTTTCTCGACTTGAGTTTTTACGACGCACAAGGCGTTTTTTTTTTTTTTTTTAATATATAAATGGTAATTTCATTATCCCGTTTTGGGCGATTTTATTCGTTCGCTTCTCGGGACGCACGTGCCGTCGAAACACGACGATATTTTAATTTCATATTGCTATTATAATCGATTTACTATTGTCGTTTATGGTTTTGTATGAAAAACGTCGCCGCGTTTGTACGGGCTGCCCGGTGAGTTGGCGGTCCGCGCGGTCCGTTGCCGGGCGGTACCTCGACTACGCGTATCGGGTTTTCACCAAATTCAAACGCGCAAAACGACGAGTACGACGACGAAAAGTCCCCGGTCGACTTGCAAATTATTATGCGGGCGACGTTATCAATATTCATGTCGGAAACGTGCCTTATCGGCCATCTCGTGGGGCCGCGGCACACGGAGACTCAGCCGCAGTCTTTCTGCTGTCGTTGTACCTGCAGTACGTGCGTTTGTGCAATATTTATCTTTTACGGACCCCGGGCGGTTCTATCGGCGTGATAAACAGGCGGTTAAATATTTATATACCGCCGTGGCGGAGGTGGCCAACAGCCCCGCCCCCCCCCCATATTTGAACAATAAAAATTCGCGTATAAATAACGCCGCGCGGCAACGGCCCGTCGTGGTGTTCCACTGCGAGACGATAATAAGACGTACACGAGCACACCATCAATCCTCATAATCGTAAAAGAGAATAACAATATTTTAAGCGAAAAAGTCTCGGGGGGGGGTGGGTGGGTGGAGGGAGTGTTTTTGGTAATAAAAATAATAATAATAATAATAATAATAATACGTCGGTACAGCCCGTACGAATATAAAATGTAAATCCGTTAGATAGCCGACTGTGACGGTCGAGTCCCGTACGAGGTATATGCCGTGTCTCAGCAGTCACGGTACCCTAGCAAACCGTAATGTTTGTCCCGTGAAATATTCGCTTTTGCGACGATATAGCTGAAAACCATTTCTGACGGCTTGTGTACAGTTTTCGGGCAAATTGTAGTAAACAATTGCAGGTTGGCGGCAACACAAACGCCGACGGAAAAAAAAAAAAAAAAAAAAAATAGGAGTCCAATGTGAAAACCTACAGAATTTAGTCGCTGTAAAACCGTGTGAGATAGGGGAAAAAGAAGCGGGCCTAATTGTCGGGCAGGTCACATTCCGACGTAAAAAAAATGTGGCGCAGGCATGGCGATTATGCACAAAACCCACTACGAAATTGCGATATTTTTGGAGGAAACGTCGTGTCTGGGCCCCTTATCCGATTTGTGATTATTTTAAACATTTTTTTTTTTCTTTATAATTATCACACTATTCGTGGCATAAACAAATATTAATCAAACCTATTATGTATATAATATTCATGGTTTAATCGATAAAATTTGCTGCTCACGGTGTATATTTGAGTATAAAGCTGTCACGTTTTATATTCGTTCGTCTATAGTATTTGTTCTATACATTTATGAGCACGACTATAACTACGTCTCACCCAGTAGTTCAAGAAAAAAAAAAAATCCTCGGTCCCCTGCTTACACTTGTTTCCGTTTCGATATGACTCACAGATTTTTAGACGTTTTAAAGGCGTTCGGGTTAATAGAAATTTCCTGCAATCACTCTCTCTCTCTCTCTCGCTTTTTCGATCTCCGCGCGCGTTCCCTCATTCTTTGTTCGGTTTAATTTAATTGAAAAAATCCGTGGCAAGTAAGTATAGTTATACCACGGATTTTCTTATAATATTTATGCGAGTCGATTATTTTCGCCACGGCTATCGAGGCGGCGGAGACAAAGCTACGGTAGGGAAGTGACAAGCGCCACGGGTACTCGTCGGTCGATTATATTATATCGGTTCACCTGGGCGTCCTTAATAGTTTAAAATACGACGTTTTTAATATTTTTAACGAAAAAATGTGCCGTGCCCTTTTATTAAATCGTGTACATTTCTTTTAATTCGCGATTCGGTTTAATATCGTTTCCGCGGCACATTTCGAATGTACAATTATATACAGGGCGATTCGTTTATCAGCGATTATATACGGAAATATCCTTGATTGTATAAACGTAATACGGAATCCATCCCACGGTCCCGTTTACGTTATTTCCGAACAATTTACCCGCATTTCGTCTACCAGAAAATCATAAAATCGCTCGGACAAACACGAACTATATATATTGTTTAGACGTTCTGTAGCGATTTTACCGCTTTCGGAAAAATTAACAAACACCTGCCATTGGGCACTTGATTAGAGCGACAATCGAACATAAAACACAATCTCGATAGGATAGGAAACCACCTTGTGTGTTTAGATTAACATTGAAAAAATGTTTAAATTTGTCGTGTAAAAAATATACCCGCGTTTGTGGAAACGTCAAACACCAATGGGATCGCAATTTGGAACATTCAATAGTGATAATTGTTTGAAAGCTGATTGTCTGTCAATTTTCACACTTCCGAATTCCGAATTATATTTTTACAAACCGCCGTTTTAATAAATAACGTTTTAGTTACTCGTTTCTATGCGAGTATATTTACAGCGATCCCATTATTCGCCGTTCAATTCATATATATTTTATCTAAATGTTAAAATACAATATATGATATTTATGTATGGCAATCATACCTCGGTAGGTACCTACATAAGGTAGTTTCGAAAATAAGGCGAACAACACGAGTAGTATTCAAGTATACCGAGCGTTAAAAAAATGTAAATGTAAACGGGACTACTCGTGTATAAAATTATCACGTGATAATAGTTTTTAACATTAAGTAGAAGTAATACCTTTTTGTAATTCCTTCGAGTTTAATGAAAAAAAAAAAATTCGCAATAATTTTATCTGGAAAAGAAAAAAAAACGTCGACTGACGATAGAAAAAACAAATCTTTTCATTATATTTTAATATTCCCGGGTTCTTTTCATTTCGTTATTAAATTACGATATAAAACGTAGATGTCAAATCGATTATATTAGCGCTAAAAAAAAAAAATAAGTATGTGATCCGAGAAACGGATTACAACCCGACGCCCTTAGCCCAAACCAAGTTTGTGCTGCACTTACGTATTAAAACGGAATCCATATTATTTTGTATCCGTGATACTTAAAGCGCGCGCTTTAATTTATGCGTGCAAATATGTCGAGCGGATTTAATTATATTCTGAGTGACGGGAACGCGTGTCTTTTATTAGCTGAATTAAATTTCCCACTTGTAATAAAACAAAACGGATATCGGAGCTGCAGTTCTACGCGTTCCGTACGACGGGCTCGACGAACGGGCACACTACCGGGATAAACACCGCCGGCACGGGCGGTGGTTGAAGAGATGGGCCTCTGGACCCTGTCGTCGTACGGAGAGATAAAAAAAAAGAAACCTATACCTATTGAATCGAAAATGCACTGTGAGCTGGAGCATTGTCTTGGTGAAGAACCCAGCCATTTTTCCATAGATCTGGTCGCTTCTCTCTGACACGTTCTCTTAATTTAATTAATACCTCTTTATAATAATAATATTGATTAATTAATTTTGTCGATTTTTTCAACGTTTTCGTTTGTTGAAGACGTGGTAGGACGTCCAGAACGATCATCGTCTTCGACGTCCTCCGTTCCACTACAAAACCGTTTGTGCCATTCCAAAACACGAGCTCTTGATAAACATTCTTCACCATAAACTTCACATAACATACGAAACGATTCCGCGGCAGTTTTTTTTAATTTAACAAGAAATTTAATGTTAACACATGTTGTTCGATTTTTATTTCTAACATTTTTCGGCAGTATAGTCGAACTCGCACTAATAACAAGGCTACTAACGTATAAGAAAATGAATCGATGCCATCAGTGTTCATAGTACTTTTAGATAAGTGTTTTCTAATCATATTTCAATAATCGTTTTATAGATAACGTTAATAGTTTAGGTTATATTTAGAAAGTCTCGTTATTTTATTGTCGCACCTCGTACGTACATTTTTTTTTAATTTTTTTTTTTTTTTTATTTCATTTGGAATTCGACGTAGCAATTAGCGGATTCCGTGATAATACAATCGTACGGACGGCATTGCCGCCGTGCGATCGCGCACGTATATTCTGTTCTTTATCCGTTTTACCGATAGAATAATATCGTTTGGCGATATTCGTGTGACCGTATTTAATAATAAATCGCCCGGACTATATAACGAAATCGTCAATAATAATTTGACTATTTAGCCCGTGTTTTACGATTAAACGTCCGATATTCGAATACAAATGCAACGCTTATTTGTTTCGTGTGAGGTTTTTTGTTGCACGTTTTTTTTTTTTTTTTTTGGTACACGTTCGCGTTACGGGATACGTCAAAAGTGAAATTTTTACCTTGCAATGTTTTTCGAAATCAAAGGCGTTTTTTTTTTTTGCATTTTTAGACCGTTGTATTCATTTTTACCTACCTATTTCTTTAAAAAGTTTATACGGTTTGCATTGTACAACTATAGTCAAAATATAATACTGCCGTACAATTTTATTTCTGTAATATTTTCAGGTTTTAGTCATAAACCATTATTCCGATTTTTGATTTGCACATTTTTTTTTTTTTTTTTTTTCGATTCAGATACGTCAACAATTTAATTTTCAATTATACACCTTTTTTGGTTAATTTTTTAATAACGTTTTTACGATTATTTTTATTTTGGTGATGGTTGGGGGGGGGGTGGCGGGAGGAATTCATATTTAGTTATAGGTAAAACATTAAAAACTCGTTGGTTAGCTATACGATGTACCTGTACATATATGTATGTAATATATTTTTATTTCACATTTTATTTTTCTCGTTATCAAATATTAAAGTGCGTAAAATACGAAAATATTAAAGTCTAAAAATAAGAAATATTGTAACGCCAACAGGAAATAAAATGAAGCCTGTCTCGCGAAATATTTTAATTTCGCACACTCCTGTCAAGAATTTTCTACCAAACTCCACTCCGCGGTCTCCGTGTATATATATTTTTTTTTCTTCTGAATATTATTATTTTTCCATCCACGAGAGCAATCATAAATAACAAAATATATTATATACTACTATGCGCACAATGTATTATAATATAAACGCGAAATCTAAATTTTAATAATTCGCCATTTCTCGTTGTATATTTATTAATCGATATTATGTGTGCTATTCGAATTGCCATTATTATAATTAACGATTGAAACATATAAAAAACGTGTTAGTTTATTGTACGCAGTGAGAATCGGTTTTACTACGTGTGATTATTATTTTTTTTTTATATATATATATACTCTATTAACTGTACAATTAAAGATAAGTAGAGATAAAGGCGAAAAATCTATCGGAAATCTCGTTTTATCGCCAACTTCCGGGGTTCGGTTTCCGGTAACGGAGCGTGCCTAGTAGGTTGGTATTTTTTTTTCGATTTTCCATATATTTCTCTTAAAAAACCTACACCATTCTCGGCCGCAAAAGCACCCGTGGTGAACGCGGTGATTTCGGCATTTTATAATTTTTTTTTTTTTCTTTGTACGTTTACACGTTACGACGGCCAGAGTTTTATTTATAATTATTATACAGGAATCCGTGTTTTATTCGAACGGAAAAATCGCAGTGAATATAATGAGCAAACAAACAACAATTAAAGATAACCAAGGTATATCCGACTATGTATTTAAATATTGGTATTTATATTGTTCTTTTATTATTATTTACACTATTGGTTTTGACTCGTTAACATTTCTTAAAATAAAATAAAAAAAAAAAAATACAACAAATAAAACAGTACATTATTATAACTATACTCAATGCATAATAGTATTTTATTTATTTTTTTTTTGTTTTTTATTTACCTCTCATAAATAATACGTAAACGGATTTATTATTTTTCTCTTTTCGTACACAACTATACAAATTTATAAAAACGACTGAAAGAGTCTTTATTGTTTTGGATAACACTATCGTTCGCTTTTATAAGCGGTTTTTTTTTTTTTTTTTTTACGAACCGACATATTTAGTGTTAGTGTTTTTTCGTCTCAAACTGTGGACCGTTAAGCTAAACAAAGTATTGTCTACATATATAAAGAAAATAGTACGTAAAATATTAATTTCTACGGTTTTAATCGTACTTTGAACTTTAAACAGAAAAAAGACTCGGGACATTTGAATACAAGACATGGATAATAATATTTAGATCAATTTATGATAATGAAAAATGAATGCGGAGAAGAAAATCTAACAAAGAACTACATGAAAAAATGGGAATGACATCGGTCGTCAGATTCATAAAAGAACAGAGGACACAATGGCTGGGGATACGGAGAGGTGAGAATCGTTTTAGTATATCAGCAGTTGGAAACCAATGGGCCAAAGATTTCGGCGGTGGTCCAGAAAACGACGGTGGGATGTTGTGGAAGAAGATCTCGGATAAAATGGAATCAGGGTCGAGAAAACTCTTCAGGAGTATCAAGTGCAGGGAGAAGAAGGATTTTCGATATTTTATAGTGCCATCAAATTTGGAGAACCTTGTATCATATTTTTGATCGTTTTTTGAGAAGCCAAATAATTTAATTACACATACAACCAAATAAAACCTAAAAAAAAAAAAATGGGCAATTTCAAAAAGCTTTAAATAACTCAAAAAAAAAAAATGTTGATTGAATATTTTAAACGTTATACTATTTCTAGAAAATGCTAAAAGAATAGTATTTGATAAAAATATCAAGTTTATACGATTATTTTTAGTGGAATTACAACAAGAAAACCAAATCGAAATTAACAAAAACCGTTATTGAATACTTCTACGAAGATAATGAAAAACGGCCACTTCAATACAGAAAATTGATCGAAAATTTGACACGAATGTTCCTACGAAGGTATTTATAGGAGCGAGATTTCCGGTCAAAAATGTGTGTACAAACGGTAAAAATATTTTATTTTTTAAAAAGCACGCTACACAGAAAACCATTACATTCTCTGCTACGTGGAGAATCTAAAAAAAAAAAAAAACTAAATAAAACGCGTAACCTAACTTAACCTAACACGAATACGATATGATAATTTTAGTTTTTTTATTCTTAAATAAGATTCATCATACTTTGAGTGAAGTTCATGGCCTGAATTAAACGGTTCGGAATAATTGTTTATACGAATTACAATAAGTTATTTTCATTGACGGAAATACAAATACAAATGCGATCCGAACAGTGATTTTTTGATTATGAGATTAAAAAAAAAAAAAAAAAACTATTTTGAACTATAACAGAAAGCACGATAATGCATAATGTTTTGTAATAAAAACAAACAAAAAAAAAAAAAATCATTATATTAAAAACGTTTAATTATTTGATCCGTGGTATGTTGTTAGTTGGCGGCAAAACCATTTCCTACCGCAGATCCGATTGACAATAATTCCGATTCGGCCGTACAGCCAACACGGAACAACCGAAAGAACCGAAACGAAACCAAAGAGAAAACCGGAAATGACGCAAAAACAAAATACAAAAAAAAATATAAATAAAAAAAAAAATAAAAAACATTCTCTTTGGCGGTAGTGTAACAATAATAATAATAATAATAATAATATCATCGACGGTGTCATTACGCGCATTTTACTATTACCGGCGCCCTAGGGTTCGCTTCTTGTTCGGCACGGGCGGCTTTCCGGGGACGGGAAACAAACCTCGTCGTCTAAGCCGCCGTCGTCTTCGCCTCGTCCGCGCGCCCGGACCCGCCGCAAAGGAACCCGTCTCTCTCCGGTTGTCGGGTGTTGATGATGATTAATGGACTACGGGCGTAGTGCGCTAAAAACGAGCGACCTCCACCACCCGCCCCGTATATCGTCTTGCGTTTTATTTTTTCGACCTCTGCTCTTTATTATTATTATTATTATTTTGTTTTTTTTTTAAATTCTCTTTTTTTTTTTTCTATCGAATCCGATTACGTTCCCGGACGATTCCGCCGGCACTTCCGAAATTATACGCGGGGGAGGCACTTTACGTATTATACACGAGAATACGGTATTATTACCCCATATAGATAGATAAGATTGGAACGAAAAAAACCATTCGGAATCGTCATAATACCATCGGAACTACCAACTCTACTGCCACTTATTTTCCCACAGAGTTGACATTTTTTTTTTAGTATAATTATTCAAACAACGTAAAATGGTCTTTTAATAATAATATCTGATACAAATAATAATAATTATAATAACGATAATTTAAATATATATATATATATATATATATATATGATAAAATATTTTTAAAAAAAAAGTAAAATAAATAATTATAATTTATAAGATACAAAAGTATAATAATTCCGAGACACGAATATTGGAAACTTTTATGTCGACCGTCGAAGAATTGCCCAAAAGCGTTTTTTGTGTTACTCGATGATTCATTTTTTTTATTTTATATTTTATTTTTTTTTTTCCTTAAAATAATAGGTATTTTTCGAAAATATCGTATAAATATCTATAAAAAAAAATAAAGAAAAACCAATTACAAAACATAAATATTAAATAATACATTATAGCAAAATGAAAAAAAAAAAAAAAATAGGCAATAATAGACTGTTCAGAAGAAAATAACCGAACATCAAAGGGTATAAGTAAAAGTAAATTGGTAAAAATCGTTTGGTTTGATCCTTCACAGAAACGCATTTTGTTATATTTTACGTAATCCGCATTCAAAGAAAATATACTTTAAAACAAATATTGTGTTTAAACACGGAAGTGTTGAAAAAAAATATGTTCTCGAGATAATATATTCATTAGACCTGGGATTTGAATGCCTAAAAAATCGCAATAAATGCCCTTTAAACAAAACGGCATCTTTGGATGCCCTAAAACCACATAAAATGCTTAAATTGCACGTAAATGATATAATAGCTTTAACAGTAAAAAAAAAAAAATGTATTAAAATTGTTTTACATCTGGGGTTTTCAGTTTATATAATAGTATTTTACACCATTTGGAAAATATTACTTCTTCTATTCCATTCATTCCGAAACAATAATTTAGATAATACATATTAATATTATAACTCTTTTTGAGTGCTGGCCGCTCTTGGTGCAGGCTCCCGGTTGACGTTGACCCACCTATAATCGTAAATTTACGTTCACTATATGAAATAATTGCGACAAAAAAATGTTCTGAAAACTATGAAAACGTGCGTAAAATTATCAAAACATCCGATTCGGGTGGAATTTGTCAAAAAAAAAAAAAAAATGTACAAATACGCAAAATTATGCGAAAGAAAAGTCTTTCAGCCGTTCTATCATCGCAACTCGGCGTGCTTTCAGAAACCATTCAGACAACCTTCGTCATCTCAAAAAACAATATTCGTGCTGCTATTGCCGACACAAGCACACACATGTGCTGGAAAAAGTGGACAGAAATTTCGAATTCCGACTATCTCAGCGCATTGTCGAGAACGGGTGGTCACCTTCGAGACGTAGTATTTAAAACCAAATAAAATAATACTCTAAATGTACCCGTATAAACAGCGAAAATACTTAAATCATTAATGCCAACACTTTTTGTGTTATGATTTTTTAAAATAAGGAAGTAACCACGCCCCCCCCCTGTACATTACCAGTCTATCTAAATGTGATTACTGTCCCGTTTGTTTATTATTATTATTATTATTTTTTTTTTTTTTTTTTTAAGTTTAAACTATTTCGAAAACTATAACCGCGAATCACCGGAACTGGGACTGACACGGCGGCGCACGGGGTATTAGCGGTTAGTTTATGTTGAAAGCGGATGTAACGCGAACTTTGTGTAGTGAGAAAGACGGCGAGAAAGCGATTGTGGGAGTGAGTGAAGGACCAGCAAGTGTTCACATAGAACGAACAATATAAATATATCTGTGTGCGATTCCTGAAAATGTGTCCTGATAATGTGATGCTACCGGAAAATCAATACGTCTACTTACAAGTTCAAGTATCCCGAACGATTTACATTGATAACGCACATGCCGATATTTTTCTATACGCGGTCGCAGACATTTTTTCTCCGGGTCCGTAAATTTTTCCGAGTGGTTTTTACCGGAAAAATCTTAAAAAATAAAAAAAAAACCACTATTGATTATACCACTGGTTCCCAAACTGGGGGGGGCGTGACCGCATTGCTGGGGAGGCGCAAGCAGTTATTACGAAATATAATTTTTATTGATTACATTATTTTTATTTTGAAACGTAGAGAAAGAAAATAATTATTTAACCGGTTCTCTTTATCCATTATCGGATATTAGTAACGGACAACCGATAAAGACTACGTGTTTGGCCGCAGCGCGTAACTAAATCATTTTTTGATTACTTTTATTATTATTTTATACTAATTTATTACTACATATCAGTATTTCATCTTGATCGATTGTTACATTTTATTATTTACAATTATTATCATCATCAATAAAAAAGTAGACATTCCGAATATTGTATATTTGTCAAGTACACAAAAAAAGTGATCGTTTTTCTTTCAATTTATAGGAAGGGGGGCGCGATATTTTCGAAAATCTACAAGTGGGGCGTAGAATATAAGAGGCTGGGAACCACTGGGTTATACAGTGTATCGACTACACCGGCGGTTCCCAAACTGTGCACCGCGGTGCCCTGGGGGCACCACGAGCTCATTACAGGGGCACCGCGGCCTATAGAAAAAAATTAAATATATATTCACAATAACCTGAACCGACCTGATCTAAGCGAAGAATCTATTGGTTTCCTACTATGATGTGTGCATTTTATTTTATTTTTCTGTTCGCAATTAACTTTTTTCAATTAAAAAGAAATCATTTGCTTCAATCAGAGGTAGTTTCTGGCAAACGTTTTATTCATTTGTTGTAAAGGAGGTCGATTTTTTTGAATTTTTTTTCGATACACTTTTCTTTGACATGTGGAAAACAAGGAACAAACAGAGATCGCATTATCGGTTTCTATTAATTTCGATTCGGTATTTTTCGTTTTAATTCAGTTATGAATAAATCGTGAAATGTTCAATTCATATTTATATTAACACTTTCTATACGCGGTGCAATTGTCATAATATTCTGGATGGTTTTACGTTATTTATGGATATTTTACATGTTTTTAGCGTATAGCGGTATGATATAAATACAAATTCTTTTGGCCCCATAAAAATGCACCCAAATTTGACTCAAGGTTCATCATAAGTTTTACCGAATGGTAACAAAAAAATAAATAAATAAATAAAAATGTTACCGACGTTTCATGTTGGTATCTTTTCTTATGAGCGTTTAAAATTCAAACCTCGTCGAGGTTTTCACAGGAGAGCACCGCGCCTGTATTCTATTTAATAAATACACCGCCGTCTAAAGAAGAAAAAAAAATGGGAACCACTGACCTACACCATCTCGATCTGAAAATAATTTACTGTAGTCATTATCTCTGTCCGTAACGTAAATACGTTTAATTATTACAATAAATCAGTTGTACTGCAACTTTTATTTTTTTTAAATCCCTCCGAACACGACGATAAAAGTGAAGAAATATCAAAACTTTCAAAGTTTTCCCCGTGTGTCGATAAATGCGTCCGTTGTAGTGTTTTTTTTTTTTTTTTTTTTTTTACATTGATCCGTAATTTACTTTAATGATAATAATAAAAACTCAAAGTACAATATACTTTAAAATCTCTATACGTATACCTATGTAAAAGTTTTCGTAAAAATAAAACGTACCTATAGAGTCATAATAATATTATATTGATAATGTTAATATTGTAGGATTATAGGTTTTGTTCAAAACAATGTTATACGAATTTTTTTCTTTTTTTTTTTTTTAGAAATACTTGTGCCATTAAATAAAATACGATATGGAAACTATTATTACCTGTACGGATATAAACCATTAACAATAAGTTGTTCGAATATTTTTTTTATGGAAACGCGAATAAATATCGTGATAACAGTTGGTTGTTACGGTTTTACTTTGCACGTCAGGACATTTTGAACGATAGGGAATTTCTCTTCAAAAGACAGTTTTTTTTTTACGAAGTATCGAATGTTAGACGATACACCCCACAAGGATACCTACATGATTCTACGACGAAATCGCGAACATTTTCGAATGGACCAATCGGCGATGATGATGATGATGGAAATTAAATCCTAATAATTATTTAAATATTTTTAAATTTTTATGGTTTAAACTTATTGACAGGGTACAATGTTTATAAGTATTTATTACATAATGTCTAATTCATGATAAAATTAAGTGTTAAAATTATTTTTAAATCCTATTATTACAGTGAACGATAAGGATAAGGTTCCAGCTCAATATTCGTTTTATATTTAAAAAAAAAACTGATAGATCATTATCGTCTCAATTTTTAGTCACCGGGCTGTGTATTTTGTACAAGCAATTTTTTTTATTCAAAATATAAATTAAGGAAATATACGGGTTTTTTTTTTGGTTTTTAATTTTCCGAAAATTGGGTGTCGCCGAATAATTACCATTTTTCCACTCGGTTATTCATTATCGCACGAATTGTTGTTGTAATTTGTTTTAAATATATTATTTTAAGACTTTAAATACAAACAGGGCGGAAATGCGAAAGCAACAGTTGCGACCGTCGCCGTTTACGTAGTGAAAACTCTCGCGGAACGATAATATTCGCCGTGACGGAAACACGAAATTACGATATAAAACTCTTTGAAAGTTACGTAATATGGTTTTGATAGGTCTGCGGATAATTGGATAATCATATCCTAAGAGAATAGAATAACTGACCCGAATTATATAAGCATGGAAACGCATCGTTTTTGGCGTTTTAGCGTTGTAAACGCGTAAAAAGTAGATCGTCTGCAATCCATACTAAATAATTTATTGTGTATATTATGATTGGTTTTTTTTTTCTTATATATATATATATATATTCTATCCAGATAAATACAATCGATGTGAATGTAGAATCGGCGGTATACGTCGCATATCTCTCCGAAAATCTAATCCGAAACGTACGAAAAGGAAATATCGTAATATCCGTTTTAGTCGCCTATCGAAAACGGATATCGAACAATATCCAAAAAAAAAAAAAAAAAAAACAATAATAAAAAATAAATGTTTGTTTCTATATCGGCTTCCCCCGCCTCCAGCCCTTAGTGAAAATACGAGATGGACACGTGAACGCTATGCCCATAAAATTGTGAGTTTATCAATCAAAGTTTTCACTGTTGTAGGCCAAACAAATGGAATAATATGATTTTTGTATGTTCATTCATTTCATTTGCGCCTGGATTTGGAGAAATTAGCCTTTATAAAACGTTGCCCGGGGTACACCACGTAGAGGTTTTTTTCCTTGCACCTCCATAAACGGACGGAACCATCAGAAGGATTACCTCCTGGTAACTACTTAGACTGGCCGGTACGGAAGACACCGAACAGACTGCGTGTTTGTGTAGGACGGACAATAGAAAATATGAGAAAATGGGGACACGGAGATCAAGACATAACTTGCATACGTGGACAAGAGCAGAAAACGTCACAACCTACTCGTCTGCCCACGAGGGCCGAGCCCATGTACGCAAGAGGATCTTAGGGATAAGCGACAAGAAGGCGGTAAATACAGTCCATGTACTGGACATAAGAAAAAATATTATTTGTATGCAATGTACATATGCAATACTTGTTACTATTACATTAGACCGTTGTTATTATTATTATTCATATTTTACTTATTTTGATATTATTTATTTAGTTTTGTTTTACAAATTACATGTTTATTTTAATTTTAAATATATGACACGAAAAAAAAAAATAAAAAAAATTCATTTAATTTGCACTAACGTAATAAATAACAAGTTAATTCCAGTTTATTTTTTTTTTTTTTTTTGTATTTGAACGTTAATATTAAAACGTACAATCGTATAAAAATAACAATATGTATATTATCACTCGGCCGTGTATTGGGAATTGCGATTTAAAAAAAAAAATATCTATTGCTCCGGACACTCGGAATAAACGCCGGGGCGTTTGACATTTGCCACGTCCTCCTATTCAATAACCGACAAATCCGCGGTTTAATCGTTCTCACTATGCGGCACAGTAACAATATTGAGAAACATTTACGCGACTCTAAACAAGTCAAAAATTTAATATTGAATTCAACCCTCGACTCTACTATTTGGTGTATGAATAAAAGGCAATTTAATAAATTGATTTTTTTTCGCACTCCCCCCCCCGAATTATCGAACTCGTCAGTCGGCTCTGCCGCGCCCCGTATTATAACAGAACCGACGACGTGGATTTACTCGCCGGGCTGTTACGATGTGTTCCGTTTAGAAAAACACCGCCGATTTTTTTTTTTTTTTTTGTTCATTCTTTCCGTCCGTTTAGGTTCTTCTGGCTGCTCGCGAAACACTCGCCCGGTCTTCTCGTATTCTCCGGTTCCCGTACCTACACGGCCGTAGGTTTTTATTTTTAATTTTTTTTTTTTTTTTTACTACGATTTAGCAATTGGTATCGTATTCGATACGGTTGAAGAACAATATTCGGGTTGGCGTTTAACGTGTTTCCAATACATAATTCTATTGTTGTCTGAACTATAATAGTGTACAGTAGACAATATCGTATAGCACAAACTAGAAATAATGAACAAATTGGTTAAATACAATTTTAAATCACAAAAAAAAACAAAAGAAAAAACCGTAGTCGACCCCTCGCGCGGCATTCCGGAAAATGTATTGATTTTTATTTCTACAGTATTTATCGGGGTGGTTAGGTTAGGTTAGGAATTCGTAAGAACATTCTCTATTTCTCTGATGCTTTTTTGGCTACATTCGGGGGTTTGATTTTTTCGACGAAAGTCAAATTTTGGCCACAGGCTGGCGACAATAAAGCTAAACCTGTTGGACGATCGTTCACCTAGTAGCTATCCGTCAAATAGGTTTTTTGTTAATCGTCTAAAAGTCGGAAAACAAAAAAATACAAAAAAAAAAAAAAAAACGTTCGGCTGACAAAGTCGACACCGGGAGTGTTGCAAGTATGAATATTAAACGCCAAATGTTCGGATAGAGGTTCTTCGACATAACGCCTATTGTATCGATACCGCAGATTTCCGATGTTCTTTATCGGGTATCGATTTCCATTTTTCCATCCACACCTTCGATTTTTGTTCAAAATTTTCATGGTTTTGGTAAAAAGCTTTTGTAAAAGTCGACGCATTTTTTTAAAACCATTGCTCTTCGGATTTAATTAAATTGGAAAACTTGGAAACAAGTTTTGCAAACCAGAAATAATGAAATTGTGTATTATTAATCAAATGGAATACGTTTATATTATATTATTCAATACTTCTAAAAAACGGACTGTTCGCTCGTAAATGGCGAACAATTGTAGTTATGTCCGTGGTCCGACAATATTTTATCTGGAAAATTGCTAAAAAAAAACCAATACGTTCTCCTCCTCAGACCGTGTTCTAATATTCTATAATTGTTCATATGTTTTTTTTTTAAAATCCACCCCCACCCATATCTTGAAAAACTTTCACTACTTAGGTCTGTACTAACGTTACAAACATTTGCAATTACAGAATTATTTTAACCGTTTGAAATTTTATCTCTCTATTATAATGCTATCGACAGTGGGTAAAGAGAGAGAGAGAGAAAAAAAAAAAATAAAAATTGTACGCCTTTTGTCTTTTATTCGAGACGATGCAAATAATATGTTTTATATTTATCTTAATCTCGACGATTTTGAAAGCATTAGCTTTATCCGGATTGACGATAGATCTGCGTTTCGACAGTGATTAGAGAATTTATTTTTATTTTTCTAAACCGTTCGAGAGAACGATATTTCGATTTTTAATAATTTATTATTCGTAATTATTATTATATTTTTCTCGTTCAAGATATATTCGATTGCATTATAATTAATATTTGCTTGAATCGTTGAAAAAAAAAAAAAACAAAAAAAAAAAAAATATAAAAAAAAATGTATTCATCGCGAATTTAATCGTTTAATTATACTGCTCGCGTTTAAAAAATATATCTCCGCTATTTAAAAAACCGTTAGTAACTTTTAATTAAAAAAAATAATAAATGTAAATAAAATATGATAAAAAGAATGTTTTCAATGTAAACGCATACTAAACAAATATATAAATAAATGTACATATCTATTGTACGTATAACGAAATACATATTTACATAAGCAATTAATATGCGATTTAAATTGACAAAAAACAATACAGATCGTACGATAGTAATATTTACGGACGGGGCGTCATGTCTGCTAATAAAAATAATATATATATATATATATATATATAAATTTACAGAAGAAAATTAGTAAAATGTACTATTACGACCGGTGGCATTATAAAATAGACGAAATTATCCAAATCATTTTTTTAACCTTTGTGTTCGGTACAGGGTGCGGCAGAGCCCACTGACGAGTTTTGACGGGCTATAAAAAACGAACAGTTAAACTTAGAGAAAAAGTTTTTTTTTATTTAAATCAGTATCCAATCCCGTTTTTTAAAAATTATTTTTTGAAAATTATATCTCCAAGATATATGTTAGATAGCTCATATGATTTTCGGCACATTTCGACTGATATGGTCTCGATTTTCACGGTGATTTTCCGTTTAATTTCTTCTATAGTATGTGGGCGATGTCTGAAGACCTTATCCTTAAGGTATCCCCAGAGGAAAAAATCGCACATGCATAAATCTGGGGACCGTGCTGGCCTCTTCTCAGAGAGACTAACCGCCCAGGGAATATTTGTCGCAAGACAGCAAGTGAAATTTTAGCTGTGTGCGCAGTAGATCCTTCTTGCTGAAACCATACATCTCCCGAATCATGTTGTTCAGCCACGATAAATATTCGTGAAGAATTCTCCTCAAAAAACGGTCTGAGATTCCCAAAGGTACGGCGTGTTTCCGGGCTGAGCGTCTTGGTGACTGCTGAATTGACTCTCTAACCAACTGCACATTTTCGGGGGTTCTTACCGTTCCGGGTGCCCCGTGCCCAAGTCTACACAGGGTACTTGCAGTTTCTTCTGGAATGCCGTGGATCCACAATTTGATAGTGTTTGCAGAAGGAACACATTCAGCACGTGGAATGCGGCCGAAGTGTATACGAAAAGCCCATCGTGCGGCGATCACAGTACGATTACATTCGCAATACGCACGCACGACGAAACCACCGATGTACACCCGTGCAGACGACGATTACGCACAAGGACGGTAACATTACCGTACAATTCAAAATACACCGCTTGTGAAGGCCTGCTCTTATCTTATATCGCGGGCTAACGGCCTCGTTAAAAACCCGTCAGTCGGCTCCGGCGGACCCCGTGTAAGCGTAACGGGCAGACGAAACATTTCCGAAACGCCCCAATAATACGCGCAATAAATTTTCGAACTCGGCCGTATAAAATAACACCGGCGGCGGCCGACGTTAAATCACCGGCGCGTATAAATTATCAGCGTACGGCAATCATATTGGGCGCGCGGCCCCCCCCCCCCAACCCACCCACATTACCGGCGCGAGATCGGATTTTAATCAGTGACCGCGTTCGTTCGGCACCACCGACGAATTCCGTCCTCCTACCGACACGCCCGCCGTAAAACGTAATATTTTCCCACGCCGATTTCGCGTAGATATTTACGAGGTGCGACAATAAAACAACGAGACTTTTTTGAATAAAAGTTGTTTATTTTAAAAATGTTATAATTTAATGATTATCACCTTCAAAGTACCTTCCCTCAGCATCAATACACTGTTGCATACATCGCTGCCATTCTTGAAAACAGTGTTGCCAATTGCTTTCATTCAGCCCTTTTAGAAGTTCTGCCGTTTTCATTTTTACGTCATCAACTGTTTGAAAATGGGAAAAGAAATAAGAATAAGTCACAAGGAGCAAGGTCTGGCGAGTACGGGGGATGTTGAAGTACAGACATTTTTTTTTCAGTTAAAAAACGTTGAATTGAAAATGCACTGTGAGCTGGAGCATTGTCTTGGTGAAGAACCCAGCCATTTTTCCATAGATCTGGTCGCTTCTTTCTGACACGTTCTCTTAATTTAATTAATACCTCTTTATAATAATAATATTGATTAATTAATTTTGTCGATTTTTTCAACGTTTTCGTTTGTTGAAGACGCGGTAGGACGTCCAGAACGATCATCGTCTTCGACGTCCTCCCTTCCATTACAAAACCGTTTGTGCCATTCCAAAACACGAGCTCTTGATGAACATTCTTCACCATAAACTTCACATAACATACGAAACGATTCCGCGGCAGTTTTTTTTAATTTAACAAGAAATTTAATGTTAACACATGTTGTTCGATTTTTATATCTAACATTTTTCGGCAGTATAGTCGAACTCGCACTAATAACAAGGCTACTAACGTATAAGAAAATGAATCGATGCCAAACCATCAGTGTTCATAGTACTTTTAGATAAGTGTTTTCTAATCATATTTCAATAATCGTTTTATAGATAACGTTAATAGTTTAGGTTATATTTAGAAAGTCTCGTTATTTTATTGTCATACCTCGTACACAGGCGTTTCCGGTTAATGATATTCGAACGGAACAAAAAAAATAATAAAAAATTACATCTCAAATGAGATCTCAATCAACTCCATCGATATTTTTTTGGCGGATTACTTAATGAAATTTTGATAAAAAAAAAAATAATAATAATAATAAAAAGATTTTATTAACTAGAAATTTTACGTATGTTTATTTTATTACTTACTTTTAATATTAACAATATTTTTGGATTGATTATGAGTGAGATCACAAAATGGATCTCGTGGCCGTACTAAGTCGCCTACTAAATTCCTTCCCCTCTCCCGTTACATCAAGACCCAATTCGACCACTCAAGTAATAATAAAAAAAAAAAAACATTTTAAATGAGATTCAATATTGGATCTCATATTTTTTTGTTTTACCATCATCGTCATACATTTACCATTAGAATATGAAATAATTGTTTAATCATTCTGATCGTACTTTCTACTGTTTGTATTTATCAATAAGAGTTCCCCTTTATTTGTATAATTTGTAATATTTTAACAATTGTTTTATAATTGGGGCTCGGTACTCAATGCTCTTTAAAAGTACAAAATATGCGTGCACTTGATTTAGTTGTTTACAAATAAAATTTTGGAATTTATGTCCTTCTGGAATATAATCGACAATCGTATTTTGCAGTTATTTCTATAGTGCTCACATAGTATACCTAGACACAGTTATAAATTAACAATATAGGTAAATATTATTTAATAACAACGGGATCAAAAAATAATATATAACAATACACGGTGAGAACTCTCAAAAGAATATATTTATTTATTTTTTTTAATAACGAATTTTGAAATAGTTGTATCGAAAATCATCAAATACACTCTAAAAAATGGTAAAATTAATAAATATGCATTAAAAATTACAAAATCACTAAATACGCAAAAATATGCACAATAAGCATTGTTTTTTTTTTTTTTTTTTTTTTTTTTTTTATTAGTGCTGTAAAATGAATTTCCAGCTCACTTAGTAATAAATCGAATAGCCCACAAATACCGTGCAAATGCAACTAACATCCGATTTATCACGACTCTTAAACCAAAGACGTTGGACGCTTGTCACATACATCAAATAATAGTGGCGACACTGTATAAATCTAATCACTGTACAACGAACGAGATTCCCTAATACCACTCGTTTAATAAATATATGTATGAAATCCCGATATGGGACACTTTAAATATTACATTTTGTCGAGTCCCAAATACGAGTCTCATAGCAAAGTCGTGTACCACTATTGATGAATAAAAATGTATTAAATTTATATCTGTACGCAACGATAAATCACTGTTGACAAAAAACGATTCTGAACGAAGATTACTGTTAATGTTTTGAAATACCGTGGTTTTCACGATTTCTATCAAAACGTACACTTTAGAAATTTAAACAAAAAGATATATATATTAAATAACGCCCAAACGGTTTTCAGGTCACTACGATTAGTTTTAATCGAGTTACAACGAATTAGGAAAATAATCGAATCTAATGAAACCATTATTGCCGTAAATTTTCCCGTTGCGTTCCAGTCGTTAAGAAAACCACAACGAATATGGACCTCTTCAATGCACCAATAAGATCCAAAATGATTTTTTTAAAAAAAAGGCGCTACACTGGAAAATCAGAACGAGATTTCTAGTAGAAATGTTGTTCATAGACCGTGAAAAAAAAATAATTGTAAAACCAATGCGCCCCTCCTCGTTTCTCTCATAATATAAAACCGAAACATTTCTCGCTCTGTTCAGAAAATAAATTCGTGGTTTTCAGTGTATCGTAAATTGAATTCAACCGTTGACTTCGTAATAACTGATGATGTTTGAAATCGAGACCGGTCGTATTATCATCCGGGCTAGGTTTTTTTGCTACATCATTTTTCCTATATCAATTATCATATTACAGGCATACTCGTAATATATGAAATTCTTATGCACTACGCTGTATTATCACATAAATATAACTGACTTAACATTATTTATTTATTTATTTTTTGTTATTTTACAGGTAAGGTATACAGAACTCATAAGCAATTGAATATCGGTAAGATATTTTTTTTAGTTTTACAATGACTATTTATACCTATATATAAGTAACTGCTAATACTAGTATGGATCTATATCATATCACTATATGAATTTACTTTGCGCTTTAACGAACATAACACTGTAAGACTGGTGAATGCGAATACGGTTCACTTACTGTACACGATTAAAAATAGCTAAAATCCAATATGCAAATTCTTTTTTCGTCTTTTTATACAAGAAATCAGAGGGGTGGGAAGGAGTGATCGTTGCACAGTAATAATTGTATGTAAATCGAAACATTTTTTTCGCCGCCAGCATACGTATAACACGCCTCTAAACCGCATAAATCCCGATACGAAATTGAAAATCGGCAACATTACCCCGGGATAGTAGTTTCATTGTCTACGTAATAGGTAAAATTTAAACTATACCGGGCAGTCGGCGCTCCGTTGACAGTTAATAACCCTGACCAGACAGCGATCTCAATTAAATGCTATTATCAATCAATTGTAAGACTCGAACCGGACTGTGTTGAGATCTAATCACATTGTGTATTAAATTATATTTTCTACTTCGCTGACTTATGTGAAATGCAATGTAATATTATACCCAATATATTTTCCAAAACAATATTTTTTTTTCACGCGCAAAACTATACGGTTCCTATTAATTACTACTTAAAATTTACGAATACCGGTATCGCATAAACGATATTTTAGGGAAGTTAAAAATTTAATTTAATTTTAAAAAAAATATCGTATATATTGTTTAGGTTTTCTTAAGCTATATTCGTTTAAATGCCCATCGATACATTTCATGTCGAGATTACCGAGTAATTTAATTGTTATTTATCTAATTCGGAGTCTAATACATGTCCGGCCCGGAAACGGGAAATTTTCAGATGGCCAGATGACGATTTTACGGACTCTATAGATTTATTACTTAATACTATAACTAAATCGTTGAAACAATATATATATATATATATATATATATATATATATATATACATATTCTAGTATGTTCTGTGTGTCGATAGTTTCGGAAATACTGTCGAGAATGGAGTAAATAGAAAAATTGTCACACAAAGTACCGGCGGGTGTTGATAATTAAAAGTACTGGGTGAAAACAACGATTTCGGTTACTGTATTTATCGGGGTAATAAAAACGCGGCCCGGGATAAACTTTGAATATTTCGGCCTGAATTCGGTTCGCACCTCGCCGCCGGACTAATCACTAGTCAATGATTAATTAATCGTTAATATTATTTATCTCTAGATCGGGACCATTTACATGAGCGGAACTATAATCCACTAACTAATTAATATCGTATTATAGTTATAATAGTCCGTTACTATTAATCTGATCGAAATTCGAAGAAACCGAAATGATTCTCGGAGTATAGAATGCCCGAAATAAAACCATACGTTTACGGCGTAAATGTAATAGAATTATCAACGGATTTTTCGCATTGCAAAAAAAAAAACACCCAAAATAACGACGACGTTTTACCGGACGATATGATAGTAGGTGGTAGTCGTCGTCGTTTCGACCGCTTTTGGCGGTCTATCGAAACGGATAACGGATTGTGGCCGCCGAGTGTCCGTCGTACGGCCCGCAGCCCAGCCGACTGTACCGCGGCGCGGTCCGGGCCGGAGGAATCCGTTTCCCGGGTGCCGGCCGTCGGCGGGCGCGCGGCGCCGGGTCGGCGGGTGACGGTTTTTAACGGCGGCGCGACGCGATTAAAACTAATAATTTCGCAAACTCGACAAACCGAAAATCCGAAACGAAACCCACGGCGCATCCATACGCCATAATAACGCAACAATACCTAATCGCTCGTCCCGCACTCTTGGCCGTTTCCGGTCGAATTATAGGCCATCCTCCGCCCCGCGGTACCGATCGAAAGACCAACGTACACCGCATAATTATCGAACTTACGTAAAAGGCCCCGTTCTTGCCCTACGATTTACTAGGTTATTTTTGTAACAATATTATTATCATAGTAATTGTGCACTGTTTTACCGGCGGCCATTCGAATTATCGTCCGCGCGCAGCGGTCCTCGACCTTTTCACAGTCGCGTACCGCCTACGCGGTTTCGAAATTTTTACGCACCGTTTTTTCGGACTTTTCTTCGTCGATATCGGCAAAGAACGAAGTAATAAAAATTCTGACCTTAGCTCGAATAGACCCCGGGTGAGGACATTTCCCCGCGAAAGCCACCTATGTCACCCTGTGCGGAGAAGAAGGGATTTACGAGTACTGCTCAGTCACAGGTTCACCGGCTTTGATTCGATTTACGATTTTTACAGTACTATCGAGAACTAATTTTTAACTTCTAGGCGTGTTTTTGGATGCTAATGCTTGCCGGTGTATCGTGCAATGTACAGTTTTACATAATGGGGCAACTTTTTTTTTATTCTTGTTGCAACTCCGGTCAGCCTTCCGGTCATTGCCCTTGCTCCATCCGAACAAAAACCCACGGCAAATCTATTTCAATCAAATATTCATTAATGGTTGTACAAATAATTTTAGATGTTGTGTGTGTTTGTAAAGGCTTATAAAACAAAAACTCTTCAATCATTTCATCATTGCGATCGAAACGTATAAATACCATTAAATGAGCCATGGTAACAATATCAGTACTCTCATCAATTTGTAGAGCAACGAAATTACAATCTTGCAAATAAAGCAATAATTTATTTTTTATATTCGACGACATGTTTGTCGTAAATTGTTCTTTTGACAGTATCGTTTGAATGTGACACTTTTTCCATCTCTTTTGCAGTCTCGTCTCCAAGAACACATCGCACGATTTCATTTGCTGCTGGCAACACTAGTGTTTCCCCAATTGTGTGTGGATTTCCATCTTTAGCAATAATTAAACTCGCTAAATAAGATGCTTTAACGGTATTTTCATTAAAGTTCGTAAAACTGGACATGCATTTCGATTCCTTCGGGAAAACGGTAAATTTTCTCTGAAAAAATTCAATAGGTTTATTTTTTGTTTCTGGATGCTTCGATAATCGGTAGCGCTTCAGTAGCGATGGTTTCATGCTTTGATTCGAAAGTGCTTCTTGATAAATTTCACATTGAGATAACGGAGTAGAATTTTTAGAACCAAATTTCACAACGAATCCGAATTGTAAGTAACTATTGTCAAATTTACGATTCGCCTGTGTTTTCTGTTTTTTAGTATTTGAACTACCGCTTTTTAAAAATCATTTCGTTTTACTTAATTTTATATCACAAAAAAGTACGAAAAACTACATAAAAATATAAAATATACTTGATGCAAACAACTCGTATGACACATCCGTGAATAAACTGAAGAAATTCACGAAACTAATGGAAAAACGTATTATTTGTGAAATAAAAATACGCTTTATCGGGTTTTATCCGATAAAGTTTATAGATTTATATTATATTAAAGAGAATATCGTTATCTTAATCGCTACGATTACGAACGACCTCCATCAAATAAACATCAAACAATATTTAATGATAATAATGATTCATTCCAATTTCTTTTATGAAGGGAGATTTTATGAGCTTTTCACAGGTTGAGAACCGCTAGTGTAACACATAACAATATCTAGATAAGAGATAAGCGCTAGAGACACGAGAGATAATCGGTAATCCAGATCGGGGGTTCTGTCGTTCTATTTATGCACCGTCGGTTTTTTTTTTTTTTCCCCCAGACGAAATCGAGCGGCGGTGCCCTCGTGTGAAAACCGCGATTTCGCTAATCGTTTAACTTAAAACCATTATAGGGAGTGTAATAACGACATAACGCTGTTCAATTTGTTCAATACCATTCGGTACAACTTATCGAAAACACCCGGATCAAATTGTAGTGCGTTTATACGGGCCGCATAATACCGAAATAAACTCGTAAATATCAAATATTTCGATAACAATCGAAACGCGTCTGGAAAGTGCTAATGATAAACGGATAAATGACGAACTAAAACGAAAATCCTGAATCGTAATTAACATAAACCGTTTACTTATTGCGTTCAATATTTTCCCCGGTTTTGCCAATATTATAGAAGTGTAAAAAAAAAAAATAAAATCAAATATAGTCAGGCCTATAAATTAACTAGACAATATGTTAAACCATCTCTGACGGTGTTGACGACTGAAGCGTAACGTCTGATCGAAAATTTATTTACAGACGGATAAAATAGCGAACATCATAGTAAAATTATACATTCTTCGCTCAAGTTAGGTAAGATTATTCTAAATTACTAGTATTATTGCCCGTAGGAGGGCACTGTGGTGCAGAGTTTGGTAACCGCCCATCTAGATAAAGATAAATAAGATAAGTCTCTTCTAGATAATAAAAAAAAAAAAAAAAAAAAAAAACGTGTAAATTCAATATTTTAACGATTTTTTTAAATGTAATTACGATTTAAAACGAAAATTAAATTCACTCTAGACCGGCTATATTCGACATGTGGCCCTCAAAGTTTTTTTTTTTTTTAGCGGCCCATATTGGGTACATTAGCTGCATGTGACTACGCAAAGCTGTTTGATGATTTTATTGAACTAATAAACGATAGAAATTTATACGTTATTTTTTTATAAATAAAAAATACAATTCCATATACGTATATATAAGCAAATTTTGTTTTGTGAAAAAAAATCAAACGCGTAACCGTAACAATAAACACGACCGCGGACCGTCGAACGCCGGACGTATAATTTACGGACGTTTAAAAAAAAAAAAAAAAAAAAAATGATAAAACACTAACGGCTACTGTAACGGGCAATTACCCTTTTTGCGGACGGGAATAAATTGGTGTCGGCGTTTATTTGCCGAGGCAAGTAAAACCAATAGTAATTGACGAGCTGCACCGATAATTTAACCGAATGTTCGACCCGAATCGTCGTACGCCTTGCCCGGCGAATTTAACCGTCGCACCCGAATAATTCACTAGCGCCCTGGGGCCTCGTCGTGCCGGGGCCGAGTTGTTGCGTCGACGTAATATTATGCGACGACGGAAACGTTCGTTTTTTTTTTTGTTGACATGTATATGTCTTGTGGCTGGGGGTCATTCTGTTAATTTGTCCGACACCGACGCTCGTTCAATGAACAACAAGCTCAAAATCGTCATTCCGATAACCGAACCGCCGCGAAATGTCTGTATTGACGAATTTCCCGTCGCCGATAACGAATTCAATTTTCGTTTTATCCAAAACAAATTCGGTGTTTCCTGCGCTGTTTCCGATCGCCTTTGGTTCGAGAACGATATGAAGCACGTTCCCCAGAAAGCCCTTAGATTTTTTGCTCGAAAAATACCCAGACTTAGATTCTCATAATATGAGCGCGTGCAATACTCGTTATAAAACTCTGCTCAGTAACAAAGTTCCCCGTTTTGCCACGATCAACGGTTTTTGTTATCCTCCATTTCCATCTGATTTACCGCCTCTCGATCCTATCTCTGAACGATTAGTGTCCATTTAAAAATTTAGAAAAATGTATACTCAATAAAAATAATTGCTGTCTTTGAAACCTGTTTATTTTTACACGTGTTAAAAAAGTTACCTGCAGTTTAATCCTCGTCTCCTCGTATCTAATACCAAATTGACATCGACATTCCTATGTCAACTATATTCAGTAGAAACAGGACATATACGTGTACCGATGTATCTGTATGTAGTGTAGATACTCTTAGTTTTGTTTTTTTTTTTTTATGAACTTCACTGCTCTACCGACCGCGACTCGTCAATACGACGTGATACTGCGTGTTATCATTTTTTTTTTTTTTTTTTTTTATAACTGCGCGAAATCGTTTGACGGTTTAGTCGATCATAACCACCGGCACCGTCGTCGATTCGGTGAAATCGCCCCGTGCCACAACGCTCGCGACCGAGCAAATTTGTTATTTATTTCGGGCGACTGTATTAGATTTGTTTAGGTTTATTTTCTACAGTTTTTTTTTTTTTTTTTTTTCTTCGTCCGGTTTTTGTTGCGATCGACTACTATATTAAAATGCGTCGCAACCGCAGGCGGAGGCTGTTTTTTCAAAATTAAACTCCCCACGCGGACGCTCGCTTACACTCCAAATTGTTCACGATTTAGTTCGTTCGGTGACAGCGCGACAACAATACGGCAGAGACGCCTTTTTACCCCGTCGGTGTTACTGTTGTGCGATTTGACCGACGATATATATGTATATGAGGTGTGACAATAAAATAACGAGACTTTTTGAATAAAAGTTGTTTATTTTAAAAATGTTATAATTTAATGATTATCACCTTCAAAGTACCTTCCCTCAGCATCAATACACTGTTGCATACGTCGCTGCCATTCTTGAAAATAGTGTTGCCAATTGCTTTCATTCAGCCCTTTTAGAAGTTCTGCCGTTTTCATTTTTACGTCATCAACTGTTTGAAAATGGGAAAAGAAATAAGAAGAAGTCACAAGGAGCAAGGTCTGGCGAGTACGGGGGATGTTGAAGTACAGACATTTTTTTTTCAGTTAAAAAACGTTGAATTGAAAATGCACTGTGAGCTGGAGCATTGTCTTGGTGAAGAACCCAGCCATTTTTCCATAGATCTGGTCGCTTCTTTCTGACACGTTCTCTTAATTTAATTAATACCTCTTTATAATAATAATATTGATTAATTAATTTTGTCGATTTTTTCAACGTTTTCGTTTGTTGAAGACGCGGTAGGAAATCCAGAACGATCATCGTCTTCGACGTCCTCCCTTCCATTACAAAACCGTTTGTGCCATTCCAAAACACGAGCTCTTGATAAACATTCTTCACCATAAACTTCACATAACATACGAAACGATTCCGCGGCAGTTTTTTTTAATTTAACAAGAAATTACATTAAATTATATAGATAACGTTAATTGTTTAGGTTATATTCAAAAATTCTCGTTATTTTATTGTCACACCTCGTATATATATATATTCGAGCCATCTCCTCGGCTTAAGTGGTGAAACATTTGTCGGGAATAAAATCGAGAGCAACCGAGGGCTTATGATGAATGTTCACTGAATGTACCATACGCGTTTCTTTTCGTGGGGGTCTTTCCACAGTGCGATGGGATAGTTGTCGTTGTAAAACGTCTGCGCCATCATCGGCGTCCGGGTCGTAATCGTTTCGGCGTCACACCAAAAACATATATAAGCACATTATCGCCATCTTCGACGTCTTACTTGTCGGTACCTATACGCGGGCGAATTTCGTCTTTGGCGTTCAGCACGTTGAGATGGGAACACTTGTACACACACGTGTACCGAAAGTCGGTCTCGTCAAATTGACACCGACAAACATTATACAGTGTGTTTCGAGCCGACCGAGACGATTTCATCTTACCACAAGATGAGGCCCTAGAAGTCCGCGATTTTCTAAACGATCAGCTACCCCGGCGATCGATCGGTCGCACGTACCGCTAATGACGCTACATTTTGTCCTTGGCCCCGTTCAACGGACCTTACAAATATGCGATTTTATTTCTTTAGGGTTACCCAAAAAGCAATGTTCATAGGTACCTGTCCTTCACGAAATTCACGATGAATCGAAACGTCGCATTACAGACGCCGTCCATCAACTTGATTACAGTCGACATGCTACAACAGGTTTATGAGGAATTTGAATACCACTCAGATGTGCGTCGTACAAGTAATGGCGTGCACGTTTAACAACATGAATATTATTCCTAAAACTCAATGTTATCGACTAATTTGTAAAGCTCATCCTAACCTGATTATTCAAATTTTACAATTAATATAATTGTTTTAAATCGGATGAATCATCCGATGAAATACACAGAGTTTCTCCGTTTGTTTGACCCGTGAACCTCCCCACACGTATTTCAGAATTTTTACCGTTGGCATTGGCGATATTTTTATTCTAAACATAACTTTTCACTATTTAACTAGTCACACTTTTGTGGCGTGGGGGTGATGTGTATTTAAGTATATTATGACCAGTATTGAGACTTCTCTAGATCAATTTTGCAGATACTTCTTTCGTCTTTTCTAGATAAATTGCCACGGATTGGTGTACTTTTATCAAGGTATGGCAAATGCCAGAGTTGTAGATTTTAAGAATTCATATTATAAAAAAACCGACGAAAATAAGACACACTATTTCCATTTGTTGGTGTATCGTCGATATACGGCCCTCTCGTTCAATATACTGCTCACGATCCACGGGTATTTGGCAGGTTTAAATGTCGCAGGGGAAAAGTTGGGAAGGCAGGATACCCACGTAGGGCAATTTAATATATATATATACCTATATATTGTGAGCATTTTATATTGTAAACGAAAAACGATTATTTGTAGTGTTCGGTTTAATGGAAATCGTGAAAATCACGGCATTTCACGTATTATTTTTCTATTTTTATGCGAATACATATTGTTTTGACTCCATAAAAATACACCAAAAACAAAATCCTACGGACAATTGTAATTTTTTTTTTTTTTTTTTTTCGTAGTAACTTTAATTACTTTTTAATCAATTTTTATCGAACTCAGCTCAGAAACGTTTTCCGCGATAAACGATTTATCGAAGAGTACAGATATAAATAATATCGTACCTTCCCAACTTGTCAACTACATTAGTATCCCACCCGTGGTGCGAATAATGTCTTTTTTCTTGTGTGTGCATTCGTCTGTTAGCACAATGTCGAGATGATCATTCTCAATACAAATCGTCAAAGGGATTTCTGTATTGCAGATAACATTTCTATTCTAGTCGGTGCATTTGCGGTAAAGTCGTTATTTCCTATACTCCTTGAATTTTTTTTACCCAAAGTTGATTCCCGGGTTGCTCTAAAAAAAAAAAAAAAATACGAAACATAACATTTGAAATAAATTCTAGTCGAGACGTATAACGGATTTAAAATTTTCATTAGGAAATTTTTTTTTTTTTATCCACTGAAAATGTCTGAAAAATGTCTACGGTAATTTTCAACTTGTGTTTAAAACCTTTTATAAATATTATTATTTATAAAAAAAAAAAAAAAGTTTCGAGTTTACCACAATATATTGAACACAGTGCACGGTTTCTGTTGTACTTGCTTAATAAAAAACAGACACGATCGCGCAGTACGATATGTAAGTGATATTTCACTGTACTCGTTACTTGCATTGCAAATGTTACAAACGCATGTCAATCGTAATAAAAATATTATTAATTACGGTGTATTCTGTTAAAAAAATTACGAATTTTGCCTACAATTACGTCGGAAAATGTTAAGTACGAAATTCCGAATGATAACGGTAAATACGAAATGCAGTCAATCGCGAAACCGTGAAATTTGATTGCGATACACCAAACGAAGTGGTCACGTATTATCGTTTTTTTTTTTTTTTTTTTATACTAAAGCTCGCCGTCCAGCGGTTTATCGAATCATTTTTTTTTTTTTCTTTTTTTTTTTCAACGGCCGGGATGGAGTGTTAAACATTCTATACGGATTTTATGCGTAACAGAATATTTTCCCGAAGTAAAATATGACATGATAATAATATTAATATAAGATATGCGCGGCGGCGTTTCTTGTTTTTTTTTTTTATATTTTTTTTTTTACTAGCTATAAATTTCTGTTGACATTATTCTCACCGGCAGTTTTTTTTTTTTGGCTCTTTTTTTTTTTTTTTTACCCATATATATATATATATATATATATAAATATATATTTCGCGAAATAAGTCCATAAAAACAGATTTACGCGGGTAGACGGACACAAATCCGCCGGCGTACAAAAATCTCCCCGGCTACGGGAACCTAACCTAAAGCTTCTCATCATTTGTTTAGAGCGTATCCCGTTTCGGGATTCTCGTACGAATAACTATTATAGAAAAGAAAAAAAAAACCTTACCGCATATTTTTATAACTTTCAAAAATCATTTATACCCGTAATCACCGTATATTACGTTCGTAAATATACTCGTACAACTTTACGCCTGTTTTGTTTTTTTCATTCTTTCTTTCTTTACATTTTTACGTTGCGAAATACCGTTACTCGTGGTCGGCGGACACATGACGAGCTTATGATGTAGCAGTCTATCGGTTTTCCGTAGATTAAATAGCGCAGTTGTTACAACCGACGAAACTTTACGTTAATATTTCGTCGAAAAACAACGTACGTTTTTTAATCGTCTTTAAATCCATTAAAAAAAAAAAAAAAAACCAACATTTATATTTGCAATTGTATCGACCGGCGTTCGCGAGCGTTGGGAAACCGGGCCGGTACGTTCTAAAAACGATATCGGTATTTTTTTTTTACGTTGTCGACAGCCCGGCGAGAAAATCGCCCGTCCGGACGACATACTCAAGGAAACCGACGACTCCGAAACATGCCCATTATTATAGTTGGATGCGTCCCGGGTACGATTTTATTGATTGTTTTCATTATTCGTTATGGCGTTCCAAAAAAAAAAAAAAACAAGGAAAGATTTTTTTTTGTTTTTTTGTTTTGCCGTAACGTCGCTTGTTAGCGCGCAGATTTATACAATATCGTTTGTACGAGAACACGGGACGTTGTGCTAGACAACGGTTAGTTCTAAAAAAAAAAAAAAAAAAAAGAAAAGAAAAACCGACGGTTCCACTAATAACGTATATACGTTTTCGAAAACTACAACGACTGTTTTAGGAGGGCAGGAAGGGGCGCCCTATGTCTTAGACATTTAACGAGTTGGTTTGTACGATTCTAGAAAAAAAAAAAAAAAAAAATTGTCCACTAGAAATTACACGGCAGCTACATGATAGGCGCGCGATAAAAATAAAAATAAAACATAAGACTTTTGTAACGGCGGGCTGGGCGGATGTGATGACGGATAAAAAGACGGTGAAACGCGTAAACGCCACTGACCGTATAGATTACAGAATTACCATCTACGCGTCCAGGGGAACAGATTTGAACGAACTGTACGAATTAATATTTTCTATGCGAGACTCGCTCGGGCTGTGCAGTCGAATTGGACGGGAAGTACGAATCTATAACAATGTGTTGTAGGCGCACGGTTAATAAACAATAAACGCGTTTTTTTATTTTTTAATATATATATATATATATATCTTCTTGGACATTTATAGAATAGACGCGAAACGAGTGCACGCACGAGAAATATGATTAAATCGCCGACTTTTAGCCGGTTTCCGGACGCGTCTGCCGGAATTTTAGTGGATATCCGCGATAGAACACGAGCGGGCCAGCGAGTTGAGAGCCGAGAGGGGAAAAACGGGATTAAAAAAGGAAGATGGCGTGTGCTGTCGATTTAAACGTATAACAATATGAATCTAAATTATTCAAACGGCTTAACGACAAATAAAATTTATCAATGCGTTACGCGATGCAACGCGGATACTATACGAGGTATGACAATAAAATAACGAGACTTTCTAAATATAACCTAAACTATTAACGTTATCTATAAAACGATTATTGAAATATGATTAGAAAACACTTATCTAAAAGTACTATGAACACTGATGGCATCGATTCATTTTCTTATACGTTAGTAGCCTTGTTATTAGTGCGAGTTCGACTATACTGCCGAAAAATGTTAGATATAAAAATCGAACAACATGTGTTAACATTAAATTTCTTGTTAAATTAAAAAAAACTGCCGCGGAATCGTTTCGTATGTTATGTGAAGTTTATGGTGAAGAATGTTCATCAAGAGCTCGTGTTTTGGAATGGCACAAATGGTTTTGTAATGGAAGGGAGGACGTCGAAGACGATGATCGTTCTGGACGTCCTACCGCGTCTTCAACAAACGAAAACGTTGAAAAAATCGACAAAATTAATTAATCAATATTATTATTATAAAGAGGTATTAATTAAATTAAGAGAACGTGTCAGAAAGAAGCGACCAGATCTATGGAAAAATGGCTGGGTTCTTCATCAAGACAATGCTCCAGCTCACAGTGCATTTTCAATTCAACGTTTTTTAACTGAAAAAAAAAATTCCTTACTTCAACATCCCCCGTACTCGCCAGACCTTGCTCCTTGTGACTTCTTCTTATTTCGTTTCCCATTTTCAAACAGTTGATGACGTAAAAATGAAAACGGCAGAACTTCTAAAAGGGCTGAATGAAAGCAATTGGCAACACTGTTTTCAAGAATGGCAGCGACGTATGCAACAGTGTATTGATGCTGAGGGAAGGTACTTTGAAGGTGATAATCATTAAATTATAACATTTTTAAAATAAACAACTTTTATTCAAAAAGTCTCGTTATTTTATTGTCATACCTCGTAAGAACAATATAACGTAAAAAAAAAAAAAAAAAATATAATACTAAAATTGATGCGATAATATCGTTACGGTCGAGCGAGTATGTACTGGAAAACACACGGGGTTTGCAGTATCGAATTGTCGGTCCGGCAACCGAAATCGTCGCGAGTTTTCCGGTCGATTGCATAATTCGTTGCCGGTTTCCTAAAAAAAAAAAAAGAAAAAGAAAAAAAAAAACATTATTTTTATTATTGTCGAGATAAATTGTTAATGTTTAGATGAATCTTTTTAATACGCAATTAATTATTATTCTTAATTAGAAATAACGGGCAGGGCATTTAATTAATATTATCAAGCGGTTTACAAATTAATTGTGTTACACGAATCGCGCAAACTTATTGAATTTTTTACGCGTACCACGTCTGGTACATTTTTTTTTTTTTTTTAGCCCTCGGTATTATAACAAGTAACGCAAACGATTAACATTTGTTTTTTTTTTTTTTTTATAACAAATTTTACTTTATTCTTGCGATTATCACTTTTAAAATATATCTTTATATAACACTGATTGTAGGACGCCATATACAGAGTGGGGCGTGGTTACTTCCTTATTTTAAAAAAATCATAACACAAAAAGTATTAGGAATATTGATTTAAGTCGTTTTTCTGTGTATATTTGTAATACGCACATAATATATGTGTATATTAAAGTACATTTGAAGTTTAATTTTATTTGCTTTTAAATACTAAATCCCGATGTCGGCTACCGTTCTCGTCAATGCACTGAAATAATCGGAATTTGAAAGCTCTGTCCACTTTTTCCAGCACATGTGTGCTTATGTCGACAATAGCAGCACGAATATTGTTGTTGAGATGACAAAGGATCTTTGGACGATCCGTGAACACCAACGATTTCAGGTAGCCCCACAGGAAAAAAATCACATGGGGCTAAATCTGGTGATCGTGCTGGCCACTGAAGATCGCCTCCAGGAGAGATGAGCCGTGCGGGCAAGTGTTCACGCAAGATATTCATTGGCCTTATTGCCGTGTGAGTCGTGGCGCCATCCTGTTGAAACCACATTTTCCCTACGTTCATTTCTTTAAGCTTAAGCAGAAAAAAATCCACAATCATGCTGACATAACGAATAATCATTTAGAAAAAAAAAAAAAGAATCGTCGAAAATAATTGATCAACAAAATAACGTGCCATGACTGCTATTTGAATGATCTATACTAGTGTTTTCCAACCTGTGGTCCGCAGTCCCTTAGATTTTTTCTTCGATTTCTATTACAAATAGATTATTATTTTTTTTTTTTTTTAAATAGCGAAAAAAATTAAAAAAAACTTATTGAGAAACCGTACAATATTATACGGTTATCTTAACGTTGTTGCTGCTGTAGAAGTATTTTCCACTTTTATAAGTGTTTGGGTATCAGTCACAAAAATCACAGCAAGTAAATAATTTAGTATAAAATAGTTATAAAATTTAAAGTAAAATAATAACAATTAACGTTTTTTGATAAATTGTGTGTATTCTTGTTAATGAGCAAAAAAAAAAAAGTGATACCTATTTTTCATAAAATTGAGGCGGTCCGCGACCTATAGAATATTGTCGAAACGGCCCGCGGTGGTAAAAAGGTTGGGAAAACACTTATCTATACGAATTTACGAAAAGAATTTGTTGATTTTTTTTTTTTAACTATTATTGTCGGTCGTCGGGTTTGTATTACACGTTTTGTTTTTTCGGGGTTATTTTTTTTAAATTATAATTGGTCCGACTTTCCGATTACGGAAACCGCGCGTACTATCTGTAACTATCTGTTTCGTCGATTTTAATGCTTACGACGGATTATTAATATCCAGATATAGAATGGATTACAATATTCGTTTACGAAGTGCGTGTATAAATACGATTTTCGAGCGTTTACTCGTATGTTTAACGGACAAATAGGCGACTGTAAAACCGTCCGAAATTGTCGAATTGAATTTCAACGGTATGCGCATGCCTGTATTCAAATAATAATATTAACAATTTAATACAACGGCGGCTTTGTCGTCGGCGTTGGAATCCCGAAGCGATAATCGTAGAAAATTCTATTCGAATTAATTATTCCGAGCAGCAGTCTCGTATTACGTTATATACAGGGTGCGGCAGAGCCGACTGATTAGTTTAATGATTTAATGATAAGATAAGAGCAGGCCCTAATAAGTGGTACATTTTGATTTGTACGGCAATGCCGTTTTTATTCGTAATCACGAGATAAATACAGATGCCTATGTACCGTTTAATAATATAGTACGTGGATGTAATTGGAACGGTTCATTCAGCGTGCCGGAATTTCTGTTTTCGAAATTAAAATCACGCGGCGTACAACCGCAACTGTTTACAAAAGATCGGTACAATATATATTATCATACAATATTCATAATTCGCAAATACGTACACAATCTTTCGAAAGCTTGAAAAACGGTCTCGTGGGATTATTGTCAGCCGGGCAAGTATAACGCGTCGTATTAAATTGGCCTTTACCCGCCGTAACTTAATATCTGGCATTGTAACCTGTCGTCTATACAGGGTGCGGCAGAGCCGACTGACGAGTTCAATGAGGTCGTTAGCCTGTGATAAGATAAGAGCAGGCCCTAATAAGTGGTATATTTTTAATATATTTTTACGGTAATGCCGTTTTTATTCGTAATCACGGTCTGCACGGGTGTACATCGTGGTTTCGTCGTGCGTGCGCATTACGAAAATAATCATTCTGCGATCGCTACACAAAAGGCTTTTCGTATACACTTCGGCGTTCCACGTGCTGAATCTGTTCCTTCTGCTGACACTATGAAATTCTGGATCCACGGCATTTGGAAGACACTGGAAGTACACTAAATAGACTTGGACACGGAGCACCCAGAACGATAAGAACCCCCGAAAATGTGCAGTTGGTTAGAGGGACGATTGAGCAGTCACCAAGACGTTCAGCCCGGAAACACGCTGTAGCTTTGGGAATCTCAGACCGTTCTTTGAGGAGCATTCTTCACGAAGATTTATCATTCCATCCCTATAAATAAATGTTTGTCCAAGATTTAAATGCTACTGACTACGGAAATCTCTGTCAGTAAATTCGTCTGCAAATTCCTCCGATATCGACTTTTTTCTGTAGCGAAGAAGCCCATTTTCATCTTTCTGGAACTGTAACTAAACAAAATTTTCGATACTGGGCTACGAATAACCCACGGCAGCTCCATGAAAGACCACTCCACGTGGAAATCGAGGCCATACCAGTAGAAATGTGCCGAAAATCATATTAGAGAGCTTCAGAGATCGTCTACAACAGTGTATCAATGCTGACGGCCGCCATCTTGGAGATATAGTTTTCGAAAAATAATTTTTAAAAATGGGATTGAATACTGATTTAAATAAAAAAAAAAAAAAATCTTCTCTCTACGTTTTACTGTTCGTTTTTTCTATCCCATCAAAACCCATCAAAACCCCGCGGCCCTCTTTCCTTCGGTCGTGCCCTCTATAATTATAGATTTGTTCAACGTGTCTCAGAATCATTTTCCATCGTCCGGCTCCGGGGTTACACCAATGAATGTACGTTTTCGTTAAAACGATTCCAAAGTAGGTTATGTCTTCGTTCGATATCCACTCTATCCGAGTTATTTATAACCCATCAAAACTCGTCAGTCGGATCTGTCGCACCCTGTATATATATATATATATATATATATATACCCGTTATTCATTGTGTTTGTGACGATTACTCGATGCGCCGTCTGCGAGTTATTTGCTGGTGATTCGTTAACATTCGATACGGGCAATTTGGACTGAAGTGCACTTAATTGTACGTGACGTCCAAATTAAAACGACAATTTCATTGTAACTGTTTCGCATTCGAACAGTTCACGGCACGAGGTACGGGCATCGCAATTGTTTTTTTGTGGACAGCCTAACCGATAAACCAATCCTGGGCAAACCGAACCGGCATCAGGCGGGTCGGAGCAATTAAGGACGGAAGCAACACGATGGTTTTAAAGGCAAACGCGTTATCCGAGGGTTTTTTTTTTTGGGCAAATCATGTGGATTGCGCGTCGGGCGTTGTAAGACGCGTTTAGTAGCCGAATAACGTTCCCAGGAACGCTCGGAATCCGATTCGAACCGAACGCGGTCGATGGAAAACCGGCAAACCGTAAAGGTTCGCTCAAACCGAAGCGGCAGCGGTAGCGGTAGCGGCAGCGGTAGCGGTAGCGGCAGCGGTAGCGGTAGCGGCAGCGGTATTTATCGCTTTTTAAATACCGCCGATCTAACCTAACCGGAGCGAAATATTTCGCCAAAAATTACTAGTCGACATTGTGACACCCATGCGCGTACATGTATTTTGTTATTACGTATTATATTTTTTTTTTTACTAATATTAATATTTAAAAGTACAAAACAACATATTTCTATATTTTTTTTAAATTGTTATCAATTTATTATGAAAACTCAAGTTCAGATGAAGAAGACGTATTACTGTCAGCAGTAACTGTAATGGACGATGATGTACAAAAAAGGTACCATAGGATTATAATTAGGCTTAGGGACTTATAGATCTCAAAAAGTTATAATATATTACAATTAGAGTTGGGATGTTGAATATGTTGATGTGATAATAATAATATATTAATATTCATATTGCATTGTTGCACTGTACAATTAAAATGAGTTGGGGATCAGACAACTGATTATCGCGGCGGTAAGCGAAAAATATAGTGTCTGCAGCGAAAAATAAAAAAATATCGCGCTCAATCTTGCGGTGACATTTTCGCCGCGGTATTAATTTCGCGCTAGCGAGTGCACTCGTATTAAAACGTATGGACATTAAGTTTCGCTGCCGCTGCCGCTTCGGTTTGAGCGAACCTCAATACGTTATTCGTTGGCCGATAAGCGGCAATTTATTGAGCGTGCGTACGCGGGGGCCCGCCGACGACTAATGACGAGCCGGTTTGATAGATTGACCGCGCCCGTGTTCCCCCGCGGCCGGCCGCAATGCAATCCTGCCGTTTCTTTCGTGCCGTCAACTCGCGCGCGGGCAAGGGGACCGTAAACGGAGACAGATTAACGGCACTATCGGAAACGACCGACGTGGTCCGTCCGGCCGAGTGATTTCCTGTCCGCCGGAAAACGATTAAATTCCTTTAATTTCAGTATAAATCGGTAAACGTTAGTTTTCGTCGTTCCGCCCGTTTCCCGTATACCGGCCGGCAAAGCCCCGTCCTACGGGCCGCCCGTGCTCGTTGAACGCGGACACTCGTCGTCCGCTTGGATTCGTTTTCTAATCCGACAAACGTCGTGGATTCAATCGTCGCCGTGATAATTTCACGGACAATTTTTTCAATTTTTTTTTTTTTTTTAGCCATAGGCATTATTTGTTTAGACGACCAATAAAAAATATCTTTAAAAATACATTAGGTGTATAACGATACAAGAATAGTAAATATATATATATATATATATATTTATATGAATACATGAACATGTCCGGGGTTGTGCCAACAATGGGGTAGCCTCGATTCTTAGCCAAAGTTATTTAGGCTAAATTCTAAACCCTTAAGACGCCTAATGTCTTGCGAGTCGGCAAGGAATTGTTTAGCAGTTGCGTTTGTGTGCAGCTCTAATCTGTTCACATGTTGGTCAGCAAACTTTTCGATTCCGTCCTGGACGGACAGTGTCATCAAATCGCGGGTGAAATTCCTATCGAACCGACACGCTGCTACAATTGTACAAAAAGCGATAGTTTGACATTGTTGAATAACTTGGATGTTGGATTCGCTAGCACCGCCCCACAGCTGGACGCCCCATAAGTCCAAATCTACGTAAAGGAGCTGTTGTTTGCCAGCAAGGTCTGGAGCGGAACGTCTTCCTATTGGCCAATAAATTTGCGCGTTCCTTCTGTGATTTGTAATTATTTCTGTCGGACATCCAATTTCCAATTTAGCCGGGAGTCAAGGTGCATACCCATGTAATTAGTTGAATCTTTTTGTATTATCAAGCAATAGTTGCTTATCCAAAGTGTTACGCAAAGAATAATTTACTTGCACCGACTTTTGACTGATTGATATGTATTGTTCAATTTAAGATGTTGTCGATTGCGATTTGTAAACAATCAATCGCTCATTCTTACGGGTTGTTAATATTACCTTATCATCAGCAAATATTGCGGTCATTGAGTGATTGTCGGTAGAGATTTCAGCTGTGTAGACTATGTAAGGAATAGGTCCATAAGAACGCTACCTTGTGGTACTCCTGCCAATGGGTTTTCCAATTTGTTATCGCTTCTTCATGCATGACTCGAAACTGTCGTCCGGTCAAATAGAATTGAAGAAGTGCACACCAGGTGCGCGGTAATTGCTCACGTTATTTCACCAGTAATCCTTTAAGCCACAACTTTATCGAAAGTTCGGGGCACGTCTAGAAATAATCCGCAGCAATAATTTTTTTTTTTTTTTCCAATGCCTTGCTAATCACGTTAGTGACGCGTTAAACTTGGATGAATGTTTGATTCGAAATCCAAACTGATGGTCAGATACGAGGTGCCTTTCTTCAAATAGTGGTTTTTAATCGCCCGAGAAGAAGCTTTCGAAGAGCTTCGACATACTAGGTAGACGCGATAATGGTCCGTATGAGATAGCTCGCTCTGGAGGCCTCACTGGTTTCTGGGTTAATATTAATGTCAATTTCATGGGCAACTCCATGAGGAGTGTAAAGTGCCGTATTTTTTCTCTTTTTACTTTACGCGGTTAATATCGAATTCGCAGGCGACATTGTTCGGTTGTAAAACACACTTAAGGTGTCGAGCATATACTGCCGAAAAAACATTTCAATATTTAATACGAATTAGTTGGCACTTGGCCGCGTAACAAGTTTTGAAGATTTTTCTTTTTTTGAATTCTACAGAGGTTATCCTCCATAGGAAATTATTTATTTATAAAACGAGGTCTGTTCAAAAAGTACCAGGACAAATGTTATTCAACACACGATAACGTTTCAAATTGTAAATAAATGCATTCCCTGTGAATCGGTGAATATTTTAAACAAAACCCAATGTCCCTATCAAATCTCAGTTTAATATAACATGTGGTTAAATCCAGTGAGTTTGTATTCGTTCGCCGTTTTCGACGTGTCTGAAATTAACGAACCAAGCTTGAAACTTGGTAAAAATGACGCAACGGAAACGTACAGAATTTGGGAATGCCTTATTAAGTGGTTCCGTGACTTTCGAGTGTTTTAAACGTTACTACAAGGACAGTCAGCGGTCAACTGAAGCCGATCCGTGTACTGGAAGATCGTCGATGTCATCCAGAAACCATGGTATGGCGACAATTTGGGAAAATATGCGAAATGGCCGTTTGTGAGTTATCAAAGCGAATATCAATTGAGTCTTGTCATGGACATTTACAGGCAAATGTACAGACGAGAAGGATGGCGCTGCCAAATTCGTGCACCGGCACATATCTGGCTGATAAAAATATTGCTGTGGTCCCGCGGACTGCGCCTATTCACCTGGTCAGGCCCCGTGCGATTTCTCTCTATTCCCAAGACTAACGTCTGCGCTTAAAGGACAACGGTTTCGAGATGTAGAGGAAATTAAAGCGAACGCGGCAATAGTACTCGTAGCTCGAACCTTGGAACGGTTCCATAGGACTTTTGAAAAATGGCAAGATCGCCGAAATCACTGCATATCGTCTGGAAAGAGAATATTTCGGAGGAGATATTTTTAAATAATATGTAACGTCATTTTTGTGATTTTTAACGATAAAATCCCGGTAATTTTTTGAACACAACTCGTATATAGAAATGACAATTTTCACGATATACCGACACAACGGTCGTTGCCTTGAAGTTAATTTTTGGTTTAACATGTCGTTACCGGTAACATTAAATGTTTTTCCGTAATAATTTTAACCGGGGCGTTTACCGAACAACTAACCTCGCGTATTTAATAATACATATTTGTTTTTTTCTTGTATGTTTGTCGTTAATGATTTAGCGGTAACCGTAAACGCAATAAAATCGGTTTCGTCATTCCGGGCGGGCGGTAGGTGCTCTCGAAACGCGCCGTCTTTGCCGTCAGCCGTGTTCGCCGGGTCCCGAGCCGCGGTTACCGGGCGCAACTACGGTTAGGCCGGGCGAGGCTGATCGACGGCCGTATAATAATGACGTTGCGCCGAGTGCGTCGGCGAGAGCGGACCGCACGCCGCGTACGGCGGGGCGCGCGTGAACGTGACAGTCCGGCGTAAGTCGCGTAGTCTATTGTGCGCCGCCGGTTCGTTCGCCGCGGAACGGCGTCGCGGTCTGCAGGTGAACGCAAGAGGCCCGTAAATAACCGACAATTAGAGAGCGCACACCCCGGGCAGCCGCACGCACCCGCGCGCCGCCGCTACGCACACGCACCGTCTCCGCGCCGTCGGACGCGCTACACGGGCCGGGCGCACGTCTCCGACCGCGTAACGGCCTCTTTCGGAATCGGCGATTTCGCGCCACCGCACGACCGCACGAAACGGGCCGCGGTCGTCCCGGAATCGGCGTGCGTTTCGCACGTTTCCGCCGTAATGGGCCGCGTTACGAGAATACCACCGGCCCGCGCGATTCTCGCCAACATTTTTCTAGTAGTTTTACATTCCGACCGGACCGGGGAACGTATTTGGTTTTACTACGGTGTGTGCGTGTGTGCTTTACTGTTCGCCCCCCCCCCCCGAAAAAAAAAAAAAAAATACTTTTCCAACGGAAATATCGTTTCGGTTTTCTTTATAGTCGGGAAACAACGGGCAATAACGTTTTCTTTGTATACCGTCCGTAATTGTAGGCCCGAACATTTTTTACGGTATATTAATATTGGCCCGTACAACTACGCCGAGAGAAAATATGCAATACTTTCAGTTCGGAAATATCCATTTGTGTATGCACTTGAAACATGCGCGAAAATACAATAAAAATTGTTGAAAAATTAATTCTTAAAAGTTATATTATATAACTCTTTGACCAGAGATCTTGCTTCGATCATCAACATCATTGGAGGGGGTTTCCAGTGAACATTTTTTCTACTTGGAGATCAAATGTTTGATTTTTAATAATTTTTTTTTTACTTTTCTATACATTTGAAGAAAACCGGAAAAAAAAATATAGAGAACACAAAAGCTATCGGTTCCGTTAAGTTCGATTGAGTAACTTTCCATTTATTCAGCACTTTCTAAACGTGGTGCAGTTTTGAAAATGTTTGACATATTCGAGTTTTGATGGTTTTATGTGCGCCCCGTAAAAGTGCACAACAATTTGACACAGGATTAGGTTTTACCGAATGCTAAAAAAATCATTGAGCGTTATGTTGTTATTATTTCTCATTAAAGTTCATATTTCCTCGTGGTTTTCACTGGCGGGCACCGCCGTTTAAAAAGATTGAGAAACACTGATTGAGACTGTTGTTTTTAATTTGTCTGTATACATCGCAAGCGAATACCATTATCCATAGAATTCGGTTTTTAGGTTTTTAGAGGTCACCTTGGCGACACAAATGACAATGAAAAACTGTCGAGTCCAATCCACGGAAACCAAATGGTGTGAACAATAGTAATAATACTAAATAAAACGGCGAGTTTAGTGACCATGGCGACCAACGCTAAATCGGTAATCGTCCTCCAGAGAATACGGTTACCCGACTTGGCTGTAGTCGACTGAGAAAAAATTCCATAAAAATTTTAGTAGTTCGACATTTTACTTTGTTTCTACCGATCAAATCGAATATTTAAATATTTAGATATATACCTAAAAAAAAAAAAAAAAAAAACCATGCGTTTGTACGAAAGCCAACCTTGTGTAAAAATTGTCAAGTCCAACCGCGTCTGCGGATAATATGTCCGACCCACTCGTTTCGTTTTATTGCCAGTAACATCAGTACAGTATTCGTCACTTGGGCACGCTATTCGGTACGTCTTCGTTGGTTATTCTCTCTTTTTCTGCTTCTTATCTTTAGCATTGTCCCTTCGGCAGCAGCAGCAGCAGCAGCAGCAGCACCGTATTTCAAATAGTTCGTATACCATACGGGCCGGGTTTCACTTCCACCAAGCGTACGTTCAAAACGGTATGCCTTCCGTAATAACTTCTTTCCTAACACTGAATCGAACACTCTTTGACCATCTATATTGTCCATCTATTAACCGTGAATATCGTTATTTTATAGCTACGATAACGCGTTTTACAATCGTCTCATATCGTCCGTCGTTTGCTGATCGCTCGCAGTCCCGAGCACGCGGTACCGACCGATCCACTTGTACTATTTCTCGGCGACCAACGCTATCGACGATATGTATCTTACCCGCCCACTCGTGATATTTCTCATAGTATAATAGTGAATTTCGAGTAAATCAATACATTTTGGAACCCGCTGCCCGCGGGCGTATATTTTTCATCGGGAAAACTATTCGAATTGCCATTGTTATTATTATTTTATTACATCAAAAAAAAAAAAAATAGTAAAAATCGTAATTGCGAACGTCGTCATACTCCAATGCACTTAGAATATTTTTGTTTTTGTCTACTCGTTAAGTACCGTGCAAAAAATGTACAATGTCACGTATCCCGCTACTATGAATACTTGTAAAAAAAAAAAAAAATAAAATAAAAAAATAATATGTAAATTTTAACGCAATTATCATTTTCTAAGTACCTATATTATTCTAATTAGAATAGTGTTTTGACCTAAATACCGCAAGAGTTAATGTAGTTTGTAGTTTCGAGTGTTATGCTAATTTGGATATAGTCTTAAATTATTGCAAGTACAATTTTATTTCTTAGTGCTAATTAATTTTAAATTAAAAACATTTTTTTTTTTTTTTTAAGGGGAAAATAAATATTATCAGGTCATTTTTTATAAAAAAAAAAAAAAAAAAAAAAAACAGTTAGATAAAACTCAGTTTTCATTGATATTATACAGAAAAAAAAAAAAAAAAAAAAGATAAAAATATTTGTTCGAATTCAGTAAATATCGATTTTTGCATTTTGAATTGCGGGCGCAGTGGTTTTAAAGCTTTTCCCAGGAAAATATTTTTTTGGTGATTTAAATGCTCCGGTTTTTTTTTTACGCAGTATTTGAATAAATGTAAAATTTCTGCCCGGCAGTACTGTACTTGGAACAGTACTCGGTCTCCGTGGATTGGACTCGACAGTTTTTCATTGTCATTTGTGTCGCCAAGGTGACCTCTAAAAACCTAAAAACCGAATTCTATGGATAATGGTATTCGCTTGCGATGTATACAAACAAATTAAAAACAACAGTCTCAATCAGTGTTTCTCAATCTTTTTAAACAGCGGTGCCCGCCAGTGAAAACCACGAGGAAATATAAACTTGCAACTTTTTTAATTCTCAACAGTTTACCATATAGACCGTTATTTTTTTTTTTTTAACTTTATAAAACACTTTGTCGGTCGGTCCGATCGCCAAACTGTTTTTATAGTACCTCATGAGACGCGGGTTTTTTTCCACGTCAGAACTTTATTTAAACATTTTTTTCTAGATTAAATACTCGCAAAAATAAATTTAAAACCATTTTTATAAATTACAATTCGGTAAAATGCAATATTATAAAATACAAAACTAACATGCATTGTTGAATTAATATAAATTAATATATATTTTCTCTGTTGCCTATCAAAAACCATTGACTTGCATCCGACGATATAAATTGCGTTTAAAAAAATTGTTATCGTTATTATGTTCGACTTCGAAACGTCACCGCCGTAACTATTTTCGAACTTGAGTTCTTCGTTGCACACAACCAACTTGGTAATATGAACGCTGTACACGTCTTACTAAAAAAAAAAAAAAAAAAAACCTAATAATTACATTTGCTACCGATTCAAAGCTTTCAATTAGTGGGATATTTTTTTGTTCTCGAAACAAAACGTAAGGAAAAAAAAAAAAAATAAAAATAATAACAATAATAAACTATACCAAAAACAAAATACACTCGACGAATATAACCGGTAAAGGGCGAAGAAAACAAAAAAAAACCGATAGTTTTTAGTTTCGCTCGTCGCAATCAAACCGTTTTTATATTTTCCGGATAAAACTTACTCGACTCGCATCTTCGACACGGAACCATGGGTCACCGGGGAGCGATTTACGTGTATGAAATGATATTGTTGTCGCCAGTATTATATTGTATTTCGCGAAGAGTCGATTGAAAAATACTATCCGGTCTCATAAAGTTTCGCATTTCTCTCTCTCATTCTCAGTGTATCATCTCTACCCGATGCTTGATCTGTCGGGCGATACGGCATAACGACACAATAAAGCGAACGGTGTTCGAACCGCGAGTGTTTAGTGCAGAGCCGACTGACGAGTTAAACGAAATCGTTAGTTTACGATAGGGCAAACATCAGGCCCGTATTTGTGGTCCATTTTGAATTACGCGGTTATGCTGTTCATGAGTCGTCATCTCATGGTCCGCGGACGGGTCTGTACATCGAGGTTTCGTCGTTCGCGCGTATTTCGATAATAATTGCTACGCAAAGGGATTCTCGTCTACATCCCGGCACATCCCACGCACAAAGAATCCGTCCCGAATGTTAACACTAACATTAAACTCTGGATTCGAAAATCGAAAAAGTCTGGACGTACCCTAAGCGTCCGGAACGGTGAGGACCACCGGAAATGTGCGGTAGGTCAGAGAGGCAGTTGAGCGGTCACCAAGTCGCTCTGCCCGGAAACACGCGGTCGGTTTGGCAATGTTATGGAGTCGGAAACTTATTCGCAGGTGCAGGCTGGAGGAAACGGCTGAAGAACACGACTTGGGAGACGTGCGGTTTTAACGATTCCGGGGCTCAAGCGCGCACAGCTCGAATTTCGCTTGCTGTTTTGCGACAAACGTTCCCCGGGCGGGTGGTCTTACTGCGGGGTGACGTAAGCTGGCCGGCACGCTCCCCCGATTTTAGGCGCGTGCGATTTTTCGTCCGGTGGTCGCTGAAGAATAAGGTTTTCAGACATCACCGCCATACGACAGATGACCTGACGGAGTGAATCACTGAATTAATCGCGGCCGTACCAGTCGAAACGTGCCGAAAATCTTATTGAAACTTCAGGGATTGCCAACAGCGATGTATTGTCGCTGACGGCCCTCCATCTCGACGATTTCAATTCTCACAAACATAATTGAAAAAAAAAAAAAATGGGATTTCCTAATTATTTTAACGAAACAAACCGTTTTTCTCGGAGTTTTAATGTCCGTTATTTCTAGCTCCTCAAAACTCATCAGCCGGCTCCGTTGCATTTTCGTTTTTTTATTCGATTAAAACATTTATTTATTTGTTTATTTTTTTTTTTTTTTAACGACACTTATATATTTATACAATTCAAAAGGTAATACGACGAACACAACGGACGCTATACCGAACGTTTAAACGTCGGAAATGAAAATATCTTAAAATTAAATTATTAATATGCATTTGTATTATCTATATTATTGTTATCCACTACCGTAAATATTGAAGTGGAATATATACATATACAGTTTTTAATAACTTATATTAAAAAAAAAAAAAAAGACGTACGAACAATAGCCATTCATTCGATATATTACATAATATCAAGTTTCAAGAAAACTGTTGGAAACATAAAAAAAAAAAATAGTTTACGCAAATGTATTTCGCTTGCGATTATCGTGTTCCGTCGATCCTACCTCCGAAGATTTTGAATACAATTTTTTTTTTTTTTTTTTTTTTGTAGTCGTTTAAAGGATTATAAATATTATAAAACATTTTCAATATTTCATTATTATTGCACAGTACACCGAAAACATATTAACTTGTGATTTTCAAAAAAGCATTGAAAAAAAAAGTATATTTTATCGCGAATCAGTGTTAAAAAAAAAAAAAAAAAAAAAAAAAAAAAAAAAAAAAAAAAAAAAAAAAAAATGAAGCAATTGTCATTTGAAAATGTTCATTATAATTATTATAGTAAACGTATACGATGCAGTTATATTTATTCGAGATAACCGTTCAATACCAGCGCACATTATTGTATTATTCAATTTTTCATTTTTTTTTTTTTTTTTTTGATTCCTTTTTTTAGAAATTCCATTGGTTTTACAATATGTGTTTTTTTTTTTTTTTTTAAATTATTTCGGAGAGCACCCATTGGCTGTTTTTTTTCGTTTGCAGTCGATATTATTTATTATTATTATTATTTTTTTTTTATCGGAATACTTAACTTGTATTATTTTTTTAATATTATTAAAACATATCGTAAATTGATATTAATAATATTTCCGTCGTTCTATAACGAATTGGTACATAAAACCATTCATTATTCATGACGAAAAAGATAATAAAATGTTATCTTTTTTATTTTTTTTTTTTGGTATATTTATATACATATAATTTGGATCTAAACAAATATTGACAAATAGAATTTATTCTGAAATTAAAATACACCGCGCTGTGCATAAATACAGCGGATAACTTGAGAGGCAATCAGAAGGAAAATGTTTAACAAAATTGGTTTATTTATTTTTTTTTTAAACTAAACAAGACAGTAGAAAAATAGTAAACATTTAAGTCATTTTACACGACATTAACGTGTAAATTTTCTTGACAATAGGGTGGCATGTAAGTGCCATACTGTCGTCAACAAAACACGTGTTCGTCTGTAATGTCTCGAAAAATGGGGGGGGGCCCATAAAAAAATATTTCCACTCACATAAGTACAGATATTTTGTAAATATATCTGAACATTTTTGATTTTGATATTCTGTATCACTAAATGTAACTATCGAAGATCTAATAAAATATCCTATTAAAATTTCCCACAAAGCCTTGAATTAGTGTAAAACTATAATCATTTTTAAAAAAAAAAAAAAAAAGACGAAGTTTTCATCATAAAACAACATCTGTGAGGATTATGTCAACTTTGAATTATCGACTCATCCGGATGTCCGCCGGTTTTCCGTTGCCGCAGAAATTCAGAGTAGTATCGTTCAAAGTTGGACATTAAAAACGCGTAAAGATCAATCAATGGTTATACGAATATTGTTGAAAAATAAAAAGATTTTTATGATTCTTTAATAAAAAAAAAAAAAAAACCTGACCTATAACGATAACGAAAGAGTGTCCGGTAATGAATTCGACGACGGCGCAGCGTGTTAAGTGAAATATCGAATTTTCACGCGATGTCAACACGGAGTGAGAGAGAGAGAGAGAGGAGGAAAAAGAAAAAGATAAAAAAAAAAAAAAAGTATTACGACTGTGACACGAGTCTAATTTATCGGATATGATACGATTGTGGGCAATGCGTCCGTCCCTGCAATGAAATCGTACCTGACCGGACTCGGTAATGATGGAAACGACCCGACGTACGGAAACCCCTCCCGGACTATCGTTTTCGTACATTTTTTATGTCTCTAATATACTACGATCGTTTCTCTCACCGGGAGAGAACAAGAGGTAAATACGGTTATTTTTTCTCTCTCGTGTTGTTCCCCCGTCGTCAAATAGTATAAATTATCATAAAACACGTGCTATGGCCCGCGGCCCGTCGGCGAACCGTGTCCGCGGGATATTTGCTTTTGCCATCGGCTTCTCGCGCGTACATCTGACAGACAACGATAGCCGGTAAAACGGATCGCCGATGATTAATAGTCTCGACACGCCGAATAAAAATGTTTGCGGATTTTTTTTCCCGAAACCACGTCTTAACCGTGAAAACGTATAACGACGTTACTGTCGCAGCCATGCGGTTTTATTGGGTAACAATGAGTAATGCCGGGGACATTCGACAAGGACGCTTTTTCACGACGTAGTATAATGGGCTACGCGCGTGCCGAATTCGTTATACGGAAATTAAGTCACGGCAAGCCGATTACAATAAGAAATGGGCACGTACGGCGAGCGGACATCGTATCCGATTACGTCCAAGGAGACACCGCGTGGCACTACGGGAACCTCTACCGCCGGCGGACTAGTCGAACCCGACTGTACAAGAGCCCCGGCCAGGAGCAGAAGGACGTTCGGTCAATCAGCCACGGTCAGTCGGAGTCACGACCAGAGGGGCACGTCAACATCGGGCCGACCCACCCGTCGCGTCGTTCCGAAACGCTTGTAAAACGTATACGACTTCACCCGGATTCGGGTGAAACATAAAATTCACCTGAATTGTAAAATACCCGAAATTCAAACAGTGCAAAATGAATAACTATCGTCGAATCTCGATTCACATTTCGTGACGAGTCTCTGACTGGCGCGCAACAATAACGCAATAGATTCAAATTGAAATGCCGGACGGAACACACTACGACGCTATATGTGAACACAGTCTGGTGAAATGTCAAAAATTTACTCGCCTAAAAACTTAGCCACGGAAAAACAACTGAAATGACGCGATTGATTCTCGCCCACTTTTTTTTTTGACATATCGGTTTTTGCACACATTTCCAAAGTCAATCTTCGGTTTATCCGTCTACTCCACTGCCCGGGCCGCTCACCTAGGTCTTCCCTCCTCGATTTTCCCCATCACTGTTAGTTCGCACAGCCCGTTATTTCGCCATGCCCGTTACATTCGTTTACTCCATTTTGTACAATACGGCCATAAATACGTTGGAGTAATTTCCTAGCAACGATCATCGACTCCTTCTTATATAGCCTTTTGTCTTATTGACCATGTATCGCGCCCATACCATAGGACTGGGTTCATGGACAACTCGAGTACAAACTTCTTGTTTGAGATTTTCTAGATATGTTTTTGGATTCAAACAGTTTCTTCAATACTTTTCATAGGCTGTTGCGATTCTTAACTGTTGCATTGACTTCCTTAACTTTCATAATGTAGCCTAAAATTATCTATACAAACAAAATCATAATAATCTTAATAAATAATTTTATCAATTAACTTGTGATTAATATTTAATACATATTTATTCTTCTTATCGACATTCGATGCCTATGGTTTTTTTTTTTTTTTAATCAAAATTAGACCTATTAAGTTATGCCAACTGTACCGGTTGTCCTAGTAATCGGATAAAGCTTCTGAAAACATGCTCGGATATGCTCGTCATTAGGTTTACTTAAAAACGATTTTTCTACTTTTTCTGAAAATTAACTTTTTATATATATGACTATTAAAATTTGATTTTTTTTTTTTTTTTTTTTTTTTTAATTATAAATCTTCGTGATACTCCGTGAAGAATTTAAGTAGTTTTATCCGATTACTAGGAGAGTCGGTACTATCGGCAAAAGTCCGATACATTTAGACAACAAAAAAAACCACCGTTTCCTTTCCCATTGGTTATGGTCCAGTAGATTAGTGGAAAATTATTATGTTTAAACATTTTTTTTTTTGGAAAAAAAAAAAATAAAAATAAAAATTGAAAAAATCAGATATTTCTGTATAACCGCAACACTTATTGTCAGAGTGGTTGCCATAAACGTTTGACGTTTGTCGCATTTCGCGTAGAATTATCACCTACCGCCCGTCCGTGGTAATATATGCCCGAAACTCAAAGCCCTTGAAATCCGGTCGGGGTTTTTTTTTTATTGATGTGTCTCGGTCGAAAATTCGCCGTGGACCGCGTTCGTAGTATGACGAACATACGGAAACGCCAAAATCAAATACGCACTTGTGAGCCGACATGAATTAAAGGATAACCGTGTATCGTACGTATTGAAATTCCTCTTTTCAAATGCGGAAATTCCGCGGAAAATACAATCGTAAAAAACACGCGTCGCCGTACGAGATAATTTCGCAAAGTATTTGCTCGGGTCCGACGATGACGTAATGCGTAAACGATTCGACTGGGCGCGCCATTAGAGTACTTTGTTATCGTAACGATCGGTCAATAGGGCGAGGGGGGGAGAGAGAGAGAGAGAGATGAGAAAGAAAGAGAAATCGAAAAAGAGAGAGAAATAATATACCACCGCACTTATGGCGGTAAAACGATTTCGAAAAATTCCGGTATTTCGATATTGAATTTTTTTTATATTTGTCGCGCTTCGGCGGCGCGCCTCAATCACACTGTATTATGTCGTACAGTAATATTTCGTTTTTTTTTTTTTTTTTTTACTTCTACAAATGATTCCGAGCAACGGTCAGCGGTTCGGTACACACGTCCGGGATAAGAATAAAAATAATGCCGACATCCGTAAATATCGAATACGTGTAACGATACAAAAAAAAATTGCGTTTATATTTTTTATTAAATAAATTTAAAAAACACATACGCGTCGCATTTGCCGCGGTTGATTATGTCAAAACCTCAATGTCCGATGTTTTTTTCTTTTTTTTCTTCCTTCTCTGCGTTGCGGATATGTTCGAAACACGCTGCGTCTGAATGGGATTTTTTTTTTTTTTTTTTAAACTTTAAAACCGCATTCCGTACACGTGTTGACCGAATTAAAATATTATTGAGTCGGGCTTAGACAACGAAAAAAAAAAAAAAAAAATTGCTAAAATATTTTATCTCTAACAATAATAACGTTGTTTTTCTCAAGATAAATAATATATTCGATATTTAATATTATTATGGATTTTATTGCGGTGTATTGTAAATCCGGATTCCGAATATTGAAACTTGGTTGTGTTTTAATTTTTTTTTATTAAATCTAACCGAAATAGGTTTTTAATATTTTAATGTTAATCGAATACGTATCGTTCGATTGCGAACATAGCCGGGCAACTACGTGTTTTATTTTTCTCTGCCTGTGAACAACTTTCTTACCAGAAATATCGTAAACTCCAATAGAGATTCCCATCCGGTTGTCTAGTTCAATTGTCTTCGGATTTTTCGATTGGCGGTCCACTTTTTATCACCATGAACGGTTCGCGACCCGCGCGGTGCTTTTCTAACCTAACCACGGGAAATTAAAACGAATAAGCTAAAAATCGCCTAATGTCCTCCTAATACGCCATTGTCGAAGCGCTTTTATAACTAAATAAATACGAATTAAAACTGTCGTGAATGGCATTCAATTATTGTTGAACTACGGTACAAAAAAAAAAAAAAAAAAAAAAAACGAAAAAACAACTATTTCACTGTTTTTACATAATAAACTCAATTTTAAACGGTGCACAGTCCGCAAATAAACGCTTGGTTTGAAGTTTATTTCGTTTTAACATTTTCCACGGTTTACGATTATTATATCCGGTTGTGTACAGCATTCAAATTTTTAAACTGTATTGCATTTATTCATTTAGTTTGCTAAAATGTAAAATGTGTACACAACCGTTATGATTTTTAAAACTAAATCTTAATTTGTTTTTAATTTTAAAAAAGAAGTCGACGCGACCACTCGGCCGGTCGACGACCACCGGTGCAATGAAAACGTTTTTTTTTTTTTTTTTTTTTTTTGTTTGTTGTTTAATATTTCTTGCGGTATTCGTAATAATTGGCGAAAACGGGAGTGTTCGTAAAACGCGGTTTCTGTAGTTTTCGATTTTGGGTTTCCGGCCGTCGCGGTCCGGATGAAAATAATTCGAAAAAACCTCACGGCCAATCTTGGCGTAGTAAAACGTCCGAAACGGGGCCCGGTTGTTCTTCGCGCTACGCGCACCGATTTTCATATTATTCGGTGTAATTAACAAACCGAAAACCAATTCGGATATTTACTCAGAATTCGATAATTTTTTTTTTTTTTTATTTAGGTACACATACCGACGCTATTTTAATCTTGAACGGTACAAAATCGTCCCGGGCGTTACAAATATCCGGCCGTAATGTTTTCCCGGAGACATTCTCCGCGGACATTATCGAAATTCTGTAACGATCTAAAATTTCGAACGCAGTACGTAGGCTATTTACGCCTTGCCCTCGCCGGATATCAATCGATAGATTTGCACGTTAGCCCGCGTAAGGTAACGAAAACGTAACACGAATAAAAAGACAAATAAAAAAAAAACAACGTTAAGCAAAAATTATTATTTTTTTTTTTTTCTCTCCGGTCAAAATTCCTAAAGTGTCCGATTTTAGTGCGGGGGGGGGGGCTGTTTTTTTTTTTCCCGCGCACGTCACAATACGGACGTGTCACAATCAGCGGTCCGTCGTGCGTGAGCACATACAGGCCGATACTGCAGGTTTTTGCTCAGTTATTTATTTTATTTTTATCTTTATTTTTCTCTCTGCACTTAAAAAAAAAAAAAAAAAAAAAAAAAAAAGAGATTCGGCCGCACACGCGTTGACCACGGCAAACCGTATAGTAACGTATGCGTACATATTATACATATATAACGTAAGTAGTACCACGGGTATTGGCGGGTGGGAGTGAAAAAATCGTACGAAAATTGTTCGAAAAAAATGTATTTTTTTACGTATGCGCGTGTTTGGATGTATAAGTAAAAATTCGTATATACAGGGTGTCCCGCGAAGGTATACCCGTGGTGATAACTCCTGAGGTGCTCAAGACAATTCAATTCTGTTTTTATTTATGACTCCCCGAGACTACGAAAGACTACAAATATTTACTAAATCGTTTTATTAAATCGTTATGTTTTCGTACAAAGATTTACTATTTTCTATTATTATTGGACAATTCAAAGATAGATATTATTCTTCTGTAAATGTTGACGGTTCGATTTTGTATTTTTAATATATTACTTAGCATCGAGAAAAAAAAAATAGTGTACAGACAATTAGCAACGATAATCTATGCGTTTCACTAATGCCGATCAGAGAACTAATTTTGCTATTGTAATACCAAATTGGTTGCGATCATATCCAATCGTCGGTCGTCGCGATAATATTGAAAAGTCGAAACGTCAACAGTTTCAGAAGAATAATTATACGTATCTATAAATTTGTCGAATATAATAATATGGAAAGTTATTTTTAATAGTTTTTTTTTTTTTTTTTTTTTTTATACGAAACACGGACACATTCAATTGCAATACTATAGAAATTGCGTTGTACTTGTCTCGGTTGGTCGTTTAAAAAAATATTATAAAAAAAATACACCGCAGAATTTGTCGTCGGTCTCTGCATTGTTCCAGGAGACATATTAGAAATGGAACAAAACCATCGCGGGACGTCCTTTACAGAGTGTACGTTACGACTCCTCGTGGCTTCAAGCCGCTCCCCTTAGAAATATAATTTTTTTTTTTTTTTTTTTCGTACGCGCACGTGCACACGGCCGCGTGGAATATTTCCTGCGCCCGTTGACCGTAGAAAAAAAAATAAAAAAAATAATAATAATAATTTATTGTTTAAACAAGGTACAGGTACAGGCGCAGTAGTAACCGCAGAGCAAATTTAATAATCATACCGACTATGATATCATAGTAGGTGCATTATAGTTGGCTAGGTGTATGCGTGGTGTAGGCGAGAAGACGTCGGTCGCTTAAATGTCGCGTTTACGCCTGGACGTTCGTAACGACAACGGCGATGGATCATTGCGAACGAAAAACGATTCTGAGCGGAACCTCTCGACAAACCGATATTGCGATAAATACGTTTCACAGTCGTCTGTAGTGTTTCCCCCGCACTGCCCGTTGTAACCGTTTGTAATTGACAAAACCAAAAAAAAAAAAAAAAAAAACCGGCGTTTGTTCAATGTTTATTTTTTTTTGCCAAATTCTGTAGACAAGCTCCCGAAAACCCGGACACAATTTCAAACGTTATAAATCCCGCGACTTTAAGGTTTTTTACGGCGACCCAATATGGTTCGCCATACAATAAAATCCGAGTAATTATGCGTATCGCTAAAGCGTTATCATTGAAAAAAAAAATAAAAAAATACACACACACCTTAGTAAAACTATAAAAGCTTAGCCGTTACCCTCGGAATGTAAAATTATAAACGAATCGATAAAAAAATAAGTAAAATATTTAATTTATATTAATAACATGGCCAGTGTAAATTAGTTACTAAAAACGTCAAACATTGATCGCACAACCTTTTGAAATTTTTATGCCACCCAGAACTGCTACACTATCGTTATTTTTAGCACTTTGTTCTATGATTGGTTCTACGGTAATTGTTTTTTTTTTTTTTTTTTTTTATCCAGATAACAATTTGATGTAGATCCAATTTAGATCCATGTACATCCAACCATCGATATTTTGATACTTAAACTAACCGTCTCTATACAACACCGGTATGTAGTGTAAACATTATCGAGTTAAATCTAATATTACAATAATATTGTCTTTTTGAATTAGTAAAAACTGCACGACCCCGTCGTAATAACATTTTGTATGTGATCGTTTTTTTCGTATTTTTGGTTTTATTCGAATTAACGTTTATTGATCGGAGCAACATTTCTGGTGGAAAAATCGTTTACCGACAGAAATTACAACAGAAAACACATTGTAGTATAACCTCTAAATCCAATACATCGCTACAACTCAGAATCTAAAATAACGAAATCAAAAATACCAGAAACCGTAAATATTCCAGATTTTTTTGCGTTTTGTGCAATTTTTGGATTAGACGTCTACCAGCGCTATTGATCCGGTTTCATCAACTTCTGGCATCAAACTCCCGGTGGTTTTCGGTAGCAAATTTTGTCCATTTGGTGAGAAAAACCGCGGCAGTTTAAATTAAAAGGACAAAACGATAATATTTTTTATAACACACGAACAAATTTTTATAATTAATTTTCTAGTTACAAGTAAATACAATTTTTAAGATCAAATGTATTCGTATAGAATTTCCACTAAACCTTGAACGGTAAAAACAAAAAATCGTAAGAACGGTTTTTCGAAATGTTTTTTTTTTTTTTTTTTTATGGTCGTATAGGAATACTTGTGGTAGACCTTGTATCGGATTTTAAAACATATTTAACTGGACCAAAGGACTCGTTTCATCCGCATAAAATCAATGAAAATAAATCTAAACAGTTATAAAATAGCTATAAATTATTAGAGAAGCCGTTTTTTTTTTTTTTTTTAATTATTACAATTTTGTTTAGTAACAATATTTATTTTTCACTCGTCTCGTCATCTATTCATAATACCATCTTCTTTTTTTTTTTATTTTAAACACGACCTAGTTCGCGTGTTTGTTAGTATTCCCGATTGTGGTTTATTTCAAAGAGTCGCACGTTTCGCGGGTAAATGTTATTAACTCGATTTTCGTATATCAAACACGCATTGTTATTAAGTATTTTAATTAAAACTTTTAAGTAATTATATTTTATAATATATATTTACCAGGAGTATACGTGCGTATACAGTCTACTGAGAAAAACGGAATTTCGTTTTTGAACAACTGCTACAGCAGTGCCCGGCTAAATGAATTATTAATTATTATTTAAGCAGTTAACACTGCTAGATTAAATATAAAAAAAAAAAAAAAAAAAAAAAAAAATAATTGATAATTCGAAAATCGGAGAGAAAAAAATGAAAAAATTGTTAAATTTATAATCCATTTTACTGCTATGTGTTTTTTTTTTTTTTTCCCCCGCTGTCCGTGGACAACTTTTCTACCAGATATCTTGCATCGATCTAGTATCGCACCTTTACCGATAGCATTCGCGGTATCTAGACGATGTATTGAAGAGTTAATTTTTTAAATTATCGTCGTCGTAGCGTTCCTAATAGTTGGGAAAATCGGTCAGTAACGTAGGTAAAACAGGAAAATTTACAGGAGTTAACGGCGGAGTTGGTTTCATTAATTCCGATATTTTTCATTATTCGTAACAGTCGGCACTTGAAATTTTCACCGAATATTAATAATAGACGTGTTAAAGGCGTGGAATGATTTACAAAATATTCCGGCTATTTTTTTTTTTTTTTTTTTTTTTTTGACTCATGTGGTTTTAATTAATTTTTTTAGTTATTTGAACAAAACCGTTTTGGACCGTACAGTTGACCTAAATTGATCTATTGGCAAATTGGAAAAAAACAATTCCTTTTTGGAAAAAAAAAAAAGGTAATTCTGTTTTATAAGCGTTTAGTTGAAAATCTTGTAAATTACTACATTTTAAAACACGATTAACTGAACCGCAATGATTTTCCGTTGTGTACAGTTATAAATTAAATTTCCTACCTTCCCAAATTTTCACCTTATACACATATATATATCGTCGAACCGAAAAAAAATATCTCAATATATCGAAAAGCATTAAGCGAAGTATAGAAAATATGTTGTCTATATTCATTGTTCTTACCTTGTAGTTAATCGTCCGAGTTGAATAGTGACAAATAATTGTGACACGAGCAGCGGTTTACTAGAAAATAAAAATGGAAATTTATACAGTTTAAAAAGTTTAGATAATATTTGCGGCTTTACACGTAATTAGATTGTCTAGTTTATCAACTTACTAGTTACTTTGGGAACATTAAATTGAATTTCCAACGGTACATTTAATGTTGAAAAAATCCAGACATATTTATAGCCCCACAAGTCGGCCACAGTGGCAAATTTACACGGTGCATCGACGATATAAAATCCATTTCACAAGAAAAAAAAAAACACGTTCCGGAATCTAGATGAATTATTCGATTAAACTGCCGACGGTCGATAAATCGGCATAAAATATTCATCTTCTTGCGCAAGAAATCTGAGCATTTAATTCGCCAGAAAATGCGTCTTTGAAAAAACTAATATAACAGTATGTAAAAACATTATGACGAATAGAGAACCAAAACACTTTTTAATGGCATTCCGGGCATTGTTGACATCGACATTTACCGAGATAACATTACGAATGTTGCCGGTGTCACGGTTTTACCGCACCCGAAGAAGTATATATAAACGTTTAATGTTGTTTCGAGTCACGTGCGATAACCGAAATAACACCGGGCGCTCAAAACTCTTATATCCGTTAACGTACATCCGAGTGGTCCGTTTTTAATGGGCGTTTGAAACTTTCTTTGTCGTTTAATCGCCACATATTATTTTATGTCGATTACGAATTGGCCGAGAACGATAAACCCCCGGTGCCCGCCGACTACACTGCAGTTACTACCGTAATTTATTTACGGTCGGTCATTACGCGCCACACCACACAGATCACGTCACACAGGCTAGACGGTTTGTGTGGTCGTCTAAAGATAAAATTTAAATTCCAATAGTGTTTATGATGTTTCCGAATTGTATCAATTCGAAAAACCTAACCGTACGGCGGCACCGCCAGCCGTAATATCATTTTTCGCCATTTTTTCTTCCGTCCAGTATTATTTTCGCTAGAAATACGCTTATTGTGTCTACCGGTTTTATCCGCCGAATGTGAATTTCAAGGACAACATTCCTGTAAAATATTCAGTCGTCCGTTTTCGAACGGGCACGACTCCGAGGGATCCACGCGAAATTTAAAAAAAAAATATATATATTAAACGAATATTAGAGGCTTCGTTTAATTGGATTTTCGCGTGTATCGAAATCCGGATCGGGTGCGGAATAATAAAATATTTGTATTTTAGATTCTCGGCGGGACGAAAAACGTACCGCTATTATTACAAAAGGCGATTTTCTACGAGCAATAATTTCCGCAGATTAACAGAAGCCATGCTCCGGTCAAACGCTTTGTTGAAGTGTCCTTGTCGAGTTTCTCGTCCAGTCAGTGGCGTATAATATTTAATATTTTTCCAAATGTTCTCAATATGAAGAGAAAATTGATAAAACAAAAATAAAAAAAATACACGAATAACCACGCCTCAATGCTGACGGTTTTCTATTAGTTTTTACGTAATCCAGTCAGAAATAATCGTAGACATGATTAATGCGAATTTATGACGTTGCCAATAATTCCTAAAAGTAATGGTATCGTTTTTAACACGTGAGTAATTTAAAGCGATTGACGTTTTTCGATTTATGTTCGTAAAATTCGTCTGGACTCGTTTAAATGCTTCATAATTCGATAGAAAAAAAAAAAATTCATCATAAGTAATTGTTGTTACGGATCAAATTGAAAAAGAAAAAAAAAATACGTGAGCGTGGACAAAGTTTTTTCTTTTTTTTTATTTATATTCTAGTTATGTTTTTGCTTTTTTTCCGTTCGAAAACCGACAAGAAAACTTTTTCGTTGCATTTTAGATCTAGCTGGTACATTGAAAAAGTAATTTTTTTTTTTTTTTTTTATTGTCCCTATGTTTCACTTAATAATATAGAAAAAAAGTTGAATTATGTACGCTATTAAAGTTCTTTTGTTGTTTTCGATTTTATTTGTTTGTAGTTTTTCAGTTTAAAATAATCGTACGGACTGGAAAATTGTACAGATTTCTTTCGTAACCTCTTTTTGGACGCGGTAAAAATTGTAAAAATATTTTGGATATTGTTGTTATACCCGTTTGAAATGTTGAACTTTTTTTCATTTTTTTTTTTTTTTATCGTTTATTTGGTTTTATTGTGTGGAATATATTTTGTTGGCATCCTGTTCTGGCAAACATTCTCGAAAACGTATGCATAGTTAATAATATGGCCAAAAATATAATTGTTTTTTTTTTTTTTTTTTTTTTTTTACCACGCGTTTGAAGTAGAAATTTTGACGGAAATCCTAAAAAATGTACAGTCATCCGATTGTCCCCGAAATTGACTGGGCTCATAACGGTTCGCCGCGTACCGATATCGTTTCGATTGGCTTTCGTACACGTACCGCGGTGTCGTAACTATTTCGTTGGTTCGTGATTTTATCCAACGAGCGCGTCCGACGTTAATAAAATCCGTTAAACGCCGAGGAAATCCGCCGGCTTCAACGCGACCGGAACACCGGCGAGTGCGGAGGAACGGTTGTGCCCGTCGTATTCGTGTCTTCGCGTGTCGTACACGCGGCGCCGGCGGTAAAGAGTTTTAAAAGTGCCGGCGATCCGTTAATTGCGTTCCGCCGAGTTTTCGTGTCGGACTTATAAATCCGGTACGGCGAAGTTATAATGCCGCCCGCCACCGGCCCCGAGTCCAAACTTTCCGCACTCTAACCGGCGCAGAAATCATTTTTGGCGTAAAACGCCTAACCGACCGACCGACCTCTAGGCGCCCTTTTTTTTTTTTTTGGTACCGGCAATACCCCCGCCTCCCGGAATGGCCGCGAGGCTCTACTTCGGCAGGCGGGTCGCCATCGTTTATTAAAAGAATCAGATTCTTAGCGCATTGTACGTTCTTACTCGCTAAACCTTACAAACTAATCTGGTCTTATTTATACGGTAATTTTATTTAAAATCTACACCTTACAATATTGTATACACGGAATTTACAACTTAGTTGTGGATTTATAGCCTTTTTTTTTTTAATTTCCAAACCGACAATACTCCCGCCACCCGGAATGGCCGTGAGGCACTTACTTCGGAAGGCGGGTCGCCATCATTTATTTAAAAATAATGAACACGTACAAATGATGCACAAAAGAAAATCCCCTTTTCCCCTTCGACGGGGCGGGCTCACATAAAATGTGTACGTAAACTCCGCGTCCCTACCGGGGAACGGGCAGTAGCCGGGCCGAGGCCCACTCGCTGCCCTTACACTGGTAGGGGCGGACATTTCCTACCGGGCCCACCGTCGGCTGTCTGGCGTCTGCGAGGGCTTGGCGGGGGCTTGGTGTCGGGGGCTTGGCGTTGCCGTTCGGCCGACTCCTATTCCGCGACGACCGTCTCTGCGAAGTCGACCGCGGCTTTCCGACGATCTGGGGATTCCAACACGAGCGACACCGAGTCGCCCGGTTCGAAAGGACCGATCCTCCGGACCAGGCGCTCCCTGTCCCCGTCAAACGCCTCGCGGCGCACGAGTGTATGGAGAGCGCCGTCATCCTCGATTCTCGTTCTGCTCACCGGGAAAACCGCAGTGAGAACACCCGGGGTGCGGAGCTCGCCCGATCCGGTGAAGGAACGAGTTAAAGCATCCGTGCCCCGCGAGAAGTCGGAGTGAGGCGGTAGGTCGTGGAACCGTGCGGTCTTGTAACCCACCGCACCAGCAAGTCCGGGGGAATGAGCGTGCGCGTCCACTTCGCGCGGGCACCTCCGCGCTACGGATCCGGAGCGCCCGTCTGGTCGCCACGCGGATCCTCGTGCGGAGCGCTGACGGGCGGGGTGCGTCGCCTTCCGTCGTGGTCCCCAACGCGCGCAGAGCTCCGAAAGCCCTGCGCCTGCCAGAGGCCAACATATCGACAGGGGGTAGTCCCGCAACGATTAACGCCGCCTCGTGCGTTTCTGTCAGCCCGAAAAATCTTTACTAAAACAACGCCGTGTATAATATTTTTCGATTATTATTATTGATGTTACCCGGACGATATTATACGGTATTGTTGTACGCGTAGATTTGACGGAAATTCGATTGTTTCCCACTGCCCCGCCCGCGGACCGCTCGAACAAGCGAACACGTCGTATTCCGACGGGTATGGATGGGTTGTGGTGGGTCGCAATCGGTTTTGTGCAAAGATAACCAACAACACTATCTACGAGATTTCGATTTAGATCAGTGGTTAGGTTCTCAACCTCTTTATTTTGTTGTGCTCACGGCACATTTCTGATAACCATACATTTTGACGAAACACTATAGCCGATATAGTAACGAAAAGCGAATGAAAAAAAAGGGCATTTATATTTTTATTTCAATTAATCTTTTTAGTAATAATATATATATATACTTAAAAATTCAATGTGATATTTGGCTCTGTTTTTTTTTTTTTTTTTGTAATTAGACTGATACGATGACGAATAGACGACAGCGCTACTCTCATTCCACCGCCGAGTCCTAGGATTTTATCTCTTTTCTCACTTTTAATATTTGTCAGCGTAGAAAATCCTAACTCGCTATGGTATGACGTCGGAAATTGCAACGAAATCATTAAAGCTTTTTCTGATATTTTTGAAAATTGTTCTTTCATTGATATTCAAAATTCTTCAATCGATTTTCTTCAGAAAATTCAATTTTAAGATTACGATCGGCAAAAAAAAAAAATGTAAGTTCTTCTTTTTCGTGTAACGTCAAGTTAAAACTTGAAGTACACAACGATGAAAAAGTATTTCGTATCCAATCGCTATTTCTATTTCTGGTAAATATTTGTTGATTTTGTCTTCCAATGAAATTAAATGTTATGAAATGACAGGTGCCAATTGTTGGTATAGCATTATTTGGTATTAATTGAAACATTTTGACATTATATTCGGAAACATTCGTTTTCCACATGACAATTTTTTTGTTTAAAAGCTAAAAGCTTATCTATAGAAGTTAAAATATTTTCTTCGCGTCCTTTCGTATTAGTATTAACACTGTAAATATAATTGAATATATCTGCTAAATATGCTAACATAGCTCACCGTTTTACATTTTTAAGGAGTTATGTCTTTATAGAGTTGCCTTTATCAGACACTGTAACTTTTTACTCAAAATATTTGTTTTGTTTTGATTTACTAGTTATCGGTTCTTTAAAATAATTCTGATATTTTGATTCAAAATTACTATGGTTGGGTGTCGATTTAGTTTACTCGGGACCATGAGATATTCGACAGTTTTTCACTATACACGACGCATAATGGAAGAGGTTCTTTTTCATTTCCCGTCCAAAAAATAAACCAAAACTTAAATAATTGTCAGCATACATACGTATAACTTTAGGTTTATTCGCCGAATTAATTATTTTATTTGAATTCTCGACACCTAATAATACCCCCCACGCGACGTTTATTAATAATAAATGTATCCATTTTATTGAAAATACTGTATTTTAAATGTATATGATGGATTTCTTGATCAAATTTGACTACATACAATTGCCTATTTTAGCGGCATTTTTTCAAAGATCAATTTCACTTGATTGTTGTCATTTTTGTAGCGATTAGTTCTTATATAAAATTTCGCATTAAAACTATTGAAACGAAGCACGGGATCCACGATAAAAGTAGATATAAAGAGAGGCTCTTCACGTAAAAAGACCATTAAGAAACGCTGATCTAGATAAATATAATACGGTATTCGATGAATATTAAAAAAATCAAATTAAATATAGACCGAACGTTAGATTTGAACAAACATTGGAAATTGCTTTTGCGGGAATATATCATATCTTGCTACTTTGATTATGAAAGTGAGAAGTAATTGTTCATAATCGTTTACAGAGTACGCCAATATTATCGATTGCGGTAATAATAATTGTCGTAATTCGGATCCGAATTTACGAAAAAAATGTCAAAAATGACATTAAAAAAAAAAAAAGGCAAAAAATGCCAAATAAAAGTTACGAAAATATTATTCCCAGAGACAATGTGTTCTGTTGCGCAATTACATTTGCCAAACTATTATATTTTGCGTAAAATCTATATCGAATATATATATATGTAAAAAAATTTCAGTACCCTGAAACCCGTTCCCGATAATCAGTGGCGTGCGCAGGAATTTCGTGTAATAAACCGATATAAAAAATAATCTATTATGTTTTAATCTGGCACATTAATCGTTTTATTAGTTATCGGTTATCATTACAGCACATATTTATGACAACACATTTTATCGTCAACGGGCACTCACAAACTGTTTAAAGACTGACGGTCTGACGGTCACGTTTATGTATAAAAAAAAAAAAGAAGAAAAAAAAGAAAGCCTATAAGGAGGACGATATGTCGTCCTTCCCGTCCTACCGCGGACTTTCTCGTGTTATCCCGAGAACGTTACGTTTTTCGTACGATTCCCCGCGTCCGTTAAAAATTTAAAAAAAAAAATTATCGACGAGCGGTCGCGGCGACAATACGTCGTGTAATTGACCCCAATAGCGTTACAATTTTGACAAATGAAATCACGACAAAACTCACTGGTGCAATTGTAGTTGTAGATGGCTATAATGGTCCGGTCAACATCGCGTAAATCCAAAGTGCACGTTATACGTTCGTATGGCACAACGGCAAGTGACGGTCTCTACCACCTACCGAACCGTCCCGCCATGGAATCCTATGCCAAATCGGTTTCGAACTCGTGCGAACTAAAACGATCTGTCGAATGTGCTGAACACGGATAATAATAATAATTATTATTATTATTATTATTAGGTGCGAGTGTACCAGTACCAGTTTCTCCGACCTAATAGCGTACACCCCGGCAGTCGTTACGGTCGTTTAACAATAATTTACCGTTTGTCCGGCTGACTCATCGCGATATCGTGTGGGTGGGTCGTTATTTTTTCCTTCTTCTTTTTTTTTTTTTTTTTTACACCAAGCATATTGCAGGCGTAACAAGTTAATTATTGTGTATCGGGGTCAAGGGGGCAATCGCTCCCTCCCCTTCCCTCCAATCCTTAGGCCTATGTTACCTTTTATCTTTTCTTTTGTTTTCCTCCAAATTTAAGCAATTGCAACGCCATAATAATGCGCATAGAATTTTAGTACATTTTCCCCTGTGTTCGTAGGGGCGAAAAAAAAAAAGTATCGATCGATAAAATTATTGAAAGTTTTATTAAAATAAAAACGTAGAATTAATATATATATATATATATTTTAAATAAACAGTTAATTTTTGTCATTACTTGTGTGCGCGTGTAATAACAATTGGTTTTTTTTCTACCGCGTGAGCGGACCATACAAACCGTTAACTCACAACGAACATAACGTATCGGGCGTTTCGATTGTTTATAATATAATTTTAAGAGGGTTTTGGGGGTAAACCTGACCCCCGAATATATCTAAAAACATGTCGTTATCGCGATGAAACGTTTAAAAAACCGTTTTATTTAAGCGTGACCCGACAACTACACTGTAAATAAATAATGTAGATAGATGATATACATACAGCCCGCTACAATTGTCGAACCTCAATCCGCTTCTTCCCATCGCCCCGCGCCCTCGGCGAGTGATTGATTCGCGGTGCCTATCGGTTTCTTAACTTCCTCGGAAGCGAATAAAGTCTCGAACGCGAAAGCGTTTAAAACGACTTGACAATACGGGCAGGACATTATTAAATTCATATCCCGCGAATTGATATTACGGGATAAGAAAAAAAAACGTCCGGGTGTTCCGAAACGATAGTCGCCCGTGTGGTTTCCGATGGTTTTAAATTACACCGACTATAGTGGTCCACCCCCAATGTCCCGATAAATAACAACAGAAACTCTCCGTCATTTCAGGACGGTGTTCAATTGAGAAACGTTCGTATTAATAATAATACTCTATGGACTATATGGTTCCACCTGGAGACGATTATTGTATTAAAAACGTAAATGTTTTTTTTTTTTATTGAGGTTTCGAATACGGGTTTGCATGGAATTCGGCCGTATACGATAATCTGGTTAATATCTCGTTAAGTTTATAGATTCAATCTTATGCTATCGTTTTATTTCTACTACATTCGCGTATGCTTATTGTACCGTACGCGCACAGATTGTATAATTTTCTTAAAAAAAAAAAAATACCTTATAGATTAATCACAAACATAATATATTCCGTTACTGCGGTTTTCTAGTCGAAATGACGATATCGTATAATTGGCCGAGAAAATATTTGTAGCCATTATTTGTTCAAGACTTAATTTTTTTTCAATTATTCGCATACACGTTTGCATATAAATTATTTCATTCAATACAAACGTCGGTATTTGCTTGTTTTAACACGACGAGGATGATGTATTGTGGTCTCAGATGAACCGGAGCCAATACGTTTTTCACCGGTGCCGGCGTTAACCTAATAACCATGTCCATATATTGTACGGTTCGAACGAACATCAATTGTTCATTGTCGTAGATATGAAAACCGTACACGTTTCATAGCGATTCGGGTGAATTCTATTGACGAATTTCGCCTTCAGTGTTACGGCGGTGAGTCATCGTGGCGATATTTTATTACGGGGCGCATTTATTTAATAACAGCTTTACACGCGATCGCGGCGTCGTTCCGCAGGCAAACGAGTTTATACCTAAAAAAAAAAAAAAAAAAAAACATTCGAAACTACTAAAAACCACAGGAACGATGAAAGCAAACCGACTTTTTGGCCTCGCCGAATCCGTTGCGGCCAAAGTGAAGAAACGTTGGCGGGTGTCCCTTACAACGCCGGGCGTATCGTCGTCCTAATGCGCATTCCAAAGCACCGGTAATAGAAACTTCGCGGATATATCAAAATATTCTAGAGATATTATCGGCGATCCCGGCAAATATTACAGTTTTTAGTAATTCGTCGCCTTTCGAAAAAAAAAAAAAAAAAAAATACGCCAATAATATTTTATTTACACGTGTAGGTGGTAAACAACAGTTTACAACTGCGGAGTTTAGTTAATACAGACGTGCACGAGTGTCATTATATTGTTATCAAATAACTGTGATTGTACGTAGAAACGCGATACGAATACGTGTTTCTGTACATGACGTTTTAATTTGCATATTTTACGGTTTTTGGCTCGCATTTTTTCAATAATTAAGGCGCGTCACAAACACCGACGAGGAAGCAGCCAGACCAGTGGCTACGACAGATTTATTTACATATATTCGTTTATGTGTTCGGAAAAAAAAAAAAAAAAAAAAAAAAAAAATGAAAATTCTTTATTAAGGCGTGTATAAGCCTGAATTCCTATTCGAAACCCCATAATAATAGTTATTCGTAAACAAAACGATCGTGGCAAAGAAACTTGAGTAATTAAAAAGCGCATCTTTCGATTGAAATACACGAGACCCGCGTAGCTTTAGCCCGTCATTATAATATAGGCGAAGGCAACAGTTTCGGATATTAAATAGAACCCGTCGTGCGTTTTTTGCGTCGAAGACGGGGAGAGAGGTGATGGAATGAAAAGACGGAAAGTTATGGAGGTCGCGAAAAATCAACATCTCGACAAAGTGACGGAAACTCGGTTTATACAACAACGATTGTTGAATAGACCAATTTCCGGACCGGTTGTTTGCGAAAAAGCTCTCGAGACGAATACAAAACTTGAAGGTCCTGAAGTATTTAAGGCCAGCAGTGGCCGGATTCATAAATTCGACTACTGTCATGGAATACGTAAGTTACAAATTCAAGGAGAACCGCGATCGGCCGGTGCCGAAACAATTAACGTGGAGTGTTACGATTATTTGTGCAAAAATTATTTCTTTATTGCAAAATCAAACTGGGGATGAAGAATGCGACTACAGCAATAGTGACGAAAGTATGAGGTACGCCTAAAGGACCACCACCTTCTGAAGCATTTGCTGCATTTGAATGTGGTCTTGAAGAACAGACCGAATTAAAACTATTTCTATAACGTGTGCGAGGCTCAGTTGCAGAAAAGCGCGTCGCAGCTTGTCGTCAAATGAAAATGGATAATTTTGTTAAAAAAAAAAAAATACCGTCAATATATAATTCTACGTGCATTGCAATTAAATACAAATTTCTAAATCCAATAGAATCCGCTTTTTACGTATCGGATTACGTCCGGTGCGAAAATTCGTTATCTAATCTGTAGGCGCGTGCCCGTCAAACACATAACGGGAACGGGTGAAAATATGTGATTGAAACTTAACTCGGTTTTTTACTATTTATTTTACTCGGTATAAAACCAAAACATTGTATAATTCTAATGGAACGAGCTACCGAACACGGGCCGTTTCGATTAGCTTTTTAAGCGGTTCGGAACGACGCCACGGGTTGGCTCGACGACGATGTTCCTCTCTGGACTTTCTGGCCGATTGACTGGACCTGACTCGAATCGCCCTCCTCTGCTCTCGGCCGGAGCTCTTATAAAGTCGGTCTTGAGTTGTCCGCTGGTGGTGGCCATGGTATTCGGTTTTCGGCACATCCTGGTGGCGCGGCCCTTGACCTAATCGAATGCGATGTCTTCTTGCCGTTCGCGTCCCGCTTGCAATTCATGCACGTGTCCAGTCTTTAACGACTTTTTATCCTCAACGACTTTTGGCTTCGACTTGACTTAAAATTCATATGCCCAATTACGCACACGCGCACCTATCCTACGACGCACACAATGTACTCGCTACAAGTCCAGGCATTTATTTATTATCGCCCAATTGTACGTGAGGTTAGGACAGAGTCCGTAACATATGCAGCAAATTTTGCAGTTTCATTATTTCAGTCACTGTTTTGATTTCTATACGTTTAGACGCGTTCCGTTCTTAAAAATGTCGAATAATAGACGTCGTCGTTCTTCTATCGCTGACAAAGTGAAAATAATTGAACATTTAGAAAGCGATCTGTCTAACAAAGACATTTACCAAGATTCGGCAATCAGTCAATCGACCTTGTCTACCATATGGAAATTAAAGGACCAAATAATAAAAAAAAAAAAAAAAACGTTTTTCTAAAAGACGTTACGTCTAACTAGAGAATAAAATCTAGTCAACATCAAGACGCGGGACAGGATCTCCTGGAATGGTTTAAAGTCCAATGGACTAATGGCCTTTCCAATAAATGAAATGGCATGGTCCGATACTCCAAGTAAAAGCGACTAAATTGTAACAATAACCACGTTAACATAATATTATATACATAATAAGTACTTATTTATTTATTTTTTTTCATAAATATATAATATGGTTTGTATAATAATACATTTGTAATACAAAAATGTGTTTAATAAATCAATTTTTCAAGAAAATTAATGTTTTTTTTTTTTTTTTTTTTTTTTTTTTTTTTGTCATTCGGATATAACGATCTGATTCTCTAGGTCCCTTGAAGATCGTTATAAGCTGATGCTACTGTACACATAATGTAATTTTCATATCAAAAAAATGATAATTATAGATGTGTAATACATTATGATATATAATGTAAAATCGCGTGTTTAATAATAAAAAAAAAAATTGTATTTTTTAACAATTGTCAGTGTCCGAACTTGGGACCGCGCCCAATTAGTTCGGATAACGGTTAGGTTAATAGACAATAAAGGTTCTGCTGTCACTGGAAAACCACTGAAATTTGTGAATTTTCGTAATATTATCAGATGTTGTAAATTCGTCTTCCGCTTATTGTTCTACACTAGACATAATCGACAATTTATTGACTTTGTTGCAGGTACGCAGTGTTTTCAAAGATATCATAGTATGGTCCACATCGCGGCACCGCGTAAAATCTAGCAGACTTTATGAATACAACGTGGGTAAGCAATGGAACGGTTGACTTATTTGAAGTACGGCAGTAATAATAGGACGAAATCCTATTATGATCGTACTCACTGAGGATATTCGCGGTTACGCGGTTATTCGGAGCGAGGCCGGTTACTTAATCGATGTTTCGCGTAGAGGCACGACAAAAATCGTATTTTACGGGTTTATACACTTATAAAAAATAAAAAATAAAATTGTTTTACTATAATATTATGTTTATTAGAATATAATTTTTCGATCGAATTGCCGGCCGATTAACGTATTTCCGTAAGTTTCGTATTATATGGGTTTTTGGTTACGATTGGATTATTAGTTTGAAAACTATATTTTAAATATTATTTTATTCGACTTTTTTGTTCAAATGTTCAATTTTTTAACGAATTTGTCTGAAAAATGAATTTTAATATATTTTCATTTAAAATGAGAAACGTAATTCGTACTGTATTTTTCATTTATCTATGGTTTTTTTTTTTTTTTAGCAATTAGTACGTCATGTGCATAGGAAATATTCATTTTATGTGTCTCTTATGTAATTGATTTATTATAATTATCACTATCGTGTACCAATGAAATAATTTAATGGTGAATGTAATAGAATATTGAACAATTGTTTAATGAATTAATCATTTGTACGGTATTTGATAACCACACACTTTCCGAATGTAATATTGACGATTTGTATTGATCTCCACCTAAAAAATCTAAAAGGACTCGTCCAAAACTGTTCTATGGACAGCTGAAATTAAACAAAATTAAAGGATCTAAATATATTGTATTGAGTTTACTAGGCGGAGTTCTTACAATGTCCCTGTAAAGCGTTCGCTGGCCCTGAACAATGCGGTTAAATTTACCACAAACCGGCATAATCATGTTGGTAGTAATCAACGAAAAGAAATAATTCGATTGATTTGATAGTTATGCCCTCAGGAAAAAAACAATTTAGAATTACACTTATACATGCCATATTCAATATTTTTTTCGTACACGGAAATATAAATTTTACACCATCTCTACCCCCCCGCCGCCACCCTGAGCATTGACCAAGGAAAAAATTGCGTAAACTCGTGAGAAATTATTTTCGATTACAGCACTTGCGGGGGTCTTCATCTAATCGTATCCGGTGCCGGGATTATAGACGAAGGAAAAATAAAAATAACTATGTTAAGATATAAGTGTAAAAAAAATGCAATAAAACAAACATTTATATATTTTGTTTGAGCCAAAAGGTGGCTACTGATATGGCCCCAGTCGTGCATCCCGGTGAAGCGAGCGCGTACCGTAGTAGATGTTCATCCGAATGGATGAATCACATGCCCTATGGTCCCATGACGATCGCACGACTCGCCATGATTACATTCGTTTAAACTACCCCGGTTCATCTAAATCTGTTTATTGTCTTTCGTATTACCGGGGGACGGGAGGGCACCATAGTTGTTTTCCACCTGGCGGCGGGTGTTCGGCAAGTGTTCGGCAGGTATGTCGTCCCGGAGCCCTCCACTCAATTTCCGCAGTCTAAGACGGTTCCCGAAGGGTCTCGAGGTTTCGCTGGAAGTGCCGGTACGGTACGACTTGTGCGGGATTAAAACAACCTTCGGGGTTCTGTGTTGCCGCCGTACGGTGTACGCGCCCGATACACTTGTGATGCGTTTAACAAATCTCCCGCACCGCGCTGAACCAAACACGAACTTATGTGTCGCTTACCGGAACCTGCGGGACCCTACGGCGGTTTTGCGTATTCATAAACGGCCAGCGGATGGGTACGGGGCGAGGGATCCGTGTCGACGGGAGATGACAATATTGTAATTGTCGTTGGAGAGGATGCGGTCGGACAATATTGTTTTTGTGTACCGTCCGGTTTAGAGACTTGACGGCGTTTCGTCGTCGGTCGACGACTGGGGTCGAAACAAGGCCAAAAAGAGGATTACAGCGCCGATATATTTTCGGCCGCGAATCGTGTCGAGACCTCAGTGTTTATAATAATAATAATAATACATTATTATAACGCGGCGGCGGCGGCGGCGGCGGCGGTTATAGTATTATTATCCGGAAAGCGGGGAATATTACAATGTTTAAAATTCATTTTCTATTGTGGCGGTCGGGCGAATTTCGGGTCCCGAGACCGGCGACGGCGGACAAGCGGCGAGGGGGGATGGTAGAGCATCGAAAGGGCTTAGAGGTCTAATTAAATTTGCCTTTTCGAATCCGATACCGTCCGCGATACACCCGCGCCACCGGCGTGGACACCATTAAAACGTCATGCTCTGTTTATTACGTTTTCCATTATTATTGTTATTACATTGTCGTCGTCGTCGTCGTCGTCGTCGTCGTCGTCGTCGTCGTCGTTCCTGCGGGCATTACGGCCTCACGATGGTCTCTGACCTTTTGCCGACCTCCCGCGAACCCGCCGCCCGGACCCCCGCGGTCCGCCGTCCGGAAACCGACATGTCCGCGCGAAAACAACCCGATCGTCCGCGCCCCGTCATCCGGAACGGTTTCTTTTTGTTCTCCGGTTTTCATCTTTCCGTTCCCTTTGTCGACTTTAATTATTGTTAGTTTTCCCGCGCGAAAATATTATCACTATAGACGCTTTTCCCCTGTAAATTTCGAGCACGCTCGGCGGTCGTCGACGTTGTAAAATTACAATTTTCTCGACCGAAAAATACGCTCGAACTCCACTACGCTACGGCCTCGGCGCTTTTGTGCGTACACAATACACTACGCTGGAATTCACTTTTACTCGTATTCCGTCGTATTTACGGCATTTTTAATATATTTGCTATTTGATAATCAAAAGTGAGTGGTGATTTCACCACTCCCGAGATATTAGCATGACAAAAACTATCGGTTATGTAACATATTGGCGGACCATTGAAACGGCTCCCCGATAACCTAACAAGTGTTTCTCAAAAATAATTCGTTTAATTCCCGCGTCCAATTCGGGCAGACAAAAAAACGCAGAAGTGTTTATCGCACAACTTATCCGTGCGAATATTTCCATTCCAAGTGAAATTCTCAATTTTATTCACCGCACCCCAAAAATATTTACGATTTCCTAGATGTATGATGCGGTGTTTTCAACCTGTTACTGAAATTATTTCAACAAGTTCTAATTAAGAAAAACCACACAGACAAAATATTCAAGATGAAATACAATTTATAGACGATCAAATTCAAAAATATAAAAATGGTGTATTTTCCAATATATATATATATATATATATATACAAGCACCAGCTAGATAAATTTAAGCTTATTAAATATGATTATTTTATTTTTTTAATAATTTATACACTTTTACACTATTTACATATTTTATTATTGTTAATATTTCAATTCGAATTTATTATTAGTATATAAATTTGACTAAATATTTAACTTGTAATAATATATGACTATTAAATTGTTATTTTGAACAATAACCGATAACCGATGTATTTCGGTAATAAATGTCGAGGGAGCCAATTAAATAACCCCGCATAAGAGAGCTTTCTTAAATTGCCAAAAACGACAAAAAATAACCGAAAAAAGGCAATAATTCCAGAGGTCACGAGTGTCCCTCAGTTAGCCGACCCGTATCGATGGCGATCCTTTTAAATTAAATGGCCATAATTGCGCTTGTAAGGGCGAAAAGTCAACATTTTCAATTCTGCGTTATTAAAGTCTCGGAGTGGAGTGGCGGAGGAGTGTATTTTGACAACAAAACATACAACAATCATCAGGACAGTCAAGAAGAGGTTGTTTGGGTTAAACGGAATTAATTTAATGTTAAAAGTATGATTTGAATTGATGTAAATAATTCCGGAAAGTAGTAGACAGAGAATATTTTCCATATATGACTACTGTTTGACTGCGTTTGTAAATCGTTATTGCGTAAAACTGTAAAAAAAAAAATTAAAAAAAATACAATTAAATAATTTGTATAGTAAAATAAAAGTCGAGATTTCCTATATCATTTACCGGGTGATATTTTTCTGTTGGAAAAACGCCTGTGAGAAGTTATCCTTCGAAATATCGTCTAATATATTACATACATCCCCAAACCCGTTTCGAGACGATTTTATCTGAAAATATCTGAGAAACTTTCGATGAAAAAATTACACGTCTTCGTGGTGAATGCTCTGCCTCACGAAAGGAACTCGGCTTTTGGGTTCACATCCACGTGACAGTAGTGGCATAGCGCTGTGTGCTCACCGTTCGGCGCATTTCTCTCTTGAGACACACAAGTGTATGGGAAATGTTTAAAATTAAACAAAAAAAAACCCGAAAAATTACGACGGCGAACGTAATAAATTGAATTTCCGTATCTTCGAAACGTAAATCGATTTAATCGCGGAGCGGTCAAACGTATACGGGTAAACAAAAAAAAAAAAAAAAAAAAAAAATAAAACCACCAACACTAGACGAACACGTATAATATTAATTCATTAGCGTGAGCGGACAGCACCACCGCAATAATACTCGTAATTCGGGCGTGCGGTTTTTGTGACATTTTTATACCGGCCGGCCCGCAGACGAATTAATACAATTTGAATTATTGATTAAGCCAATATACACGAGTGCCATCATTGCAACATTAGCACATTTAATAACGTCCGTATTGTCGTGTTTATTTAATTTTTTTCGTACGTATTATGTGACGCGGGGGGCTTTGTTTAATGAAGGATATATTATGTAAAATTTATACCGCTCGGCACGGACATGCAAATAGTAAAAAGGGGTCACTATACGCGATGGTAAATAATTGTGCCCCGAATATTTTAACGTGAAATTCGGTATCCAGTATTTAGTTACGAATTCCGTTCGGACCCTCGACCGAACCAATTACGAGTAAAAACTTCGCCGCCAAAGGAATTACGCGAAAACGCACGCGACGATAATTGAATGATGAAAACGAATACGTATTTTTTTTTTTATTTAAAAAATTATCAAAACACTGCGGTACACAAGTGAATTAGACGTCGACGTATCGAAATATTATTTTAATTTTAGTCGATTTCGGCAGGAGGGTGGAAAATTCTATACGAATTCCGTAAATCAATATTTACGGAATCTATACACGGCGGTGACGATAAAATAATTATTATAGTAATTGAGCAGTTGATTATATTTTATAACCTGCTAATTTTATGTGTAGTTTTAGTATTTTCTTTAATCGGAAAGAACATTACTAGTCCTAAAACCAAAACTCTTGGTTTATAAAATTCTCTTTGAACCTATACGGACCTGCGTGCCGCAGCTAAAAAATCGAACAGAAATAATATACAAATTTGTTTTAATAATCGCAATGCGACATATCACTTATACCCCCGCACCCAATATGTATCTAACCCGAACCTCCATAACAATCGAGCCATAAAAACTGATATTGAAGAAACACGCGTGTCCTATAACTATGTCCGTCTTCATAGGAGACTTCAAAATCATTCCGAGCCCCCGGTCGAGATTCTGTCCGTCGTACCTCTGCCGGGAAAATCCAAGTTGCAGGCTAGAAATGGAAATGGCGTCGTGAACACTCACAAATCTCGAACAATTAAACACTATAAAAAAAATCAACAGCAATACATCGAGCCAAGTGCTGAGCTAACGCGGTGGCTTCTCGATCGATTCCCGCCCGTACACCGTACCCCTATCATAATAAAAGCTTATTTACGTCTAAATATATCTCGTATAATTATAAAAAAAATATAGTTTTTTAGCGATGTAATACGTATACGGCCCTCTAGAATGACGGGCGGTGCAGACACGCCGACCCGTCGACCGGATTCCCGACACCCACGCCCCGGCGTTAAGTCAAATTAGACACCGTCAAAACGCAAACACGTTCGATCGCGATTATTATTATAATTATACGTACGGAATAGCGTGCACTTCCGTAAGCCAGAAATCTCGTTAACTATTTTATATTATTATTAGAACGACTCGGATTTTGTAGTGATATATGTTTCGTTTGATGTAAGTGCGATAGAAATATAATTCATGAATACAAAAACTCTTCGAATCGTTCTGATTTCAATGTAGTGTAAACATTATTTTGCTTTTTTTTTTTGTACTTCCCCCTCCCCCCCATTTGGTTCTATTTTCTTAAATTTTACATAATTTTCATGCAAATTTAACATATTTCTATGTACATTATAATGCGGTACTAAATTATTATTGCCCGAAATGATAAAATCAGTAATAAATTTATGACTGATATATAACAACTATTGTTATTGTGCCGAAATTGTAGTTTTATAAAAAAACGACTGTAATTACAGTTTTTATTTCGACATAAAGAAAGCGATAATTATCTGCATTTTATCTGCGTATTTTTTTTTTTAGCACGTTCAAATATTTTGGTCGATCGGTAAATATCAATCAGTGAAGTATAGTGTTCGATAAAATGTATTCGTCAAAATGCCGAAATTTATCAATGGAAATTTTAAAGTATAAAAAAATTGTTAATAAACTCGGTGAAAATGTGTTTATGACTGACGGAATTATTATATTTTGTAAATTGTCTGCAACAAAATAAATTCCCATAAAAAAAAATATAACGTTCAACAACATATAGGCAGAAAATTAAATTAATATGGCACAGTATCAATGAAATGAATTTGTTTATATGAAAAGTGCACCAATTATTTCAGTCGATGTGGAAAGGATTTTTTTTTATATATAAAAAAAATTTAAGCACCCACCCAATAGATTGGGTTTCAATGAAGGTAACATGACCGAATCAATGAGCTCTTTTTTAATATTTAATTTAATGTGTAATTTAAATTTGTTTTTTTTTTTAATTAAATTTATTAAATGCCTTTTCTGCTACTTAAAATGTTTTTTTAAGAATTTACTTTGCTGCGAAATCCGTGCCCTACCACTAATAATTAATTGTAATAATACATGCGAAATAAAAAGATTGAGATATTTTCCTGGCATTTTTTTCATAGTTTAGTCCTGATATTATCCTTTCCTGGCGCTTGAATATTTATTTTAGCGGTTTGACCATCCAATTTCTATATGTTTCGTGCATCCGGCTCAGCTCTTTGGTTTACCAGTCTTTCGTTGGGCCTCCGGTTCATATTGTGACTTGCACTACCGTTAAGAAGACAGTCAAAGTATTCCTGAAAATTATGCATAGTTCTTTTTTTTTTTTTTTTTTGAATCCCACAGTATAGATCGCCGTGCGTATCTTTCATATAGGCTGTACGGAATTGATGTCCTACCCTTGACCGATATATACTTTTCAATAAATAACTTTAGCTAATAGTTTTGTGAGCTTTTGTTTCCTCTAACTATCTGTTCTCGGTGATTTTATTTGCTGTCGTCTATTATATCTATAAGCACCTCGGTATATTTTGTCCTTCGATACTTGTTCGATGACGTCCATCTATAACAACCCGATCGTTTCAAATTTACTCGGTTAAGACATATCATACAAATCCATTCGAAATAAATAAATCACATATCTGTTCCCGAATGATACGTTTGTATTCGTAATTAGATTGTCAGTTTCGGGTAGAATGCAACGAATTAAAACGATTATGTTAAACCCTTGCTTTTGGCGCTAGTATTATTTTTGTTCCTATTGAAAGTTGTATAATAAATGTACGCACAAGATACTGACACGAGTTCATTAGTATAGAATTTATATATATATATATATATGTTGACGTTAAATCTTTACTCGAGGATAATTTTTTAGAAATAATGCACTACGAATTTTTCGATTAATACACAATTTACAGAGAAGAATTTTTAGAGCGACCGAAGTAGAATACATTTTACTACTATCTTCGGTCTTAAAAATAATTTACAATCTATGTTGCCGTTAAGTAAACACAAATATTACAATTTCATTATAAACCTGTGAAATATTATGAACTGATTAGGTTTATTATTCGTTGACTGAAAGTTCTTAGCCAAAGTCACGTTCTCCGCCGTGTGTGTATATGCTAAATTCAATATTACCATACCGTTTTTTACTGTGTGGAAATAATTTTCCGATTTAAAAATATTATTTGGGGAGTCTCGACAGCGTTTTAAAACGAACGAATTGTGTTTACCAATCGAAAACAATGGCACGTAGAACCTTGGCGTAAGAATAATCTTTCTATATCGAAAATTGTATACCGAAAATTGTTTTTTCGAACGGGAAAAATAAAAGTACACACACATAATAAAACTAAAAGCTTTTCGTTCTGCTCGAAGGCTAAAATAAATATAATGATATTTTTATAGTATGCATTTCACGACGATGAGATTATGAAATCGTACACCTTGTGGAGAGTGAAAAATCAATTATTTATATTGCGGGCGGTATTGAACTAGGAGAAAATCTAAGAAAAAAAAAACATCGGACACTTACATTTGATATCGCGTCATTAAAGTAATAAACTAATTTGAGTTCGGACAATATAAGAAGTTTAAAATAAAAACAAACTCATAGAAACTATTCCACTGACAGTAATAGAATATATTTTTAAATAAAACAATAAATTCAAATTTTAAATATTTAATAAAAAAAAATAAAAAAAACGATACAAACAAACAAAATGAATTCATTATAAACAATGAACAGTGCTGCATTGAATGATATTGTCTCCATAAATAAAAGATATCGTAAATTTAACGTTTGAGAATATTATGCGATAACTTTTTAAATATTGTGTAGTCGAGTTATTATTATTATTATTATTATTATTTTTTTTTTTTTTTTGTCAGCAAAGAACAATATTCGAATATCTAAACGTATTTGGATAAATACCAAAAGAAAAAAAAAAATAAACTTGAAACCCGCTAGAAAGCGTATACCGCGAATACGATAAGTATTTCCGGAACACTGTGTGTACGTAATATTATAAAACCTTGTGGGAAACTCGGCTTGAAAAACCGAATACGTTATCCGGGAAACGATAGAGCCGCATAAGAAACGGCGATGGGTCTGGGCGTTATGCCGTCGGAGAGCAGAAAAAAAAAAAACCTAACTGCGAACGTAGTTTTTCGAATAAGACTTACGGAGTATGTTCGAGCACTTAAAAGTTTTGAAATGTAACCATAAGCGTTTTCCAGTTAATCCGGTATATTAGACTAATGTACTACGTTCAAAATCGTAATATCCGAATTAACGTAAATATGGAACGTACGAGGAACAGCGTTTTGGCAACAGAGTCAACTAACTAACTAACCGGGTTAACTTAATTGATTAATGGTTTTTTTTTTTTTTTTTTTTTTAACTAATTCCTAAAAGGCTGTACAAAACTGGGAGCGGATTTCCACCGTTTCTTGGCATTCGGTCACGGGAGGTACATTCAATATAAATAGTGCGGAAAGTTTGCGCCACGACTAAATACACTAAACACACGAAATAATAACAATAGTTATGATTATAAAACGGTAAATTCAAACGGCCCGGATGGTTGACGTGCGTTTAGCGCACGGATTGTTTCGGGTTTACGATTCAAATTATACGGCACGACGAAATCCGTCGAGTTTTATCGACGCCCCGGCGTCGACTGGTTCCAATCGAATATTTTATTATTGTAATATCCCTCGTCTTTGATTGGCTAACGATAAGAGTTCTGGCTGCGAGTCCCCCGTCGCCGCTCATTCTTGTGCAGCACGTACGCGGTATAATGCGCACCGCGCGTGCGGTTACCCCTAACCGGGCAGTCGATTTATAGGGTCTCTCCTGCACCGCGCCGTACCACAAAATCGCCCGTATCGCCGACGTGCAGGTGAAGAGCACACAAATTACAAGAAATTACATCGCCACACCAACCTGTACGCCGTTTGAATCGTAAATGAACCGGCCAGATGGGGAAAACGAAAAAAAAAAAAAAAAAATCGCGACCCTTTTGTTATTAACCGGCTAAACACGCGGTTCTTCTGTCCCCTCACCGTCCACGTTCAATGTTTTCCAAAAAAAAAAAAAAAAAAAAAAAAAAAAAATAACGCCAATACGTCAATACCCACAGGCACTTGGAACCATAACCGGAAGAAAAATTTCAAGAACCGCAACCCGAATCGTTTAAACGAAACACAAATGTTTTCGGTTCTTTTGGATTCATGTCGGTTACGACAAATACGATTTGTTTATTATCCGTAGAAATATTTTTTTCTTCTATATTTTACGATTTATATTGGCGATTTTCGTCTGCACATAGTACAAACATTCGGATAGAACAACGATTTCGCTGACGAGAATACCTACGAATTGTGTTATTTAGTCGCCGATGCAATACCACCGGTTGGTCTTTTTTATTGTGAAACGGATTTTTATTATGGCAATTGGTAACGGTAGACCGTCCCAGTAATCGGATAAAACTTCTGATAACGTGTTCGATTTCGCCGCGAAGGCTACTTGAAAATGACTTTTCCGCATTTTTGAAATTTACCATAATATTAAGTGAATAACAATAATAAATATTATGGTATATTACAGTTGTTACGAAATATTTATTTTGTTTGTGGTTTGATAATAATAAAAAAAAAAAAAAAAAAAAAATGCCTAATAGGCAATTGGTAATACTTGTTGGAACAATACATTATTTTGTACCGGAACCCTTTTTTTTTTTAAAAAATAATATTTAGAAATGAACCAGAACGAGAACCGATACAATTATTACGGTTCAAGTCATTTATTCGAAATTTGTCGACTTACGAGGTACTGCTGCACCTGACTGCTGGACCGGTTAAAGGCAGAGACCTCAAGAATATAAATTTTCCTGAAACCAAATCGCATATCGTAAAACGCCGCCGCCGCCGGTCCCGTCCAAAACCGACTACTACACCTCTCTAGCGACACCTCTAAACACCCGGACACTCTCGGTGGCCTAAATTTCGTCCGCTACTCAGGAGCAGAAATTGTATTTTATTTTATTTTTACATCGATTAAAAACAACCGTTTGTGAACAATAAATCAGTTTGTTTTTAATGCATTTTCTAATTCGACTGTGTTGGAAAACAACGCAGTATTCTGTATCTCGATAGAACAATTGTATTTACGTACGCACCTTTGCGTTCCAATCGACGGGAAAGTTGTTGATATCCGATTTTTCGAAGGCTCGCGGTCTTTTGTATTTGCCTATGACGAACGGCCGTTCAAACACATCTAATATATGGGAACACAAGAGTACAATTTAAACGTTCTTTTCACATTTTTCCTCCGCTACATATCTCGTTTTTGTACGCCCATAGTATTATCAGGCAGAACTCTAAAAAAAACCAATCCCGTTTCATCTGCGTTGAAAATATCGCACTCTGCGTAAGTAGCTATAGTTTCGGGTATTTTAGCTTTCCGGTTATTGTCGGTCTCTCCATCCAATACTTGCTGCTTCACCACAAACCGATTAAAAAAAACAAAAAAATTAATGTTATTCCTTTTCCGAAATTTTTCAAGCCAGCCTATTGGAATCTTATAAATCAAATCCGTGCATCTCGGCCACTCGCTTACAGTTTTCTTAAAGCGCCGGTCCTGAAACGGGAAGATTTTTTTCCGTAACCATTTGAAAACCAATTTAAAACGGTTTCATTGTCGATGACAAGGAGGTTTGTGTAGTATTCTGTAACTTTCTCCATTTCCAGCCCAGGTTTTGTACAGATCGTCGTTATTCGCTACAATACGTATATCCGCGATTTGTGTTTTACTGACACTATACTTGGCCGCTAAACGCACGGACGCCTTCGATGCTCGAAATTCAAGAATGTCTATTTTTTTTTTCTCCAAAATTTGAATCAATCGTATTCGTTTACTGGCCGTTGCGTACGGCAATAAACGTTCGTGTGTTGCCATCGCAAACACGGCAAAAATGCGAATAGGACTTCTCGACGGACAAGATAAGATATATCGCGTACAGCAGTGGTCTTCAACCTTTTTGGACTCGCGACCCACGTGAGCTTTGTAAAAAAGCTAAAACTGCTTAACGCTTTGCAGTACTATTTTTAAAACTTAATCGAAAATGTATAAAATTCATATGAAAATATGATACAACAATTTTAATGTGAACTTTGTCCTTGAGTGTTTTCACATAAAAAATTCCACCTTTGCTCGATTTGACTAAGCGCGATCCGTAAATCATCTTCAGTTTCAAGTCTATTTCTTTTTGACGTTTTCAAATTTGCCATAGTAGAAAACGCCTTTTCGCATAAATAAGTCGTTGGAAATATTAATAAAATTGAGATGGCTTTAGTTGCTAATTCTGCGCGATTTCCCGTGCATAAGTGTGCCCAAAATATTTCTAATGAAGTTTCACAAAACATTTGTTTCAATTTGTTATCACACGATAGCTCAATTAATTGATTTTCAATTTCAGTAAACATATTTACTGTCATTATGTCTACTGCGAATGGTTGTTCAATCCACTCATTATTTACTCGAATATCCTCGGGAAAATATTGGTTAAATAATTTTTCTGAGTTTGTCAAATGTTCGTTTACTAATTCAGAAATGTCTTCAAACTTGATCGAAGAATATTCATCTAAAAACTTCTTCTAAATTTTATAAATTTAATTTTTATTTTAATAAGAAGACATATCGCGACCCACCGGTTGAAGACCACTGGGGCGTACAGTATAACAATGTACATATTACAGTCGTAAATGATAACTCGATAGACTGTGCAGACTTTCGATTCGGAATTCTACATTAATCCTTTGTTTTACGCCAAAAAAAAAAAATCGTCCGTATCGATATCGAATCCTGTGTCCTGTATCTCGAGGTTTTCCTATTTACGAACAGCGCAAAAAAAAAAAACCGTCGGCTATTTCGAGGTGTCCGTCGACGGAGGCTTTGCGCTGAACAATTGGGCACGTCTGCCGAATCGCCGAGAATGGCTTTTTGTGCCGCGGGTTTTCGAAAATCGCTTATCGCCGCCGTATATTTATTATTGTCGTTTCGGTTCGCGAATACAATACGGCCGCGACCTAGAGCCGGCAATAAAACACCGGACGTAATTGAACGTGATTCTCGGTCTTTTAAGCCTTGAGGGGCCTCGGTCGGCCGAGACTTTTGCCGATATCACGGCCGTCGTACCTATATATATATATATATACGAGGCGTGTCCCAAAAGTAAAGTCTCCGTGCTCCTAGAGCTAGAAATAAATTAATTTTTCGAAATTTGTTAACACTATTGTACGGTGTCGGCCGTACCCTTTCCAACGAGAGGCGGCTCGACTAGATCCGATGTTTAGTTTGCGTCCGACACGCGTTTAAGATGGACGATCCTATGTCGGCCGCCGCCACCTCTATTCCCGTGTATGCTCAACGCGAACTTCGCGCCGTTATTCGTTTTTTTTTTTGCATTCAACGGGAGAAACACCAATATCCTAACCTAACCGCGTCCATAGTAACGGGTGATGCGACATGGATTTACCATTTCACCCCTGAGTCCAAACAACGGTCACCGGAGTGGAGACATTCTCGCTCGCCGGAAAAAAGAAAGATTAAAGTGACGCAGTCTGCTCGAAAAATCATGGCCACTATTTTTAATTTTTTTTTTTTGGGACAGGAGAGGAGTTCTATTGATTGAGTTTATGCCAACCGGGACAACCATTAATGCAGCTTCGTATCGTGAGATTTTGAAAAAAAAAACCTCGCAGATCCATTGAAAATCGAAGACGAAGGGGGTTTGTCTCTTGCATGACAATGCCCGGCCCCGCGTTGCCCGTGAGCTCTCTCGGAGTAGTTCGGTCGGGATATGATCTCGCACCCCTCTTAATAGCGCAGATCTTGTCCCGTCCGACTGCCGTTTGTTCTTGGGCATAGAGAAACATTTGGGAGGAAAACGGTTAGAGAGACAGATCAGAAGAGGTCACCCGATATCTAAACAAGGGGCTGGCGGCGAGTTGCCAAGAGGCTGGCGTACCAGAACTTCCAGTGCGATTATGCGGAAAAATAACTCATAAGTACTCGTATGAGTACACCCATGCGAAACATATATTGAACAAAGCTTATTTCGATTATTATAATTACGGAGACGTAACTTTTGGGACCTGTGGCACGTACACAAAACGGAGGGTACGGCGTCCGGCATGACAAACGCGACTAATCCGCCCGTCTCTTGGTAACGGCCCGGGGCACCGTCCCGCCGGCCGGCGATGCGATTGTCGGTCGTGTCACCCGGTATACAACGGAGTTATTAATAAAATATTATAAATATACGGAATTTTTATATCCGTAACTGACGAATCGATTCCGGACTGCAAAAGACGGCCCCGTCGCACACCGCGGAATAATAATAATAATAATAATTGTACCTCATCAATATACATCCGAAATTTCGACACCGCCGCCGCCGCCGCCGCCGCCGTCAGTTTTTATTCGATTTACTTTTCTCCGGTCTTTTTTTTTTCTTCTTTTTTTTTTTTACGGTTTTTAATGTCGTGTCTGCGGTTGATTTATATTACTCCTACCGTCACACGCCTACCCGCGGCACAGGCGATTCGATCGTCTACGGGCCGCCGCCGCCGCCGCCCCTTCTAGCGGACGTTCGATTATATCGACTGATATAAGGAGATTTTTTTCGATTTTTTTTTTTTTTTTTTTTCGAGACCCGGGGAGTTTCTTGGCTGCCGACTACGCGATTACCGTATACGGTTAATACAATAATATTATTGCGTCCGTGTTTGTATTCCACACGTTCCCAGTGTTTCCGCCGGAATTATTTTCGTAGGAATTGTTTTGATCGGTTCCCATCTGCCAACACGTAGAGAGGACCGGCTCGGTGTTGGAACGCTCCCGTGGCATCCCTCCAAATGCGAATCGCCACGATTATAAATCCATTATAGCCGCCGGTGTTTCGGTGTCCGTGGTCCGTTTAAATATTAACAACGAGCGAAATTTGTCGTAATAGTATTTTTTTAAAAAAAAAAAAAAAAAAAACACCAAGCGTAGCGATTTTACAAATCATTTACGATTTTTTTTTTCGGTCGGCTAGTAAAAATATGTATTCGAATACGTCGGTTTTCCGCGCCCGGCTTTGGAATTCTCACTCATCGTCGGAAACATTTCTCCTGATTCCCGACAGTTGTCCCGAGAAAGAAAAAAAAAAAAAAAAAACAATAGTCGAGACCGGATTTTTAAATTCCAATGTCCGCGGGTCCGTTGGGTTTACACTTGAGTTTTCGTCTATTTGACAAAGGGTACACCCTTTGGTCGCACAGGGGCACAGACTTCTTGAATTCCAAGCTGTGCGTAATGCAGCTCAGTCATTTTCAATTGGTTGTCGACCGAATTATAGAAACGGCAAAAGTCATAATAATATTCGTATGGCATCGGCTCGCGGGCAGTAATAAAAACCACAAAGACGGAATTATAATGTTATTAGAATTATTAGAATATTCATAGTGCAACACATAACGCATTACGTTTGATTAAATAATTATTAACGCGACCCCGTCACGGTTTAACTTATTGTACGCCCGAGACTTTCGTGTCTGCGGCGGAACAAATTTTTATTTTTTTTTTGTTTTTTAATAGAAAATATACAATCTGTAAATTATTTTTACAGTAAGAATATGGGCTATAATAAATTGACATGACTTTCTTGATAAAAAAAGTAACCCAGCGACTACATTTTATTGGTTTAATGTTTTAATGTTATGTTAAATATATTTTATTTTTTGAGATCAAGAGTTTAGATCACGGCACCATCTTTTCTTAAGTCTTCTTTGGGGATTCCCAGGGATTGTTTATGCGTTAAGTGCTGCGATTAGCGGATTGGGGTGGTTCTCTAGTCGTAACCGATAACGTTTATGTATATTTCTGAGATAGTTTTAATATTTAGGTCAGTGTGGAGTGTGTAATTGGATACATAAAAGGGGACCTTGGTTATCATGCGTAAGGTAATCGATTGAAATCGTTGTATTATGTTTAAATTTGATGGTTTAGCCGCACCCCATAGCTGGATGCCATAAGTCCATATTGGCATGAGAAGTTGTTTATAAATTAGTAGTTTGGAATTGAGGTTAAGTTTAAAGTGATTACCTATCAGATAGTATAGTGATTTCCTTCTGAGGTTTAGAGTGTTGCGTTTAATTTTTATATGTTCTGCCCAGGTGAGTCTCTTGTATAGGGTTAGACCTAGGTAACGGATGTTAGGGACTATTGGTATTGTTTGATTATTTAGGTTAACATAAGGTATTCCACCCTGTCTTAAAGAAAAAGTAACGTGTGATGATTTTTCGTTGTTAATTTTAACTTTCCATTTAGTATACCAAGAAGATAGGCGGTTTAGGTGGTTTTGTAAGTGTAGAATGACAATGTATAGATCATTTTGAGAAGTGTATATAATTTTGTCATCAGCGAATTCGGCTACTGAAGTATTCGGGGAAGTTGGTTGGTCAGCTGTGAATAAATTGTATAGGAATGGCGATGAAACAGCACCTTGGGGGACACCGGCTAGTATAGGAGTAATTGACGATACTTCAGTGCCTACATCAGTGTCACAAAGAAACGGTTATTGAGGTACGATTGAAAGAAGAGGAAATAGAATCGCTTTTAATTCATAAAGAAGTCAGACCGGGTGCCAAACCCGATCAAATGCCTGGGCAAAATCTATGGCGGAACAAATAAATAATTAATTATTGTAAAAACGCGATACTGCCGGTGTTTGATACTTTTCCGCGGAGTCTTCTTGCGAGGACAGTTTATTGTCGATAAACGTTTTGTCGTCCGAGTATTTAAACCGACGCCTATCGTGTAACGTTTTAAAACCGCTTGCGTGGCCGACAAAATAACCTATACCGGGATATCGCAGGACGTTGAAATTATTATAATAAAGTTTTCCCCAGCAAGGATTTATTAAACCGTTAAAGCCGATTCCGTACGGTGGTCGTAATGTATTATTAATTTTAATCGCGGGCTTCGCGGACGGTCTCTGGTAGCGAATTTTTCGCCTAGTTGGTGCCGTCGTAGAAGTGTGGCCGGGACTAACTCATACCGCTACGAAAAAAAAAAAAAAAAATTCACTAGAAATTTTATTAGTTAACCGAATTTATGCGTCGGTGATTATATTTTTGGGCATAAACATTTGTATTTTTTTTTTATTTTTCATTTTAATTCGTTAATTTTCTAGATAACGATCATTTTAAATAAATATTTCCGTTCAATTTTATTTGAATACGATTTGAGTTAAGAGCGAATTGTAATAATAATCGATTGCAATTTATGTTCACGGTTCAAGTTAATATTCGGAATCCAAATACCCTCCAAGTACAGAAGTATAGAATTATTAATATAATTTATTCTCCGTTATTATGCTCGGAATGAGTAAAAATTAAATGTTTTTCGAATCGTCAAAAACACAAAAAAAAAAAAAAATGTTTAAACATTACTACAAATTTAATTATAATTAATATCACCAAATTATACACCGAATAGAATTTTCTATTCGAAATTGATAATAATTGTCAAGTCGAGTAAAAGTAAAATGTTCGCATAGTTTTAATGTTTGAAATAAATCCGTTCCACAATTATGTTGTGGTTTTTTTAGTACGAAATATTTTAGGAACGATTTTCTCATTTAGTCTCGGAGTAATTAATACAAATTCGAATACAAGACTGGCGGGGACCAGTGGCGTTAAAGAATTAGAACGTACAGGTTTAATTAATTTAGATTTTTTTTTTTTTTATATATATATTTGTTTAGTGTTTATTAAACAACGAGTCAATGTTGAATTATACCGCATGATGCAGCTAATTGAAACGACTTTTAAATTTTACTTTTTAAAGTTTCTCGTTTTGGTCGACTTAACTTGACTCAGTGTTGTCCACTAACTTATATGCAGCCATGAGCTAAGGTTATAATATACTACGGTTGGCGAAAAAAAAAAAAAAATTGGGTTGTGGCCACCACTGTTAAACCGGTACGGATACCGCCTCGAACAATTCAGTTAATCTCCGTTATTATTTAAACAAGGATAACGGTTGTTAATAATATATCGAAACTGTAAAAAAAAAAAAAAAAAAATTATAATTACTTATTGCCGTAGTTTCAACGATTCGGCGGCGATCACGTACACACTGCGAAACGTTCGAAAGAGGAGTTAAACTTTCCTTTTTTTTTTTATTACTTAGCGCAGACACGAACAAATATTGATTTCAAATAATGTTATTGTAAAAATACACTTTTGGCAAGTCAGAGTTTTTCATTACTCTGCCATTTGGTTTGTAATCTTCCTCTTCTTATTTTTTTATTTTTGCTGAGCAATCGTTCTTGATTGTAGCTTATTTTTATTCTCTCTCTCTCCTATTATACGGTATAAAGAAAAAAACCAAAACAATTGTAATAATAAGTTTGTATAGATATTGAATGATTTAGAAGGGGAAAAAAAAAACATAATATAATAATAATTTTAAACACATCGTGTTAAATCCTGTAAAACGTAATTATTCCTCGATTTTCTATTCGAATAAAATATACATTATACGGTTTGATGTAATATTTGTACACTCGTAGCGCACGTATGTGCTATTTTACCGAAACCATTTATACGATTATCGTCGAAATCTGTACTAAAACGATAAAAAAGTAAGTCATTGTGTGCGCTCAAATTTTTTTTCCCATTTTGACCATTAAGTGCGTACAACATTTGACCACCACTGTGCGCATTTCTAAAGGGCCGATATAATTCGATCCGCACGAAACCAAAAAATACGGAATTTAAAACGCCCATAAATAAGCGAATAATCGTCAGAATGTTTTAAAAAAAAAAACCTGTCCACGCCCAGTAAGACCTAGTGTTAATGTTCGTTATGAATTTTCTCGTTTTTCCTACGACTTTTATTCCGGATATTAAGAAAACTGTTACGAAAATTTAGAAAACGATCATCTCGTAATCAATGTACCGACCAGACGCAAAGTCACTTCCGTTAAATGGTGGCTGCGCTTGATAACCGGGACGAGATTTCCGGTGGAAAAGTCGTTCCCGGACGGATTATATTAAACGTTTTTAAAAAAAGTAAAAAAAAAAAGTACAAACACCGTACAACACAACGCAGCAAAACCAATACGTTCGTCGCTTCGCTTAGAATCTAAAAAACAAAAAAAAAAAAAAAATAAACGCGGTATCGGACGTGTACGTCTGTGGGTTTTTGCGTTATTGCGTTATTGCGTTATTGCTTTTTCGCGTTATTCCGTCCGGTCCGTGCGATATCGCGTGTACCTTAATATTAGAATTCAACGGTCGCGGACTCGGGACGGGGGAAAAAAAAAAACCGCCGACGATTGCGCGAACCCACTCGCAGTCGTGGCTACAGGGGCCGAGTCGTCCGGGAATACTTTTTTTTTTTTTTTTTTTTTTTTAGTATGTAAGCACACTCGTACTTTTTTTTTTTTTTTTTTTTAAACCGCCAATACCCCCGCCTCCCGCAAACGCCGCGGGGCACTACTCCGGGAGACGGGTCGCCATCATTTATTAATCAAACGGAGATACGATTATTAACTGGAAAATCCCGTTTTCCCCTAAGCGGGAAGGCTCACAATAGCATAATTACAAAAAAATTTCGTCCCCTACGGGGTGGGACGGGCAGTAGCCGGGCCGAAGCCCACTTGCTGCCCTTACATGTTGCAGGGGGGACTTTTCCTGTCGGCCTCCCGGCCAACGGTCCGGCGACTACGGCGCCCCGATCAACAACGGCGGCGTCAAGGGCTTGGCGCTGCCGTTCTGCCGACTCCTTCTCCGCGACGACGGCTCCGGCCAAGTCGACCACGGCATCCCAACGGTCTGGGAAGTGTTTCCCAACCTTTTTTTTTTACCACCGCGGACCACTTCGACAATATTTTTATAGGTCGCCGACCACCTCCCTCCCGAAGTAGTGTCTCACGGCCATTCCGGGAGGCGGGGGTATTGCCGGTACTAAATGGAAAAAAAAAAAAAAAAAGTCGCGGACCACATCAACTCAACGAAAACTAGGAATACCTTTTTTTTTTTTTTGCTCATTAACAAGAAAACACAAAATTTATCGAAATATGTTAATTTGTATTAATTTACTATACTTAAAATTATTACTGTTATAAAAGTGGAAAATGCTTATCGGTCTACAGCAGCAACAACGATAAGATAACAGTATAATATTATACGGTTCCTAAAATAAGTCGTAATTTTTTTCGTAATATAAAAAAAAAAAATAATTAATTTGCAATAGAAATCGAAGGAATTATCTATGGGGCCCGCGGACCACCGGTTGGGAAACACTGATCTACGAAAATTTCGATGAGAAAATAAAAAAAAAACGTATTTTTTTTTTTTTTTTTTTCTGTTTCCAGTCGTTATAACATGCCGCGTGCAACACGACACACGGGCGTACAATACGGAATTAAATGCGAGTATACCCATTGTAATGGTGTGCAAAAACTGAGGGTTATTATTCATAGCGATTATTCCGGCGCTCGAAATTGAAAAATTCAAATTATTTCCCCCCCAAAAAAAAAAAAAAAAACACTAACCTAATTACCTACTGTAAACCCTGTAAACTCACTGTCGAGTATTGAATATTTCGATTTGTTTTGGTACGAACGGCTTTGGTTCAACCGAGTAATCCCAAACCGATTTCCGTTATCATTTCAAACCACGATCCGTTATAATGTATTTATCTGATTTTTATGCTTTAATTCGTGTTGAGAACGTGTGAAGATATAAAAAACAAAATGTTTACACGTTATGCTTGTTTACTGATTTATGGAGTTCATGAATAGTGCGATGGTAAAAAGTGTGGGAGTACATTGTGTTTTGGTACCCGGGGGAAATGCGGGGACCCTGCCGACGGTCTGCGCGCCCGGAAAAAAAAAAGATATGGAGTACGGATAATGACAAAAAAATAAAAATAGGCCTCGCTGTGTAGAATCGTTTAATTTCGAATTTCTCTCGTTTGATAACAAATAAAACCACGTCGGCTTTTAATTTTCGAAAAGCAACTAGGAAAGTGTTTTTTTGTCTGAAAAATCGTCGGTAATTGTCCAATACACTAGACATTTTTATAGTGTCTCGCCGCGCCGTTAGATACGAAACACGAGATCGAACCGTTTTATACATTTTTACCGTTTTTCCCGTTTCGTATAAACCGCAAATTCTAACAACAGGTATTCATAGCCGATTGCGTGCAAAACGTTGTAACCGACACGGTGGCAATTTATTTCTCGCGTACAGTTTCCATTTGGAATCCTTTCGGATAGTCGAACCGATGTCAAATCAAATAGTCCAAGACGCATTTCACTGTCCGTCATACGGTTTACGAGAAACTCCAGACTGTCGGCGCGCGCCGCGTTTAAAATAGTAACCGATAGCGAAAACGTCTAAATAATTACTATCCAATGTATGCGGCGCAAATGCCGGCGTATCGATAACATATAACGACGTCGAAACCCTTAGTTCAACCGTGTAGTCTAACCGACACGCTATACGCGTTTATTTAACACGACCGGCGTAGATAAACTTCGGGCGAATAACTTTTAACGGACGGGGGATTCGATTATTTGATAAGTAATATTGTTTATCCCTCATTACGGGACTATTCGCTTGTCCTGTTCACATTAAGCCTCCCCGGGAGGCTTAGTGATCGAAGGCGACCGGCCGACAATCTACTCCACTCCAAACTCGTGTTCTTCTGTTTCCGTCTGTCGTCCCTCAACGTTGTTCTTCCGATTTCCATTAAACGCCACCGCGGCGGACGCCTCCGTCCGTCTGCAAATATTGATCCATATTCTTCTGTGTTATATGAATTGCAAAGGCGCATTTAAAATTAACTGTTCTTTTTAATTGAACTCTTACAGTTTGGTAAGTAAGAAGAAGAAGAAGAAAAAAAATAAAATAAAACAAGGCCTACATACTTCGCACCGTTTTATATGGGAAGTTGGAAAGATAGATATTAATCTATCCATAGATAGGAATTTTATATCCGTACAAAACGATAAATTGCAAACGAAAAACGATTCTAAGCGAAGTAGAATGAGTCGTGTTTTGCAAATGTTGCCATGGTAACCCAGAATATCAACATAAATCAAACACGAAATCGTGTTTTTGCCGTTTATCCGTCATGTTTTGGTAGTCTCTGATGTCGCGTTGAAAAACTAATCGGTAGATCGATAAATGACCTTTTTAAAGTACCAACTAGACAAAATTTGCCTCGGGAAACAGTATAATAGTGTCTTGATCGGATGAGTCTTCTGGTGGAAAATGGTTATACAAAATAATAGAAAAAAAATCTGCAATACAAATACGAAATTGCACTCTATTTCGATAAGTGCTGTTTGACGATCTTAATCAGATGTAGCGAGCAAAACTATATCGTCTGCAAATCATATCATTAATATTAAGATACCTCTCGTTGTTACTTCTATAATTTCCTCTTTTAGATTATGTTTTAACGCTTGTTCAGATTTTTTTTTAAATCGTTGGACTTTGAACCATTCCAAGAGAGCCTGTTTCGCGTCTTGATGATGACTAGACATTATTCTCTTGTTAGAGGTAACGTTTTTTTAGAAAAACGGTTTTTTTTTTTTTGGTCCTTTGACTTCCATATGGTATACGAGCACTGATCCCGACTCATGACAAATATCTTTATTAGACGAATCACCTTCTAAACGTTCAATCATTTTCACTTTTTAAACAAATAAGCAAATAAGCGAGGTTATATTAAACATTTTTGAATATTATACCAAAAACATAATTTAATCGAGTAACTATTAAAACTAATCCTCACCTGATTATTTACATTTCACAATAAATATAATTTTCTTTCAATTCGAATAAATCATTTTGAAACACACTGTATTATACACGGTCTCGTCATCGACGGCACGGTACACTGTTAGCGCCGTCACTGCCTCTGGGGCCTCGTCGTCAACGTCGTGTTGCGTAGGTGTAAAATACAATGATTAGGGCTCCGATTCTGTAGCAAAATAAATCCTTAACAAAGCGTATTGTGTAGCCGAAAAAAAAAAACAAGAAAAAAAATCATTTATTAAATTTAATTCTAAAAAAAAAAAAAAAAATTAATAAATTTAAAAACACGTTGAATAAAATATTAAAAAAGTATTTTACGATACTACATGTATGTTCGGTCAAGTTACTTTAATCTTCTTAACGGTAGTGCAAGTCACAATATGAACCGGAGGCCCTACGAAAGACTGGTATACCAAACAGCTGAGCCGGATGTACGAAACATATTGAAATTGCATAGTAAAACCGCTAAAATAAATATTCAAGCGCCAGGAAAGGATAATATAAGGACTAAACTATAAAAAAAAAATGCCAGGGAAATATCTCAATCTTTTTATTTCGCATGTATTATTACAATTAATTATTAATGCTAGAGCACGGATTTCGCAGCAAATAAAATTCTTAAAAAAGCATTTTAAGTAGCCGAAAAGGCATTTAATAAATTTAATTTAAAAAAAAAACAAATTTAAATTACACATTAAATTAAATATTAAAAAAGAGCTCATTGATTCGGTCATGTTACTTTCATTGAAACCCAATCTATTGGGTGGGTGCTTAAATATTTTTATATATAAAAAAAAATCCTTTCCACATCGACTGAAATAATTGGTGCACTTTTCATATAAACAAATTCATTTCATTGATACTGTGCCATATTAATTTAATTTTCTGCCTATATGTTGTTGAACGTTATATTTTTCTTTATGGGAATTTATTTTGTTGCAGACAATTTACAAAATATAATAATTCCGTCAGTCATAAACACATTTTCACCGAGTTTATTAACAATTTGTTTATACTTTAAAATTTCCATTGATAAATTTCGGCATTTTGACGAATACAATTTATCGAACACTATACTTCACTGATTGATATTTACCGATCGACCAAAATATTTGAACGTGCTAAAAAAAAAAATACGCAAATATAATGCAGATAATTATCGCTTTCTTTATGTCGAAATAAAAACTGTAATTACAGTCGTTTTTTTATAAAACTACAATTTCGGCACAATAACAATAGTTGTTATATATCAGTCATAAATTTATTACTGATTTTATCATTTCGGGCAATAATAATTTAGTACCGCATTATAATGTACATAGAAATATGTTAAATTTGCATGAAAATTATGTAAAAATTAAGAAAAAATAACCAAATGGGGCGGAGGGGGATGTACAAAAAAAAAAAGCAAAATAATGTTTACACTACATTGAAATCAGAACGATTCGAAGAGTTTTTGTATTCATGAATTATATTTCTATCGCACTTACATCAAACGAAACATACATCACTACAAAATCCGAGTCGTTCTAATAATAATATAAAATAGTTAACGAGATTTCTGGTTTACGGAAGTGCACGCTATTCCGTACGTATAATTATAATAATAATCGCGATCGAACGTGTTTGCGTTTTGACGGTGTCTAACTTGACATAACGCCGGGGCGTGGGTGTCGGGAATCCGGTCGACGGGTCGGCGTGTCTGCACCGCCCGTCATTCTAGAGGGCCGTATACGTATTACATCGTTAAAAAACTATATTTTTTTTATAATTATACGAGATATATTTATACGTAAATAAGCTATTATTGTGATAGGGGTACGGTGTACGGGCGGGAATCGATCGAGAAGCCACCGCGTTAGCTCAGCACTTGGCTCGATGTATTGCTGTTGATTTTTTTTATAGAGTTTAATTGTTCGAGATTTGTGAGTGATAACGACGCCACTTCCATTTCTAGCCCGCGACTAGGATTTTCTCGGCAGAGGTACGACGGACAGAATCTCGACCGGGGGCTCGGAATAATTTTGAAGTCTCCTATGAAGACGGACATAGTTATAGGACACGCGTGTTGCTTCAATAATAGTTTTCATGGCTAGATCCTTATGGAGGTTCGGGTTAGATACATAATGGGTGCGGGGGTATAAGTGATATGTCGCATTGCGATTATTAAAACAAATTTGTATATTATTTCTGTTCGATTTTTTAGCTGCGGCACGCAGGTCCGTATAGGTTCAATGGGAATTTTATAAACTATGAGTTTGGTTTTAGGACTAGCTATGGTATTTCTGATTAAATATAAATACTTAAAAACCACATAAATAAACAGGTTATACAATATTATGTAAAGGGTAATATTTATTAATTTTTTTTTATCGTCACCGCTGCGTGTATTGTTTTAAAGTAACGTACGGGCAGAGGGCCCTATATACGCACAGATATTATGGGTACTTGTCTTGAGGTCCATGTCGATCTGGGGCCTTCCACCTACCGGACTTGTTCATTCGTTTAATTTTTTATAAATCGTTGTAATCCCTATATTCAAATATTTTTTTATTTTACTATTTAGTGTTGACCGATTTTTATATGTAAAATTCATAATATTAGGCCAATTAAAAATTTTTTTTATTGTCCCGGAGCTTTAAAAAATTCTAAACCAGGCTCTGCGTACGAGTAGGGGTCGACGGTGTTACGAACGGGCGAATTTTAGAACTTTAACCGTTTAAAACTTCACAGTTACTATACCAATCGTTCGGTAACGCGATCGAAGTAGTCGAGTTTTTGTGTTTATCATTTATCACGTTAAATCCAGTCCTAGATATTAGCCACAGTAGCGCCGTTACGTCTTCCGATCGATTTCCTAATATTAAATGAATTTTTTTTTGTATGGTTTCAACACCGATTTTTATTTTCTTCGTCTTACTTGGCCGTAATAGGCGCGCGGCGTAGCAGTTCGGACCAGATGTCTCGCAATCGGTCCTACGGCTGGCGTAGTTTTGAACATTTGAATATGCCGTGACGTTCACAGACGATCGGTTCGGGCTCAGGCTTTAATTTTCAAAAATTCGATTAAAAAAAAAAAGAAGAAAAAAAAACTACAATTAAACGTTCGCTACGTGAATTCCGTTTCGGAAGATTTTTGTTTTTATATTAAGTTTTCAACATTAATCCTATCAAGTCGTTATTTCGGATAGATAACATCGTTCAATGTAGTTAAATTGTTCGCGTTGTTACTTCGGCACAATACTTTGACAATTAAATTGAATTAAATTCTTATCGCACGTATATCTATGTCTGTAGCAAATTAATATCACTCCGGGTGATAAATTAATTCGAGATACACTGGTAGCCCATTTATAATTTACTCAAAAATTAAATATCTAATTTACATACGGTTTATAGTGTCCATGTTCAACTCCCAAATATATTTTAACGAACGCTTTTTTTTTTTTTTTTTTTTTTTTGGTACATTTTTGTATACGAGGCCTGTTTGAAAAAGTTCCCGAATTTTTCAAATTTTTTATTCATAGCGCTTACCTACAAGCTATTGAGACACATCGCACTCGAAGTATTCTCCCTCTTGGTCAATACACTTGGTTTGCCAACGACGTGTCCATTGTTGGAAGCAAACCTGGAAAGCAGTTTCTGAAATTGCTCGTAGGTCCGTTAGCGAATTTTCTTTTATTTCGTCTATCGTAGAAGACCGTTGTCCTTTTAACGGAGATTTTAGTTTTAGAAATAAAAAAAAGTCTGCTGGTGCCGATTCGGGAGAATATGCTGAATGAGGAAGCACGGTCATGTGATTTTTCACGCGAAAATCTCGAATTAACGGGGAAGTGTTCGGTGCCGGGGCATTGTCGTGATGGAGATACCATGAGTTTTTCATCACACTCCTGGCCTTTTCCTCCGCAATTTTTCTCGAAGACAGTACCATCGGTTTACAGTTTGTCCTGCAGGTAGAAATTCGTGATGAGTAACTTCCCAGGTTGTCAAAAAAAAAAAAAAAAAAAACGATTAGCAGGAGTTTGACGTTTGATCTGACCTGACGAGCTTTTTTTGGTGTTGGAGAAAGTTTACCAACCAACTGTGATGAATGGACTTTTGTCTCAATATCCATAGCCATACACCCACGTCTCATCACCCGTTAAAATTTGCACCATGAAGATACTCGTATCATAATTTGATCTAACAATTCTTGACAGTTACGCGGTTTTTTTTTTTCTGATCTTGCGACATCATCCGATGGACAAATTTTGCTGCGACGCGGTGCATCCCATGTTTTTCTACCAGGATTTCATGACATTGACCAACCGATATGTTACAATCTTCCGCAATTTCTCGAACAGTTAAACGTCTATTAGACCTCACAATTTCATTGACTTTTGTCACACGAGCATCGTCTGTCGATGTTGACGGACGTCCTGAACTTGGGTAGTCATCAACCGATTCCCGACCGTCTTTGAAACGTCTTTAAACCAGTCGTAAGACTGAGTACGTCCTGATGAACACTGATCACCATATGCATTTTGCAACATTTTATGAGTCTTTATGTGTCTCAGTAAACGATTTACATAGTTTAACACAAAATCAAATTTAATGTTATAATATTATTCGTCTTAAAAATCGCACGATACACACGACTCGTCTATTTTGAACGCGCACAGTTTAATGCTTGGATAGCAATAAACATTTGAGATTTAATTGAAAAGATTGAGCTGCTTATCTCTATTTTATTTTAATCTAATTACATTTACGATACTATAAATTTTTTGTTTTTAGGAATTATAGTTCGGGAACTTTTTGAACAGACCTCGTGTATTTATATATATATATTTTTGTACCGTCTGAACTTGTATAGATTCGAATTATTGTGTACCGATATAATACATTCAAGCACATTATTACGAATAGCACGAGAGCAATATTATGTATATTTTGCGTACGGCCAAACGAATAATAAATAAAAAAAAAAAAATAAGTCAATATTATTTAATACAGGACCACCGCGTAAAAATAAACATTCAATAAAACTTTGTTGTACCTAAATTTATTTTGTGGTTTCGTAGGTGTATAGGATACATAATGGATGTTTGATTATAATGTTCTGTTGGCCATAATGAAATGCGGACAGATATTTTACTACATATTTTAGTATCTTATTTCAATATTTTAAATTGTTACCAATGTTATTATTGCATAACGAGCTGCTTCCCGATCCCTGTCCATTGTTTGTTATTTGTTTTTATTTGTTCATCTTTGGTTATTTCGGTTTTGTTTTTATAATTTTTTGGTCGCTACGGTTAACCATCGGACAGACAGTTCCCGGACCTAACCATAACCTAACATAGAGAGATATTGGGCTATACGTGGATTCGTAATTATTTGTATTTTGAAATATAATTTGAATTCTGAAATGACGAAAATTGTACAATATATTTTATTATAACCATCTAGTCCGGACGCAATATCAAATTAAATTCATTAGAAATTAAATGTGAGTGGGTTATTAAATTTATTGGAATTCTATAGTAGAATAGATTTGTTCTTTCTTTCGCGCAGCAAATCTCACGGGAAACTAGTTCGATTTTCGCCTCTTTTAAATCCACAATATTTTTCCAATAAATATTCTTCAGTTCTCAACGAACTTTATTGTACGTCAGCCTTTATCTGCACGCCTACAATATGTTCAAACTAGTCGGCAGTGAAAAATTCAAACAGAGTGTTTTGTTAGGTACACGACACGTATAATCAGTACAAGTTTCTTATTTGTTTTGGATAGTGTGTTAAAAAAATAAAAAAATAAAAAATTGACTTTGATTGATTGCACGATCATAAAATAAACTTCAATCGTGTCCACCGTTATTGTAACACATGATTTAAGACGTAAAAGTTTCGGTATTGTCACCTGTACGTAGCTAGACCATGAAAAATAATTTTTTATCCACGAGGGAATTTAGCATTACTCCCCCCCCACTCTCACACATTTTTAAAACATTGTATTTCTCTAAGCCTAATGGTTTCGTTATTGGATAAATTAAAAATGTTCGGGCCACTTGTAATATTACAATAAAATTTATTGCTCGTAGGTGGAAATTCGGGGTTGATAGAGAATATTTGATTTTTATCTGTATGCGACGAGAAATCATTGTTAGTTAAAAAAAAAACGATTGGCGAGCGAGGTTCGGTTAAACACAACAGTTGCAGAATTTGCAGATGATAAAGCAATTATAACTATTCATAAAAATCCAATCAATGCTTCTCCAAACCTGCAGAGTCACTTAGATCTCATGTCTGTTTGGTACAAAAAATGGCGCATCAAAGTAAACCAATCAAAATCTACTCACATTACATTCACAAATCGAATTCCTCCCTGCCCTGCAATATTTTTAGATAATATACAAATTTCTTCCACACACTCAGTAAAATATTTAGGTCATTAAATCATTGATCGCCGCCTTACTTGGGCAAATGATATTAGGGTCAAAAGATTAGCCTTAAATGCACGCCTCCGTATGCTGAAAAATTTAATCTCAAATAATAAACATACTAAACTTAAAACCAAACTACTTATTTACAAATCATTAATCAAGCCTATGTGGACTTACGGTCTGCAATTATGGGAAAACGCGAAAAAAAATCAAATGTCAATAAAATTCAAACTTTTCAAAATATAACCCTTCGTAAAATTACTAATGCCCCTCCGTATATTTCAAATATAACGCTTCACTCAGACCTCAAACTTAAAACTGTGCATCAAGAAGCTATAATATTCTATAAAAGATTCCACTCTAAACTCCATTCTCATCCTCTTATATCCGAGCTAGGATCATTAAAAATTCCTGGCGATCCTCGGAGACGACTCAAAAGGAACTGGTGCCGAGATCTACTAAATGAATAATTTAAAAAAAAAAAATATTTTCATTGAAAGTGTCACTAATGGGTGGCTGCTTTTCTCAAAAATGTCACTATTATATAAATGTTATTAAGAATATTTTATATTTTTTATTAATTATTTGTGTATAAATCTGTAACCCATCTGTTTATTGTGCCCAAGTGGTACAGATCGTAGATTCCTTTTAAAATTATAAAAAAAAAATAAAAAAAATAAAAAAGGTTCGGTTAAAAATGTTCCGATAATGTATTCGTTACTAACTACAAAACAAATCACGTATATTATTTAATGTTACATTTGAGACGTTTTTTTTTAGAATCGAAAAAGTTTTATCGACATGAATCCGGAATATAGTGCAATAGTGAATTTCCGCGATTCGTACGCATTTCATAAGAATTTGCATTTTTAACTTTTACTAAAAAAAAAAAAAAACCCATTGCTCCATCGAATACATTCAATAATATTTCAATCGACGTGTATAAATAAAAATAATATAGTAATATCACCAGTTTGCCAACTCGTCGGCGAGATACTTTTCTTTAGATGGCTGATATATAGTATTATATACATGTATACTTATCGGTTCAAATCTACTTAAAGAATCTTTTGTACCGTTTTTTTTTTTCGTCGTGTCCACGATGCTGTGTATAATAGTTTCATAGTATTTTTGTTTTTTGAGAAAAACATTATTCGTAGTTGGTATTTGATAATTTTGAAAAAGGAAATCGAACTGCGATGCGCGAGCACATTAGGGAAGTAATGTTTTTTTTTTTTTTTTTTCATCTTAATTTTCATTATAATCTCCTCTTTTCGAAATTTAATCGCCTTTAATAGGGGAAACACGTGAACTTAAAACAGCGTCCTTGAAACGCGCAAATTTAATTACGTTTTCAATGGCATATGCAATTTACACATATTGCAAATGTTACACGGGGGAAAAAAAAAAAAAAAAAAAACAATTATTTTATTTTCACGGAAATAATCGTGTTTTTTTAAAATGCGGTTTTTTTTCGATACGGTTAAACATTATGATAATTGCGACGCCAGACGATTTTTTACTCGTCGCGGATACTTCGTATGTCGTCCATTATCATTTTCGATTGGAAATTTTCCGTTCCGAAATTTTACGTTCTACACAGCAATATTTATGTTATCATGAATATTTTTCCGTTAAAAAAAAAAAAAAAACAATAGGCGTTATAGGTATTCAGACAAAATCGCCAAATCGCAAAGGAATTAATATATAAACTACTGCAGCGAACAAATGGCTATTATGGTTAACGAGCATATTTAAATCAAAAATTACACTATACAAAGTGATTATCAGACCAGTTCTTCTGTATGCCCGTGAACACACGGCCAACGACCAAAGGAGATGACGGCAAAATAGCGATCTTTGAAAGACGAATATATTAAGAAGGTTAGCATGGGCCAACAATATGAAAGTAGAAGCAACATAGAATTACAACAACTATATAAAGAACCATAGTGGCAGTACTACAATATAGAAGAATCGGATGGTGGTCAAATGAAAGCGGTATTAAAATGGAAACCACTTGGGAAAAGACCACTAGGCAGACCAAAACAATGATGGATAGACAATGTAAAAAACGCTTCGGAAGAATATGGAATACAAGATATGGAAGTAGTAGCTCGGGATAGAGACGGGCAGAAGCAAATTTGTGTTGCGGTTATGGGCCTCAATGGCCTTTAAAAACCGGAGAAGAAGAATAAGAAGAAGAGAAGGTATTTAGACGGTCGTTGCTTTATTCTGGGACGTAATAATTCGCACTCATCAAAATTCTACGCGGTTTGTACCTTGGTTCCATATACCGTGTCTCTCATGCGTTTCGTTTCCTTACACGGCTATACTTGCATTGTATTTGTTTTGTTTCGTACTTGATAAATCCGTAATGTAATATATATATATATATATATATATATATATATATATGTTCATACATTTTCAACATTTCGTTAAATTAAATACGTTATTCTGCAGCCGAAACAATAAATTATCAAAACTTTTGTAATGTTTAAACCAAAAGCCGAAACGATCCGTAGACTCCATCAGTAAGTGATATAATGTCGGGATTGGCTAGAGATCACTTTACTGTACTACAGTACAGTTGTTCTCGACCTTTTTGCAGTCGCGGATCGCCAGATGACTTATTTTATCGAAGACTACGGACCATTTTGGGATTCGGTTAAAATGTTTAAATAGTTATGCTATTTCATTTTTTAGCTATTGACTGCAGATCAATATATTGATTATGTTTAACTAAATGTTAAACATACGAGGTCTGCTCGAAAAGTACCGGGATTTTATAATTAAAAATTACAAAAATGAAGTGGAATACTAATTATCGATGTCTACTTCAAAATACTCTCCTCCGGACGATATGCAGTGATCCCGGTGATCTTGCCATCGTTTTTCTAAAATCTTTTGGAACCGTTCCAGAGTTAACAACATCTTGAAATCGTTGTCGTTTAAGCGCAGATTTCAGTCTATGGAAAAGAAAAAAAAATCACGTGGAACCTGATCAGGAGACCAGGGAAAGTCCGAAGGACCACAGACATTTTTTTATCGGCCGGAAATTCACGAATCGACAGCACGAATTTGGCAGCGCAACCCTTCTCGTCTGTAAATTTTCCTGTAAAATCGCCTGACAAGACTCAATTGTGATTCGCATTGTTAACTCACGAATGGGGATAATTGCGAATATATTTTCGCAAATTGTCGCCACACCATCGTTTCTGGATGACGTCGACGGTCTTCCAGAACGTGGATCGTCTTCGGTTGACCGCCGACTGTCTTTGAAGCGTTTAAAACACTCGAAAGACACGGTACCACTCAATGAATCATCCCCAATAGTGGTTTAAGTCGTTACCGTACGTGTCTTAGAGTACGGTATTTTTTTTTTTAAACGTTTTACAACGATTTTGTTGGTTATACATTCGAAATTGTACTGCCGCGCAGAGATATTGTTTTTTTATACCGCAGTACGGTAGGCGTAACGCGTAGGGTTCCGCGCGGGTAACAAACACACGGGCTGTTAAAACAATATCGAAACTAAATTTCGATTCATCTTAAGATCGTCTCCATACGGTTGTGTTTCGTTAGACGATTTTTATTGTTTTGCAGTGTTGTGTAAACGATATCTCTAAGTTACTGTGTTTTACATATTTCATAAAAATCGTTTGTATAATAATAAATATCGCAAAAAAAAAAAAAAAAAAAAACAGTAAATAATTACTCGGACGTATCCGCGGCGGTTAAAACTAGAAAATTTCGTTTTTTCATTTTAAAACTAACCACCGAATTATGGCGTTTATGGCTTTAGACGTTTTTTAATTTATTAATTTTTTTTTGTATGCCGGTTTCATCTCTTATAATATTTTACATTAATTACGCGCAATGCCCCGAGAAACGTCAAATTAGATTATTTGCCGGTTTTAATATGGCGGGTCCCGTTGTAGTTCCAGCGGACAATGCATCAACATCAACTTCGACTAAAAACGAAACAAACAAACGCAGCCATTTAAATTGCAATAACACACCGACGAATTTAACCGCTTTTTACGGTCCGTTAACTAATCAAAATGTTAATCTCGGCCTATCGCAACGGGATAGGACTGACCTGTTTTGTAATATAAATCTAATTCCAGCGATGCCGTTTTTCGATAAGACGTCCTTATATTTGTCGTAATGTTTTACTATATTAATTCGTGTACTAAGTTCCTACGCTTACGTCATAAACATAATACGAAATCCTTCTCTGGCACCTGAACGTATTCCGTTTAGGTCATTGACGAGCAATACAAGTCGATTATGTAAAACTGAAAAAGAACTCGAGGTAACTGCCATGTCCGTATATTTTAAAACAAACAAATGCGGAATATTTCAATAACAAAAAAATATAAAAATCAGTGGTTTTTTTTTTTTTTTTTTATTACACAGGAATAAATTACCGAAAGGTATTTTAACATTTAAATTTTTTAAAGGGTACATAATATTTAGAACGGTCTAGAGTATGTTATTTGTTTAATTAAAATTTTTTTTTTTTACCGATATTGATTTAAAATTAAATATTCTTTCCTGATAAAAAAAAAAAAAAAAATTATATATGTATTTGTATTCATATATTCACGAATACACTGTGCTGCATTAAATGTTTTTAATTTTTTACAAGATATGATTTATTTGTTTCAATTAAGTATTCGCCAGGCCCTTATTTTTTAAATCAAAGGCCTTTTATTTTTTAATTAATCTGATATTTTTAGATCGGCGAACAACTTAAGAAATTCAAAGAGGTTGTTTTTTTTTTTTTTTTTTTAAATAATTGATATTCAGTTCCTATATAACATATTTCGTATTTTTTTTCGACAATTTCTGTTTAATTAAAAACTACCAATTGATTAATATTATAACGATTCGACGGTGGTATAATATGAGCTGTAAGGTAAAAAAATAAAAAATTGAAAACGAACTAATACACTCCAAATGACTGATATTTTTATTTAATATTTCTAAAAAAAAAACGTTCTGACAAATTCAAATTGCATTTGATAAATTCGATAAAAATATATATATATATATAATAGTTGAATAACCCGGCATCGCCCGTGTACAGTTTTTTTGTGTAACCTACTATAACTTTTATTTTATCAGTTTTTATATTTATTACAGACTGCTTGTAGTTTATCCTAGGTTGCCCATGTATTGTAACAATCAGAAGTCAGCAAAAAATTATTTTAATATTTTAAAGACAAATTGTACGATACAATTCTAATCGACAAAATGTTGAAATAAAATATACCCGAAAAATTATAACTTTCTGTAATTATACATTATGGTGTTATAAAAACCCACCAATAATTATATTGACATATTTTGTTCATCTCAATACCTCTTTATAAACAATATTTTTGGTACTGCCTTTTGGGGCTAAAATAACCAAACTACTGGCAGAGCTAACTCTAGAACACGCGACATAGAACTGTCCACGTGAAAAACATTCTTCACTCAAGTCAATCCCTGCCATGCTCAATGATTGTCCTTGAGACTTATCAATAGTCATAGCAAAGCAAACTTTGAGTGGGAATTGTATTCTTTTAAACTCAAAGGGATAATCAGTTGGAATTAACGTTATTCTCGGGATTAAAACTATATCTCCTCTAGCACACCCAGTGATAACTTTGGCTTCTATTACATTTTTGTGCAGAGCTTTAACTTGCAATCTAGTTCCATTACACAATTTAGGTGGGTTAAGATTTCTTAGTAACATTATAGGTGCTCCAATTTTAACGATAAGTTTATGTGATGGAAGACCAGAAGGATTCAGAGTATTAAGAAACTCTAAAGGGTAATGGACAGCATCATCTGATTGGATCACCAAATCAAAAGATTTATATTCAACAGCTTTTTCATTAAATGCCTTTAGTAGAATTTCATTGATTTCGGCTGTCTTGTCGTTCTTTGGAGTTAAGATGGCTAGCTCGCACAACCATTCGATGGGTTTCATCTTGATATTTATTATATCTGGGTAAATTCTGGAAGTTAGTTCTGATAAAGAGCTAACAACTGTACACAAATTTGAGGGAATAGTGATCTCACCTTCCAATGAAGGGAAATTTTCGTCTCCTATTTTAAGTAACATCTCAGCGAAAATCCCAGCAGATGTGTCACCTTTCACATGAACCCTCATATTTTTATGATGTGCAACTTTCTGGATATGTGGCCACAAATACGAAGCTTTTAGACATGACTTTACATTATCAGCCTTTGTACCCCTAGGTATAACTAACTCTTTAAAATGCGAATTTCGAAAAATCCTTTCTTAGTGCGCCTATACATAGTAATAAGTATATTTACTGAAAATTTCATATCCATAGCTTCAGCAGTTCCAGAAGATATAAATATTATCATAACGCGTCGAATGAGTGTTGCAATAATAATTACACGTTACGCGTTATAAGTTTGTTTGTCCGCGATTTTTTTTTTTTTTTGTGCACTTTACCGCCAGTAATGCGACGGTGGTCGTCTGAAAATATTTTTCATTTTTTTTATCCACTCGGACAATATCGGTGTGCGTAGATGGGTTAGCGAGGCGACACCGCGATTTCATATCGCTAATTTAATACCACGATAAAAACAAAAAAAAAAAACCCACGAGTGCCATCAATTGTTATTACGCTCCGCGGACGAATAACAAACGCGTATAACAGTTCGTACAGTGTAATAATATTAAAATAATAATAATTATTATTCGTAATAATATTACCGGCACGGCGTATGTGTCCCGGTACTGTGTGATTTAGATGTGTTACACACGGTAGATTTTTTTTATTTTTTTTTATTTTTTTTTTTTATATAGTATTGTTGTTGTGCACACGGCCGGCCGTGATGGTAGAGGGCCGCTCTATACCACTGCCCGGCGTGTTTGGAATAAAATTTATTTTTAACCGCGTTGTAAAATAATGTTAATAATGTTCCGTAGCTGTTTAATAAAAACGTTCAAAAAAAAAAAAAAAAAAAAATTACAAAAAAACACACCCCGCTCAAAAGATGGTAAATTCTCGTCGATTTTTTTTTTATACGAAACCGACAAGGTTTTATCAGCAAAAACGAACATGAAAAAAATTACCACCAGAAAACTCGAAAATTCCAAATAGTTAATAAAATAACTAATAACAATGCCCGGGGAATGTTTTATTTTTTTTTTAAATCTTACGACGTCTAGAAAACGCCGGAATATAATTAATATTCCGTAAAAATGTCAGGTCCCTAGGATTATATTTTACACCGAATTACCTACGAGAAAACGTTACTGTATTTTCCAATGTTTTTTTTTTTTCGTTTTTTTTTATCCGGTTGTCCACAAATTGTAAGAAAGCACACGGAAAAAAACGAATAGCCTCGTCCATCAGCGCACGCGATTTTCGTACAAAATTCGAAACCAGAAAAATCACCCTTGCCGTTGATGTTCGGAGCACGTTTTCTTCTCGCAGAAATCTCATGTATTTCTCCACACAGACAGGAGGAAAGTTGGGGGGCAACAAATAAATTAATCCCGTACGGGAGAACGAAACAAATTTTGAAGCTGACGTGGCTTTATATCGAATCGATTGGAAAAAAAAAAATTATAAAAATGTCTACAACCGGCGAAATCGAATGGTATTCGGTATACCGACCAGCTGAACGCCGCTCGGCACGATTCTACGATACAAATATAAACTGCCTATCTATTCCCGTGTAAATATTATGCGATCCAATTTGTCGTCACGGTGTTAAAAAAAAAAAAGGAGATTTCAATGTTTGTCACATGCTATTACCAATAATCCCGCAATTCCATATTTTCGTGTCTGTGGATTTCTAAACGGGGTAGAAGCCGGTGAATAGGAACACATCTGGACCACGGTGACGTAGGTCCATTGACCGAGTGTTTCTAATTGGTTTTATTTGTTATAAAAAAAATGTATTTTCTATGTTATGTAAATAACGTCGTTTGGTTTTTTTTTTTTTTTTTTTTTTTTTGCGTCGTTTATAACTGGACGACGGCCGTGGGTTTCGTAGGAATAATTTTGCTCGAAGCCTTGTCCGTCGGCACGGCGCTGGACTGTGCTCTGACCGAGGGCACTAAGGCTGGGGGGGGGGGGTCACACGAGCGTTTCATTGACGCGTACGTTACGGCGTTACGACGGTCACACACGTTTGACGTCCGTCGGATTTACCGTCCGGACCGACGTCCAAGGCATGCCACGACGGACGTAAATCGTGCCCGTCGGACGTCGTAGTTTATTATCGGATATTATTGACTCGGTCACACGAACGCTGTTTTGACGCGCGTCAACCGCGAAAACCCGTCGCGATTGATGAATCCCGTCCCTATAAAAATATAGTTTAATAGTTGGATTAATAGGACTGTTAATAACAGAAATAGAAAAACGTCCAGTTTTACGGGACCCAAGTGATGAGGTGTACGGAGACAGTAACCTGTCCAACATCCCTTCTGCTGGTATCGCGGATCTCATGACTGTATCTCTCGGCGCGTTATTTTCGATTTAATATTGTCGAATAGCTCGTCAAATGCGCTTCGTGACATGCGAAAATAATAAGAAAATTTCTCATTGTCACCACTGAGCACGTTATAATGGTTGTAAAATGCACCGTTCGATATTTATTGGATGAACCGTTTTCGATTCGCGCGATTTTTTTTTTTTTTTTTTCGTAAAACTCTTATAGCGGATTATACAAAAATCGCGGTGTCAAAAATCGTCAATCTCGTAAGATGTGAAATCACCAGCGGACGTTCTACGCTCGTCGTGACCCCGGCCTTCTGGTGTGATTCTTATGCACGCGTCTGGTGACGCGCGGCTAACATTCGGCAGGTATACGTATAGTTGTGCCAAGACCTCTGTTTGGTTACGTTGTACGTGTATATTATAATGGAATATAAGTGTGTTTTGAAATATTACAACTAATATTAGTTTAACCGTGTTCTAAACAAAAAAAAAAAAAAAACAAAAATGTATTTTAAAACTACTTCTATTGCAACAAGTAGAAGAAGAACAAATGTACTCGGCCGGGGAAGCTGAAGGATTTTCCAGTGTCCTGATTGAGTGACATTTATGGCGACACGAAACCGAAATCAGGGAATTCGTCAGATTAAGCCGGGAGGGGGCGGGGGTCAATTTAATTATCTATCGAACCCGGTTGAGGGAGACACAAAAACCAACCCCGAGCATCGAAATTAGAAAACCGATAACCGCTGCTGATATACTAGCGGTCACGCTGAGGTCATGTAACATAATATGTTATTTTGTTATATTGTTTGTATGTTTATTGTGTAATTTATATTCTATAGTAACTATGCAATATTAATTTTTAAATAATGTGTAAAAAAAAAAAAAAACATTTTTATTGATAATAAATTATATTTAATATCCCGTTTAATAAAAATTAACAAAGCAATAGAAAAAAAAAAAAAAAAAAAAACAAAATTAAAAAATTAATATTTAGCTATTAACCGCGCGGCTCTAGACCCGTGCATAGGAATCACGCCTTAAGAGTTTCCACGATCGTTCGTAATAATCGATGCATTTATTGCTTAGGTATTGCTACTGTAATTTAATTTATTTAGAAAACTCGTAAGCAAGTTATGCAAACCAGAAATAATGTAATCGTCTTCTATACTAATCAAATACATTTATACATTCGTATTATAATATTGACAATATGTTTCTGAAAAACAGACTGAACTCGTAAAACTGGCGAACAATCGTAGTGATAAACCGACCAGGTCAATCTTGAATATTGCTATAACATATACGCTTGTCGGTGTGTAAAATTCAAAATAACGCGTAATGACTAGTGGGGAACTGGGAAATGTACAAAATACTTAAAGTAAACTCTAGTCGTACAATTGTACATTGAGTTTGTGGTTTGTAGACCGGCCGCACACCAAAACTGCTTTAAAACAGTGTTAGGTCAGCCAAACACAGTTTTTTTTTTTTTTTTTTTTTTTAAACGGAACACAGGGAATTACGTTGTATACGCAAATTGATAGGACAAAAACAAAACGAAAACATTTTTGCTTTAAACACCAACAGTCACGACTACTACTGTCCGAAGCGTTTACATGTTTCTTTAGTCGTGAACAGACAACGTATAATATTTTTGTTTTTATTTTCGTGCGTTCAAATTTCATTTCAACAATATTATTATTTATACAATATTGTTATTTAAAACTATAATTATATTATTAAGTATTAACTATTTAACATTATATTATATTACAATGGGCTTGTGATAGTGAAATTTTAGTAAGTCTGAATGGAAAAAGGCCATCTATTTACGATTACATAATAGAGGTGTCTTATTTTCTAATTTCCTCTCCTATTATCTGTATGATAAAATCAAAAGTTGCGATACTAACACGTGTATAGTTTTCGAATATTTTTTCATCTGATCGTAATTCACATGTTAACGATACAATAACATTGTGAGTGATACGTTTTTTTTTTGTTTAATGAATGTACCCGTAACTTTATTTTTTTTCCCCGTTTTTCTAAATTGTGTAAAAGGTACCACCATAGAAAATCGCAACCTCTTCGTCAGACGACATTTTGGAAACTATACGGATTTATATAATATACCTGGTTTGTCTTGTCATGTCTTGACTAGCTGATATGCGCGTACATAAAACAAATTGTTTTTAGTCGACTAAAAACGAAAATGGTACTAACGATGACTAACACAGTTTTGCCCATTTGGTGTGCGGCCGGCCTGCGGGTTTCCACGATCTCTTTCCGACCACCCCGCGTTCGTTTTCTAATGTCGCGCCTTCAACCTCCGAAAGATCTTCCGAAATCCTATTCGGATATATTTATAATGAGTTTCAATTAATCGAGCTGCGGCACATCACGTAAACCGATTTTTAGTATCATATCGTATCACTTTAACGGCTCGCACTTCTGCGCCCAACTGAAATCTCGGCGCTCAGACATTACAAATGTCTAGAAAAACCCAACACGGATCGCCGGCGTCCGTTTTGTACGCACGTCGAAAACGAACTACAACGATAACAGTAAAGAGCACAGCGGCTACTGTACTAACGATAGACAACAGTACGAATAAACGAAATTAGAACATTTTTAAAATTGGACGAGTGGAATTCGGAATCGATTAGTACCTCACAGTACATTGGTTATCGTCGAATAATCGGATTTCGTCGTCGACATTAATTAAATTACAGTAGTAATACCTAAGCAATAAATGCATCGATTATTACGAACGATCGTGGAAACTCTTAAGGCGTGATTCCTATGCACGGGTCTAGAGCCGCGCGGTTAATAGCTAAATATTAATTTTTTAATTTTGTTTTTTTTTTTTTTTTTTCTATTGCTTTGTTAATTTTTATTAAACGGGATATTAAATATAATTTATTATCAATAAAAATGTTTTTTTTTTTTTTTTTTTACACATTATTTAAAAATTAATATTGCATAGTTACTATAGAATATAAATTACACAATAAACATACAAACAATATAACAAAATAACATATTATGTTACATGACCTCAGCGTGACCGCTAGTATATCAGCAGCGGTTATCGGTTTTCTAATTTCGATGCTCGGGGTTGGTTTTTGTGTCTCCCTCAACCGGGTTCGATAGATAATTAAATTGATAGTTGATGACACCTCACTGTTATAAAATAACGGTTTTTTTTTTTTTTTTTTTTAAATCAAATTTATTATGTACAGTAGAAGCCGCCTATTGGGAACACAAATTCGACCTAATCGTTTCGAATAACCGACGTGTTGTTTCAATAATGCGTGTTCCCAATAGGCGGCTTCTACTGTACATAATAAATTTGATTTAAAAAAAAAAAAAAAAAAAACCGTTATTTTATAACAGTGAGGTGTCATCAACTAATTTCTAAGGAAGTCCGTTTTGAAACTTACCAAACTTAGTCACGGTCCCAAACAGTTTAATGACTTACAAACACTTTAAACACATGGTTTTTTTATTTTTTTAAATTTGTATTTGTATTTATTGATTTATTTATTATAACGATAATTGATGAAAAAAAAAGACGATTATACAAGAAAATATTTCATTTTTTTAGTTCGTACAAGCTCCTTAATGTTCGATGTGAAATTGATGCCTAACCTACCCGATTCGGATTAACTCGTTAAGATATTCGTCTGTGAAACGAAATCTGAAATTGTTTTCGACCAAGTTCATCTTAGAAAAAGCGGCTTCACAAACATCGTACACGGTTTTGTAACCAGGCTTTTTAGTCCTGGATATTTACACGAATAAACGTATTTCGTCCAGAATTGATCGCACAGTAATGTGTCCGGAGCTTGAATACGTTTTTCGTTTAAACCCATGTCTGCCTGGAACCCGATTAGTTCCATCTGCGTGGTTTGAAAACTACTCCAGATAAAAAAAGGTCGGTAAAAAAAGTGTTTGCGGTCCACCAGTTGGTAATCCCTGTTATATACGATTTGCACGAATGCGCTCCTTTTTCTTCTGGGGGGAGGGAAAGAATCATAAATGCATCAAATCCATGTATAATTCCTAGTACAGTCGTGATAACATGCGGAAATGTCTTTATAATCATTCAATGTATATTGGGCATGTGCTATATACGATGCCTGTTTGAAAAAGTTCCCGAATTTTTCAATTTTTTATTAATAGTGCTTACCTACAAGCTATTGAGACATATCACCCTCGAAGTATTCTCCCTCTTGGTCAATACAATTGGTTTGCCAACGACGTGTCCATTGTTGAAAGCAATCCTGGAAAGCAGTTTCTGGAATTGCTCGTAGCTCCGTTAGCGAATTTTTTTTTTATTTCGTCTATCGTAAAAAAACGTTGTCCATTTAACGGAGATTTTAGTATTGGAAATAAAAAAAAGTCTGCTGGTGCCAAGTCTGGAAAATATCGTGGATGAGGAAGCACGGTCATATGATTTTTCACGCAAAAATTTTTGAATTAACTGGGAAGTGTGTGCCGGAGCATTGTCGTGATGGAGAAACCATGAGTTTTTCGTCCACATTTCAGGCCTTTTCTTCCGCACTTTTTCTCGAAGACGTTTCAATATTTCTAGATAGTGCTATCGGTTAACAGTTTGTCCTGCAGGTTGAAATTCGGAATGAATAACTCCCAGGTTTTCTAAAAAAAAAAAAACCGCAGAATTTCGTTGACTTTTGTCACACGGGCATCGTCTGTCGATGTCGACGGACGTCCTGAACTTGGGTCGTCATCAACCGATTCCCGACCGTCTTTAAACCAGTTGTAACACTGAGTACGTCCTAAACACCGATCACCATAAGCATTTTGCAACATTTTATGAGTCTCAGTAAAAGATTTACAAAATTGAATATTAATACGTTGTTCGTGAATGTTATTCATCTTAAAAATCGCACTATACACACGACTCGTCGACTTTGAACGCGCACAGTTAACGGTTAGTTAGCAATAAACATTTGAGATTTAATTGACATGATAGCTGTTCATCTCTATTTTTTTTTTTTTTTTGTATCTAATAACATTTACGATACTATAAATTGTCTATTTTTGGGTTATTATTGTTCCGGAACTTTTTGAACAGACCTCGTGTTGTGTTTACCCCTCCGATACGCATTGTTATACACCGAAAGCGTTTTACCGTTGACGGGAATGTATCTTGTCGTTATCAGACGGTTTATACACCGGCGGTGTCGATGACTTCTGATCGGCAAATGTTTACTTATTGTGTACCGGTAGTGCCAGTAAATGTGTTTGTCGTTCGCACAAACCGTGCAGGACGAAAGCAAATACCCATTGTGATGCCCGCACCGTGCGTCGGTAACCATACGGTCACGCCGACCGGCCCAATGAATTAAATATAATTATTATATGGGGCGCCTCTTGTGCGTACGTTAAATCGTCAATCACTCAAACGCACTACTCAAATTAATGGTTTACGGTCGTTGTCAAAGCAATCCTTCCTAAAATACAATAGAATTGCATTACCGCCCGCGTCCGCGTCTTATAATATTATAATCGCCTGTTCGATCAACATCCACCGCAGAGAGAGAGAGAGAGAGAGAGTCTCTCTCAATTTCGTTATCGGCAACACTGTTTAAATTGAAATACCACTATGGCGGTTAATCCCATAACCGCATTGTAACATAATAATATTATAAAACAATGGTTTGCGTGCAATTTTCATATGGGTAAAAAAATTATAAAATAACAAAAATTATTCGCACCGGGCTACGTTTATATATTTCAGGCAAAGCACGCCAAGAAAAGCACAACTATAACAGGAATGTCGAATGTAAAGAACAATACGAAACTCGATTTAGGTAGCCCCGTTAACTTAGCGCATGTATTGGCGTTGGACTCCTTTGCCGGACGCATTAGTCGGTGTAAGGACTCGACGGCGCCAAGTAACGGGACGACAGAAGAATATACGAGGTTCGACAATAAAATAACGAGACTTTTTGAATAAAAGTTGTTTATTTTAAAAATGTTATAATTTAATGATTATCACCTTCAAAGTACCTTCCCTCAGCATCAATACACTGTTGCATACGTCGCTGCCATTCTTGAAAACAGTGTTGCCAATTGCTTTCATTCAGCCCTTTTAGAAGTTCTGCCGTTTTCATTTTTACGTCATCAACTGTTTGAAAATGGGAAAAGAAATAAGACAAAGTCACAAGGAGCAAGGTCTGGCGAGTACGGGGGATGTTGAAGTACAGACATTTTTTTTTTCAGTTAAAAAACGTTGAATTGAAAATGCACTGTGAGCTGGAGCATTGTCTTGGTGAAGAACCCAGCCATTTTTCCATAGATCTGGTCGCTTCTTTCTGACACGTTCTCTTAATTTAATTAATACCTCTTTTTTAATAATATTGATTAATTAATTTTGTCGATTTTTTCAACGTTTTCGTTTGTTGAAGACGTGGTAGGACGTCCAGAACGATGATCATCGTCTTCGACGTCCTCCCTTCCACTACAAAACCGTTTGTGCCATTCAAAAACACGAGCTCTTGATAAACATTCTTCACCAACAAACTTCACATAACATACGAAACGATTCCGCAGCAGTTTTTTTTAATTTAACAAGAAATTTAATGTTAACACATGTTGTTCGATTTTTATATCTAACATTTTTCGGCAGTATAGTCGAACTCGCACTAATAACAAGGCTACTAACGTATAAGAAAATGAATCGATGCCATCAGTGTTCATAGTACTTTTAGATAAGTGTTTTCTAATCATATTTCAATAATCGTTTTATAGATAACGTTAATAGTTTAGGTTATATTTAGAAAGTCTCGTTATTTTATTGTCACACCTCGTATACCATCTAATAAGTCTCTGGAGAAACGTTAAATTGGCAGTGGCTCGTCTGTCTTCTTAGGTAGACAAACCTAATGCACGTTAAGGGCATGACTTGCGGAGCGGAGGATTGCAATTTATGGATCTTTCGATGGAAATAGATGTTAAATCAAGATCGTTAACAGAATAGATGCGTATGCAATAGCAGTTCAACTCGTCTAGACGGAAAGGAATGAGAATAGAAGATAGGGCATGTACCGAGATTTTACCGAATTTTAGGCGGAGCCCGATGGAAAATTCAGATCATCTTCAAAGGAAAGGCGATTGCAGCAATTCGGGATAACTTTTTTTATGTCATTGATAAATAGTGCAAAGAGACATGGGGAATGATGACCATCTTTTGGGACCCCAAAAGTGACAGGCAGGACCATATGATTTGAGCCCGGATAGAAGTAGTTTTCTATAATCCAATTTGTATAGAATCTCGATAAGATTGTTGCGATCTAATCTAACTCGATCTATGACATTGGTGAAATTGGTAAAGGAAACGTTAATCCGAAATTTATTTTGAATCGCATCCATGCCGGAGATATTGAGAATGGTTAGGTAATTTCTTAACGGAGCGACCCGGTCCAAAACCCATATTGTTCGTCGGTTAGTTGTAATATGTAGTTTCTAACGTTGGAATTATCTACAGATATAAAATTTTTTTTTTAAAAAAAAAGGGATAATTCTGTTAAGTTTACAGATAAATGGGAAAATGGCTTTGTTCAAATATCGCCTAAAAATTAACCAAAGAAGCCTAACCCTGCAGAGAACATGCTTAGGTTGTACGAAAAATGAGCCATCGGATCCGGTGAACGTTACGTTTTTCAATTTTCCAACGCCGTACCTATCAGCTGGACCGATGTTGCAGTTATAGGGCGAACGTCGGACAATCGGATTAAATTGGAAATATTTCGACTACTGCGGTGTCGGCGATTCAACGATAATTCAATTTTAAAGTCAGCAAAACTAAATGACTAAACTAATAATTCCTCCGTTTCGTTTAGTATTCGATTACCGGTTATATTATTATCGTCGTTAAATATACTATGACTTATTATTATTATTTATCGAAGGGTAAGAACCTTCTATTCTATTTTCTTTTTCTTCTTCTTTGAAATCGGCGGATTTTTAATCGTACCGATTTATCGATTTTTGTTAGCTCCGAGTCAAAAACAAGCGTCCAAAGTTGTCTACCTGTGTGTAAAAACAAGACGACCAATATATACGGGCCAAAAGTACAATATTTGATAGTTCGCCGTCGCTAAATCATTAACTTCATCGGGCTTATCGCGATGTGTATATATATATAATTTATAACGACTTTTGCGTTTGTTTTAAGTACTTTTAACGTTATTAAGTTTTACCCGGCTGAATGATAAATTATTTTTCATATGCTCCCGGCCGGACTGTGTTCCGCGTTAGCCGTGATTTTTATCATGATGCACGACACGTTTTCAGGTTAAATCGGTATAACTGTAGACAAGGAATACAGAAATGTAACACAATCGTAATGGGTGCCCGTACAATTTTAAAATCGACTACAATTAATTATTATTTGAGTTATAATTCAAATTTAACGGTTTGACCTTTGTAATTATTCCGTTGTGTTTTATTAATTATATACAATTTCAAATTTACACGAATAGATTCTTATATTGTAACAACAAACTGTATAGACTCTGTAGACTTAATTGAAAACTTTATTCATTTTTTTTTTTTTTTTATTTATTAAATATAATTTAATCAAAGTGTACTAGGCAGAAACGCAGATAACACTTATCATGTTAATTTTTTAAGAACGATCAAGGGGCCCGGTGAAAAAGTATTCGTTTACCTAGAAACATGTGATGGTTTTTTTTTTTTTTCATTGGAAATAAGAAGACTTTTTACAGATCGCATTGAACCATTTTTTTTTCTAATATTCTAATCTTAAGCTTTATGATATGTCAAACGGTAAAGTTTTAATTTTTAATTTTTTTTTTTATAATTTATTTGGAATCAAATAAATAATTGAGTTATTCCTATTGCCGTGAAGTCATTTACGTCCGTAATAATCCATTCTTCTTAAGTTGTTATCGGGCAGTTGATTAGTGAAAAAGTTTTATAATTTCAGTTACCGTTAAAATGTTAAAAAGTAAAATGCGAATTTTACAAAACTGCAGAAAGTTTGTAAATCCGGCAACGGGCATTTATCGCGAGGGGTATTTGTCGTCAATCTATGTTCAGTTATTCAGTTATTCCGGTTTTTTTTTTTTTTTTTTTTTGTTTTGTTTTGTTTTCAAAATTGTCTCCATAACTGTTTTTTGAATGTCCTATATCTATGTAACAGCACGCGTCTGTTCAATATTTCCGCATTCGATAAAGGGACTTTAATATGAAATCCATTTTACTTACTCATAAAACGTGATCGAAAACAAAACAAACTAATAAATATACAAACAGCACTTTTTATATGCGTACGTCGTTGTTGTAAAACCAATCGTAAATTTATCGTTGTCGCTCAGAGTCTGTAAAACGTAAATTTAAATATCTCACGTTTGAATAATATACGCGTACCAATGTAAAAAAGAAAAAAAAAAAAAGATATACTACGGTGATGTGGGTGAAAAAAAAAATCGTCAGCCATCGCCATAGGACTGCCGATAGCACGTGTGTGATTTTAAACTAAATTTATTCGATTATACCTCGTGAAATTGTAAATTTAATTTTGAATTCTCGATAAAAAAAAAAAAAATAATTAAAAAAAACCTCGTTTTTTTTTTTTTTTAAATTTATTTTTTTATTCCGTTTCCCTTTTCGTATAAATGTACCGAATAGGGTTTTCCGAGTTTAGCAATCCGATCACGCGAAACTACGTGACGTCCAAAATCGGGTCGGCGGCCGTAGGAAATCAAGGGCACAAACGTATTATTCCTGACTAGGTTTTGCTTTGGTTCTTAAACTCCTTCCATTATTTCACGCCGCAGAAACTCGTATATTATCCACCAAGTCGACGACGGGCAGACCGTAATTAGTCAACTCGCAGCGGATTACCCGCGACTTGTCGATAATGTCGGCGCACCTACAGCACTGTGCGTGTTATATACGACGCTTTCTCCTGCCTGTCGGTGTCCCGATTCCTGTCCCGAAAAAAAGAAGGCAAAAAAAAAAAAAAAAAACACGATAGTATTTAACCGTCGCGCGTTCAGGTACCGGCTTATTAACCGACACGTTCGATTGGAAACCCGGAAAAAGGCAATCCGGATGCCCGTGTGGGGGGTAGTGCGCGGCGGACATTGCGCTCAATAACGAAATCGCGGCCCGTACGACTCGAAAAAAAAAAAAAAAAATGGTTGTCCCCGGATAGGCAGAATCCGAGAAGGATGTACGGACGATCTAGGGGAAATGACCGGTACGCCGACGACCAGACCGAATTTACTCCTCACTAGGAGTTTCTGGACCAATATACGTTCAAAATATAAATATATACACACCCGGATGGTCGCGCGACATTTCCTGTCCACGATTGTATTGTCCTGTTCTGTGGGATCTACGCGAACATTCGCACCTTGCCGGTCGTCGGAGGCATTCGGCAAATATTCGAATTCTATCCAAACTCCTTTCCTACTGTCGTATATCAATATTGGAGTTTCCACCCGCCATAACCGCCGATTCTCTGTTAAATGCTTCGTTTTTCGGTCTCCCTTGTTCAGCAAAAGAAACTATTCATCTGTACCTTTATTGTTTTACACTTGTATATGTATATATACAGTATAACTCTAATTATCCGGACTAATTAATGTCAAGGGTGGTCCGGATAAGCAAATATCCGGATGATTGACATATGATATATCAAAAGTTATATACACACGTAACCATAAACAAATATGTAATTTTATTAGATATTGAACTGAAACAAAATAAGCTTTAATTAAAGTACATACGTGACATAATTTAAAACCAAAAAAAAAGCTGACTTGGCACATAATTTATTTTATTTTGAAAAATGATGATATTTTAGTTTGCTTCATAGTTGACTTTCTCTTTAGAGCAGCTAGGTCTCTCAATCTTCTTAATTGCAACAATTGAGTGGTGTTTGATTCTTCTTGTCTCTCAAACCGTTTAAACGCCAAATCCAATGCATCAAAAGCTTCAGAATGAGACGGCCCATTTTCACCTTCAGTCCAATCGTCAGTTTCATTTTCCTCTTCTTCAGTTTCATCTTCTTCAAATAAGTTACGAACTATTTCATCATCCGAAAGTATTTGATATCCAGGATCATTTGTATCCATAAGCAACCACTCACTTATATTCTCTTCATCACAATCGCTAAATACGTGAACTTGGCTTTTCTTTATCTAATCTAAAAACGATTATGAAACACGTGTATGAATAACGGCACGTGCCGTATTTTTCTCGTCCGGTTAATTGGACGTCCGGATGATTGGCGTTCGGATAATTGGAGTTCTACTGTATATATATATATATATATATATATATATATGTTAATGTAGCGAACGTCCAAATGAATCGGACTGAAGTCCGATAAACAGAACACAATAGTAATAACAATAATAATAAAAAGTAATAATTAGAAAGCGTAAACCCACGACAAACGACGATGAAGACTCATCGTCCATTGTCCAAGACTGTACACTTACAGGACGTTAGAAGACGGAAGAACGACAAAAAAAAATCGAATTAACGCGATAAATATAGCGGTAGGGGAATAGGTTTGATGAAATAGCTCGGGGTAGATCGTCGCCAAGTAGAAACGGAAACGGGATTATTCGCGTTTTTCCGGAAACGCGCTTCTAGATGGCCGCTAAGTGGCGAACGGACGGTGTAGAAAAATTTCGAGATATTCGTAATGTTGTTGTATATCGCGAATCCCACCGCGTATTATATACCATAATACACCACGGCGGTATCGGCCGGACACGGGTAGACGTACACCGCTAACGGGATATACAATATACGCGCATAGGGCGCAAGAACGAACGGCCTCCGCCCGCTCTGCATTGTGGCGACGAATGGAAATTTCCTCGCGGCCGGTTACGGTTGCCCCATATGATTCGGGTTGGGTGCGCACGGGCGGGAGGATCTATAATATTTATTATGCCGTGACGCGGCGTGTCCGCATGCGGATCGCGCATAAATCTTCGGCGGCGGATCCATTATATTCGCAACGTCGTCCGTATAAACTTGTTCTGGATGTGATGCCGGACGGGCGCGTGTAAAGAAAGAAAATAAACGATACGGGGGGGTGGTGGTGAGAGAGAGAGAAAAAAAACACGTAAAAAATAAGAAAGATAGAATAATAATAATAAAAAAAAAAAAAAAACAGTCGCCCGTACACGGCGGCCCGAGCGTTCGGCGGACGGAAGGCGTGCGTATGGGTATACTGTTACCCGGGCATGGACGAGTCGGAAAAATATCCAGAAAAATCGAACGGATAACGGTTTATTTCACTTATTATCGTAACTGGCAATTTTTTTTTATTTTTTTGTTTTGTTTTCCTTTTTTTTTTTTTTTTTTTTAATCCGGTATATCAGTACTGGGGGCGGGCAATAGTTACGACCGGTTTAGGTTGTAAATATCAACTAGAAACTCTAAAACGCACGATAACGACTACGAGGTGCGACAATAAAATAACGAGACTTTCTAAATATAACCTAAACTATTAACGTTATCTATAAAACGATTATTGAAATATGATTAGAAAACACTTATCTAAAAATACTATGAACACTGATGGCATCGATTCATTTTCTTATACGTTAGTAGCCTTGTTATTAGTGCGAGTTCGACTATACTGCCGGAAAATGTTAGATATAAAAATCGAACAACATGTGTTAACATTAAATTTCTTGTTAAATTAAAAAAAAACTGCCGCGGAATCGTTTCGTATGTTATGTGAAGTTTGTTGGTGAAGAATGTTTATCAAGAGCTCGTGTTTTTGAATGGCACAAACGGTTTTGTAGTGGAAGGGAGGACGTCGAAGACGATGATCGTTCTGGACGTCCTACCACGTCTTCAACAAACGAAAACGTTGAAAAAATCGACAAAATTAATTAATCAATATTATTATAAAGAGGTATTAATTAAATAAGGAGAACGTGTCAGAAAGAAGCGACCAGATCTATGGAAAAATGGCTGGGTTCTTTACCAAGACAATGCTCCAACTCACAGTGCATTTTCAATTCAACGTTTTTTAACTGAAAAAAAAATGTCTGTACTTCAACATCCCCCGTACTCGCCAGACCTTGCTCCTTGTGACTTCTTCTTATTTCCTTCTTATTTCTTTTCCCATTTTCAAACAGCTGATGACGTAAAAATGAAAACGGCAGAACTTCTAAAAGGGCTGAATGAAAGCAATTGGCAACACTGTTTTCAAGAATGGCAGCGACGTATGCAACAGTGTATTGATGCTGAGGGAAGGTACTTTGAAGGTGATAATCATTAAATTATAACATTTTTTAAAATAAACAACTTTTATTCAAAAAGTCTCGTTATTTTATTGTCGCACCTCGTAGATGTTTCGATGGTCGTGTTAGGAATAAATCCCACTGTGCTCGGCGAAAACGGTTCGAATCGAAAACATTAACACTCCCACCGATAGCGTAAATTCTTGCAGTTCAATACGTTCCAATACGTTCCTACGGTGATAGGACTGTACAATTATGATACAATATGAATTGATATCGATTTTACGATAGGACTTTTTGATTCAACGCGTTTTACACGTACAGCTCTGTACACTGATACGAGATAAGTAAACGTAGCGCCAAGGTACGTAATATGTTCAAGACGTTTAGGTTTTTTTTTTTGTTTTGTTTTCCTTTATTTTTTTTTTAATCCGGTATATCAGTACTGGGGGCGGGCAATAGTTACAAACAGTTTGGATTGTAAATATCAACTAAAAACGTTAAAGCGCGCGATAACGACTTGATGTTTCGATGGTCGTGACTCGACCGTGTTTCTACGGTCACAAGGAATAAATCCCACAGTGCTCGCCGAAAACGGTTCGAGTCGAAAATATTAACACTCCCCGCGAGAGTGAATTCTTGCAGTTTAATACGTTCCAATACACCGTAGGACTGTATGATTATGATACTATATGAATTGATATCGATTTTACGATAGGACTTTTTGATTCAACGCGTTTTACACGTACAGCTCTGTACACTGATACGAGATAAGTGAACGTAGCGCCAAGGTACGTAATATGTTCAAGACGTTTAAGTTTTTTTTTATACTAAAAATGTCGATAGGCATCTTATATCGATTTTCTTCCATCATTTTAACCCATTTTCGTAGCCAGCAAACGGAGATTGCAATTAAAAGAAAAATTATTATCGTAACTCGTTTTCATCGTTTATGAACGTACAAACTCCGTTTTATACGTATTGTTAAAAGCGGCAGTCCGCGTACGGGACGTAACGAGGCTATAGATAAAAATTAGCATTTAGCATCCAATCGCTCAGCATAAATGCCGAGATCCGTCTGTCCGTCCGTAACGCCACGGTTTCCAAGGTTCCAAAGTATAAATATAAAAAGCACCCAGACAACCCGCCGTGTACTATATAGTTCCAGTTGTTAATGTTTTTGATGGGATCACACGGAGACGAGGCGAGATACGTTAAATTGAAATTCGTTAATTGTTTTCGGTTTTTTTTTTTTTTGTTCTTGCTTTAATAAGGCCAAAAGAAATGTATATCAAAAGCAAAAATCGCGATCAAAAGTCCTGAAGGAAACAAGCCTCAATAGTATGGGACGAAGCAACTGGCCGAGTTGCATAGACCACCAAAAATAATTATAGTTTACACTTTTCGTAAATTGTATAAACTTTATTTTAGTGCATAAAATCTATAAATTCTAGCTATTATATTAATAATCTCATAAGTATAAGATAGTTTTTTCCTCTATATTGAATTATTATTGTCTAATATATAATTTAGTTTATATTGACAATATTGTAATTGCACAAGAAATTTTTTATGGGGTACTACCGATAAATTTGTGGAATTGTTGTTATTTTTGTTTTTGCTTTATTCTTTCATTAAAAAAAAATATACAATAAGAAATAATTCGAAAAGTCAAATCTCCGGAGAAACCGAATGGAATAGCTATATCATTCAAATTTTAAAATATTATAAGAGACAGGCTGCGCATAGGCTATCTATTATTTCTATTCTTTGATTTATAAGAAAAGGCTCACGTAGGGATTAATGGTTTGTCCGACGGAAATTTCGAATAATTTTTGGGTTTGTATAGGGTTGCCATTGATAGGAAAAATATATCATAGCGTTGGCCAGGGCGTGTTTAAAGCAATTGATATTGATAAATACAACGCGGACCGTTTTGCAAGAAATCGTACATATTTTACACTAGGTCGAAGCTAGCATACATATATACATATATATATTTCTTGTAGTTTTGTTAATAATGTGGACAAATCGAGACAATACGTCGTAAATATTTTCTTGTTTCGTGAACGTTGTGGCGGTGTGCGATTTTATAATTCTGGAACTCGGGTAAAAACACACGGTCCCTTCAAAGCGAGGATATCAGTGATGAAACACAAATTTTTGATCTACGAGATCTGTTAAAAAAAATGAAATTAACTATATTATTTAAAGATGTATCTTTCAAAACACTCTCCTCCGGACGATGTGTAGTGATCACGGCGATCTTGCCATTTTTCAAAAGTCCTTCGGAACCGTTCCAACGTTAAAGGCTATGGGTTCTGTTGCCGCGTTCGCTTTAATTTCGTCTACATCTTGAAATCGTTGTCCTATAAGCGCAGATTTTAGTATTGGGACGAGAAAAAAATCACATGGGACCTGATATGGAGACCAGGGAAAGTCCGCGGGACCACAGTAATTTTTTTAACAGCTAAAAGTGCACGAATCGACAGCGCCAAATGTGCCGGTGTAGCATTGCCGTGGTGGACAATCGCGGAACGAATTTGGCGGCAAGACCCTTCTCATCTGTACATTTTCCTGTAAAATTGCACGACAAGACTCAATTTAGATTCCCTTTATTAACTCACGAACGGTTAATCAGTGGCCATTTCGTATTTTTCTCGCGAATTGTCGCCACACCGTCGTTTCTGGATGACGTCGACGGTCTTCCAGAACGTGGATCGTCTTCGGTTGACCGCCCACTGTCCCCGATAAGCTTTACTGACATAAAAATTGAAGATAACCGCAAATAAAAATTATTTTTATACAGCGTACCTAGACAGACGATAGTCTAATACAAAACCCGAGTTATATTGGTTTTTTTCCGTCGTTTTTGTCCATTTTTATTTATATCCTGCCCACTGCGCGTCTGTTCGGAAGCCATTGTGGATTTACCATGGCGACCGAATAATGTAAATAACTATAGACAAGAGACATATAGAAAATTACAAATAAAACAGTCGGTGTGGATACCGTGGTATCCGAACAATGACCCGGACAGCCCGGGCATTAATACAATTGTTGTAGTGTTTGGTCTGTCGGTTATTCGGGCTAATCTCGAAAATGGCCGAACCGAATTCGACGCGCCTTTACTGGCGATAGTGAAATCGTCAATATCGTTTTGGTTATTTTTCACCTAGAATTTCAACATATTATCATTTATGACACTCGGCTTTTGTTAATCTCGTTAATTGAAATTTGTATTTTTATTGTTTTTTTATTATTATTTATTTATGAATTTTCTTTCGTGCCCGAGTGTTACTGCCTGGGTCGCTTCTCTGCTCATTCCCTCGTGTCATTATAATATCTCCGAACGGTCATATGCTTATTGTAAATATTATTACAGATTGTAAATGTACTGATAAACGTTAAAAAAAAAAAAAAAAAAAAAAATGTATGAATTATTACGGTGACACGATAAACAAATACTGTGCACGGGATTCCTAACCTAATAAATTAGTGTTATAAATTTTGTGTTATTTGAATGAAAAACTGTTTCTAATAAAATCGTTATATCTCAATACTAATCGAATACTGAATTCTTATCGATCCATTAGTTTAGCTGAAACGCTAACCACAGACACACTACGGAAGAGAAAAAAAAAAAAATAATAATAAGCCGGGCATCGCAATTGGGCGGGTAGGTGGAAATTTTGGAAGATGAATTTGATCGTATAGGATAATTTGATTTATGTACCAAATTCGTGAGATGAATTCGAAAAAAAAAAAAAAAATGATTCTAAGCGGAGTAGTTTAAGAGCCTAGGAGGCGGTTTACTGTTGAAAATTTCAATACGCGTTTCGTGTCGAGTGCCGCGAGAAAACTGTTGAAATGATTCATACACACGTGGCGAAATCGAATCGTTGCCTTTCTATGTGAAATTAAAGACGAACGTTTGAATATATTACGGGGCTTCGGGTGCAATAATTATGATGTTTCGTCGGGACGGCGTCACTTCGGGCGGGTAGGACGAAGAATTCGCCGGGCGTAAATCGCACGCGCGCATTGGCACTCCCAGAGACCGCGAGTTCTTGACATTCCGAAGACGTTTTTTTTTTTTTTTTTTTTTTAATTCGGCGGGCCGCGGAGACGAATTATTATCATCGCGTTTCGACACGCCGGTCGTATTTTAAAACAGCTGTCGTGATCGCAATAATAATTATACGCACTCTACACGTTCCGCCGGTGCGTTTGAAATAGAATTCCGAACGGACCGCACAACTTAGAGGGCCGGGCGATAGGTTACGATATATATTGTATTAAACGACGTCCACCGGGTTCTCGTCGCCAGATGAAACCTCACTGAAAATGTGTATGTGTTCACAACGCTTGTAAAAAAAAAAAAAAAAAAAAAAAAAAACACCATTACAATTGTCGAGTTCGGCAAAATGCAACCGCAATAATGGTAAACCCATTTCCCATTTCGTTTGGACTGTACAATTTTTTCTAACCGGTATCTATTTAAAGTAATTTATACACCGACGTCTTACACCGAGCAAAGAAAAAACAAAATTCACCGATTACCAAAACTATCGAATGACAACGCGGTGCGGCGTCGACCCGATAGGTACTCACTTGCGTTTAGAATACTTTTTATGATATTAATCACCCACCCAATCGCAGAAATATTGTCGTGTACATTCGAGGGGGGGATTCCGTTAAAACCGTCGCATTGTTTTGCTATGGCGTGCGAAAATCATTAATCATAAGCGTACCCAATAATTATCATAATCAATTAAGCGTGAACGAATAAAAAAAAAAAATTAAAAAAAAAAAAAAACAACACGCCCATACAATTTCAATAGCGGGGGGGATATACTTACTTGTTAGGCGTGGACACGGAATTTCGTGCAAAGCGTTTTAAGGGTGCGGATACACCGGATCCGTTCGGTTCGGTTAAGTCCCGGTCTCGGATTTTAACATTGGCAATGGCATTTCGTTCGTCTTTTTAGTCGCCTCAGTCGCCCACGTTTGACATGTATATGTCTTATGGCTGGGGGTCATTCTGTTAATTTGTCCGACACCGACGCTCGTTCAATGAACAACAAGCTCAAAATCGTCATTCCGATAACCGAACCGCCGCGAAATGTCTGTATTAACGAATTTCCCGTCGCCGATAACGGATTCAATTTTCGTTTTATCCAAAACAAATTCGGTGTTTCCTGCGCTGTTTCCGATCGCTTTTGGTTCGAGAAAGATATGAACACGTTCCCCAGAAAGCCCTTAGATTTTTTGCTCGAAAAATACCCAGGCTTAGATTCTCATAATATGAGCGCGTGCAATACTTGTTATAAAACTCTGCTCAGTAACAAAGTTCCCCGTTTTGCCACGATCAACGGTTTTTGTTATCCTGCATTTCCATCTGATTTACCGCCTCTCGATCCTATCTCTGAACGATTAGTGTCACCGCGTCTTCCATTTAAAAATTTAGAAAAATGTATACTCAATAAAAATAATTGCTGTCTTTGAAAAATAAATAAATAATTCCCGTCTTTGAAACTTGTTTATTTTTTACACGTGTTAAAAAAGTTACCTACAGTTTAATCCTCGTCTCCTCGTATCTAATACCAAATTGACATCGACATTCTTATGTCAACTATATTCAGTAGAAACAAGACATATACATGTACCGATGTATGCGTATGTAGTGTAGATACTTTTAGTTTTTTTTTTTTTTTATTCATATGGCATATTATTATTAATTGGTGAAAACTTTTAAATAAACATATATAAAACTTTAAACAAGAGAAACGACTATAAAATAAATATAAACATAACGTATAAATACAATAGAGCGACTGCAAACACATCTCTTGCTCTAAAGGTGAGCTTTCAGGGTACTAAGCCAATCTTGTGCCTCGCTGTCTCCTTAGTGACGCCCAACTATCCCTCGTTCATACTTTGTAAGAGGGCATACATCTGCAACGCGTTTGATGGTTTGGACCTGTCCACACTCGCAGAGTGGCGTATCTGCCATTTTCCATTTATGTAAAAGGAAATTACATTTTCCCTGTTCTGTTCCAATTCGGTTTAGAGTCGGCCACTACGGGCCGTTGTGGACGGAAGAATGGAAAACCCGACTTGACCGATGCCCGCGGGTGCTTCGACAACGACTAGGGTTCGCGGTTATACGCGGTTATTAGAGTACACGTACTGAAAATATATTAAGATTTTGTACACGGATATTTTTTACCGGTACACGTGTATTTTTAATACCCGTTGGCCGTTCCCCGTGTATTTGATAACCGCGATGTGCGCACCGGACTCCAATTGTAATCTTATTAAATCGGGTAATAAATATATATATATATATATAATTATTTCGAAATCTTTTATTATTTACAAATGTAATACCTAAATAATCATGAGTGTTTGGTGCAAAATACAAATCGTGTAATCCATTGCAATTCTGCGCTATCGTTATTTGCGATAATTTTTTGACGATTATTTTCAACTGGTTTCAAACATATAAACCCAAAGTTCTCTTATCGCCAACTTTACGGCCTCGTTAGTTTGTAAACATATTCCGTCAGTTACAAGATAAACACTAAATACCAATAATATGTATTTATTAAAATAATGTATCCCTTACAAACCACTTAACGTCAATAATAAGATCAATGGTTAGACATAGATTTTTCATTTTTTTTTTTGTGGGCGTTATTGTTTAGACATAATTTTTTTGAAAATTATTATCACCGGAGTGTCGAAATTGTGCATAAAGTCCTGAAATGAGTAGCACGATTAAACGACAGCGTGCTACGCCGCGGTCGCAAAATTCGTTTTGTCTTTTGGAAAATATAAATGCATTATTAATAAAAAAAAAAAACCAATAAAGATAGATAAATGATAAATTCAATAGAAAAACACACGGATGTAGTAAACAGGTTAAACCGCGATCATTGTACATTGTACATTTTACGGTTACGACGTGCTTAAATATATAAATTGTTTATGATTGAGAATTACGATTATTTCGAGAGTAGTTTTAAGTGCTTTACGTAAGTGATTTCTACATTCGCTAGATTTTACTTACGAGTTGGCTATATATATATATATATATATATATATATATATGTATATATCCATAATTTTTTTTTAGACCCAGTGTCGACTCGATGTATGGGCAAACCGTTGGTGTCATACCTTACATTCGTACGAACCACGGGTTGCCCAGTGTCAGTCGATAAAGCAACAACATTGTTGTTTACAAGTGTTCTTTATTGTCTTCAAACATTTCTCCGTTGGACATCCACTGAGCAGCCGTCGGTCAACGGTGACTTGGCCAAGGTATATAGTTTTGAGTCGTACCGCCCAGTCCGGTTCACTGCATATTTCCCGATTACTACGCGTGAAAATGAAATACGGGTAGTACGTACGTGTATTTCAATTACACGGGCCTCGATTTCGTTTCAGTAAAGAACACGTGGTAATGGCGGGCTCTAGTAGTAAACGAAACTGACCTGAACTGAACTGAACCTCACCCGGATCCACGGTCCTCAATTCCTCGCTATTTTGTCCACGCCCGTAGCGATGGAAATATCGTCAGTAGTCGTAAAATAGTCGTAAATAAATTCGTATTATTCTCGTGTCCGATACGTTTTTCTCCAATGATAACCGCACGCGCATACTGCACACAGGCTAGACCACAAGGCGATTCCCGACCATCGTCACTGTTTCCTTTACATTTTTACGTTTAGTGTGTTATTCCCGCCGAAATGGCAATATATTTTTATTGTTTCGATCAGAGCTCCAAAACGAATCTCGGGTTTTCCGTTTATTTGTGAATTTAAAACATCTAATACGACTTGTACGTATTGACGTCGTTTACAATACGAATACGGTGTGTTACGTAACTTACTTATTTTTAATGAAAATAAGCGGCGATAATTTTTTATTTTTTTTTATTAACTTTATTGATCAATAAAGCCACATTACAATAGGCACAAGTAAAGCAAATGCATTAATTTTAATATGAATGGAAATACAAGAAAAAAATAAATAATATATATATATATTTAATAAAATTCAATGTCGTCTCCAAAAGTATTGAAATCGTATTAATCGATGTGGCCGACTTGGCGGTATTGTGAGGTGAGGTTTGTTGAATTGATAAAATTTCGGCGATAGAAATAAATCTTTAAGGAAAATATAATAACCGAAAAATCTAAATGGAAAAGAATTTAAAAAATATACTTTTGACGAGAGCTGTGGATGGGGGAACGGAGTAAAACGGTATTAAATTATTCCGCTTTGCTTTCTGTTTTGATTATTAATTTTTAAACATTTCATTTTCCGTTTACTGGTTGTGTTTTGCATTGTGATATTTCATTTTTTTTTTTTTCTTTTTCTTACATCGTATAATTACGTTTACGAAATTCAATCAGTTTTTGTACTGCGCACAGTGTTATTTAAACGTTTGCATGCCTCGGTATAATGTACGCGTATAAAATTAACTGAGCGGCCGTGTTCAGACGACCGGATCGGATGATAAGTAAATAAATTATCGTTTCAAACGACCATAAAAAAAAAAAAAAAAAAAAAAACGAATAAACAATTTAACGACTATACGTTTACCATACCATAAATATATAATTACATGATAAAACGGACGGAAAGCGAACGGAAAACGTCTAAATCGCTCGCAGCATTTCGTAATCGGGTCGTGCGTTATCCGCTCGGTTTATCGTAAGCCGGTTGTTCCGAATGAAACCCGGTGTACGCAATACAAGTTGACCCGCCGGATTATTGACGACTAAAACTGTTTAAAACGTACGAAACGAATTCGTTTTACCGGTTTCATAATATACCCGTAGGCGGGTATAATTGCAACGGAACGTCGATATGTGGACGCGGTTCCGGGCGGACCTATTGCCGAATTTTCGGGGCAATCGAGTGACCGAAGTTTTTTTTTTTTTTTTTTTCGAGGGAATATTGACTGGGAAAACAATGCCGGCTTTCCAAATCAATTGCGAGCGATATGTTCGAGCCATCCCCGGGCTCCTGTTGTCGGTTTATCCCGTGCTTCCGGAAAGGGAATTTGCGTACGCCGAGTCGTCCGGGGTTCGGCTTGCCGGCGTTTTACCGCCGGTTCTACGGGTATAAAAATCCACATTCGCAGCGCATTCGCCGCGCGTTCTCGCTCCGTCTCCGCGGCGGTTTTTTCAAACGTTTCGCCGCGGTCCGACACACTCCGGTCGACACCCACCTGCCGTTTTTATTCGTTTTAATCCGCCGGTCGAAATGCCAATCTTGGGGGGGTCAACGGTATAAACGGATCGAATTGCATTCGCGGTGCATAGTCGGTCGCGGTGTTCGGATTACATCGCTGGGATTTTATATCGAAATACAACCTCAAAAGACACAACAATACACAATATACAACTCCATCCGACACCGTCACCGGCAGCGCAGTTTGCCCGTAATCATTGCCGCCGCCTACTTTTTTTCTTCTTTTTTTTTTTTTTTCATCCCGAATGTAATCTCGAGATCGTGTCATCTAATTTCCAACACCGAGCGCGATGCAATCGGATCTTGTAATGGTTAACGAGTGCAATTCGACCTGAAATCGTTCCGCCGGGGCCCCAATCGAATTTCCCTCGTAGTTTGCGTACGTATTATATCGCGTGCTCTTCCCGAATATCCCGGGCCGTATAATATTAACATGTAATAATTCGTTTCGTCGGGCCGATTTGTTAGTCGAACAGTCGAAATTCGTTAGTCGAAAATCCAAAAAAAAAACCACGGCAAACGCTAAGATATTACGTGCACGGGACGCACATCGGCATTCTATAGATAGGAACACAGCACCCGTGCACGATTGCCGTTTTCCTAATTCGATTAGGCGACAAACCACACGGTTTTATCATATTGACGACGGTCTCAAATATTACGTACCATATTACCGTATTCAATGGTAATGTTCGAAAGTAATAAAAAACAAATAATAACGATACCGGTTGAGTTAAGTAACTTAAAAGGCGTCTGTAAAAAAACATTGTTCCGCTTTTATTTTTTTTTTCTCTCGGATATTTTCTCGCCGGCCATTATTTCCTGGGTCCAGGAACAATTTCCCAATGTACGAAATTTTCATATATTTTTTTTTCTCTTTGACGTGCAGTCAATTGTGCGCATAGTTCTCAATATCGAAATATATCTACGGACAGTACAAACGTCCGCCGGTAGTAAATAAATGTCGACATAATTTTCAAAATAAAATCAAATCGTCGAACGTTCGGTAAATAATAATCTGGTAAAAAATATTCCCTCCAAAGACGAAACATATTATATTTGCTTATTACGCCTTTGTTAAAGATTATCTAATATAATAATCATTTCTCTCTTGTTTGCATTATCTTCGATTCTCTATACATCTCTCACGTCCCATTTTGTCTTATATATACATATATATTCTACAGCCGAATTTTCCCCCCTAACAGCTGCTGTCGTTGTAATAATAATATGCTCGCTCGTGTTATTATTATATATTTTTTTTTTTTTTTTTTTTTTTTTTCCCCATTTATTTTCCCAAAACGTTTTTAGCAGTCATAATTCAACCGTCCGTGCCCGCCACCGCCGCCGGCAATCCTCTACCCACACACACACACACACCCGGGACCGTGGAGACGCGGCTCCTCGTGCCCATAATTCATCGGTTCTCCCAGGCCCGAAACAGTCGATAACGATAAATCCCTCTCGGCTCTCGCAGCAGTATTATACCAACGACGATATTATATATACATGAACGTTTACGCGTTTTGCATAATGCACGACGGCCCGCACACCGTGTCTCGCCACGGTCCAAATCCTTTCCACCGGACCCCTAAACCTAACCTTTATTTTTTTATTTTTTTTTTTTTTTTTTTTTGTGGTATCGCAACCTACTGGGAGGGGTGGCCGAACTCTACCCAGAAGGGCAATCCTTCCTCCGGAAGCGCATCGTTTATTAAAAGAATCATATTCTTAGCGCATTGTATGTTCTTACTTGCTAAAGCTTACAAACTAGTGGTCTTAATTCTACGGTTTATTTACAATCTACAGCTTACAGTAGTGTATACACGGAATTTACAACATAGTTTTAGTTTTATAGCCCAACTGCCGCTCTCTGGCGTTGGCGCTCCTCTTACTCACTCGTCTTCAGCACCCCCTCGATGAACTGAATCGCCATTTTCCTCCGCGGCGCCCGAAGCGGAATTCCTATCGGGTCACGGCTGCTTCGGCCAGTACCTGCATAGGGTTTGGAGGCTGGGCACCCCGGAGTGCCGCGACTGCCAGGTCCCCGTGGAGGACGCGGACCACGCCTTCTTCCACTGCGACCGATGGTGGAGGCAACGAAGGGAGCTGGAGACGGTCGCAGATGGGTCAGAGCCTTCACCCCGGAAATGGCAACGGGGAGAACGATAGAAGACAAGACCGCTTGGGAGAAAACAAGCGACTTCATCAAGGATTGCCCTGACGGGTAGAGTTCCCCCCGTTGGTCCACCAAAATTAAAAAAAAAAAAACGACATCCGTAGCCGCGGACAGAACACCACATCACCCCGCATCAATCCCCCTCATCACACTTACCACCGCCACTCGGGATCAGAGACCGTTTCCGGACAGGTTTTTGCGAGAAAACTGCCTGAATAATCGGTGGCCTCCGTATGGCCGCCCGGTCCAAACGACAGTAAACGTGATTACCACAGCTCGGATGCAATTGCTTCTTTTGATGTGACTGTGATAGAAAGTCAATTCTTATATATATAAATACGTTTCGAATCGTTCTGATTTCAATGGCGTAAACTTTATTTTGCTTTTTTCCACAAAACGTTCTTATTTATTTTTTTTTTTCGCTTTTTTCCCCCCATTTGGTTCTAAATTCTTCATTTTCGTATAGTTTTCATGGGAATATTACATAGAAATCTATGTTCAATACGCTTTGGCTATGCTATTATTGCTAGAAATTAGAAAAACTTCAATGCCCAGTGTGTGAATGTTGTAAAAAGAGCTTATTAATGATCAATATCTACATTCAAATCTCGTCAACATCGCAAGAAATTTTCGTTTTACACCACATTGCAATTACAATACTAAATAAAAAAAACTGGTATTTTTTATATTTGTTTTAAGTGCTTGCATTAATAGATTAGATATCGGTGCAAACAATCTATAATATGGAATTAGTTAATTTTTTTTTAAGCAAACTTTTGGCAAAAAATATAGCTTATGTGCGAGAAGCAAAACACAAGTTAGAGGAAGCTAATGGTGAAGTGGCCAAATTTATTTTCGAAAAGTGCAATCGTGTTTTTTTTTTAAGACTAATGGACGGGTAGAACTTCAAAAAATCAATAGCATTCATAATGGCACAGCGCTAAACATTAATGTTTTAAACACGATGTATTTCAACGAAAGGAACTTGACCAAATTGTGGTCTTAAATTTCTTTTTTATTATTCGATTTAAATTTGATTTTTTTAGAAATAAATTTAACAAATGCTTTTTTTTTCTCGGTTTTTTGTCTACTTAAAACGCTTTTTTTAAGGATTTATTTTGCTACAAAATCCGAGCCCTAGTCATCATGTTTTCGTTTATATATATATATATATATATATATATACATAACAAATAATACGTAGGTGGGTAGGTAGGAGTCTGGATGTAAATAACAACGGTAGGTATTATAATACTGGTGGACATAAAAAATTAAAAAAAAAAAAAAAACATAAATATTTCACCTTTCTCGCGGGCGGCGCGTCGTGTCCCCCACGGATGGCGTTGTGCAAGTATTCGGGAATAATGATAGGGCGCAAAAAAAAAAAAAATAAAAAAAAAAATAATAATAATAACAACTACAACAATGACGGTACCGTAATACGCGTATTTTTTGTATTTTTTTTTTTTTTTTAATAATATTTTACACCTAGGTACCCGAAAAATAAAATTTTCGACGCTATTATTTATATTTATTATTGTACACGTTACTTTTTACGAAAAAAAAAAAAATAATAATAATAAAAAGTGTTAATCATAATATTATTAAAATCCAACAGTGATTAGCCGGTGGGCTGATGAATAATATTAACTCGGTTAATATTTAAGTTAATTGTTTTATTAATTAAACCAGTCAGGTTCGAAATTAACTTGAAAAATGATTTAATAATCTTATTAAGTCGAGTTAATTCGTTTGTAAAATTGTCGTCGCCGTCGTGAAAATGATTACCGTGAAAGGGTTTTATGATTATTTTATTTATTTTTTTTCTGAAAACGAGGATGTTAAACACCATGTGGTGACTATTCTGGAAATATTAACAATAAAGTATCTAATGTTTTATAACTATAAAATATATTTCCATTTGTTTTAGACTCGGAAATTCCGAGTGGGATCACACATTATTGAATAAAAACACGAATACGTTTCTGGCTTCGCTTGGAATCTAAAAAAAAAAAAAAAAATTATATATTATTCGAACGGGGAGGTACCTATTTGAATATATTATAGTGGGGGATTGTGTTATTCAATATTTCGTAAAAATTAATAAAAAAAAAAAAAAAAAATCTAAACATTAACTCAACGCGCAACAAAATATTCGACATAAACTCCGCGGTTTTTTTTTTTTTTTTTTATGTTAAATGCGTTTTGTGAGTCGAATGTTAATTTTTTACAAACGGAATTTGAACTTTTCAACTGTTTGACGCTCGTGTATATATATATATATATATATAGTCGGATATTCGAAAATTTCCGAGACTATAATACAATCACGGATCGACAACAAGGGATGATGGCAATTTTGAGATACGATCACCGGCAAACATTTTACTAATTGCATATAACCGGTCGCAGGCACAAATAAATGCCGAAAATGGGACACGCGCAGTTCACAATCGAAATACGTCGAAACACTATCACACCCGGTCATTCAGCCATGTTCATTGATCGTAATAACGGTTATATTATACTCAAAAATAACGAAACATTCACAATGAAAGTGGTTCGGTTTCAAAATCGTACAATATAATGGATATCGCCTTCAAAGTAGTTTCCCTCGACTTCTACACGCTGTTGCATGCGTCGTTATCATTCTTGAATACAGTATTGCCAATCACTATCAGTCGCCTATTTGGAAGTCCTGCTCTTTTCGTTTCTACGTCATTCAACCGTTCGAAAATGGAAAATCCTTTTAATGAATTTTTTAATTTTTTTGTTAATTGATTGGAAGCCGCAAGGAGCGCGGTCTGGTTAGTACGGATCGGAAGGGGGAGGAGGTAAAATATAGAATTTTTTTTATATTCATTTTAGAACCCGTTGAATTGAAATTGCACTGTGAGCCGGAACGTTGTCTTGGCGAAGAACCCAGCCCATTCTTCCACAGAATAAAAAACATTATAGTTTTGATTATTGATTGACTTTCTGTCCGCCAGGAACCCATTCGACCAAAATTATTCCCTCGATCTCAAAGAAAACAATGAGCGGTGCTTTGAGTTGTGACGTGCTCGTTCGTGAATTTTCGATCCAAAGTCAAATTTTTAGGGATCATTTTGGCACACGCTTTTTTCATATTTAAATGTTTTACTAAAATTCTAACGAACACTTTCTTTATCAATGTTTACCGCCTCTACCATGCCTTTAATACTTACTCGGCCACCTTACTGGATGGTTCTGTGGATTTCTTTAACATTTCCGTTTATTAAATAAGTGGTAGGACATGAGACCAGAGAGTCTTCAACGTCTCATCTACAACTGCGAAACCGTTTATGTCATTAAAAAATACGAGCTCGTGATATGGACATTTCGCCATAAACTTCATTTAACGTTCGAAACGACTCTGCGGCAGTTTTCTTAAATTTAGCAAGAAATCAAATGTTAACACGTTGTTCGATTTTTGATTCGTTTTTTCGATGTTTCCGGCTATACTGTCGAACACACACTAATCCAAGGACAAACAAATATAATAAATTCGAACAGACCTCATTTATTCTGATACAAGTGTTTCATCAAGATGTTGCAATAATCTCTATGCGGATAACGTTAATAGTTTGGGTTTTATTGGGAAAGTCTCGTCACTTTTGTGTCACGCGTCGTATATTTGATGGTAATTTTATATATCTGCAGCCGATTGAAGTATATAATTCAAATTCCTGCAAATTTTATCGTCAAAATTTACGTTAATTTTACCATAGCGTATATAGTAGCGTACTACGTATTACTATAACAGATAATTTAATAAATGCAATTCGATTATCTCCGTAGTGGCCGGTTCCATAGTATTTAAATAAACTTCCGGTTTGTCCGTCGTGTGCCTCTATTTTTCACTATTGATATCAAATAAAAACGATATAATTGTAGTGCACGCCGGTCCGGTCTTCTATACGAGCGATTACGTTAATTTCGGAAATAGAAAACAATATAATATTATGGGTTTTTTTTTTTTTTTTTTTTTTGTCGAATTTGTTATGAAGTTGAAAAATAACATTTTACTGTGAGCGGGGTGTGGCAATACTGCGACGTGTTCGATAAAAAATCGACAGTGTCGATTAACCGATCAGTGTGATTCGGCGCTAAAATACGTTCGTCTTATTAAAAACAATCACCTGACTGACTGACTGACTGACTGTGTTATTACGAAACTCCGAGGGAAGTACCTGCAGTGTTATATAACTTTGTGAGTTTCGTAATGACAATACTTTTTCTTATATCATTATATTTTGTTTTCTAAAAGTTTCGCGTTGTATCTCTATATTTTATGGATTGGATATCGAACTGTTTAAAGTGTCATTTTCCCCCCCCCCTGTTTCGGATATTCACCAGTTGTTTAAAAAATAAAAAAAAATAAACGAATAATAATAATAATAATAAAAAACTATCGAAAAATTGCTTCTGCAGTTTTCTAACGATATACAACTTCTCGGTACGGGCCGGTGTATATAAGAATGGTTTTTGCAACTTTTTATACGTTTATTTATTTATTTTCATTCCGAAACTGCAGAACTCGGCTCAAAATCGTTTATTGAATAAGGTGATTTATCGTATATTCTATTTAAATTGAAAACAAATACACGTGAGCGATGTATGCTTAGACTAGTGTGGCCTGCACTAGTAAATACTAGGTACGCAATGAGTGTACGCCAACAGGATGGCTGCTAGGAAGCTTACGCAATAATCGACGAAGATCTTATAGAAAAAATGCCTTTAAAGACCAAAGGTTGAAAAAGACTCAAACGTGGGAAGGTTTAATGCGGGAAACCCAATGAAAATTAGCCGCGTAGAACAGGAATAGGTTGTTAGATTACGTATTTATCGGTAAAATCTTATGGGCCGAAGCTATGCGGAAGAATACGGCTGAACCGGATTGAACGTGATTGTTCGAAAAGACATTGTAAATTGTGTTTTTACTGACGAAAGGATACAAATTCGAACGTAATGCCACTACATTACTGAAATTAATTTTGTCATTAAAATTTGGTAAGTTTCTCGATGAAAATAACTGGAAAAAATAATAATTATAATAATAATAACAACAAATGACAAACCGAGTCCTTCTCACAATGATTGAATTTTTTTAATTTTTTTAAATTGATTTATTGTTGCATTCAGAATCAAACCGAATAGCCCAATTTCATCGTACCGGCTATTTTACGGTTTTTGTTGACTCATAGACATTTAAACGCGTCATTCGTGTTATGAACGTAAATATGATGAACGTTAAAAAACTTTGACGTGATAATTCGATAAAGCAAACCCGTTTTTTATTATAGGACACCAATCTATAATGTGTACTGTTTTTCGGAATAGTTTTTTTTATGAAAACTATATAATTTAACCGGATTTTCGTTGCACGTGTATAACGTATCGAATCGCGTTACTCTGTATAATGCTGCAGATATTGCAGCCGGGATCCATCGCATTATAAACTCGACTAAATTTGTATAGTACCTAAATCGGTAAAAAAAATAAAAAAAAAAAAAAATATTGTTAAAGTTTACCAAACCGCGTGACTCAGCCAATTTTGGATAACACTCTGTCCGCCCGCCGTCTCGCCAGAGCTGTTTTATATTTTATTATTATTATAATTTTTTTTTTTTTTTATTGCAATCCCTTCGTATCATCGTCCTCGTCCGTTTTTTTTTTTTTTTTAACATATTAGTTTCTGTTGGATAACGCAGTTGGTCCCGGAGTTCTGAGCTGCGGCATAAACGTCTCGCGGATTTCTTCGCGTGTCCAATGACACGTGAAAAAAGGTATTCCTTATATAATATATATTTTTATTTTTTTTTTCGCATTAGATTTCGCCCCTTACTCCACGCAAATATGCAAATTCACCTTATCCCCCACCCGGCAATACGTACGTACACTATAGTTATATAATATATTACTGTATAATATATCCCTATACACTTTATCCTCCGTATTTTTTTTTTTCCGGTCGAAAGATATTTTCGATTTACTATTATTATTATTATATGTTGTTTTTTTTTTTTTTTACTCGCCGGAAACCGCATAAAAGAATCGATCTTGCGCCGCCGGTTTACTAGGGATTTTGATGGTTTTTCGGACAGGTTATAATATTATTATAACGCGCGCGCAAAACGTATTACATATATATATATATAGGTGTATTTTATATCTCCGGACAGAAAGCGTGAAAATAGTTCGGGGGGGGGGGGGGTTTAATAATAACGAAATATTCGGGGTGCCCGGGGGATACGGGAGGGCGGAAACTGCACGTCGTCGTTCGTTGTGGGCCAGACGAAGTCTGAGGCTGTCGAAACGGTTTTCCGAATGCGGCGCATTACAATCGTCGAAAACGCCGGGCCCCGCCGAGAGACGGTCGGGCGAACGTTCCGCGTCGCTCGTACGCCGATATCGGTGTCCGCGGCGTTCGCGTGCCCGGTGCCCGCGCGGATTACCGCGGCCCGTCGCGGCAGTTGTGCTCCGTATAATTGCGACAGGTTCGCCGCGGAGACTAACCGATTTCGCTCGACGTCCGCCGTGTGCCGGTCGATTTTATTTTCGCGGCGGGTCCGAGCCGATTGTCGCGTGGCCGCCATTTTCGATTACCGTAGGACCGTTACGCCCTCCTCGAGCCCGTCTCTCGGCCATACGCCGTCCAACCGCGGCGGACCGGCCGACAAACCCAATAATTACAAAATCAAAAACACACACACACACATTCCAATCCGACGCAATTGATTACACGCGCTCGTCCGGACGACGACTTGAACGTTTACGGACGCAAACACTAACGACCGGCCGAGGACAAGCCAAAAAATGCCTATAAATTATTCCTGCGCCCGTCTTTGGATACCGGCCTAACCCCCCGCTAATCCGTGCCGTAAACTCCGTATCCGCCCCCCCCGGGAAGGTTAAACCGTTATCTGTGGCAATAGCCCTTTGTGTTGCTGCCGGGCGATTACTCGTTTCGTGTCAATCTCGCCCTTATTTTTATGTAAATCCCTAAACGCGCTTATTGTAAAACCGTATTTATAGATTGTGTGTGTGTGAAAAAAAACAAAACAAAAAAAAAATAAATATAATAAAATAAAACAATATAAAACACGACCTCGCCAAACGGCACACTACAATCCTAATCCGATAACGATAACGCGTTTTTATTAGATTCCGGGCGAAAATATCTCGGGTAAAAATACATCTCCGGTACAATATTTCACCGGCGAAAATACCGGCTAGACAAAACCGACGATAAATATTTATAAAAACCGATTTGTAACGACCGTACGACAATCCCGTGATTTCGTACGATCGTTGTGCATACGGGAAAAAAACTTCTGGTGACACGCTTGAATACGTCACTCTTTTTTTTTTTTTTTTAACATTGAACATAATATGGAGTGAATAAAAAAAATTATAACAATAGAGTTAATTATCGTCATCGGATATTTATTTTGTTGGTAGCTTTATTATTAAAAAAAAATTCCTAATAAGCAGAGAAGAAACCGGAACCGTTTTTTTTTTTTTTTTTTTTTTTTAAAGAACCGAACCGGAACTAGGTACCCGATTAAATTCTTTATGGTTTCAGTCCTTGAATTAAACGCGTTTTAATAAAAAAATCACGTCTACAGATTTTCGATGTTTTTATAGTACCATAAGAAAAAGTCGTGACCATCATTTGTATAGTAATAAACCGGATTTACATTTTTTACTTTATATATTTATTAATTGTCTGCCTTAATTATTTTCATATATCGTAATCACATTTGAATAAAAAACAATATTACTCGTATATATTTTTTATGTTAATTGTGATTAATATAAGTTATTCAAAGTTAAAGTTATTAATTTAAGTTTTGCGCGGAATTTCAAAGTAAAACGAAATGCAAATAAAAGTGACGGGTTGTTAAGGTGACGACGGGGTGGTGGAGTAGAGAATAAAATACGGAAACATAATTTAACAGACAGAAATCGGACGAGTAGGGGGGAAATTTAATAATTATATTGTCGTAACATATGTCCGTCCGATATATTATGCCTAGGTCTGTCCTTTATTCAAAAGCGTACGTACGAGTACACACGTATAACTAACAAAATAAGTAAATATAAAAAAAAAAATAATAAAAAAATCTGGTGTTGATTATATCTTAGATAATCTTGATGATCTTTATTGTTTTAATAACTAAACAAATTCGCATACTATTCGCAAAATGTCCATTCTTCGCATTCGCGCGTTTCTTCAAACGATCTGGCCACTCCGCATCGCTTCAAATGACCACTTCTAATGCTTTCGAGGCCGCTGATTTGACAAAACCAACATTCAGTGATTCAATATTTCGACGGGGTTTCGAACAGGCTTATTCTCTAAAAATACTCCACAATCGGTACTCTAAATGATTGAGATCTGGATTTCCCGAGGGCCCAACCCTGAGCAGCGATAAATTCCAGTAAAGAATTTCCATCTTACCATCGTTGTATCGTTTTTGCTTCAAATGCAGACGCTGAATATCACTGAAAAATCCCGTGGTTTCCCGTGAATAAATTATCACTTAGAGGCTTCACCGCCTTTTCATAAATATAATTTTGACGGTCGATCGCAACACGGTTAAGTAACGCCCTCAAATGACACTCCCCTCCAAAACCATCACTGAAGCTTCCCGAGAGCTATGAGCGTCAATCTCGATATTTTTTCACAGTTGAACTATTCTTGTACGAAAAATATGTTTTCGTCCGTAATGAGGAATGGCCGATGACCAATTTTCGCGTACTGCCAAATGATGAACAGCTCGTAGCAATACGATTATTTTTAATACCCCGTCCCATGATTTATTGTGCGACGTGAATATTCGTACTAATCAGCAATTATAGATATGACCGTTATAGTAAAAATTATAAATCGAAAACATAGTCGTTAGCATTTCCGTCAAACGTGTATGGAACAATTGATGAACGATGGGGACAGAACTTACGGCGCGACTAGGCCGTTAATACGGCGGGTAAACTTTATCAATTTTGCGGTGTATATTTCGGCGGCTGGGAGGGTCTCGCGAATCGATATCGGGGCCGAACAGTACCGAACCCGCCGACATAACCGGAAGACATAACCTCGTCGTCGTCGTCCGACTGGCCGGCACAACAAACGCGACCCGTTAAAAAGGCGTACCCGTGTCGCCCTGAGACTACGGCACAATATATTTAATAAAAATACGCATTGAACGCGATATTAAAGTTTCCGACGGCCCGGGGCGGAAATAATATATATTACTACAAGCGTGTTAACGACTTTCGAGTTGAGTTTAAAACGGGAAGTTTCGCGGTGGTCCGCGTGAGCTTTTGTCGAGGCGTTTTTTTTCTTTCTGCCGTCCTCGGATTACTGGGCGCCGCCAACCACCGGATTTCGGCCTGCTCGCGGCCCGAGGAAACGAACTACCGTCGGTGGTTCTCGAGAGCCACAAGATCAAGGCGATTAGGATTATCCGACCACCTCGCAGTTACTATTCGCCGGTCAAATCGGCCTTCGGAATTCGGACGTATCTGTCCGGACGTTATCTTTTTTGTATATATAAAAAAATAACCAGGATAGTTGTTACGTTCAATCACAAACGACTGTTCGATCGTAATTTTAGCCCTGCGAAATTGGCCTGTTGAATATATATTTGAAACGCAGTTCCCTCGATCTAGATCCAAGCCTGCAGACTAACCCGTTGTGCCATACTGTTCTACGGGCTGGTTCCTTAATACAACCAACGTGATGGAATATTTCGAAAACGTAATTATTTTAATTTTAAATACGTTTGAAAAAAAGGACAGCAGTACAAAATTATACCTCCGCGTCAACATAATTTTAGAACAATAGCAAACGATAGACATGTCCGCCCGGCAAAAACGTAAAAATCGAAAACAATTAACTTTGGGTAATTTTTTTTTACATTGATAGCAAAAAAAAAAAAAAAATAGTCTATAGAAAACGTACGTTTATTAATATCCAAACATTTCGACGGCGTTCGCTGGTCCTGCATCCCCTTGGCAGGGGAACATTTAGACGTCTGGAACCTCGGGAAATTCGGTCAACACGGAAAATGTTTAGCCTAATGAGCGTACACACTTCGGGGTGATAATTTTCTAGAACATATGATAACCAGTAACGATGGCGATCCGGGAACTATCAGAAAAAAAAAAAAAAAAAAGAAAGAAAACTACTAACGGAATTGAAATTTTCGGTACCGCCAACAGTTAATATTAAATTACGCTACGACTCTTCGGACAGCTCTTCATTATCCGTCGTCTTTTTACGGACACTGTGCAGTGTTTATGTAAATTTATGAAAATGTAATTAATTTTATTAATTATACAAACGGGTCGGGGGCTATTCAATTAAGACTGAATTTAAAAATACAAAAAAAAAAAAAACCGTATTTATTATATTTTTTTTTTTCTTGTTTTCAGACGAGAGTATATTCATTACGTGCGACTAAAAACAATAATATCGTTCTCAAATTAAAAATATATATATATATATATCCTCTCGCTCTCGTCCGTTCGTCGCTTAATTATTAAATTTTAACCGATTTTAATTTCTCAAAAAAAAAAAAGATCGTAATATTATAATTGGTATGTGTGGGCATTGTAATAATCTGGGTTCGGGACTTAAACATGTTTGAATTTTTATCATCAATCGAGATGAATGACATTCACGATTGACCATGTATGTCTATGAATGTACAATTTATCAGTCAGTCAAGTCGAATTGTGCGAAACAGTCGTGTCTTTTGTATTCTCTTGATAATTCCTGTAGTCAGAAGGAGAAGATAGCCGAAGTTCGTCTAGAACAGGGGTTCATATCCTTTTGGTCATCGAGTACCACCAGACACTTTTATAACCTCAGTACGCGTACCACCTCATTACTAAAACTAAATTAAGAGTCAAATTTTTTTAGCGTATATTTGTATTATTCATTCATATCTTTACATTTTTATTATTTGATATTTATGATAGTAGAAAAAAAATCTTAATTTTTAATTAAATCTAATTATTTATAATTTAAATTACAATTTTCAAATTAATAAAAAAAAAAAAAAAAAAAACAATAAATATAAATAGTAATAAAATTAAATAAATAAAATTAATGTGATATTTTGTACGAAGACATCAATATCAGGCTGAATGGAACTAATTTTCACTCCTAAGTCACTTTGAATATCGAGTCTACTTCTGTACTTATTTTCCAAATACAGCAATTCAGAAAGTCCACTCTCACACAAATAAGTAGTGACAAATGGAGTTAAACATTGTGTAATGCTTGCTTGAAAAGTGATGGGTATTTTATTTTCGTTGACATCCGAAATGAAACCAATGTTTTGTCTTTAAATGCGTCATTCACATTGACCTGTCACTTATCAACACCGATGAACGATTCTTCGATTCTTCCACGTCTTCTGGAACTTCTTTGTCAGAAGATTCGTACAAAAATGGGTTTCTAATCCAATTCTTCTCTGAATAGTCTTCAGAAAAATATTTTGAAAAATTCATCTTCAGTGCTTCAAAATGTTCCAAGATGTCAGCATTTAAATCTTCCTTCAGAGAGAGTTCATTTTCATCAATAAATTAGGAAAGATTAGGGAAACGCCGAAATGTAATTGAATGCAAATAGTAATAAAAAAGTATCTTCGCGTACCGCCTAGTTTTCCCACGGGTTGGGAATCCCGATCTAGAAGATTATGTGTTTATTTTTTTCGAACTATTCTTTCGTCCAAAATTTTTTTTTTCTCTTGGTTTTGTTCTAATCACACGGAAAGTAAACAACAATACCGAATAATACCTTCTCCGTTCGTTATAATGCAAAGTTAAATTTTGAATGCAACATATATAAAAATATTTTTTTTTTTCAATAAATATTCAATGGCAACAACACGTAACGGCACACGCTTTCAATAGTAACAATCGTGTTAATAATTATAAAAAAAAAAAAAAGGAAATAACCGAACGATTGATGGTTGTCAGTGCCGATTGACCGGTATACGGTCAGTAACTACCAATCCGTCAGTCTTGACTGTCAGATCGCGTCGATTGCCAATGGCGACTACGGTGACCGTGTACGGTGGCGGGAGAGGGCCTTAAGAACGCCATAAGGGGCCTGGTACCCGGACACGGCAATAATAATTATGGGTACGGACGTCGTGCTCGCGGTAAACGCAATATTATATCGTAATGATGTAATTTAATAATACGGCCGTAATATTATTAAATAATAATTCGCGGACGCGCGATATCCGTATAACATTAAACCGAAACCATTAAACAGAAATATCGTTTTGCGCGCGACGGCGTTGTTCATTTAATTATCCTTTTTTTTTTTTCCCCCATTTTTTTTATTACTTTTTTTACACGTATCTCGCGGCAGGAACCGCCGCCGCGTATATACAGGGTGCGGCACAGCCGACTGACGAGTTTAACGAGGCCATTAGCCTGCGCTAAGATAAGAGCAGGCCTTAACAAGTGGTATATTTTGAATTGTACGGTAATGCCGTTCTTGTTCGTACTCATGGTCTGGACAGGTGTACATCGCGGTTTCGCCGTGCGTGCGTATTACGAATCGCTACACAAACGGCTTTTCGCATACACTTCGGCAGCATTCCACGTGCTCGATCTGTTCCTTCTGCTAACACTATCGAATTGTGGATACGGCATTCCGGATGAAACTGGAAGTACCCTAAGTGGACTTGGATACGGAGCACTCAGAACGGTAAGAACCCCCGAAAACGTGCAGTTGGTCAGCGGGTCAATTGAGCCGGTTAAAATGTCACGTCCGCTCGTTATGTTGTGATGTTGGAAACTTATCTGCAGCAAAGGTTGGAGGAAATGGCTGAAGAACACGATTTGGGAGATGTATGGTTTGGATCTACAGCGCACACAGCTAGAATTTCACTTGCTGTCTTGCGACAAATATTCCCTGGGCGGTTAGTCTCTCCGAGAGGAGACATTGGCTGGTCAGCACGGTCCCCGGATTTGAGCATGTGTGATTTTTTCCTCTGGGGCTACCTTAAGGATACGGTTTTCAGACATCGCCCGCATACCGTAGAAGAAATTAAACAGATAATCACCGTGGGGTTCCAAGCCATACCAGTCGAAATGTGCCGAAAATCATATGAGAGCTTCAGAGACCGTCTACTACAGTTTATCGATGTGGACGGCCGCCATCTTGGAGATATAATTTTCAAAAAATACTTTTTAAAAATCGGATTGAATACTGATTTAAATGAAAAAAAAAAAACCTTTTCTCTAAGTTTTACTGTTTGTTATTTATAGCCCATCAAAACTCGTCAGTCGTCTCTGCCGCACCCTGTACAAAAACGATAGCAACAACGTCAACAATAATATTAATATAATTACCACGGTCGTCAACAAATGTGCCGCCGTGACATTCCGTTTGGAAGCAATGAATCAACTTTGTAATATTATTACGGCCGGACGAATTAATTCGATTGCGTTTTTTTCTTTTTTTTTTTGCCCCCTCCCTTCCAAAAAATTTTTAATGAAATTATTGTGATATTATTTTTGCAATTATACGGCGAAGAGTGCGGTTAGATTACATTGAGAATAATCGACCGGCGAGGTAAAACACGTCAATGTCAATTTTAATAATTACAACGAGCACTGCCGGATAGCTATCGATTTAATTACGCCAAAAAAAAAAAAAAAACACCTTTACGCGTACATTTTTATTTATGACCGACAATTTCGGAATCGCCAGCAAATTCAATATGAAAATCGTCAAAATTTTTCAAAAATTAAATATGCTTACGTAAAACATAACAAAAAAAAAAAAAAATAATAATACATTTTTATGTGTGTATATAGAGAATAAATATCTTTTATGGTTTTTCTTTTCTCTTTTAATAAACTAATATTTTGTAAACGACATCATTGGCGTTTTTCAAAAGAGTTACCATAGTTTCAAAAAATTAAAATGAACAGATAACTTCACCTTTGGCACGGAGCGTATTATTAAAACAATGGTCAAACCCAAATGACATCGTCTCCGAAATGTCTTCTCGTCAAAAGTTTTTGTACGGTGTGCTGTAACTCTATAAACACTCCAAAGTACTTTTTTTTTTATGCTTTTCGGAAGCATTCGATGTTTTCGGATACATTTTATATTATTCCTTAATTACACAGAACGTAATACTTACATGGGATTTTTGTTTGATTACATTAATTTGCAAGTGAATTTTATTATATTTGAGTTAATAAATTACCATTTTTCATTCTTTTTTTTTTAAATAGTTTGTAAAATGTTCTCATAGGCAACCCCTTAATCACAGCCGGTATTACGTCGTCTTAATGGATATTTTGAAATTTTCCAAAATGTTGTAAAATTTGAATGTTTTTTTTTTCGCACTATGTCGACCGCCCATATTGTAATCTTTATTCAATGATCTACTGCCCGTTAACCGTTTAAGGGCTGCGGACGTTTTAAAAAAATCTGCAATTTGCACTAAAACGTGATTGATATACGAGGTGCGACAATAAAATAACGAGACTTTTTGAATAAAACCTAAACTATTAACGTTATCTTTAAAACGATTATTGAAATATGATTAGAAAACACTTATCTAAAAGTACTATGAACACTGATGGCATCGATTCATTTTCTTATACGTTAGTAGCCTTGTTATTAGTGCGAGTTCGACTATACTGCCGGAAAATGTTAGATATAAAAATCGAACGACATGTGTTAACATTAAATTACTTGTTAAATTAAAAAAAACTGCCGCAGAATCGTTTCGTATGTTATGTGAAGTTTATGGTGAAGAATGTTTATCAAGAGCTCGTGTTTTTGAATGGCACAAACGGTTTTGTAGTGGAAGGGAGGACGTCGAAGACGATGATCATTGTTCTGGACGTCCTACCACGTCTTCAACAAACGAAAACGTTGAAAAAATCGACAAAATTAATTAATCAATATTATTATAAAGAGGTATTAATTAAATTAAGAGAACGTGTCAGAAAGAAGCGACCAGATCTACGGAAAAATGGCTGGGTTCTTCACCAAGACAATGCTCCAGCTCACAGTGCATTTTCAATTCAACGTTTTTTAACTGAAAAAAAAATTTCTGTACTTCAACATCCCCCGTACTCACCAGACCTTGCTCCTTGTGACTTCTTCTTATTTCTTTTCCCATTTTCAAACAGTTGATGACGTAAAAATGAAAACGGCAGAACTTCTAAAAGGGCTGAATGAAAGCAATTGGCAACACTGTTTTCAAGAATGGCAGCGACGTATGCAACAGTGTATTGATGCTGAGGGAAGGTACTTTGAAGGTGATAATCATTAAATTATAACATTTTTAAAATAAACAACTTTTATTCAAAAAGTCTCGTTATTTTATTGTCGCACCTCGTATGCAAAATAAAATTGCAAACATAGTCTTATTGCAACACGTTTACATATCAATGTTTTTGACATTTCGTATATATATTGTAAAGGCAGAGAAAATTGTTTTGCCTACATTAAAATCGTGTAAACAATACATTTAATTGTATAGCTAGTAAAAACAGATACCTTTGAAAATTTCAAATGCTCCGAGGCAATAATAATAATAATAATAATAATAAAAAATTATTATATAATATCGAAACGTAAAATAATTTTTTCGGCGTAAATATAAGTTAGCATGTTATAGCGTGCACAAAGAAATATTCAACGGTTTTATAGGTTTATTGAAGTGTTAAAATGGATTTTTTTTTCTTTTTTTTTTATTAGGAAGTGTTGGTATTTGTTTGCGACTTCCCCATAATCGTCGGATATCGTTCCGAAATAGTAAAAAATATCCCAATAAAACTGACTTATCCGATACAATTATTTCTGTCCCTTGATTTAACATATGATAATATATCGTATCTTTTTATAAATCGATTTGTGTTGTGGGTTTTGATGTTTAAACGTGACAATGTCGCACGCAACAAATATTATCGACGGGCAGAGACTGGTTAGATGGTTTCGATTTCGGCGATCAATGGCGCAGCGGACGCGTAGACGGAATCCGAGCGGCTAGAGAAAAATTAATCGAATGCATTAGAGACAGAGACGAACGGATGGAAGTTGTGTCGACAGCTGAGGCTCGTGGAGAGCTGTTGGGCTAGTGACTAAGAAGAGACGAAAAATCACTGCACAATTGATTACTATTGTGAGGGAGAAAACCAATCGTGTTTTTTTTTTTTTTTTTTTTTTTTTTTTTTTTTTTTACATTATCGCTTAAGCGTGTGCTAAATATTAACGTTAGACGCCACGCATAAGAAATTACTATTGTGCACACGTGTGGTTTGCGACTGCGCACATCTAGTACGTTTTTTACATTTGTCAATAGGAAATAATTTATGGTTTTTTTTTTTTTATTATTGTTGTAAATTGTACACAAAAAATGTTTCCGAAAATCGAAAAAAAAAATATCGTATAGAAAATGTTATTTGACGAGACCACTCGTTTATCACGGTGATTAAAACGCTATTTCAAAGGATGGATACATTTTGAAATGGGCGTATACACGATATTTGTTTTGTAAAAATGTAATAATGTTGATATACTTGGGAATTCGCAAAAAATATGCAGTACAGTTTTCCATTGTGCCTGTACTCAAACAATGTGGTCGGACTGTAAGTACAAATATTTTATTTATGCAAATATGAAATACTAGTGGCCAACGCCAGCCCGTGACAACCGGAATGCGCGGAAATAATAAAAATAATATATTCTTTCATCGAAATAGCCTCCCAGTCGTTAAAAAAAAAAAAAAAAAAAAAAAAAAAAAAAAAAAAAAAAAAAAAAAAAATGCAATTTTCGTATCTTAATGACCAGATTTATGAATGAAGCCCGTCCTCTTGTACGGGCCAAATTTCCAACAACAAAAAAAACTCTCTTCATATACAGGGACTGGAACCGGAATCGGACCATTTTTTAAATAGAACACAAATATTTTCGTTTCTTTTAGACTCTAGAACAGAGGTTCCCAAACCGTGGGTGGGGCGTTTAGTTTTGAAATATTCATTTACAGAAGAAAATTTCGTTTCGATTCGAAGAATCGTTTTAGACAGTAATTTATTATGATATTAAATGTTTAAATACAGTTATATACGATATCAATACATTTATTATTGACAATTATTCCGTAAAGTTATTGTTGATAAAAATGCAAGTCATTATAGTGTGTCGCCAAAATGAAATAAAAAATATTCGATAATGTGTCGTATCGTGAATAGTTTTTGGGAACCGTTCTGTTCTAGAAAATAACTGTACATTTTATTTGATTTGGATTTCGGTTTAAATAGAACACAGATATGTTCGTTTCTTTTAGATTCTAGAACAGAGGTTCCCAAACCGTGGGTGGGGCGTTCAGTTTTGAAATTTTTTTTTTTTTTTTCTTTTACAGAAGAAAATTACAGTTGTTTTAGACAGTAATTTCATATCATATTAAATATTGAAATACAGTTATATACGATATCAATATATTTATTAAATGCAAGTCATTATAGTGTGCCGCCAAAATGAAATAAAAAATATTCGATAATGTGTCGTATCGTGAATAGTTTTTGGGAACCTTTCTGTTCTAGAAAATAACTGTACATTATATTTGATTTGGATTCCGGTTTAATCAAAGTAAAACTAGTGTCTCATTTAAGTGTCCATAGAAACAATTTGTATTATAGTAATATTAAAATTATAAAATTAATTTATATATTGTTTCAAAGTCCAGAGAAAAAAACGACTGTCGGTGATTTTTATCTACAAATCGTACAAACAATTGGGTAGAACAGCGATTATGGGTATTCCAAACGAGTATAATACTAGAAAACATGATACCGATTGTATTTTTTTATATCAATGTCGGCTATTATTTTGTCAACTGCGCTAACTGTCCCGGTAATCGAATGAAACTACTAAAAACATGGTTGAATTCGTCGTGGAATTTAATCAAAAATAACTATCCCGGTTTTTTTGACAGGTATTTTATTGATAAATTTATTATATATATATATATATATATAAATATAAAAAAAAAAATAAAATATTAATTATTCCTCATAAACAATAGGTAATGCTATTTGAAACTATACATAATTAAGAACCGGACCGGAACCAGAACCTAGGGGAAATCATTAGAGTTCTTCAGTCCCTGTTCTTATAACACATCTACATTATAACGAGATCCCTGTGGAAAATGTCAAGTTTCATTTTTACAACAAATATTTTTTTTTTTTTTTACTTTTTCAACACGCTCCAACCGAAAACTATTTATAGTAACATAACCGTTACTTGTGGATTTCGGGAACAGAATAATTCACCGAGGCGGTATTTTTTTTCAATTCATTATACTTTCCCAAAATAACCGAACAAATTCGGAATTGTTTACGTAATACTGAATTTCGTAATAATCGATTTTGTTTTTTTTTTTTTTTTTCATGTTTTATTGTAACACGGTGAATAATAATTATAGAGACCTAAGGACATTTAACCGAACACTTATAATACATTCTCCGGAGTGATATAATTTCCTAAATATTTTGGTGAATTTCGAAGTGTTCGTAACAATTCAAAGTAATTTGTCGAAAATTCAATACCTAAATGGATTCCTAAAAAAAAGGAATACAATTTTTTTTATTAGATTTTATAATTTGAATTCTTGTAACAATATTTACTATGTGAATAAATTATATTATATACTCGTATGAAAAAAAAAAACAAATTAGTATTTTATATAGTTTCGTTATTTTGTATTTATTACATTTTTACACTTTTACATTTTTTATTTTTTTTTCGTTATATTCCGTTAACCCATTTCTTTCCCACGTATGTTTAATAATTATTATAACCCATTGCAGAGTTTTTTTTTTTTAATTTGGTTTGCATTCTACCGCACTGTGTGGGTCGCCTAAAAAAAAAAAAAAAAAAAAAAACTATACGTTTTAAAATAATAATGTTTTTATTTTTTCCCCCGCAACGCATAAATTAATATTATATACCTACATTTAAGCAGATTTTGCAATTTCCACAACGGGCACGAATGCATAGTATAATATAGTCGGTAATTTTGTCTATATATTATTTTGGAGCGTGTATAAAAAAAAAAAAAAAAAAAATGATAATTTGTACGCGAAAAAATTAAAATTAAAATATAAAAAATAATAAATAGGGGGGTCTCTTTTTTTTTTTTTTTCACTATCGAGGGAAACGGTTTTTGTATATTGTGTATGCAGGGTGGGGCTTGGTTACTTCCTTATATTAAAAAATCATAACAAAAAAAAGTATTGGCAACATTGATTTAATTTTTTTTTCTGTGTATAGGGGTACATTTGAAGTTTTTTTTTATTTGGTTTTAAATACTACATACCGAAGGTGGCCACCGTTCTCGTCAATGCACTGAGATAGTCGGAATTCGAAATTTCTGTTCACTTTTTCCAGCATGTGTGTGCTTATGTCGACAATAGCAGCACAAATATTGTGTTTGAGATGACGAAGGATCTTTGAACGATCCGCGTATACCAACGGTTTAAGGTAGCCCCACAGGAAAAAATCACATGGGGCTAAATATGGTGATCGTGGTGGCCACTGAAGATGGTGGCCTCTAAGAGAGATGAGCCGTGCGGGCAAGTGTTCACGCGAGATATTCATTGACCTTCTCGCCGTGTGAGCCGTGGCGGCATCCTGTTGAAACAACACTTCTCCTACATTCATTTCTTTGTGTTTGGGCAGGAAAAAATCCACAATCGTGCTTACATAACGTTCAGAATTGACCGTAACTGCTTTTTCGTTCTCTTCAATGAACCACGGGACAATAATGCCGATATTGGATATTGCATGCCAAACAGTCACACGTTCTGTATGCAAAAGCTTATGAATGAAGTTCTATCGGGTTAGTGGCGCTCCAATAACGCATGTTTTGTTTGTTCACACCTCGTGAAATATGGAAATGCGCCTCGTCACTAGAGAAAACGAGGGCGTCCTGAAGCGGGTTTTCGAGGAAGGTTTCACATGCATTATTTCGCGCAACATAACCGCGTGGACTAATTTGTTGCACCACTGCCGATTTTTATGGGTGAAAATTGAGTTCTTCGTGAAGAATTCGTCTCACTGTGCGACTAGACATCCCTAGAGCAGCCGGATGTTCGTGTGCAGATGGCCTAGGAGAGTACGAAATCGCCGCCATTACCCTTTCGATATTTTCTGGCGTTCTGACGGTTCTGGAAAGTCCACTATGTTTGTTCTGCACACTACCGGTATCCCTGAACGTGTCCACCCCACAAACAAATCGATTTCCGATCAGGCACACGACCCATATTGATGAAACGGTTTCTGAAAGCACGCCGAGTTGCGACGATCGAACGGGGCTGCTAAAGAAAAGTAGGCCTCCACGGTCAAACGCGCGCTCTTGCTTTGTCCACTGCATTGTCGATACCGAACTAGTTATATAAAAAAAAAAAAATCCTTAGAAAACGCGCTTTCGAACTAGCCGTAAACTAACGTTCTACAATTAATAGTCACGCTCAGTTACGAGAGTTTCAGACGTGGAAGTGACCACTACCCTGTAGGTAGCCGAGAATTACAATATCAATTTTTGCGGTGTAATGGCATAACGACGCGAAAATAAACGGGAGTTAGTTATCGAAAGTCGTTATCGTGTTCGTACGTTCGTAAAATATCGGACGGTTTTTTAATCGGTTTAATTGGTATCCGTACGAGTATTACGCGGACGTCCCGTTTTACGCTCCACAAACGACGTTATTATTTCGCCGGGCATGTGAACCACAAACTGCACTAATAGCAACAATTATTATCGTGAGCAAGTACGATTACAAATGTGCGGACACGCACGGTGGGCCTGATGTTTAGTAGTAACCGTACCGGTGTCTGGCTGTCTCGTATTGAATTACGAAGAATACTCCGAGTAATAGTATCCATTCCGTGTCCATAAATATAATTTTCGCATCAGTATAAGATTACTCGAACCCGGCTAAAAACGTCCTTTTTTTTTTTTTTTTTTTTTTTTTTACCAATCCCGATTCAGCAACAATCTACGTAATTTTCTAGTAAAATCGATTTCCGTATATTTCGGTCGTTACACAGTATCGTACAAACGTTTGAAATCAAAAAACTAAAATATTTCAACAAAAAAAAAAAATGTTACATCTTATTATTATATTATAAAATATTATTTTTTACGATATAGGTACAATGGAACTTATTACAGAGTGTAAAAAAAAAAATGCTGACATTTTATTGAATTTGAAAATGGAATTAATCAGTGAGACACAAATAAAAAAAATACGTTATCCGTTCCGTTATATATATATATATATTTTTTTTTTTTTTAAATACGTTTTAAAAAAGGAATCCGATATGATACGATAAAGCTCAAACAGTCATTGTTATTATTAGCATAATCATTTTCTCGGTGCCGCGTTTCGGTTTACGCGGTATACTTTGATTGCGATTTATTACAATTGTTATGTATTTTTTGTCGTATCAGACAATCGTTTTGACGTTATGTAAATGATTTTTTTTTTTTTTTTTTTGTTACAGGTAACGTTCATAATACAGACTTACTAGAGAATGTTCAAAATTATTTGAATTATTATGATCCACGCGTTTTGAAAACTCCATCACGCGACCAAAAGTAAGATAATACGAAAAACACATATAGTTTATTACTTTAGGTTGCTTTCGAAATATCGTGTTGTATATTTTTTTAACAATATATATATATAAAAAAAACGAAGCGTACAACGGATTTGCGTGCAATGCGCTACGAAACTACACAACCGATTTTCATAAGATTATACTCGTGTGTGCGATTCGGTCCGACATAACAAATGGGCTGAAAATTCCCGGGCCTAACACATAGATGGCCCTGGTGTTTTGGTATTCACCTCATTTTTAGTTGGTACTAACCTGCAAATGACAGCTGTTAAAATTACCTCTATTACCTAACCTCCATGACAATCTGTTCGTTAGTGTGTATGTTATTGTGCTAAGAGTGACCCTTAGAGTTTTGTTATTTTCAAAATAACGGATCAAAAACAATTTCGCATATTAATTTTACATTGCGCCTTGATGGGAAAAAATACCGTTCAAGCGAAGTAAGATGTCCAAATGAGCCGGTAACACTGAAAAAATCCCAAAAATCGTTTTGAATGATCGCAAAGTGAAGTTGCACGGGTTAGCTGACATCGTAAAGATATCAAAAGAACTCTTTTTGGCTTTATATGGTATGATTATTTGTCCATGAGAAAGGTCTGTGGAAACCGGGTGCCCCGTTTGTTCACTGTTGAGCAAAAACAACAACCTGTTGATGATTATTCGAAACAACCGTGGCAGAACTACACGATTTGGCTCCCATCGACTACTGGCTATTCGCTGATTTCAAAAAAAAAAAAAAATGCTCGCCGATGAGAAATTTCGCTCGAACGAAACGTAATTTATCGGTGAAACCGAGGCCTATTTTGACGCAAAAGATAAATCATTCTACAAGAACGGTATTGAAATGCTGGAGCGGCGATGGAACCCATTGCGTTGCTCTTGATGGAGATCATGTTGATGAATATCGTCAATTTTTTAACGGAAGAACCGTGTTTTCTTCGTTAGTCCCGGGACTTTTCATCGCACGTGTTAAAGTATAGGATAGTTTTTATCTCGATGATTGACCGTCAATTTTTATTTATTTATTTTTTTGTTTATTGTAAATTTAATGATTTCATATCATAGGAAAAGGGTTATACATAAATATGTACACAGATCACCACCCTTACCTAGGGAAACTGTCGTTGCTTAGTCATCGAAAAACATATTTATTTTTTTTTTTTTTCGTTATTCTATAGAGATAGAAAAAGCCACTGGCTCGCTCGCCGGTCAACGCCCCAGACCAATCCGCGACTTGGTAAAATTTCGGTGGTATATATCGTATGGTGTCGACGCCTCCATACAGCCCAAGAGTGACGAACGATAAACTATCGTGTTGCGGCGTGTTAATTTTCGCGTTTTTAGTGAAATGCCGCGAAGAAAATCTAACCGCGTTAGGACCGATAAAATTGGCCGAGGTGTAGGACGTAAAATCCACGGGTAATTCCGATTTTTCACGGGCAACGCCGTCCGGGACAGCTATTGTATATATATATATATAAAAAAACGATTAAAGATACAATCTTTTGATTAACTAAAAAAAAAAAAATTTTAGGATGCTGACGTAAAGTGTGTTTTTTTTTTTTTAATTATCATTTTACGTCTTATTATTGGTAGCTAGGTCAATGGTATTTTTTTTTTTTCACCTTCAATACGACAGTTTTACGCTTACGAATGGCTTAATATGTAAAATACAATTTCAACGGAAGTGTATAGTTATTTTATTTATTTTTTTTTTTTTTTATCGTCGTACACGCTTCTATATTATTAACGACAAAACCGACCCTCCGAATTCGGAACGATATTTATAAGATTAAAATAGTGTTTTACATAAAACTCGCGGTTCACTAAAATGACGGTATTTCCATTACCATATACCGTAATTATTTGCATACTGGGCATTCGTATTGTTCTAACCCAGTGTGTTCCCAACGGGTGGTCCGCGGGCCAGTCATAGGCGGTCCGCGGTCCCATAGATTTTTGAGTCTTCGATTTCTATTACGAATTAATTATTGAATTAGTTTTAAAATAGCAAAAAAAAAAATTACGACTTATTTTGGTACCGTATAATATTGTACGGTTATCTTATCGTTGTTGCTGCTGTAGACCGATAAGCATTTTCCACTTTTATAAGTGTCTAGGTGTCAGAGTAATAAATTGAAGTGTAACTATACATTAGTGAAGTATAGTAATAAAATGTAAAGTAAAATAATAAAAGTTAACGTTTTTCGATAAATTTTGTGTATTTTTGTTAATGAGCGGAAAAAAAAAATAATAAGGTATTCCTAGTTTTCGTAAAATTGAGGTGGTCCGCGAACTATAAAATATTGTCGAAGTGGTCCGCGGTGGTGGTAAAATGTTTGGGAAACACTGTTCTAACCAAACGTTTTTTTCGCCCTCTTTCCCCTTTTTACCCTTTTATTATTATTTTTTTAATAATAATAATAATAATACAATTATTAACCGGTCAAGCCGCTCATTACAACGGTAAATATTCGTTTTTTTTTTTCGGACGGATTGAATAGTTTAAACGGAAATAGTTTTTTATTTTTTTCTACTATTACGATCGTGATTTATATAGCTCAGGGTTTGTAGACCGTTATGCTGCGATTGACTGGGATCACGGTTGTCGTTACTATAAAAACACCCATGCAATAATAACGAACTCGAACGATCGAAAAAGCATAATATATCAATGTTACTGTATTGCCAAGTCGCGCTGCTACTTTGATTGTCGACTAGACGACGAATTGTTTCTTCAATCGATACGACGTCGGGCTCTCGGTTGTCTCTTATCCGAAACTAAATAAATTGCTATTCGATAGAACGGCGTCGACTGCGCCGTTTTCAACGGTCGATAAATAACGCGGTCCGGGGAAGCATTTTTTTTTTTTTTTTTTTTCCCCACTCCCGTTTGCTCACAGGTTTTTGGGTATTTTTTTTTTTTTTTTTACGGTTGGAAAAGATGGTCCGACAATCGTATTATGATATCAAGTCGATTCCCGGCACGGGAATTCTTTCGGGAATTATAATATTGGTTGTCGAACGTTTCAGTGACGTTACCCATCTGAATAGAGAGTAATAAACTTATATCGGTTTTTTTTTTTTTTTAAATACATTGTTTCATTTAGTAGATAATGTTTTACGACATTTGGTCGTTTTTGGTACGAACAAGAAGTGGTTTTTTTCCCCCTGGATAAAGACTTTTAGGTAAGGTTAGGTTGGGATATAGAAGGGAATATAACTCATGTCTGAATACTCAACGTTAAATCATTGCTTACAAAAAACCAGTTTCTGAGCGAAGTTCGGTTAAAAATGTTTTCCTAAATTTAAATTTAAAATTGTAATAATTTGTAAACACAAAATAAAGTACAACTGTAATTTTTCGTTTCCAATTGTTAAGCATTTTTTATGGAACCAATAAATATTTATTCGCATAAATTGGAAAATAGTAGGTATCCCACGGAAAATAAGATTTATACATTTTCATAAAAATTTGTACTTAAAGCGATAACAAAAAAAATGAATGCTCAACATTTTTCTTGTTTACCTTTTATCGAATTCTTGAGCATTTTTACGCGATTATAAAAGTCAAATTCAAAAAAATTGAAAAACAGTATGCAAAATGATGGAGATTATTACAATTTGTTGTCTAAATTTGAAATTCAAACATTTTTTAAAAAAATTGTGCCTACGGATTTTCGTTAATTTAAGAATTCGCCATAAGAACAACTTATGATTAGCATTCTATAAAATTTTCCAGTATTTTTGAACAACTAAAAAAATTTGAACCACACGAAACCGAATTAAAACCTAAAGAACACGGACATATAAAATAGCTATTATAAAAAAAATGAATGCTTTATAGACGTTATAGAAATCACGTAGTTTTATAATATTGGCGAAAATGTTCGTTATCGATATACGGATATCCGGCCAACAGACGCATTCGTGTCGCCCACATAGTTTGCACCATTGAAGTTCTGTATACAGGGCACCGGGGCATAACACGGCGATCGTCTGGAATCGGAAATGTAAAATACGATACGGATTTGATAGGTTACGGTAGACATGAATTACGAGTTAAAATATTGTCCGACATTATTTTTTTCGTTTTTCGTATTATTGCGCATTGTATTCGTTATAGTGCCGGACATCGAACGTTTTTCATTATTTTTAACGGTTCTTCTGTTTTCGTCCGAGTAAAAAATACATAGTATGTTGGATAGATAAAATAAAAACGTCATTCTCAGTTGGTTAACAAACACAACAAAAGAAAAAAAAAATCCTTACCTATTGAAATATTTTTACTGTTGTCTATACAGGGTACGCGATAAAAACGAATAAAAATTGTTTTTTATTCAATTTGTTCAAGAGCTTTTCCTATATCCGTTATAAATGCATTTACCATATAAGTGGTGTTACAGTCGTCGTTTTTTTTTTAATTTGCCATCGGTGCACACTGGCAGCTAATGATGTTCGCAGACACGAATTGTATTTTAAACTGTGTTTTTATTATTAGTATTATTTTGCATCCTAGCGATTTTATGCGTACGCCTATAAACGGGCGGATATTGTTTTATACAAATGGACGATTTTAGTCCGTAAAACGAAACACGTCTGTCGGGCCCGTCGAGATTGCCGTATAAAGAAACCGTTTGGTTTTACAACGATGTGTTGTAGACTGTTTTTTTTTTTTTTTTCGTCCACGGACTACTTTTCTACCAGACATCCTGCTCCGGTTATCGAACGCATCGTCTTTTCTAAAAGCATTCTAAATTTAGTTGGTGCATTTCAAAGATCACGTTTTTTTTTTTTTTTTTTTATTTCCTTGGCGTATTCTAAATAATCCGGAAAAATTCACGGCAATTGACTCATTAATTTTTATTTATTATTTTTATAATTGTTGTAATTTGGTTAAAAAAAAAAAAAAAAAAAAAAAACGAGGGATCTGTAATTTCACAGAATTTTACTATTTGGGCTTTTCTAGGCATGGAGAAATTTTCAAAACATTTCGGCCATTTTTGAACAATCTATAGGAATTTTAATATTTTTTTTTTTTTTCGAATAAAATTCAATAAAATCGTTAAATAATTCTGTTCATTATGCGTTAAGTTATAATTTTGATGAAAATCTTAAAAATTACGTCACCGCAAAACACGATTAACTGAACTATGCTCAGAATCGTTTTTGGTTAGCGATGATCATTTATCATAGAGATATAAAATAATTTTAATATTTTCGTGTATCGTATTATCTTTTGTGTAGATGGAATTCAGATTTACAAAAAAAAAAAAAAAAAAAATATTAAATAATTTGGCAACCAAAAATATCTGTTGGTAGAGAAAGCCATTTAAAAAACCCAAGACGAGAACTGCGTGTTTATTATCATAATTAAAAAAAAAAAAAAAGGCGTAATAAACTTTAAGTTTATGTTAATATTAACAGTACATAAAATTATATTTAACGACACTTAAAAATGTCAAAGTCGCGTAATCAAGAAATAATTAATTTAATTATACACGATCTATTACTTAAATATTTTCGACACGCAAAAACTTTCAAAGAAAATTTCACCATAAAATCGTTTTACTTAAAAAAAAAAAAAATAGTGGATGTTAAACGTATATTACAGTTTTAACCGGCGAAGTATAAATTTTAATAATTAACGGATCGCGGAACAGTATTTGTTTGCCTGGGCGTTTCGAATAGTTTGTTTGTCTTATGGTTGCGATGTTTAGGGTAATACCTCAATTGCCGGACAAATCGTCACACTAAGAAGTAATTCGAACGTGTCAGCCATATCCAGTAAGCGTGACCAAATTGTTTTTTTCGAAGGCGGAGCTGATGTAGTAATGGCCTACACGGACTTCAATTTATCGAGAAAAAGAATACTACTGTAGTAGGATCAAAAAAGTTTCCGGAATTTTTTTTTATTGGAAAAAAAAACAAACTATTTTACTTATCGCAAATATGATTTTTGGATTAAAAAAAATACACATAATATCTGTAGATACCTAATCGTTAAAACTACGTTAGTTGCGCGTTAACCGAGTCTTTACCAGAGACAGTTTGCGCATTTTGTTAAAATGTCGCAATTCGAACAATGGGCCAACATTAAATTTTGATTTAAACATGGAAAAACTGCTGCAGAAACGCTCGAATGTTTGCGTATTGTTTACGGCAGTGCAGCATCAAAAAAAAAAAAAAACGGCTGTTTATTTTGATTGGGTTAAACGTTTCAAAAATGGTCAAGAGTCCACTTGTGAAGACGAACGGCTGAGTAGTCGTCCGTCAACTTCAAAAGATGACGAATCAATCGGAAGAGTTCGAAATTCGATGGTACGATCAGATCGCCGTTTACGTATCCAAGACATGGCGAATACAGAAGAAACATCGTACGGTATGGTTTAAAGCATTTCGAATGACGATTTAGGGATGCGTCGCGTTTGTGCGAAATTTGCTCCACGCATTGTGACCGAATGCCAAACGGAACGCCGGAAATTGATTGCCGCTGAACTTTTCGAACGACCAACAAATAATAGCGACTTTCTATCGAACATTTTTACTGGAGACGAAACTTGGGTTTTCGCTTATGACCCGGACACAAAACTGCAACCATCAGAATGGCAACGTCAGCGAGACCAAACAAAATTGAAGGTCATGGTTGATTGTGATTTTCGATAACGATGGGTTAATTCGATTCACTGGGAATTCGTTCCAAATGGACAAACAGTTATTTCGAGTTTTCCTATTGAAGTTTTAAAACGTTTAAGAAGTTCGATCCGTGGAAAGAGGACGGAAAAATGGGAAAATGGGTAGTTTCAGACATATTTTGCAGTTTAGCAAAGAGTTCAATTGATAATAATAAAAAAAAATGCCCACAATTCCTCAGCCCCCCGAATTGCACCTTCTGGCTATTCTCGAATCTAAAATGTGTACTCAAAGTTGAACATTTTGCGACGATCGAAGTCATTAAAGCTTATGTCCGGGCCATACTAATATAGGGATATCATAGGGATGTATCGAGCGGATGCGAATTCGTTGGAGTTAGTGGGTGCGTCCCAAAGGACGATATTTTCAAGGAGATTAAGTTCATTTTAGTTTGAATTGTATATATATATATATATATATATAAAAAATAAAATAAAAATTCCGGGAACGTTTTGATCCTACCTCGTATACTGTAGCGCAGTGTTGTATATGTAGATACATTTTGAATAATCTAGATAATCATAAAGAGACGATCGCTTATCATCGACTTTGTATCTAGATTTAAAAAAATAAAAAGAACATATCTGGTACAGATTTAAATTTAACAAAAATGTGTGATCAATAGCTAACTTATACACCGTATTAAAAAAAAAAAAAAAAATGTAATATTTTTTTTTATATTTATTATAATTATAAAATGTTTCAGCACACCTAGTGCTATCACAACATTTTAATTTTTACAATTTTATTTGTTACAAATTTAAATGATTATAAATTTATTAATGACATAATTATTAATAGCGAGAGTGATATAATTATGTGTTACATATATGAATACAATAATAACGATGAGGTCTAGTATATTAATAATGATCTTCATTTTCTGATGATGAGTCTTCTGTGTCTGAATGTCCTGGGGAAGTCGAGCCCGCAGACGTCTATTGAGTGTTTTTTTTTCCTATATTGTAATGACGAGCGCTGTCCAAGTTTTTTAGTTTGGCGTGGAAATTTTTAAATTGGGTTTTAATCCGTGTATTTATCAGGGGTATTTTCGTGTTATTATGGATCTGGCGATTTCTCATGAACCACGGTGCTTTGAGACATATCCTTAAAAATGTATTTTGTACGATTTGTATTTTATTTATTTTAGTTATAGAGGCAGTGGACCATACAGGACAGGCATAAGTAATCACTAGTCTGATTATTGCGGTGTAGAGAAGGAGAGAAGATTTCATTTGGAGAGTTAATTTGTTGTTCACTAAAGGGTAGAGAATTCTCATCTTGGCATATCCCTGAGTAAGTTTTTAGTTTATGTGGATATTCCATGTCAGTTTTTCATCGAGAAAAACACCAAGGTATTTTACTGAGTCATTTTTTCTGTTCCATTGTATGGTTTGGTTGTTTATGCTTATATTTATTGGATCGTTATATCTTTTTAATGTGAATATTTTAACCTCGATTTTAGTAGGATTTAGTTTCAGCTTCCATTTTTTGAACCAGGAGGTAATTTCGTTTAATGAAGATTGTAGTTCTTCGATTGATAAGTTTAATATGCTATCTTGCGTGAGCATAGTTGTGTCGTCCGCAAACATTGCCAGTTGAGAGTTAGGGGGATTGGGGATGTCATGGCAATATTTTATCTATAATATTATCACTATTATATTAAATTTATTTATTTTGAGAAATTCATCCAGACGACTTAAGAATTATTAATCTCCAATAATTTGTTGCACATTTATTCGGCTAAGACGAGAGATAATATAATTTAATATTCCAATTGAGAAAAAAAAAATGTATCACGATGAAACACGACACTGGTAGTGGAGCAATCATTAAAAACTTTATTTAAACGCATTTTTTTTTATTGATATTTTAGTGTGGTGGTGGAGGGGTTGGACCTCTATAACCCAAATTGCATACACGCCTGCCTATAATAAAAATTGTACGGTCATTTTTTTTTTTCTTATTAATATAGTGGACACGTTTTATACGTCACCAATGTGTATTTATATACTTACTTACGTAATATAATATTACGGTCAGTGTCGAGACTTATCTAGATAATTTTTGGCTATTTTTTTATCTTGTTTAGATTAATTAATAGTGATAATATCTGAAGTCTATGTAGGATCGAAAAAGAAATACTTATCTAGGTAAAATATACCTAACAAAAAAAAAAAAAAAAATTAAAAAGTAAATATCTCGTTAATGTTCTACAGTAATTTATATTTTATAGTAATTTACAGAATTATTCGAACCGTTTACAAATTTTATCTCCCCACTATAAAACATTGACGACGACAATAGAAGACAATTAGGAAAGTTATCTTCTTATGTTTTTTTTTTTTTATCTAAATAAACTCCACATTTCTGCGATAATTTAAATACGTGCTATCTTAATCTCTGTCTAGGCGATTTCGGAGCGATTATCTTATATATTTGTCGAGAGAAATTGTAAAATTATCTTACGTCTCAACACTGTTTACGGCCGAGAACCAGTGAACATTTCGGAATTCGAATAACGCTCGAAAATCGAAATGATATTAATGCGTGCCATATTTGTATTATGTTATTTTTTTTTTTTTTTTTTTTTTCTGTAATTTGCATAAATTTAGGCGTGGCCAGATGACTCTAATAAACTAACCGAAACGTATTATTTTTAATTTGATTGTATCGGGTAAAAAAAAAAAAAAAAAAAAAAACACATAATAACAGGATACACGAGTAATATAATTTATAGGTACGTACGTAATAGGTTATTAGTAATAACATTTATTATCTACCGTGAGCCGTATAAATAATAATAACGTTTATTATAATATTATTATACTTTGATGTTCTGTCCATAAAATATTTAAGTTTCTTACATTATGCAAACTGTTTTTTTTTTTTTATTTATTCTAGTGTTTTTATTAGGTTGATAATATATAACAGTACGGCCTTGTGCAAAATAGAGCGCCACAGCGCGTTGCGCAAGGGCGGGAACTAACGAGTTAAAAAGTTTGAACTTTTAACTTGGCCGTTCGTAAACCTTTGATGTTTTATTAACTAAACGTATTTTTTTTTTTTTTTTTTTTTTTTTCGGTATTAATTTAATAGTATGTAACGAGTTTATTTTGAATTATAACGCGCCGATGTAATTTCTTTTGATTATAACGCAACATTGAATTTATATATTTGTACGCTATTCAAACAGTTTAAATAATATTTTTTTCACTCGAAATTAGATTAGATTGTATTGCGCGTTTGAAGTTCCCAGTATAATATAAGTATTATTTGATGTTTCTGCAATCAACCCCATAACGTTATAAAAAAAAAAAAAAAAAAAAAAAATGTATTAAAATATAGGACTTAACGTAACATAAGTTGATTTTATGTTCAAATTAACTATTGACTTGACTTGGACAATGAATAAAAACGTTTTCCTTTTGTCGTGTTGACACGTTTATTTTTTATTCGTTTGTTCAACTTGCTCAACTGTGTTAATATTATTCATTAGCTTGTCCAGTCTTGACGTAATGACTTATTTTGAGAAAAACAAAAAACTAAACTATATTCTTATTGAAAAAGGTAGAATAACACCTCAGCTCATAGATGTAAAGTTGTCAAGGTAGGATATAGAAGGGAATATAATTCATGTCTGAATACTCAACGTTAAATCATTGCTTAAGGACCTGTCACACGTGGCGATTTTATTCGCCGCGAGTAGGTTGTCACACACGAAGTTGTACGAGATAGCGAGTAGCGAGTAGTCAGTCGCAAAAATGTCGTCAATCGCATCACGTGGTAACATTTTAAAACGGATAATTCGCCTTACGTGTGCAGAACTAGCAGAACAATTAATTGTTGATGTACAAAATACGCGAAAGAGGAAGTGGGTTCGTGATTGGATTCGTAAAAGAGAACAATTTGGGGCCTCTGCCTTACTTTTGAAGGAATTGGCTGAAGAGGATCATTCTGCTTACAGAAATATTATGCGCATATCACAGACAAAGTCAGATCTTCTTCACACTTCTTCAGATGGAAATTTGAAAACCAATGCCATTTAATTCTATGCGTAAATTTGTCATATTGTTCTGACGTGCATTTTCTCGCATGGAATTTTCATCGGCTGTATTCCATAACGATTCATATTTTCTATATACAAGTAAAAATCTACTTATATCATTAGATGACCACTTCAAGGTCGGTTCTTGCTTGTTATTCATGATATTATATAGAAAAATAAATTGAAAAGTTTACTGATGAAGTGTACTGATTAAATTAATGAAATAAAGTAATATTAATACAATAACAATCTTATAAGATTGATAATATAATTAATATTGATAAACAATAATGATAATAATGATACTAGCTAGATGGAGCGACTTTACTCGCTGGTACGTAGTCGTAGCGAGTAGTCGCCTCGTGTGACAACCCCTTTACAAAAAACAAGTTTTTGAGCGAAGTTCGGTTAAAAATGTTTTCCTAAATTTAAATTTAAAATTGTAATAATTTGTAAACACAAAATAAAGTACAACTGTAATTTTTCGTTTCCAATTGTTAAGCATTTTTTATGGAACCAATAAATATTTATTCGCATAAATTGGAAAATAGTAGGTATCCCACGGAAAATAAGATTTATACATTTTCATAAAAATTTGTACTTAAAACGATAACAAAAAAAATGAATGCTCAACATTTTTCTTGTTTATCTTTTATCGAATTCTTGAGCATTTTTACGCGATTATAAAAGTTAAATTCAAAAAAATTCGAAAAATAGTATGCAAAATGATGGTCATTATTACAATTTGTTGTCTAAATTTGAAATTCAAACATTTTTTAAAAAAATTGTGCCTACGGATTTTCGTTAATTTAAGAATTCGCCATAAGAACCACTTATGATTAGCATTCTATCAAATTTTCGAGTATTTTTGAGCAGCTAAAAAAATTTGAACCACATGAAACCGAATTAAAACCCAAAGAACACGGACATTTAAAATTGCTATTATTAAAAAACGCCAGAATGAAAAACGCCAATATCAGTAAAAACTTGTCTACGATTATTCTTCTCTCAATTACAATGAAAAAACAAAATCGAAAATACCAGAAACCGCTATTTTATATTTTAATATAATTATAAATATTAAAATAATTAATAATATAATAATAATAAATAAAATAATAATATAATAATTAAAATATAATAAAATTTATTTTATTATAATATATCGTTAATATTCCCGGTTTTTCACCCGTTATTCAGGAAACTACGCGTGAAATGAAAGAAAAACTTTCTCAATACACAAACTAGACCCATATTTCTACAGGATAGCCTCTATAAAATTGTTGATAGGTGCTAGATTTCTGGTCAACAATTTGTTAGACAGATAGACAGGGAGAAAAAAACGTTTATCGTAGTAAAACTAATGTATTTCTCGCCACACTAAGAATCTATAAAACGATTGCTATCGTATTAAATTTGTTACTGTATGCATTTGGTTCTTTATCATTAGGGTGTTTGTCGTTTTTTTGTAATTTCTCCCCTTGTTGCTCAGGCAACACAGAAATCAACAAAAATCACACCGACGTTCTTTTTCAGATATTTTTTTTTTTTTTAATTATCTGATAAACTGTTGAGGAACACCTAGACATGGTTATTCAATTAAAGAAACACCGGGTAAAAAAAAAAAAAAAAAATCGCATTTTTTTTCAAATGTATACAATGAATTATTATCGGGATCGTTGTTTAGTAACTGAAAAATCGTTTTCCGAGAAAATAGAAAACAAACACAATTTTTCGTTACATTATGCTTTATCGCTATTCGTTTTACTCGGGATCAAAAATGAAAATAATAAAAAAAAAAATCTATTCATTTTAATTGGCGTAGAAACGGGAGAACACCGTAATGTTATTTTGAGTTATAGCGAAACGTATAGCTATACGGTAGTAGTAAGCCGTGATTTATACGGGAAATAAAAAAAAGTCAACGGGTTGGTAGGTACGCAATTTATTTTGAAACGAATTACAGACATAAAATATGTTTACAAAAAGCTGGTCAAATTTTACTCCATAAGAAACACGAAAACTTTTATACGGGGCCCAAACAACAGCAAACTTATATTAGGTATACTTATTATATATATATATATAGAGAGAGAGAGAGAAAAAGAGAAAGAGAGAGAGAAAGAGAGAAAGAGAGAGAGAAAGAGAGAGAGAGAGTGAGAGAGATAGTTGCGAGTTATTTCATTTAGAAATAATTACGATAATATATCAAACACGATCGCAAAAAAAAAAACACATAAGTTCCGACTCATACTCGTATAAATCTGTCTAAATTGATTTCGTTGTTTATCGAAAATTCCATTTCTCCGGTACGAAATTTTATGTACCGACGATAATAGCAATATAACGTAAACGATATAATATTGTTTTAACTCGGCAATAAAAAAAAAATAATTTTTTTAAAAAAAAAAAAACCCATTATTATTATTATTATACTCACTCGCCGTTGTCCGTCTTGCTTGTCTGGCCGCGCAACGTTTCCCCGCGCACGGGCGCTCGACGTTTTTCTTTTTACGAGAACAATACGAATAACAAAAGATTACTAAACAATTAAGTCGAATGAGGTTTTCGCTAGGCACACGCTTAGGTACAGATTAATAATACAGATGTTTTAACGTTATTTATACCGATTGAACGGAACAGTTTAGAATTTCAATAGTTATGTCTTGTGACGGTTAGCAACGTTACGTATATTCGTACAATGGACCCGGTGGTGATTGTCGAGACGAAGACAAGTGAAATTTACCTAGTTAAATAATAATAGATAATTCCCTCGGAATCGTCTGGACACAGAAAAAGACGTGAAAAATACACAATTGGATAAGATAAGACAATAGATACAATACGTAGTAGTTAAATGTAAAAAAAAATATACATAAATGTTTTTTTAACAATTAATCGTGTATTGTCGAGAACATTGCAGCAAGACGGTGAAAATGTAGCGAACGGTTAAATAATTTTTCGTGGATACGAGGGTGATAGATTTGTTTTATAATTCAGACAGACTTCGGATAGATTCTACATAAGACAATCGATATAAAATCATTGTCTAGGTCGATTCGTCTAGATATATAAGTGTCGATATTTGGAAAATAACGAAATAATATCCAAACGACAAAACGTGTTTTAGAGCGTGGTTTAATATTAAAAACACTCGACGAAACAAATGTAAAAAATATATATATATTACATTGAAGAAAAATGTTCAAATGGTTGTTTATAGGTGTTGTGTATATTAATTTATGATTTCGTAATATGTGATACGGGATTTGATGTGGGGACGTCGCCCCCGAAAACACCGGTTCCCCCGATCAAAACGTCCGAAATAATTTTGAATTCTCGTACGAGTTTTCCCCGCGTTTACGATAATGACGATAACAAGACGCCCGCGGTGTGGCGGGATCCAAAGGCAGAATCCAAGGCGGAATCCCGTCTCCGGGCGACAATGGAATTATTAATGTCCCCCCATTTGTATTCGCGCGTAAGGTCTCCCGTCCAAATCGAATAAAACGCCTCCGAACAATATAATATTATTTTATCTCGTCGCAAACAAATAAACCAATTTGTATACGGCCGTACGGCATATGTGTGTGTACGGCCGTATATTATGCGTCCGCATGTGCGTGTCTTAACGACGTTAGACGTCTCCGAACGGAATCCGCCGGGGGTAGTCGCCGTCGCGGATAGACGGTCGCCGGTTTTTAGTACGGCCGGCATGCGCACCCCGCACGTTTTACCCGTATTATTCACGGGCGTTCCGATTGAATAAAATATTTGTCGGCATAATTTTTCTTCTTTTTTTTTTTTTCAAATTGTAAAAAAAAAAAAAAAAAAAAACGTTGAATAACACCTCGGGCGTCGCCCGTCGTTCCGTTTTCGTGACGACGTCCCGCGGTTGAGCCGGCGAAATGACCGGCGGGCACGGTCAATCCGGGCACAGTCGAATAGCCGAAATTATCCGATCCAGACGTACAGGGTGCGGCAGAACCGACCGGCGGGTTTATCGTGGTCATTAGCCTGTGATAAGATAAGAGCAGGCCTTAACGAGTGGTATATTTTGAATTGTACGGTAATGCCGTTTTTATTCGGTTTCGTCGTGCTTGCGTATTACGAAAATAATCGTTCGGTGATCGCTACACAAAGGGCTTTTCGTATACACTTCGGCGGCATTCCCCGTGCTGAATATGTTCCTTCTGCTAACACAATCAAATTGTCGATACGGCATTCCAGAAGAAACTGGAAGTACCCTAAGTAGACTTGGACACGGAGCACACAGAACGATAAGAACCCCCGAAAATGTGCAGTTGGTTAGTGGACTTTTTTGAGGACGAGAACAGGACAGTGACTGTCACTGTCACAGTGTCCGCTCGATATTTTGTGATGATGGAAACTTATCTGCAGCATAGGTTTGAGGAAATAGCTGAAGAACACGATTTGGGAAGTGCACGGTTTCAGCAAGACGGAGCTACAGCGCACACAGCTGGAATTTCAATTGCTGTCTTGCGACAAATGTTCCCTGGGCGGTTAGTCTCTCTGAGAGGAAACATAGGCTGGTCAGCGCGGTCCCCGGATTTGAGCATGTGCGATTTTTTCCTCTGGGGCTACCTTAAGGATAAGGTTTTCAGACATCGCCCACATACCATAGAAGAAATTAAACAGAAAATCACCGTGGAAGTCGATGTGCCGAAAATCATACGAGAGCTTCAGAGATCGTCTACAACAGTGTATAAATGCTGACGGCCGCCATCTAAGAGATATAATTTTCGAAAAATACTTTTTAATAATGGGATTGAATACTGATTTAAATTAAAAATAAACCTTTCCTCTAAGTTTTACCGTTCGTCATTTATAGCCCATTAAAACTCAGTCAGCGGGCTCTACCGCATCCTGTATTACTGTTGATATAATTAAAGACAACGAAAAAGTCATGATTGGTTTCGGCCTTGCCGCCCCTCGCCGGGGAATATATCCAGCGGGGGTTAATGTGTCCCACTTCCCATTTCCCCCGTCGTTGAGGAGCCCCTGCGTAATATAGTACGACAAAGACGAAAAACATAAAAAAAAAAAAATAATAATAATATTACTACGCTAATTGAGAGTAAATTAATATCAATGGAATAGACAGTAAAATGAGAATAAATTAACACGTTTATTTTGTACATTGATACGCCGTCGAATTTGTGTAACGGACCAGACGATATTAATGCCGAATTGCACAAACCGTTCACTATACACGTTTAGCGGACCATCATAGACCTAATGAATCGTTAAAATATTTAATGATTCATTAAATGCCATTCTAAACTTAGTGGCGCTCTGAACACGAACGTAACCAGTTCACTAAATTATTGTTCGGAATTGTGCGCATTAAAAACGTAACCGTTGGTCAGAACCCGTGCTAAAAGCTTTCTATATTACGGGTTTATGAAAAAAAAAAATTATATTTGCCCGTATTGTATAGTTTTCAGTGTTAACATTACGTTAACATGCGACAATAACTATAACAACTGTCTTATTGATATTATTTTTAATGTTATCACTTTGCTTGGCGATAAATATTAGTAAATCGACAACTAACCAGCCAGCCAAGTTATATATATATAAATATAGAAATAATATGATGCAACTCATATGGCTCACCAAAATGATTTAATGGTCCCCTAAATCCTTAATATCTAAAAAAAAAGATATCTATATATATATATATTTTTTAGAGTACTATCATTCCAAACATCGCATTCCAACATAAATTCGAATGGATTCGCATTCACCGCATTTTTAAAAAAAAAAAAATAAAAATAATAATAATACAAATCTATTTATAAATGAATTTCTCTAAAAAAAAATGTAATCAATACAATCCTATGGTAATGCTTTCTTTCCACACACCGTATAGAAGAGAACATTTCAACATAACACCATAATCATATTCAAAATTCACGAACAAAAAATTAACTATTTGTTAATCTCTTGTAGTTAGTGTCTATTTTTCGAATTGACATTTGCGAATAACGCGTATAAGAGGTACTCTTCGAAATATTGTTTTCTATAGATTTTTTATAACAGTATTGTTGTCTCTAAAATGATTTTAAAAGTTTTATTTTTTTTTAATCTTCTATATACATTTATACACTGTCAAATAGCCACGGTTTTACATAACAGTTAATCGAAAAGTCCATTTCAATGGATTAAAATATAATTTTTTTTGTTTGAATATTAAGAAAATCAAAAATTCGAATTTTCTCCATTGGTCGAAAATCGATAATTACGGTCAGGTTGGTCGCGGACGTTCACGCGCCGACGAATCCGCTAGCAAATGGTCACCGATTATCCGACGCGTATCACAATGCACACGGGTTAGGTATTTTTTTATTTTATTTTTTCCGTTCCGGACAGAATGCGGATTGACGTCCGGGGGTGGGGGGGAACCGGTAGTGTCGATGCCGTCGTGTTCGGCCCGCTGTTTTGTCTGCCCGGGATTCCGTTCTCGGCTGTGTCGCCCGCTAAACACACGTGTGTACGCGCGCGGATACCGGGCCGACCCGGCCATACTGTTCCCCCGTTCCCGTGATCCTCACGCGCGCGCCCGCACGCATTCATAACATAATACGGGTATACCCTACGCGTATAATATTATGATAAATATATAATGTAAAAGCGATAAAAACAAAACGCGATAGTACACGGCGGCGGTGCCCGTGGCAATAGTGTCCGGCGAAGATTATTACCAGCGCTGCGGGTGCGCTGGGGCCGTTCGTTTCCCGGGTTCGGTTAGCCGGTCGTCAGGGGACGTTTTCGTCGCCATCGCCTACCCCTAATCCCCGCGCCCGTACCGCGCGCACCGTGCGCCCGGAGTAGATAAAACGGTGCACGCAATTTCGACACGCACGCCCGTCCCCGTCCTCGTGCGGAGCCCCCGTCGGTTTCGTGTCGCTTTTACCTACCCGTAAACACCACACCACCCCCCCCCCCCGGACGGTTATTGTTTCACTTTGTTCGCTGTGTTTTTATTGACTTTTCGCCGTGCGAGACTAACGCTGGTACCCCCCACCCCCCACCCCCCACTGGTAGATGTATTATTGTTATTGCGGGACGGCGGCGCCCATAACGATAACCGTTGTTGTTTTGGGGGACGTGATGCCCGCATATTATTGTCCCGGTCTTATACCGGGCCCCCCGGACGCGCACCAGACGAGCACGACTTCTTTGGGCCGACGGGGCCGATCGCTCGCGTCCCCCTCGCCGCGGCGGACACCGGTCGAATTGTTTTGCTGTGGCGCGGCCCGCCGCCGGCACCTAGACGGGCGACCGTCGCGCGCCCGGTGCCAAATTTCCGGCACGGCTCCCGCGCAAAACAATAATTTTAAACGCGCCCGCCTGTAAACGCCGAACGCGTCCGATACTTTTGTACTTTGCGTTCGTTATGTATTTATTATCACGCGCGCTAAATCGAATTAAAAAAAATATTGATATTTTGTACGCGATTCTATATGCACGTATGCACTGACATCGCTTTTAGTTTTTTTACCAAGCCGAACTAACGCGTCATATCGCAGGTTTAAAGGCGCGGTTAAGTAAAGATTACGTACGACTATCCGGAGTGGTACGTCTTCTTTGAGCTGGTATGTATAATACTCGGTTTTACAAAAAAAAATTGTATTTATGTTCTGTATATATATATAAATACTAGGGCCCGTGATTTGTATTTTCAGTCGTGAGTGAATTGTAGACTAGCCAATAGAAATGCCAACAACAAAATTTAACATCTTTATAACTAATGAATCTCAAAACTATTATCATGATAATAAAAAATATATATATAATATTTAAATATAATCTAGTGCTCGTCGTCGGCTTCGTCTTCGCTTGAACGGCTTTCGTCAGGATTAATAATGTCGGTTCTAATGTTTCAACGCATTGATTTACTCTCATTAGCCGATTCCGGCTTCTCTTTGCACGCGGTCAAGGTCAGGGTAAGGTTAACCAACGAACATTAATTTTCGTTTCATTGTAGTGCATAAAATTATTATTATTATTAATAATTTTACTACAATGACCTTTCATAATTCCCTCTCCTATTTGCCGTACGATAAAATCAACAGTGGTAATACAAACACGCGTATAGTTTTACATTTTCTTTCGTCTGATCATGTACAATCATATACAAATGATAGAATAAAAAAAAAAAAAATGCATCCATAACTATTTTTTTTTTTTTGTCCTCGTTCTTACAAATTATGTATAGTGTACCGCATACAAATTACAACCTGTTCGTCAGATGACATTTTGGTGACTAATTTAGTTTGCCCGGTCCAGACAGCCTGGTTACGCGAATACTAAAAACAAATTGATTAATACTAAATTGACTATAGATATCATTACACATTTTTACTTTTTTGGAGTGCGTCGGGCCTACCGTACGACACAGCAAATTTGTGTACAACAAGACCAATTCCGTACCGCGAGTGTTAATAAAAAAAAAAAAAAAAATGAACATGTGATGTATTTTGGCCCGGTTAGGTTAACCGGGTACAGCGTGGAGTAGCGCTTCTTTTTTATTAACATTTAACATAGACATAATTATAAAGTGTTAAGTGATGTGGTCTTCCACATAACCCCTCCCCTCCAATTATTTGTTGAATCTCCATCTCAACTCTTAAAGAGTCTTATCGTATAACTATATTTTAATCTAAGCCCATAGCAATTTTACTCTTGTCACTCACTTGATATATAAATATACATTATATTGTAATAAAATGATTTCCATAGTGGTGTTGTATAAAACGTGTAAGACGCGGTACATAGGTAATTATTGATTATCCACGTGGCAAAATTCTTCCCGGGAGGTCAATAGGACCAATCATACGCGTGTCCTATATTAGTCCAAATAGTATTTTCCGGTAAGAAAATCCTCGGGATGATCTTAGTACGGTCTCGAATAACTATCGAATTCCTATTCGAGTTGGTCGGGGAATTCGGTTGGACAGAAATATTACATGTCCTCAGAAAGTCCCACTACCCGGGATTTCCTATCCGACATATAGTAAAACTAAAACAATTCAACGATATATTTCAAACAACAGCTACACATATATCATAATTTAATATACTGTTTAATTTGTATTTATATTGCACTTTAGAAATATTTACACCCAGCACCGACCGGCGTCTCATTATGGGACTCGGGGGATTCGGCACCCGGTGAAATTGTCCCTCCCCCGGCCACTGCAAATGAATTGTTAAACCGACAACGCGTTCGTACGTCAGATTTTTAACGATATTTTAATGTGTCGAGCGAGATATTAGTATGCGCGTCTATTTTGGTAGGTTGTAGTCTACATTTTTTCCGACCCGTTCAGCCGAATGTAGGGGAAGTGTGGTTTCGACAGGATGGCGCCACGGCTCACACGGCGAGAAGGTCGATGAATATCTCGCGTGAACACTTCCCCGAACGGCTCATCTCTCTTAGAGGAGGCCACCATCTTCAGTGGCCAGCACGATCATCAGATTTAGCCCCGTGTGATTTTTTTTTTTCCCGCGGGGCTACCTTAAACCGTTGGTATACGCGGATCGTCCAAAGATCCACCGTCATCTCAAAAAACAATATTTGCCGACATAAGCGCACATATGCTGGACAATGTGGCGAAGAACGTTCAAAATCCGACTATTCCAGTGCATTGACGTGAACGGCGGCCACCGTCGAGATGCAGTATTTAAAACCAAATAAAATAAAACATTAAATGTACCCCTGCTATACACGGAAAAAAAAAATATTAAATCAATACTTCTTGTGTTATGGTTTTTTTTTGTTTTTTAAATAAGGAAGTAATCACGCCCCACCCTGTACTAGACGTGTGTCGTTATTTCATTAATTTGTGAATGTCCACTAGTATCGTTGTGTAAATCGTGGTATATAGGGGATGACCGATAGCTGCAGTACGGGGAGTTTACGGAATATCTTATGGCGGGAGATGGCTGTGAAATAACGTGTAGAGTTAATAAATCATTTTTTTTTTTTTTTTTTTTTTCATATTCCGCAGTATATTTAATATTTCGGGTAAAGGTTACGTACTCGGGTGGAGTTTTATTGCGCTGTAACCGAGAGTTGTGCCGGTTCCGGCGCGTAAGCCCGCGGAATAATTTACCATAAACAGCCGAAAAAAAACTCACGACGATAATAACACGATAACGTAATACTCGCTGCCGCGATTTAAATGAAAACTATGTATTTTATAAGGGTTTTACATTTAATCCTCGAAATACAATTTTCGCCGACGCCGCCGGAATATCCTCAACACGTTCGGTATATGATATTATTGTTACCGTTAACATCGGAGTCTTTTTATTATTCCGTCGCTCTGCGCGCACCGATGGAAACGGATGTGTCGTCAAAGGTTGGCGTTTTACCGAGTGGTTTTCCTCGATTAAAATTTATCGAATACACAAACTGCAGCTAGATAACACGACGTTTTGTAAAAATAAAATAATCGAATTAAACCGCGGTGGTATTTCATTATTATTATTATTTACATACATATTTTATAACATAATAATAATAATCTTCTTATTCCGAAACGACAATTTCATATAATTTAATCCGATAAAATGGTAATGTCTTTGGAATAATATCGCGAATACGCTTTAAAAAAAAAAAAAAAAAAATCGTATATATATATATATATATACCACGAGAAAATTTAAATAAACAAGTAAAATATTGGTCATCTGAATTCCCGGGGGGGAGGGGGGTCTGCCATTCCGTTGCCAGTTTATTGTACCGAGACAAGAGGAATACGGCGCACGAACAAACAAACGTAAACGATAAAACCGTATGCGTAATATTAAGATCTCCGTATGTCTTCCGATAAAACGCGCGGACCGCCATAACTCTTATGGTAAACGAAACCAGCCCTAACTATAGTTGAACCGATACGCCAATACTATTAGACGATGTTTCGACAGCGAAATGTTTTGACGGTTTATATTCTATTTCCACGTTTAACCGAATTGTAATCAAAAACCGAATGTTTTATTATAATTTTTTTGACTCGCCGCGAATAATTATATCCAGTTACTAAGTACCGAGGGATACCGCGCGCCGCTTATAATAGCAGAGCTTCTGCGGTGACCGAGACCGGAATCTTGGTCCACTACACACAGTCGATTCCGCTTTATTGGGACGCATCGGTTGCGTGTTATTTTGTCCCGATAAAGCGGTTGTCCCAATAATCCGAAATGAAAAAAAACCATATAAATTTATTGTAATACTGATTTTTTATGTTTTTATTATTACAAATACATATTATACAATAACACAATTATAAAAATTATTTTTGTAAATGAAATTTTTTGAAAACAACGTGGTTTGTTACTTTTTCCTATCACTAAATGCTTTTTTTTTTTTTTTGTCAGTCCCACTTGCGTTCACACAACACAGTATAGTTCTTCCGTCCATAGCTTTTTTCGATCCAGCTATCGATTCGTGTTTAAAACACAGAGAACCATCTGGGGTTGCACGATAGTACAATCTTTTTTCATCTGCGCTATAAATATCATCGAGAGAAAATTTTGCAAGAATCTGTGGTAATTTTGTAAGTTTCCATTCATCGGCACACTCTGAGTTTGCACTAGCTTTTTCGCCACGTGATCGTTTAAATTTTATGTCGTGTCTTACTTACCATCCAAATAACCAACCGTCGGTGGCTTCGAATTCGTCATTACCACGTTTCCTTGCATGGTCTTTGGATTTAGCTTTTAATATATGACCCGACGGCACTTGAACGCCTCGACAATTAGAGCCAGTGTAAAAAACCATTGAGTCAGTGCCTCGTCTACATCTGCATCTTTACCCTCTCGTTTCCTTTGCCGGGTTGTCACTTGGCTAAGAGTTTGTTCCCGCAAAAACTGTTCTTGTAGTTGAATTCGCGCGATCGTTGATTTCGATACTTCTAAAATTCCCGAAAGACGACGAGGACTACAGCCCGGTGACTGTAATTTAATTTTGCCTCTAGAATTTTTAATTTTTGCGCAAGCGATAAATCTTTACGTATACGAGACATCGTTACTGCACGCGACAAACACGACTAATGCAATGAATAACATTAAACGCACATCACATTTGAACATACGTTAAGATAAAATGTATAAAATTTAATCTAATAATCGATTACGCGAGTCAGTCGCGATTGTCGGACTATTGTTGATCTATTGATATTTAATATTATTATACTCGATAAAAGCGGCGTACTTTTGCAATACAAGTATACATTTGTTTTCGTAATTATAGAATTATAGAATAGAAGTGGATGGGGATCACTGCTTTAAAAAAAAAAATCGATCCTCACAAAATAATTATCTTTACCTATTCCCGGATCTTTGGTCTCCGCCAAAAAGGCTAAAGAGAAAATGGCGCCGCGACTCTATTTCCACATGACTCCAAAACGTCATCTTACGCAGTGTCGTCGGTGGGCGGTTTCTCCACTTCAAGTCTTCAATTTCAACGTACCCGTGACCATTTATGCTTATTATTCAACTTGCGTTGTGTAGATGATTGTATAAATCAAATATAAAAACAAAAATGTATAATATTATCGTTTTCCAACGTGAAATAATAATAAAAAAAAAAAAAAAAAACGTTTTCGAATTTATCAAAACATTTGTTTAAAAGATTACGCCAATACATATGTATATATATATATATTTTGGATCGGTGTTTTAACCGAATAATAATCAAATTTTTTTATTTTTTTTTTTTTTTAAATGTTTATTTACAATCTATATTTAATAAATACAATAAGTAAATTTCAGTAATTAGAGTTTTTGACATGAGTTCACGTGATAAGAGAAAAAAAACCCAACGGTATTACTCTTCAGTTAAGATTAGGTAGAAAAGAAAAAAACATTAATGAAAAAAGAATACACTAAAAACTAGGTAATAGTCCGAGTTCAGGTTTATAGACTTGTTTTACTTTATTACTTGTTTTTTTTTTTTTTTTAGGATAAGAGGTCTTTGGACCATTTTCTTTTTAATCTACGAGTTGTACCGGGTAACTCGATGGTGGATAGATTGGCGATGAGGGTGATGGAGTAGTTTTTTGTGAAGGTTAGGTGAACCTAATCGAAATTTACCGTTGGATTATCGCACTGTCGTCGAACAACATGGCGTGCGTACGCGGTTTATTAACGTTCCCGAAACGATACCAGTAGCCGACGTACACAATTGGGTGAAGGAACATGGAAAAAGTGAACATCCACCGTTAATGCGGTATTTAGGAAACGAAATCGACCGACTACCGGTCACCGTGTTTTGATCGCGGGCAATATAGCCCCGGGCGGAACGCCACCGGGTGACGTCACTATGTTTTCACGGTCCTGAACTGATAACGAACAAGGCGGTTTGTGTATGATAACTACAGGGCCGAGTAAACGAGGCCGCGGCACAGTGAAAACTACGGTTTTCGCTGATAAGCCGACAATATTATGTCCCGTCCGTGTTTATATTGTCTACGGACTTTATTTAATTAAAACGAGAAATCGGCGATGGGATATAATAAAATACATGCATTACGAATCGGGCAAAACAAATGTACACAATAACGATATTATTAATCGGCACGCGCATCCCAATAGCCGGGTAGTCATTTGCATGAAACATTTTTTTTTAATTTCTCAAATTAATCGCTAACGTACGAGTGACATATAAAACGCGTGACGTACGCGTTATTGTTCTATACGAAATTCGAGTATTTTTATATAATATATGTACACGGGCAATGGAAACGAATAATACAAATAAAAATGATCTCTAATCGCGTTATAATTTGTGTGCATTTCCATTGTCTAGGCATTTTGCTAGATATTATAAAATTAAACCCAATGACGTACGGTTATACAAAAAAAAAAAAAAATCCATATCTTTATTTAGATAATAATTCTTCCGGTCGAAATATTAAACCGGTATAAATCACAAACCGTGATCGAATCTAACATTAGTGTTTTAGTATTTTAAACAACTCTGAGAAATACAGTCGAAAGTGGTTAACTCGAACTTCTTTGACTCGAAACCGTCGATAATTCCTCAAACTTTTTCGCCGGCCTCTAGAATTTCCTATTAATAAAATGCTAAACAAATCTTGTTTAACTCGAATATTCACGCGAATAATTCGATGTTTCGATTTTATCTAAAATTATGATATTTCCCTCTTGTATATGTACATTTCAAGCACAAGCAACAGTAACCTTTTAGTACAGAACCTGCTAACAAGTATAATACGATGGACTAATCGATATTTTACAAGCAAATCGAATGTCCAAAAATGATCGGGACCATGTGACACCGCGAACCATTGCACATTGTTTCCGCAGTGTTGGCTTTTTAAGCGAAAATCTAGAAAATATGGGCGATGAAGAACAAACAGTACAAACGGTTACAATAAATTATTGGGACGGTGTGAGGCAAGGTGTAAATATTGTTTTCGATTACTATATCAATGTGGACGACGACTAGGATGTGTGCGGATATTTATCAGATTCGGACATTTGGTCATCTGTAAGGATGAACTAAGAATAAAGGACTAAGTAACAAGTGCTCAATCATCGGATGAAGAAGAGGGAGAAAAATAAACTGGACCCCCAAACCCCACGATTGAGCAAGCGCAGATACATTATAATGAATTGAGACGATTTACCGAAAACAAAACAGGGGTCAGTGATGAACTTTTTGAAGCTTTATTTATAGTTGGACGATTCACTGCAAATGCTTCTAATTGTTGTATATACATTATTCAAATAAAACATACATATATAAATAGTAAATACATACATATTATAATAAATACATACTTTTTTAAAACAATTTTCTAACCTGTTTTTTTATTTTTGGTTTTTTTGGATTACTCGAATTCTCGGATCACTCGAACTTTTTTGTCGGCCCCTTAGACTTCGAGTTAACCAAGTTCGAATGTGTTCTCCATTCGAATCCGGTCTGCCGTGAAGAACAGCTGCGATTTAAAATTCTCAAGTCGATAGGTATGCGTGTTTACGAAAAAAACTGCGAAATATAATTATTGTAAATAAGATCGTCGTTCAGATATTTGTGTAAAATAACATAACGGTCGAGAAAAACCGAAATAAATTTTACTGGAAATCTCCGTAGAATCGACGGAGAAATAATACAATTTAAATCCTACCAAATGGATTTTCATTGCGATTTTCCGACTTCTACATACACGAGCAACAAAATCAAGTTGTTTCGAAACACTTTTTTCCTGTTGACATTGACGATGTTGAATCTGATTTACAAATAAAAGACACGGACAACTACAAAACAAAGACGTTCTCGAAACTGCTATTAAAGAAAGTAAAAACGTACAATTATTTTGTTCAAATATTTTCGAAAAACAATATTAAAAGTTTTATTCAAAAATAATATTGCTACTTTCGGTAACACTTGTATTTGTGCGGCAGGAATTTTTACTTGTTAACTATCAAACAAATAAATAAGCGATGAGCACTTAAATGCAGTTGTAGGAATATCAGCAATTCCGATATGAAAGCGGATGTAAACCCATTAGCGGAAAATATTCAAACATAAAAATCACACTGAAAACTACATACATTTGTAGACTTATTTTCACTCAATGTTTCGTTTATTTTTTTATTATTTATTTTAATCCAACACAATTATAATATAATTTAACATTCGGATCTACTAAAATATTTGTTTTTCTCGTGAAATTAGTTAACAATTGAACAACCAAGCAATGGAACTCGTAATCTCAACTCGTGGTTCGCGATGTAAATGTATGTATTGATATTGTGTTTGTAATAACGTTTATTTTAATTTTTGACGGAGGGTATTCTCGACGATAAGCAGATAAAAAATTGCGATGGTCCGCGCAGGAAAATAAAAAATAAAAAAAAAGTCGCCCGACACCCGCCGTAGAGAACAATCGCCAGATCATCCGACGTGACGAGAAGAACGTGTCCGTGCAAAGTTGCCGTGAATAATATTGTACAGGGTGCGGCGGAACCGACGGACGAGATTAATGAGGTCGTTAGTCTAAGACTAGATAAGCACGGGCCTATATTAGTGGTCTATTTTGAATTACACAGTAATGCCGTTTTTAGACGTAATCGTAGTCAAACATCGAGGATTCGTCGTGCGCGCGTATTTAAAAAATAAACATTCTGCGATGGCCCACACAAAAGGCTTTTCGTCTACGATCTTGTCGTTTCACACAACGTATCTGTCCCTGATGGTATCACTATTAAATTGTTGACTCCACCGCCGAATATACACCAAGCTAACGTGGACACGGAGCACCTTTTTTTTTTTTTTTTTTTTTTTTTTTTTTTTTTTTGTGGCATCGATGACGGGCCGGGGACTGGCCTTGCGGAAATGCTACCGGCCCGCCACCATCGTTTATTAAAACGCAAAAAACACGTAACAATTATATACACACACGAAAAACCCCTTTTCCCCTTCGCGGGGCGGGCTCACATTATTTAACTTATAACACTAAATATAAAAACTAAAAATTTACATTCTATTCTTTTAATATACAAAAATTTACACCTAAAAATACAATCATTTATTTACAATGGCAAATTTTATATACATATTGCATCGGTTGCTACTGCCGTCGACGCTGTCGCCGACGCTCCGGCGGTGCTCCTGCTGCTGCCGCTGCTGCTGCTGCTGCTGCTGCCGCTGCCGCCGCCGCTCTGGCCGCCTCCCACCGACGCTCCTCCTCCCCCTTTGCCCCCATGACGGAGATTGCAAAGGCCCTGACGGCTGACCATGCTTCGGTACTGCTGAGCATGGCCGGTCCAAGCCCTTCCGGAGAGATGCTGCCCAACACCGCGACCAGCGCTGCACGTTCGGTATTCCAAGCCGGGCAGTCTAGAAGGGTGTGGGCCGCATCGTCCACCTCCGATATGCAATGGGCGCAGTGGGGGGCGTCGCGCTTGCCGATCCTATGCAGGAAGCTAGCAAAGCACCCGTGTCCGGTGAGGAGCTGGGTAAGGTGATAGTCCAGCTCGCCCCGTGACCTTGTGGCCCAAGGCGCAACAGGACCGATCACCCTACGGGTCCACTCACCCCTGGTACCCATGCTATGCCGCTCCTGCCACTGCACGAGGGTCGCGGACCTTCTCTGTGCAGCGGTTTCGACGCGAATGTCGCCGCCGTCGCCACCGCGCCGGCTCCAGTAGGCTTTGCGTCTCTCTATCGCGAGCAGGTCGATTGGAGGAAGACCCGCGATCAGCAACGCCGCGTCATGGGAGACCGTCCTGTAGGACATGGAAACCCTCAACGCTGCGCGCCGCTGAACGCGGAGCATCTCTTTCACGGCCCTGGTCGCGTAGGGAACCATGGAGCCCCACACCGGAGATCCATACAGCATTACCGAAGTGGCCACCCCGGCGTACAACCTCCTCCTGGGCTCCTTGGGACCCCCCACGTTGGGCATCAGCCGCGCTAGGGCGGCGAGTACTCCACGGGCCTTGTCGGCGGCGCCCGTGATGTGCGCCTTGAATACTAGGGTGTCGTCGAACAACACGCCTAGATATTTAATCGTCCTCGAGAGAGCCACCGGCTCCCCCTCCAGTGTAATTTGGGGAACCCTGTCCTTGTACTTACGCTTGAACATGATGGCCTGGGTCTTGTTGACGGCGAGCCGAAGCCCGAGACTGGACACGGAGCACCTAGAACAGTAAGAACCACCGTAAGAGTTGCAGTTGGTAAGAGAGAGGCAATCGAGCGGTCACCAAGACCCGGTCTGCCCGGAAGCACGCGGTTGCTCTGGGAACGCCGCGATGTTGGAAACTAATCGTGAGCACCACAAGTTGAAGGAAATGACTGAAGAACACGACTCCGGGATACGTATGATTTTTTTTTTTTTTTTTTTTAACAATAAGGGACAAGAGCGCGAACAGCTCGAATTCCGCTCGTTTTTTCGCGACAAACGATCCCGGGGCGGTTGGTCACTCTGAAGGGGGCCACGTTGGCTGGCCGGCACGCTACCCCGGTTAAGCCATTTTTCCTCCAAAGGGTTCCTTAAGGATAAGGTTTTGAAACATACCGTTGACGAGCCGAAGGAGAGAATGGCCGAAGAAATCGTGGCAACACCAATCGAAACGTGCCGAAAATGGTATTGAAACTTCAGAGATGGCCTACAGCAACGTACGCAATGTTGCTGACAACTCGAAGAAGTCATTTCCAAAACACAATTACAAAAAAAAAAAAAGTGGGATTTTCTAATAAACCAAAACCGTTTTTCTCGGCGTTTCGACGTTCGTTGTTTATAGTTCCTCGAGACTCCGCCGCGTAGTCGGCGCGATATTTCGCCGGTACAAATGGGAACCGTTTCCCGCCGTTATGTTTTAATAGCAATTACTGCAATCGTCGTCTCGGTATTATTATTTCGCGGGTAAGGTTACGCATTCATTACCGTATTAGGGAAACGTTGCCAGCACGCCGTGACGGGCTATTAATCATCATCTATACCCGGATCGATACGAGGAAATTAAACCGGGGGGGAGACGATTTCACTTAAATGTGAAGGACAATAATGATGGCAATAACCGACAGCATAACACCGTAACATTATGTCAAACATTATCGCTATTGGTGTATCGAAGTCTCGTGTATTGATTATTGCGGTGTACCGAATCGGCGGTTGTGCGACGACACGTCAGTTTTATTAAAATTTAATAACGATAATGTACGTCTCTATACACGCAGATACGTTTGCGCACACGAGCCAAATACCGAATCTCGAAACGATAATATAACGAAATAACACGGTCGTTTTGCTCGTCTATTAAAATAATAAGACTTTTTCCTTTTTCGTTTTTCCTATCGAGTTGCTACAGCAGTCTCTATACACTAATATAATATAAAACGATAGCGTTTTGTTTGTATGTTCCGGGGTAAATTCCCGAAACTACTTATTGGATCGTCTTGCGGTTTTTTTTTTTTTTTTTTTTAAATTAAAGAGGACACCGCAGAGAAGGTTTTGGGCATAAATTTAGTCCGATAATGTTAATTTATAATTAGTTATTATCTATATACTAATATTTAAAATGATACCGTTTGTTCGTACGTCCGGGGCAAACTCCGAAACAATTAAACCGATTCGGCTGACATTTGTATTTTCGTTAGCCTGTTTACGACCGCGAGAAGTGACATGGGCTATTCAACAGTTTAAAATTGTTAATAATAAAACACCGATAAACAATTTTTAAACTCAGGGCGACTGCTGCGAGTTGTAACGAGTCATATCGCACGTTACACTAATGACCATGCCTCCTTAATGACCGTATCTTGCGGTCGCAAGTTACGGCTTTCCGTAATAATGTGATCGAAGCTTCAATTGTTACGGGTCCGGCCGCCGGGGAGCTTGCTTTTATTCCAACAATCCCTTCGATTCCTTCAGACTTGACGATTCAGTTCAAAAGAGCGCGATTTCCAGTGAGGGTTTCTTTCGCAATCACCGTCAATGAGTCGCAAGGGCAGGTACATTGACATGCTTGGGAGTTGATCTGCGCGAAGATCGTTTTTCGCATTGTCAGAGCCATACGTAGCTCTCTCCGGAATCGGAAATCCTGTGAAACGGTCCATTTTATTGCCGACTATGGATAAAACAAAAAATATTGTGTATACAGACATTTTGTACATTTCATTTTTTTTTTCTTTGGGATACAGTACATTTATAAAAAAAAATTGTCGAATAATTGCCGAGTATTCTAAATTCATTTGCAACCTACTCCTACCTGTGATTGCTCACACTCACGTTGGGGCGGAGCCGAGACGGGTATCCTAGTATATATATATATATAAATATATATGAATATATCGAATTTGTTATCGTTACATTTACGGTACTCATTTTCTTATTTCACATCATGACACTAGAGGTCTCAGGACGCCGGGGAGCTTGCTTTTATTCCAACAATCCCTTCGATTCCTTCAGACATGACGATTGAGTTCAAAAGAGTGCGATTTCCAGTTAGGGTTTCTTTCGCAATCACCATCAATGAGTCGCAAGGGCAGGTACATTGACATGCTTGGGAGTTGATCTGCGCGAAGATCGTTTTTCGCATTGTCAGAGCCATACGTAGCTCTCTCCGGAACCGGAAATCCCGTGAAACGGTCCATTTTACTGTCGACTATGGGTAACACAAAAAATATTGTGTATACAGACATTTTGTACATTTCATTTTTTTTTTTTTTTTGCTTAGGATAGGTATAGGACGCCTAACCAGTACGTTAATAAAAAGAAAATTGTCGAATAATTTCTGCGTATTCTAATATTCATTTGCAACCTACCTGTGATTGCTCACACTCACGTTCGGGCGGAACCGAGACGGATATCCTAGTATATATATATATATGTGAATATATCGAATGTGTTATCGTTACATTTACGGTACTCATTTTCTTATTTCACGTCGTGACACGAGAGTACTCGGTTGATAAACAGGCCCGTATAATCGTATACTGTTATCTCGTCGTTTCAATGATGACGTCACGCGATTGCGACCGAACCGAATTTAATATCCGTTTCGGTTCGGCGACACGCCACTCACGCCGGTCGCCCGTCACGCCGAAATCCGCGGGTACGCTCCGCGCGGTGATAATTTCCGCAGTTTCGAACGTGCGGACGGTTAAGTACGGCCAACGTAAGCCTCTCAGACGCGATAAATGTCCACCTCCACCCCCCCCCCCTTTTTTTTTTTTCTTCTTTTTTTTTTCTCTCTTTTTTATTCCGTGATCGATTTCCAATTAGTTAGTACAGACGCGAAAATCGTATATTCTCAAGAGGACGGCTACACCGAAACGATGACGTTGCCAACGGTCCATAAGATGGCGTCGTTTGTCCCGGTACCGCCGCGGCCACGCCCGTTTACCGTAGGCCGTAGCACGTACCACGGCCAGAAACGAAATATTTCATTTAAGTGAAATTTTTACGGTAAAATTGTTTCGCGCGGCAATAAACCGAAAATGCCTGCAGTTTTTATCTATGCAATTTTACCAATAAAAGACCGGGACCAGGTTAATGGTGTCCGGTGCGTTATTAATGTTTTATCGACAACACCAAAATGTCAAATGTTATACGAGTAAGCCGAACGTGTAAACGTGTATTTATATTTGAAACAAATTATAACATTTATTTTTATCCATGCCGTCAAATAAATAAAAACGCCACGGCACAGGGAATACGAGGTGCGACAATAAAATAACGAGACTTTTTGAATAAAAGTTGTTTATTTTAAAAATGTTATAATTTAATGATTATCACCTTCAAAGTACCTTCCCTCAGCATCAATACACTGTTGCATACGTCGCTGCCATTCTTGAAAACAGTGTTGCCAATTGCTTTCATTCAGCCCTTTTAGAAGTTCTGCCGTTTTCATTTTTACGTCATCAACTGTTTGAAAATGGGAAAAGAAATAAAAAGGAAATAAGAAGAAGTCATAAGGAGTAAGGTCTGGCGATTACGGGGGATGTTGAAGTACAGAATTTTTTTTTTCAGTTAAAAAACGTTGAATTGAAAATGCACTGTGAGCTGGAGCATTGTCTTGGTGAAGAACCCAGCCATTTTTCCATAGATCTGGTCGCTTCTTTCTGACACGTTCTCTTAATTTAATAAATACCTCTTTATAAAAATATTGATTAATTAATTTTGTCGATTTTTTCAACGTATTCGTTTGTTGAAGACGTGGTAGGACGTCCAAAACGATCATCGTCTTCGACGTCCACCCTTCCACTACAAAACCGTTTGTGCCATTCAAAAACACGAGCTCTTGATAAACATTCTTCACCATAAACTTCACATAACATACGAAACGATTCCGCGGCAGTTTTTTTTAATTTAACAAGAAATTTAATGTTAACACATGTTGTTCGATTTTTATATCTAACATTTTCCGGCAGTATAGTCGAACTCGCACTAATAACAAGGCTACTAACGTATAAGAAAATGAATCGATGCCATCAGTGTTCATAGTACTTTTAGATAAGTGTTTTCTAATCATATTTCAATAATCGTTTTATAGATAACGTTAATAGTTTAGGTTATATTTAGAAAGTCTCGTTGTTTTATTGTCGCACCTCGTATTATCCTACTGTACTGTGTAGAAATTGTTGTGTCACTACCAGGACTACACAGACCGAGCTGAGTGGTTCTTACCCGAGCGAAAAGGTTTTTATGAAAAGGATTTCCGGACGCGTAGGATCCTCTTAAAAATCGGATAAAATTAAATACGACGACGCGTCATCGGTTTCCGCTTAAATATCATATTATGATACCCGATATTTTGTTCATCGGGAACTTGTGTACGGTTGTCAACCGATTTCCTGTCTAGTTAAAAAAAAAAAAAAAAAAAAAAAAAAAAAAAAAATATATAAATATATAACAGCAAGATTTGACTATAGAATTCTCGGGCGGCGACGGTTGAAACGTGAAAAACTACAACTTACTACAACAAGATAATATATAAAATATACTTTGAAAAAAACAAATTTTTGTTTCTCTCTGTTCGTGCATTTGAGTTATAGTTTATATAAATATATACTCTTTTTTTTTTTTTTTTTTTTTTCGCTACACGTTTTTAAACACGGGTTATCTTCGCTTTCCATCACATGTAAATATTATTCCCATACACCTCCCGTTCATCAGCACGACGAACCCTTTTAACCCGGGCTCGAGAAAAACGGTCGGGGAAAAAAAAATAGAAAAAAAAAAGAAAAAAAAAGGATAATCCATCATACATACACCAAACGCTAAACACTGCAGAGTTCGGTAGCGTATTCGGGATGGTTTTATCACGGGCAACCGTTTTATTGACCCGATATTATCGTACATAGGGGGGGGGGGGCTTTGCAATTCAACTAAAAATCCGATGCGAGATGATTATGTGTTCTAGTGTTGTTGAATTCAATGCTGGGCAAGTTAACTCAGTTTATAGTTAAATTGTCTTACGGGCCAAATAAGTTAAGCTAAAAGCCGAGACTCGGTTCGGACCGGAACCGAAAAACCATCGGTCTCCGAAGAAAATTTGTGAACCGGAACCTTTATTGGAATCTATATTTCTCAAATAAAGAAACCGGAACCTTTTAAATAAAATACAAATATTTTTGGTTTTTTTACGTTCTTATCGTTTCCATAAAATAACTGACATCTTTTTTTTTTCAATTGTATTTTGTTTTAATCGAATAAATACAAGTGTCCATTTTTCACAGAAATATTTTTCCACTATAATTATAATTTATATATCTATAATATATTTGACTCGAAATAATCCGATTACATGACCATCAGCGATTTTTTTTATCAACTAATAGTACTAATATTAATAACCTCGAACATAGATTATGGGGTTATCCAACCAAGAATTGAAAATTACTTTCGCATTTATTTGAAATTGTTCATAATTTAGAGAGAAATATAATGATTTCTATTGTCATCCATTTTATTGATAGATTTATTATTAAAAAAAAAAAAAAAAAAAAAAAAAAAAAAAAAAAAAAAAAAAAAAAAAAAAAAAAACAATTCCTCATAAGCACAATAGTTAATGCTCTTTGAAAATATGCATTTATAAGAATCGAAATTGATTATTTTTTAGCCAAACCAACAAAATCCAGTCCCAGATTAAAATTTTTTATTGAACATTTTTATTAATTTGAATTACGTAGTTTTTTTTTGGAAACTTATTTTTCGTCATAGTAAAAATGATAAACCTGTAGATCGTGATATGATCATGATGTTAAACACACATTAAAAATTTTGTCTCTATTCAAGTAGTGTTTTAATTATAAATTTAAGTGTACGCAACCTAACCTGCGCCTACTGTTTCAATCTATCTTGCACAATGATATAGACAATAAAATTACAATTCGTATATCATAAATTGTGACGTTAACAATAGTCTCTAAACACAGATAAAAAAATTTAAAGTAAAGAATATTATCGAGGAACAGTACTCGTTGCTGATTTCCTAAAACATATAGTCGACAAAAACAAATGTTATTAGTCGTGTTAGTTTTGGATTTTTAAGTAGCAGATACTTCGAATTATTGTGTTGAGACTAAAAGAAATTAAAATCAACGTTTTTCATTAAGTTTTTGAAACAAAAAAAAAATTAATATTTTAAATCAGTAAAAAAAAAACAAAAGTTTACAATTTTCAGTAAAATTATATTAAATTTCGAGTTTCTATAAGTATCTTAAGTATGATACTTATTGCAGAACGTGGACTATTCTACTTATTCATAAAAAGGATTATGTTAATCGTATAGTTCTCAAGTGACATACGAATGTTCCATAGAAAATTGTCAAATATTAGTATTTGATCGAGAAAATATTTGTCTAATATTTCCTGAAAATAAAATAATCATTTACCAATCGAATGAACCAAAATTATATATTTACTGATCAATGTTTCATTAAAACATCAAATGATTATTATTATATTTATTTAATAATTTCAAATATTATTTTAATAAAACAAAATATTTATTTTACTCGAATTAACAAATATCGTTATAAATATAATACAAGTCCTGATCCGTCTTTCTCGCTCCTTCTCTCTCTTACCTTTGTCTTCCTCTATTTTTCCGGACCGCTTTGTTGATTCGGCAACCAAATATTGTAAATAATTTAATTGTCCGTGTAGCAACATTAAAAACTAACAACTAAATCGAAAATAATCATTTATCAACCCGTTTTGTTGAAGGAAAAAAATCGTTCGAGTCACTATGTTATAATAATGTTAAATAAAATAAGATATACAATTTGCAAAAGGCATTATTTTTTATTTTTTTTTTTTAATTATAATGTCACATAATGGATAACATCAAAAATCCCCCAACGTATGGAAACAATGAATTACTATTATGTACTCGGCGCAAAGAATACAATTTTTTTTTTAATACACACGGCATATTTTTAATTTATAACAATGGCTACTCTTTGTATGAACGAATATAAAAAAAAAAAACTATTCTAGCCTAAAACAATAATTGGCTGCGTTGGAATTTAAGATATTTTCAACGAAATTGCAACAAAATCCAAAACAACGGAAACTCTTTGATGCGTTCATACTCTATTATTAAAGGAACTACAAGGAAATTAAAAAATGACCTCCTCAGTGCATAAACAAAATCAAAAATTCTACAAGAAACATCCTGCCGAGTTGTGAATAGCACAAAGATCTTTTAGTCAAAATGTTGTTTACAGACGCGTCTGGGGCTTAAAAAAAAAGTTTATATGAGGTAAATTGGTGGTGAAATAACAAACGAATATCTTTTCAATAATTTTAGGTTGATCAATATGTTCGTCTGGTTATTTTATATTCTGGTCGAGGGTAAAAAACACACGTATCGTCGTAAAATCAATTAGCACATTGGTACGCTCAGAATTTAAAAATTAAATCGAAGACTGTCGTCGAGGGCGCACGCCGTACTTGACTGTCTATTTAAAATATTTTCACGGCCGTAGGGTTTTTCGTAACTAATTTGTTTGTGCGATATTTTCGGTAGACACCGCGGACATGACCGGCCTCGGCGATATATTCGCAAATATTTTGCTATTAGCGTTTTGGACGTTAGAATTCCCGCCAATTTGTAATTTATGTTCCGAATGACGTAACTCTGACGCGCCTAGCCCGTTGTTACGGCGTTGGGCCGGGATAGTGTAATGCGGCCGTAAAGCCACACCGGCGGGTCCCGACAATTTTTGCCCCTTTGTCGGGCTCGGAACAACGTAACTTTTTCGCAAACACATTCGAAATTAAATTTCGTTACACCGCCGCCGTGTTTTTAAAAGGGCGAATGGATATTATATCCGGCCGGCGGGGCCCGCGGCACAACAGTGCAATATATTTTACACTTTTTCCATTTTTTTTTTTTTTTTTTTTGGAGGTATCGCAACGCTACGGTGGGAACTCTACGCTACAGGGCAATCCTTCCCCCGTAGGCGCATCGTTTATTAAAATAATCAGATTCTTAGCGCATTGTATGTTCTTACTCGCTAAAGCTTACAAACTAATCTGGTCTTATTTCTACGGTAATTTTATTTACAATCTACACCTTACAATATTGTATACACGGAATTTACAACTTAGTTTTAGTTTTATAGCCTTTTATTTTTTTTTTTTTTTTAATTTCTTAACCGAGGGCGCCTCCCGGAATGGCCGCGAGGCACTACTTCGGGAGGCGGGTCGCCATCATTTATTTAAAAAATGAACACGTACAAATGATGCACAAAATAAAATCCCGTTTTCCCCTTCGACGGGGCGGGCTCACATTATTGTACAAAGCTTTGCGTCCCTACCGGGGAATGGGCAGTAGCCGGGTCGAAGCCCACGGGGGGACACTTCCTACCGGCCCCGCGGCCGGCGGTCTGGCGTCTACGAGGCCGCGATCAACGACGGCGGCGATGCGCTTGAAGGCGGCGACCGTCTCGGCAAAGTCGACCACGGCTTTCCAACGGTCTGGGGATTCCAACACGAGCGACACCAAGTCGCCCGATTCGAAAGAACTGATCCTCCGGACCAGGCGCTCCCTGTGCCCGTCAAACGCCTCGCAGCGCATGAGGGTATGGAGAGCGTCGTCATTCTTCTCGTTCTGCTCACCGGGAAAACCGCAGTGAGAACACCCGGGGTGCGGAGCTCGCCCGATCCGATGAAGGAACGAGTTAAAGCATCCGTGCCCCGTGATAGTTTTATAGCCTAACTGCCGCTCTCTAGCGTTGGCCCTCCTCTTCCTCTCTCTTTTTCAGCACTCGCTTGATGAACTGAATCGTCGTTTCCCATTGCGTTTGGCTCTCCAGCATCGTTTTCACCGCCGTTGCCGGGGTAATGGCTCTGTCCACTGCCGTTTCCAGCTCCTTTCTTTGATTCCATTAGCGGTCGCAGTGGAAGAAGGCGTGGTCCGCGTCGTCCACGGGGGCCTGGCAGTCGCGTCACTCCGGGGTGCCCAGCCTTCCAATCTTATGCAGGTACTGGCCAAAGCAGCCGTGACCCGTTAGGAATTGGGTGAGGTCGTACTTGGTATTGCCAGACTTCCTGGACACCCAAGGCGCCACCTTTGGGATCAGTCTTCTTGTCCAGGCGCCGATCTTGGCCCGGTCTCACTCCTCCTGCCACTTCCGCGGCGTTTCCGCCCTCGTCTCCTGCGCCGTCGGGAGCTGCTGTCCGTCCCTCTTCGCGCTGTACGCGGCTGCGCCACCAGCAGGGCCGCCTGTGTGCCGACGGTAGATAAATTTTACCCTGGTAACAATAATAGTAATAATAGTGATAATAATAATAATAATATTACAACGCAATCGTTTTCGATGCGAATCTGTTTTTATAAAAATGTTCACCTAAAGCTGTTCGCTTTAAAACCGATATAAGTCCGACAGGGCGGCGGAGGCGTTCAATCGTCTGCCGCCGCGGTATTATTAAATTATTAAAAAACCATTAGAAACCTTGTGACTATACATCATCGTCCGAGCGTCATCTGATCGCGATTAGCCGATTTTTTTTTTACGGAGGATATCAAACGAATTTAGAATTCGCGCGACCCGTGTGTGTTTTTTACCAATCGATTATCACGATAAATAAACTTATTCGATTTAATTACATTTTCCCGCAATGGAAATAACAGCAAATTTTAGCCTATTAAAAAAAAAAATAATAATAATGCTTTTAAATATTATTATTTTAATTAATACATTTTATACAAATACATTTTAAATTATATTAAAAATAAATGAATAAATATAAATTTAAATAATAAAATATACACAAATTTTTATAATTCTCAATAATAAAAAAAATAAGTAGTAATACCTCCCCCCCCCGCTTTTGATTTATCGGTTAAGCTCTATTTTAAAACGGTTTCGAAATCATTCCTGTTCCTCACACCTTATATCGTTATATACACTTTGGTTTTTCATAAACACAACGTGTTCAGAACGGTGATTTGTTATTCAACAAAATGGATAGTCCGGTCTAAATTTTAATCCGTTTATAACGCATTACGTGTATACGTTCTGTGTACACCTCGCAGTGCCATATTTAACCGCTGCAAACCTATTTAAAGCTGAACATTTTTTTATTATATTCTAAAATATTTCCACTTCGACATTTCGAACGTACAATTGAATGCTACTCACCGTTCATCGGAGTAAAATAGTTAAAAACTGAACTTTGAAGTTCTGTACATTCGGATTTAGAATGGTGTATTTCCAATTCTTATATATATATATATATATATATATAATAGCAAATGATTTTTTTTTTTTAGAGAAGTCCACGTATTGTTAATAATATTAATAACAATTCATATGACATCCTATCCGAAGCGGAAAGATGTTTTTCATCACTAAAACGAATAAAGACGTGTTTACGGAGCACAATGCGAGTGGAAAGGTTAAACGCTCTAGCAATGATAATGAGTAATGAAAATTAAATGATTTCCAACGACGTCGACTTTAACAAAAAAAAAAAGAGTTATCCATACATTTAGTGAAATAACTAAACGATAGACGCATAGATTTTAAGTATAATAACATTTCGGGTTTATTGTTTATTTTTTTTTTTTTGTAAATTTTGGTTTTTCCATAAACAATATAATAGGTCGTATTTTGTTACTTGTTAATTTCGAATTGATAAAAATCTTTTATATTGGTACGTGAAGAATCCTGTTCGGAAATTAATATTTTTGTAATCAAACCTCCCACTGTGGAAGCCCACGGGGCCGCCGCCGCCACTGACATATCGGAAACGTAAACGTACACTGTAACAGGTGTTGTGGTGAAAAAAAAAAAAACATTAAAATAAATACTAAAAGATTATTCCGTCGTACTGGTGTGATCGGCGGGGGTGGGGGAGAGGAGACATAAAAAAATCAAAAAAAAAAACCGAAATCTAATTCGCGTGAAACTCTCCGAGAAAATCACTCGGATCACGGTAAAACGGTACGAGCTGTACGAGGTGCGACAATAAAATAACGAGACTTTCTAAATATAACCTAAACTATTAACGTTATCTATAAAACGATTATTGAAATATGATTAGAAAACACTTATCTAAAAGTACTATGAACACTGATGGCATCGATTCATTTTCTTATACGTTAGTAGCCTTGTTATTAGTGCGAGTTCGACTATACTGCCGAAAAATGTTAGATATAAAAATCGAACAACATGTGTTAACATTTAAATTTCTTGTTAAATTAAAAAAAACTGCCGCGGAATCGTTTCGTATGTTATGTGAAGTTTATGGTGAAGAATGTTCATCAAGAGCTCGTGTTTTTGAATGGCACAAACGGTTTTGTAGTGGAAGGGAGGACGTCGAAGACGATGATCGTTCTGGACGTCCTACCACGTCTTCAACAAACGAAAACGTTGAAAAAATCGACAAAATTAATTAATCAATATTATTATAAAGAGGTATTAATTAAATTAAGAGAACGTGTCAGAAAGAAGCGACCAGATCTATGGAATAATGGCTGGGTTCTTCACCAAGACAATGCTCCAGCTCACAGTGCATTTTCAATTCAACGTTTTTTAACTGAAAAAAAAAATTCTGTACTTCAACATCCCCCGTAATCACCAGACCTTACTCCTTATGACTTCTTCTTATTTCCTTTTTATTTCTTTTCCCATTTTCAAACAGTTGATGACGTAAAAATGAAAACGGCAGAACTTCTAAAAGGGCTGAATGAAAGCAATTGGCAACACTGTTTTCAAGAATGGCAGCGACGTATGCAACAGTGTATTGATGCTGAGGGAAGGTACTTTGAAGGTGATAATCATTAAATTATAACATTTTTAAAATAAACAACTTTTATTCAAAAAGTCTCGTTATTTTATTGTCGCACCTCGTATAGCAATATTTACGACCGGCACCACGACGACGGAACCGCGAAAAACCAAACGCGATTCCGACCGAAAGCATTTTACTGCCCTCGCCCACTCTCGATAAACTTTACGCGGATTAAATGTCGAACGGATTCCCGGCGCCCCGTTCACGAAAACAAAGACTTCGCCGTGTTTACATAAATTTATCATTATTGTGCACCTATTATAAAAGATAAATTAATTTCGGAGGCGGGACGTGGAGGCGTTGACGGCAGACACGAAATCGTACTGCCGGTATTTTTTTTTAACGTTAATAGCCGGGGCTCGATAACGTTTTTTTTTTTTTTTTTTTTTTTTATGACGTAATACTCGTCAACAACAACAACAACAACAAAAAAAAAACAAACACGATTTGAAATAGACGTAAAACGGATAACGGTAAACGAGATAATTTCGTTAAAAAAAAAAAAAAAACAGTAAACCAATGAAATTAAGAAAGAAAACGAAAAAAAAATCGCTACAACGTAAAGCCAGAGGTTCTCGACCCGTGATACGTAGGAAGGTTTGTAGGTGGTACGCGACGAAATTTTGTTTTATTACTAAGGTTAGGTCATTAGCTAATTTTATAAAATTATTCATTTATCAAAATGATATTTAATATCGATGACACGGGGTGTGTAATCGTAGCAATTTAGAATTTTAAATAACGATAAACTCTATAGTTTATTATAGTTCTTATCGATAAATTCTTATTTGAATAATGATTACAGGACTAGGCTCGGTATTCAAAGTGACTTAATAGTGAAAATTACTTCCATTCGGCCTAAAATCGATATCCTTGTATAAAATAAACAACAAAAAATATCGCATTAATTTTATTTATTTGATTTTATATTTATATTTATTATTATTTTTTATTTTTTTATTATTATTTATTTTGAAAATTGTAATTTAAAATTTAAATATTTTGATTTAACTGAAAATCAAGATATTTTTACTTTCGAAAATATCAAATAATAAAAATGTAAAGAAACGTAATGAATAATAAAATATATATACGCTAAAAAAAAATTTGACACATGATCTAGTTTTAGAACCGAGGTGGTACGCGTTTTGATTATAAAAGTGTCTGGTGGTACTGCATGGTAAAAAGGTCGGGAACTCTTGTCCGTAAGCGATTGAAAAACGTTATTTTTCGATAATCGTAATTATTACGTATCGCGTTCACATCGTTAGAATTGTAAAATGTTTCGTTAAAATGTAAAAAAAAAACTAATAACTATTAAATTTCCAATAACGTTAAACGTAAAAGTTGTTTAACGTTTTAATACGAAATAACGGAATTTATTTATTTTTTGTCTACTCCAAACCCCGGTATTCACGTGGTAAACGCATTAAACGAATGCATGAGTATACGAAAAATTTTCCTTGATCTAGGGCGTGGGTGGAAGTTTTTATCCAGACTCCACACACCCCCAACAAAAAAAAAAAAAAATATAAATATAACTTAAAACGCATCCCGTGGTACACAATATAAGAATTATTGACCCGTTATCGGGTCTTTTTGTTTAAGCGCTAAATTATTAAAAATAATAATTACAATTAATTATTTCCAATTTTGAAAATTGTAAAATTGCGTCAGCGGTCCTGCGGCTGATGGTTTTTTTTTTTTTTTTACAAACGTATAAAATACGATTTAATTTGGACACAAATAAAAATTAGACAATTTCTATCTACAGTACTGCACTACCACGACCTCTTTACGGACCCCACGCGACTAATGACATTGTGCGTCTCGTTTTATTAATACGGGAGGAAATGAGAATACGCGTAGTTTATCAATTTCAGACGACTGCGGTTCGACCACAATCAATACGAATTAATTGTATCCTATTATTGCGTATTATAAAACATTTTCATTTTATATTTTTTTTTTCCGCTGGTGTTTTTAGTATTCGAACAATTCCCAACGTAATAAATGGCATTTGTTACGTTGTTAGCACACCGTTCGCCGCCATTAAGTTACCAGCATTTATTTACAGCCTTCTGGTCGTTAGACGCTCGCGTGGAATTATCGTACAAGACACGGTAATTTACTAAAAAAAAGAAAAAAAAAAGAAAAATTTCAATTGACCGCGAGCAACGGTTTTACCGTCTGGCGGGCGGGCAGTTGCCGGGGACGCAGTCCGTTACAATATTATCACGAAATTAAATATAAAATAATATTATTTTCGAAATTCCCCAAGAAGTCCCTAGAAAAAATGGCACGGTGACGTCTCGCGATCGGGTTGGCCCTGGTAACCCTGGTAACCGGTATCCAAATGATTTTCCTGTTTGGTTCTTGATATAATAAAGTAAAGGCTCCGGTCAATACCGGTACATTGAAAACAAAAAAAAAAAATGAATAGTTTCAAATAACGTTACTTATTTGCTTTTTAAGCATTTTTTTTTTTTTTATTTTTTTTTTTTTTTTTTATTAATAATAATAATACTACCAACATAATAGATATTTGTTGACAGTAATAAACTCTAATTTTGTTGTTACTCTATATTATGAAAAATTTCAAATAATTGGGAAAGACATTTTCAATTATTTTGATTATTCTTAAGCGTCGTTCCACTCGATTGATCTGTACACTATTTGTAGATAAATATCGAGTTAAAAATACATAAATTGTAAACAGAAATTGGTCTACGATAAATAGACACTAAAATGACGCGTTTATTTTGATTAAATAACCAAAATCCAGTTATTTCGCAGAAATAACCGATAGGCACCTAAAAGAACCGAAAATATTTCTTTATTATTTAATAATTGGTTCTGTTTTATCGAATTGAGAAATAACGGACACCAATAAACGTTCCGGTTTTCAAATTTTCTTCGGGAACCTGTTCTGGTTCCAGTAGCTGGGTCCCCTATATCGCCGGTCGCGTTATTTCCCGGTTTTCGGATTTCGGTCAGTAATCGGGCACTGTAATCTCCTGTACGAGGAGACCGGCCAAACGATATTACGGAATTTTTTTATGCAGTCCGCTAACGTTTTGCACATTGGATTTATTTCGATCGAGTTACGTACGAACATGATAATATAAAAATTTTCTCCGGTACGAATACCCCCGCGTTAGAGGAGTTTTCATTGGCCGACGAGACTTTGTTTTACGAGCCGCGACCGTTTCGTATTATTTTTCCATTTTCATTATTATATTTTTTTTTTTAAATTTTTTTTTATATATACGCGTTTAATAATCGTGACGATTATTTTACTGAGGTTTTAGTGATTTAAAAGATTCGCAAGCTTATAGTGAACCGAACATCATCGGACGGGTGCGGGAGGGCGACCGTTAAACAAAATGTACGACATTCACACGCGCACGCGTTTTCAATTGCCGTTTAAGTATTTGGGGAACATCTGTGTTCTATTATTTTTTTATCGTGTGTGTCTGTGTGTTGTTATCTATGTTGAGTGGAGTTTTTTTTTTTTTTTTTTTTTTTTTATCTCTCAATTAGGATAAAAGCGTTTTGTACTGTGCGAATAAAAACCCGGCTCGGCACATCGTTATTGTTATTGCGCATTGCACATCGCAGTGTTAAGCGTAGTATTATAAGCGGATATATTCATTCCGAGGAACGTTTAAAGTACGACATTTTAATATAATATCATATAGGGGGGTAATATGAATTTAAAAAAAAAAAAAAAATTGACGAGTTACGTATGTGCACGATAAAAACGAGTGACCGGCGGCTGTTATTGTCGAACGCAAAATTGTTTTTTTATTTGCGTTGTGAAACAAATTTAATAAACGATTCGCTAAATCAAATCGCGTTATTGCGTTAAGACATTTATAAATGATTTCATTCGTAATTTTGAAAATTGTCGTGGAAGAACAAAAAATTACACGCTGTTATATAAAAAATAACGGCTCGCGTGTCTCGACCGTAGTTGATTTTCCCTAATATTGAAAATGTGTTTGTATTATTCGTTTACGTTTGCTAGCCAATCGTTTCTGTTATTGTTAATATTTGTTTATAATTTTTTTTTAAATTACAGATAATATAATGTATATTTTTTTATCAATATTGAAGGGAACTGAGGCCATGGGAGTGATATAATTCCCCCTTCTACAGTTTATCCGCCCGCGTATACGTGTTTTTTTTTTTTTTTTTAATGTTTAATCGAATTGCTATTCGATTTAATCGCATATTACAATTTTCATGACGTGTCCGTTTTATCAATAACAGTTTTTTTTTTTCCTTTTTTTTTTTCTCTCTAAATGTTTATGTTGGGGATTTATTTCTCCAACCGCCCCTGCCCCCCCACTCCTATCGGCATGCACTCAACGTGGATATAATTATTTGGTGTTTTTTTTAATTTTTTTTTTTTGTTGCAGGTAATACTTCCTTGGTGAAAATCCACAACTATTGAACGCGGGAGTGAAAACGGAAAATAATAATAAAAAAAAAAATAAAAAAAAAAAAAACGGTTTTCTTCCAATATATTATTACGACGGCGGATTCGCATTGTCTGCGCCTGCAATAAATATACGGGAAATATCATAAGGTACATATCTATTTATTTTTTTTTTATATATTTTTTTTTTTTAGTCGGTTACTTCGATAAATAATGAATAGTAAATTGAGACGGACGATAGCGAAAAAGTCGACACTCGGATATTCGTTTTATTTCGGTATATCCCAAGTCCAATCCGATATTCGCTGTTCCCTATTCTTCAGTTATCATATTCAAACGGGGTTTAGAATTATTTATTGCGATTTTAGATTGCCGTAATAATACGAGAATACAATGATAACGTTATTTACGACCGTGTGAAAAATGTTGACCAACGAAACGGATAACGGAATAGAATATGTTTTATCGAAATCGTTTTTAATTTTGATATTCGATACCCGTTTTGAGAACCGGAGCAGTCGAACAAAAAAACAGTCTCTCGGTTCGGGTAATTGACAACGAAATATGTTTTATCGCTGTAATCGATTGGTTTACCGTATTATTTTGTATTTCGGTAATTTATTTTTGGCGACTCAAGATTTTTATGTCATAATTTTTTCATTTTCCATTTTTTGTCGTGCGGGTATAAGGTATAGTCGGTAGAATATTGAACCAGACATAACTGTGACAGTCGAGTTATTGCGTTCGCGACTTTTCTCACATGCTTATATTCATTGTCAAGTGAGATTAAATATTAATTTAAAATAGAATTTTTTTTTTTTATTGCAATTTTCACAGTTTTTCATAATTTCCGTATAATTTTAAGAGTATTTAAAATGATATATTATACAACAAAAATCAAATAAACGTAGCAGCGTACAAATGTGTACACCAGTTAAACAAAAATACATATTTCTATATCTCGTATTTATTTTTTTTTTTTATTTATTTACTTGTCCTCCAAAAAAACATTATTATCGACCATCAGTTATTTTTAAAATAGTCGTGTACCGAATATCGGTGTAATTTGTAACCGACGTCATTGCGTGGTTCGTTATATTTCGTCGCGTCTATTTTGAAAATCGATCCGGTTAAATATGTCGTTTAAAAAAAAAAAAAAAAAAAAAACAGTAATTTTTTTCTAGAGGATTTTCGTAACTACGAGCGGAATAATAATTTATAATAAACGTTTCAATGCAATAACGCAATTGATTTAGTTAGGTCGTATTGTAAGGAATGACATCATTGCCTTACACACGTGACTATAGATAGGACAATATTGACGACAACAATTGTATTTGGGTGCAAATACAAATACAAAAAAAAAAAAAAAAAAACCCGCTCTGGGGGGGGGGCACACTCTTTATTGCCGGCCTTTTTCGGGACTAATAGAAAATAGTTTCCCCCCTCCCCCTTTAAACATGTTCTCCGGCTAGGTAAATACCTATAGGAATGTATTATGCGTACATATAATAATACAACGCGTCTTATTATCATAATATTATCGTATATTATTCTTTCGCACAGATAATAATCGTCCCGTGGGCACTCGGCGTGCAGGAAAATTGCATTTATTATGCGCACAAATTAAACGCCGGTACCGCGCGCACGCGTACGCGTACCGTAGCCATCGTGCGGTCCCGCAATTCCAGACGTTTTATTTCGTATTAAATTCCCAACGAGAAATGCCCGGAAATCCGGACTGGCACGCAAATACCCGTGCCGGCCGGCACTGTCGATGCGTTCAGTTCGGTTTGGGCGCTAAGGTTTGCCGCTAAGACTACCGAAATACGAAATTATTTGGTATTCCGTAACAGGACGGAATCAACGTAAACGTAATTGTACAGGGTGCGCCCGGAGCCGACCGACGTGTTTAATGGGGTCGTTAGTCCAAGATAAGATAAGCGCAGGCCTATTTTGAATTATACAGTTATGCTGTTTTCAGTCGTGACCGTGGTGTACATCGAGGTTTCGTCGTGCGCACGTATTTAAAAAAAAAAAAAAATCAAAAACCATTCTGTGATTGAAACACAAAGCGCTTTACGTCTACACCTTATGTGAACACTGTTCAATTTTGGATTCGAAAATCGGAATAGACTGGAAATACCGTAAGTGGACGTGGAGCACCTTTTTTTTTTTTTTTTTTTTTTTTTGGTGTGGCATCGATGACGGGCCGGGAACTGGCCTTGCGGAAATGCTACCGGCCCGCCACCATCATTTATTCAAATGAAAACACATAATAAATACATACACGATATAAAAATCCCGTTTTCCCCTTCGCGGGGCGGGCTCACATTAGTACTTACTACTACAAGGTATATACAATCTTACAAACTACAGTATGTACATTCTTTTTTTTTTTTTATTTTTTAATTTTTTTTAAATTAAAGAAAAATATAAACAAACACTTAACCTAGAAACTACAAACTCTTACGGAACTAAAATATACATTCTCAAACTCTATACAAAAATTTACAATATGGGCAGCAAATGCTACTGCCGCCGCCGCCGCCGCCTCCGCCGCTCTGGCCGCCTCCCACCGACGCTCCTCCTCCCCCTTCGCCCCCATGACGGAGATTGCGAAGGCCCTAACGGCTGACCACGCTTCGGTACTACTCAGCATGGCCGGTCCAAGCTCTTCCGGAGAGATGCTGCCTAACACCGCGACCAGCGCTGCACGTTCGGTATTCCAAGCCGGGCAGTCTAGCAGGGTGTGGGCCGCATGGACGTGGAGCACCTAGAACGGTAAGAACCACCGAAAATGTGCAATTAGATAGAGAGAGGCAGTTGAGCGGTCACCAAGACGCTCTGCCCGGAAGCACGCGGTTGCTTTGGGGATGTTGTGATGCTGGAAACTTATCTGCGGCACAGGTTGGTGGAAATGGCTGAAGAACATGACTCGGAAGACGTATGGTTTTAACAATACGAGGCTAAAGCGCACACAGTTCGAATTTCGTTTGCTGTTTTGCGACAAACGTTCCCCGGGCGGTTGGTCTTACTGAGGGGTGACGTAAGCTGGCCGGCACGCTCCCCCGATTTAAGCGTGTGCGATTTTTCCTCTAGGGGTTCCTTAAGAAAAAGGTATTTAAACATCGTCCCCATACCATAGATGGACCCGGAGGAAGGAATCACCGAAGAAATCGCGACCATACCAATCGAATCGTGCCGACAATCATACCGAAAAGGCAGAGATCGCCTACAGCAATGTCATGTCGCTGACGGCCGTCATCGTGAAGATATCATTTTCAAAACACAAATTAAAAAAAATGGGATTACCAAATAATTCGAACTAGAACAAACCGTTTTTCTTGAAGTATTAATGTTCGTTATGTATAGCTTCTCAAAACTCATCAGTCCGCTCCGCCGCACCCTGTATATCGAATATCGAAACATTTTCGGATTTTCAGCGCGACAATGGATTTATTGATTTCCCTACGGTGTTTCTGTAAAACAGTTTCCGACCGGACGTTTCTTCTGGAAACGTGCAGAATAGTTGTAAACGCCACTATATCAAATAAAACCGTTCCGAATACCGACGGGGTTGTATGATATGCAATTATATTACAATCGGTATTATTCGTGAAATTATCTCTTAAGGTTCCGTACAATTCGGCAGAGTAGTTTTTGTTTTTTTTTTTGGGGGGGGGGGGCAGGAGATATATGATCATGTGGGTACTTAAATCGCTTATATTTTATATTTGAAGAGTTATTTATCTACTATTGTAAATTGATAAATTACACAAATATATAGTGTTGTTCAATGACGTGCCTATAACCATAGACCTAACGAATATAAACTAATTGACCGCGCATAGAGAGAGAGAGAGAGAGAGAGAGAGAGAGAGAGACAGTGCGGGGTGATCATTGAGCAAAAAACAGAGAAATACAAATTTTGAAAAGTCGCGGGAGTAGATATTCAACAATTATTTGTCGTCCAGTTGTAAGCGGTTATATTTAATTATTATTTATTATTGTACGCATTTCACGTTTATCCGAAAGTTATATAAAACAAGTAAAATTCACAAAAGAAAACCGAAAAAATTACACGTTAACATGTTGTTTATTGATTTCTTTGATACAAACAAACATTACTAACCACAGATAATAACGTAATCACAATGACAAAGACAATAGATTATGATATGTGATCATGGGATATAAACTTGTGTGCAATATTGTCGTTTCAATGATTTTTTTTTTTCCTATTCGTATTGCTGTGTCTCTCGCGTTCTGATCAGCGATGCATACACAGGCAGTGGGCGTGGAACGCGCAACCCACTGGTTTTTCAACAATTTATAGTTAAAGCCTCGAAAAAAGAACTATGGAGAAAATGTTATTATTATTTTAATAAAAAAAACATGCCGTGACAATTAATATTTTAATTTAAATTATTTACGTTTGTTGTTGTTGTGTACGTTTCGGGGGAGAATAAATTGCACGCACAACAGTCCTATTTATCTCCGAGTGAGAATCATAATTGCGTTCTAAAGAAAATATTTTACACAACGTTAAAAAGTCAGCGTTAGTCATAATGTTATTGTATAATTAATATATTTCGCAAATAAGAATACGAGTTCTCGGCCATGAGATTAATGACTCGCTATCACGAACATCCGAAAATAGTCTTGTAATAATTTTACATTTGTCCAAAAACAACGTAATTGATATGCACTACGGTGGAGGGTTTTTTTTTTTTTTTTTTTTTTTGTCGAGAAGCCACGAGATATTTTATAATAATCATTCTGGAACGGAAAATAATACAGGGTGCGGCAGAGCCCGCTGACTGAGTTTTAATGGGCTATAAATAACGAACAGTAAAATTTAGAGAAAAGGTTTTTTTTTTTTATTTAAATCAGTATTCAATCCCATTTTTTAAAATTATTTTTTGAAAATTATATCTCCACGATGGCGGACGTCCGCGTTGATACACTGTTGTAGACGATCTCTGAAGCTCTCATATGATTTTCGGCACATTACGACTGGTATGGCCTCGACTTCCACGGTGATTTTCTGTTTAATTTCTTCGATGGTATGTGGGCGATGTCTGAAAGCCTTATCCTTAAGGTAGCCCCAGAGGGAAAAATCACACATGCTCAAATCCGGGGACCGTGCTGGCCGGCCTATGTCTCCTCTCGGAGAGACTAACCGCCCAGGGAACATTTGTCGCAAGACACCAAGTGAAATTATAGCTGTGTGCGCTGTAGCTCCGTCTTGCTGAAACCATACATCTCCCAAATCGTGTTCTTCAGCCATTTTCTCCAACCTATGTGGCAGATAAGTTTCCAACATCACAAAATAACGAGCGGACGTGACAGTGCCAGTCCTGTTCTCGTCCTCAAAAAAGTCCACTAACCAACTGCACATTTTCGGGGGTTCTTATCGTTCTGTGTGCTCCGTGTCCAAGTCTACTTAGGGTACTTCCAGTTTCTTCTGGAATGCCGTATCCACAGTTTGATAGTGTTAGCAGAAGGAACAAATTCAGCACGTGGTATGTGCCGAAGTGTATACGAAAAGCCATTAGTGTAGCGATCACAGAATGATTATTTTCGTAATGCGCACGCACGACGAAACCACGATGTACCCACGAATAAAAACGGCATTACCGTAAAAATTCAAAATATACCACTTGTTAAGGCTTGCTCATATCTTATCACAGGCAAATGACCACATTAAACTCGTCAGTCGGCTCTGCCGCACCCTGTAGAACCGGAATCTCAAAAACCGTAAACGATATTATCGGTACACAGGGTGTGAATGAGTTTCTGTTAAAATATATTGTAAAACGATATGGAATGCAATAGATTTAAGAAGTTTTCCTTATTATCTAAAATCAAAATCGGACTAGAGTATAATGTTATCAAAATCTGTATGTTACATAAAAAATATTCTTAAATTTGTTTTCCTTATTTTCGTTATGGAAATCTTTAAATACAGAAGTAATAATAACGTTGTTTCGGCAATTCAAAATATCTAAGTGAGTTATTTTTTTTTTTTAAACTAAGTTTTAACTAGTTTTTTTCTAAAAAATAAATACTTCGCAAAATTCGAATTTGGAAATCCTTTAATGTTAATTCAATGACACTATTGTCTTAGTGTGCTCGAATTGTAAAACAATCCAGGGTTTGCTTTGTTCTTATTCAAAATATTTTCACAATTTCTATTGATTTTCGATCATATTAGATAATTGAGGTGTGATTGTTTCTGGAATAATTGTTGTTTTATTTGTCCTAAAATAAGGCACGTAAAAATCGATTTGAAAATATAATTTCGATATGTCTTTAGAGCTATGGAATTTAAGTGGCATTTTAACATTATTACCCGAACCGGAACCGGGAACGGTTTTTTTTTTTTTTTTTTTCGAGTTTACCGCCGACCCCAAAAATAAAACCGGTAAATCTTTTCTGCCGAGAACCGGAACCCGGAACCGGTGCCGATAAAATCCTACGGTACCGGTCGCTGTTGTCGGGTTTACATTGTGCGGCACGCCCCGATTGTCGGCCGCGGAAAATACACCGGCCGGCGTTTTAGGGGCGCGCCGTAATAAACCGACCCCGTGACGCGGCCCGTCGGTAATTACGTCCGGTCGCCGCCGAATCATTACCCGCACAACGTGTTGGCGAAGTTTCCAACTCGCAACTCCTCGCCGCCTAATAAATTCAAGGGTTTTCCGTTTGCCGAATATATATATATATATATATATAATACCGGCCCGAGTAAATGAACTTTCCTAGCGAATTGTTTTCGTTTTTTTTTTTTATGTTTTTATTCCCCTCTCTTCATTATTTGCCGCGCCGTAAAAAACGAAAAAAAAAAAATCTACCTATTGTAAACAGCAAGTACAAAGGTGTACTTACGATTTGGTTCGCCGAAACGATTTTCCGGCGCGTAACGTTCCGAATTTAATCGATTTTTTTATTTATTTTTTTTTTGGTTTTTCTGGTCGGTAGGTGTTGGGAGGGGGGGAAAATAAAAAAAAGTACCACCCGGCGTAAAACGATTAAAAATATCGTCAAGTATAGTAACGATTATCATTGTGTAACCGCGTAACATAATATTTTGTCCGCATTTTTCGGCGGTCGATGCTCGCGTAGAGAGAGCGGGCGCGTGGGTATCGGTACTGGAAGGATACTTATGTACTGTTGCGTTCTGTCATTAGTCTAATACTAATGGACTTAAGTCAATCCGTGTAAAGAAAAAACACTGTATACAGGGGCACTCGTGGACGTCTTTGCAATAGGTGAAAGTCTCGTAATTTTATGCGTATTAATGGAACCAAGAAGAAAACAGTAAAACTGACCGCCACCACACAGAGACGTAGCAAAATAACCCGGAACGACGCTTTTACCCACCACGCCGGCCATTTCGTAGTGTACAATACAAATGAGATGCACTTGATCTGGACCCGGACACTTCGTATTGCAATATTGTGTGAAATATGTCGACCATCGTGACTATTTCACTCGAATCGGCACGGTTTACGACTTTTTCGCACCGCTTGTGAAAATTTCACTTTGTTAAAGCTGTATATTCGTCATTTTAATATATACTACGCGGAACAGAAAAAAACCGAAATTATTTGGGATTCATTGCAGCCCGGCCATCTGGTCGGGTGTTTCCTGGGCGATTCAAATTGGCTGAAATGATTATTATTGTAACCGCTTAACATAATATTTTGTCTGTATTTTTCGGCGGTCGATGCCCGCGTAGAGAAAGCGGGCGCGTGGGTACCGGTACTGGAAGGATACTTATTTACTGTTGCGTGCTCTGTCATTAGTCTAATACTAATGGAATTAAATCAATCCGTGTAAAGAAAAAACACTGTATACAGGGGCACTCGTGGACGTCTTTGCAATAGGTGAAAGTCTCGTAATTTTATACGAATCCGCGTATTAATGGAACCAAGAAGAAAACAGTAAAACTGACCGCCACCACACAGAGACGTAGCAAAATAACCCGGAATGACGTTTTTACTTGCCGTGGACGACTTTATGAAAAAATGGAACCGGCAAAGAAGTCAAGGGAGTCGATTCGGAGTGGAGATTTCCAGCGACCGGACAACAGGGCGCGAGAGTGGCGGTCCACCACAAGAAACCCACCACGCCGGCCATTTCGTAGTGTACAATACAAATGAGATGCACTTGATCTGGACCCGGACACTTCGTATTGCAATATTGTGTAAAAGATGTCGACCACCGTGACTATTTCACTCGAATCGGCACGGTTTACGACTTTTTCGCACCGCTTGTGAAATGTTCACTTTGTCAAAGCTGTATATTCGTCATTTTAATATATACTACGCGGAACAGATAAAAACCGAAATTATTTGGGATTCATTGCAGCCCGACCTTCTGGTCGGGTGTTTCCCGGGCGATTCCAATTGGCCGGAGTGATTATTATCGTAACCGTTTAGCATAATATTTTGCCGGTATATTTGGGCGGTCGATGCCCGCGTAGAGTGAGCGCGACGCGGCCGGGCGGCTCGGCGCGTGGGGTACCGGTGGGTAATAATATTTTTCGGAATATAATTTATATAGCGGGAAAACGAAACGTATTACTTTCGGTATATTTGAAAATAAATTACCCGCCCGGAAAACCGTATAGATTTATTATTGGAGAATAATAAATAAATAAATAGGTAATTTTTAAAACCGGCCGCGTTTACCGCCGTACACGTATACCGTTTATAGACTGCATAAAAAAAAGCCGAAAAAATATGCATACAAATCGACAAATAAAAATGACTTTTCTCGTATTTTTTTTTTTTTTTTTTTTTCGCCAATGGGACGACGCGCGACAGTAATCGACGAGGGGTTTACGAAGGATTACAGGATTTCCGGGTAGTGGGGGCGAGTGAAAAACGAAATTTGATCAACATGACGGATTTCGTATAAATTGGCGAAAAATTCCCGTATTTAACCGGGAAATTTCTTAAAAAAAATTATGTTCACGCGTTACGGGAAAAAGTAATATTTTCCTTTTACACCCCCTACCAACTCCAATTCCCGTTTAGGTGATTTTAGAGATGAAACAAAAACAACTCCCCCCTGCCGTTTAATAAAATCGATAGAAGAGTAGGGCAACTGTTATGCCAAAGGAAATCTCGTATTGTAATGCGTTTTATTTTATTGTCTAAACAAAAAAAAAAACCGCAAAAAAATACCGAAACAAAGCCTGGAGTGTTTCTATACGTTTGCGTCTAAGTACGGCCGGTTTGGATTTCAAAAATCGTCGAACAGGGTAATTCGACACCGCGGTGAAAACGTAAAACATTTTTTTTATTTTTTTTTTTATGTAATATAAATTCTCATTATTTATCGAGTCATTTATTAAGTTCTATAACAATTGTTCGTTGCATTTTTTTAGATATTCGAAATCTATTTTTCCATTCGTCGGACGGTTGAATTTTCGCCAACACCCAAATGGAATTCCGCATAAAAATAATATTGTTCCCTACATATTCTATGTAACTGTTTTTTTTTTTTTTTTTTTTTTTTTTTAAATTTAAATTCAAACGGGTTTATCGGTAAACCGTTTCAATACCAAAGTAATGCCGTGCGGTGTCGGTGTCCCAGGGACACGACGAGACCATTCCAGGGGCACCGCGGCCCATACGAAAAAAAAAAAATATCTTTTTACAATGGCCTAACCTAAGCATTTTTTTTTTATTTGTCGTCTGTAATTGACTATTCGGCCGGTAATCTCGGTTCCTACCGTCAACATCATCAGGTGTGTGTGTTTCTGGGCGAACATTTCATCGTTTGGCGTACAGCAGGTCTGGGTTTCTCGATTATTTCTTACACATTTCATTAAAACAGAGAAGAACCGGATATAAAAACAGAACGGTTACTGGTAATTTCGATTAGGTTTTTTTTTTTTTTTTTTTTTTTCAATACACCGATCAATAATCGGATACTTACCGGATATTCGCCGGATATTTATATTAGCACTTTCTTGTCGCGGTGCGATTTTAATATTATTTCGGATGTTTTTAGGTTATTTATAGATATTTGTAATGTTCTAGTTTATTACGGTACGATGGGAACGAAAATTCTTTTGGCCCCCCCGTAAAAACGCACGACAATCTGACCCAAGGATCAACCCAAGGAGGTTGTACCGGATAGTAAGAAAAAATTAATATTTTACCGGCATTGTGTGGGTTTGTTTCCCTACGGGCGTTTAAAGTTGAAATTTCCTCGGGGTTTTCACAGGAGGGCGTCGCGGCTGAATTCCATCTAAAAAAAAAAAAAAAAAAAAAAACGTCTAAATAGGTTGAGGACCACTGCCGTGTGGGTTCGTCAATTGAAACCGTTGAGTCGAATTGGTTCCAAAATGTCGAGGGGCCGTACTATTCGGTTTTCGATTATTTTTTCGGTTTTTTGCACGTATTTCGGCTGCAAAATTAACGTTACGTAATTGAACGGGAAATTACACAATAAACGGGAACGCGAACGATACAATCGCACGTCATACGTATCTTGTTTTATTGAAACGATTTAATTGATAAACAGTATCAAATTGCAAAAAAAAAAATATAAAAAAATATACGTAATTGTAGGCGTATAAATACTAAACAAATAGATTTTTTTTTATATATATATGAGTAAAAATTATTCGACAAATCGGGAACGGCGGACTGACGGCCGTCGTATTTCGTTTGTATTATATTTTTTTTTTTTTTTTTTTACGTGTTGTTTGCTTTGTTTTTAACGATTTTATTACATTTTTTTGTTTTTTTTTCCCTTTCACCGGCGCAAATATAAAAATATAAAATATAACGAACAATCTAAACGGTTAGTCGGCACTGGCCGTGCGAATTCGCGATACCTATACCTAGGAGATGCCAAGGTGTCCCGCGAATAAATTACAACTGTTTTTCACGAACGAAGCAAACAATCATCGTATTAATTTTATAATTTCGTGTTTTGTTAATATTTTACCGCGGGGTTCTACAATGTTCAAAGGGCTTTGTGAATTTTCACGATTTTCATTTTTTTTTCATTTTTTTTTTTATACGAAATTACGTTCTACGCGTATTTTTTTTTTTAATGTATATAATTCAACTTTTACATTTATTTATTTGTGTAATTGAATATGAATAGAAAAAAAAAAAACTGGAAATACGATCAGAAAATAGTGAATTGCGTAAAATGCTAATGAAAAGTTTAAAAACTGCGTTCGCGTAATTCGAATTTGCCGAACAATTTAATACATACCAACGCCGTATAAATTATAATATAAATTATAATACCGTACAATAGGTTATTACTTATGATTTATAAACTTTTAAAAGTTTCGAGAGCCGAGGTATACTAATATGTGAACTCTGAAACATATTATAATTAGTATTCTACAAAACTTTATATTATGAAAATTGCACGCGAAAAAATACAGAAAAAAACACAAAAAAAAAAAAAAAACGGACGTGCGATTAACTTCGCGCGATTGAACGCGAGGCCGGCAGTCGTGCGTGGGAAATCGGAAGCGCGGGATATAAAAAGGAATTACATTTGTTTAAAAAAAAAACCCCAAACGAAAATCGGGAAAATCGCCTATTGTTTAACATTAGGCAGTTTACCGACAATTTAAACGGATTTATTTCTTTACGTGTCCCGTGCCAACGAACACTGTGTCGAATAATTACCGTCTACCGGGTGTTGTAGAAACGCGTTTTATATTTCACCGTATACCGCGTTGCGAAAATATTGACTATTAAAATGTTATTTTCTCAACGGAAAATATTAAAAAAAAAAAAAAAAAAAAAAAACAGAAAAAAAACCCCTGCCCTTGTTTTGTAATGCCTACACGTTTCCGTTTACGGCGGGTCGGCGAGATAGAAAAAAAAAAAAAAAAAAAAATGTTTTAAAATATTTTTTCTCATCACGTACTCCCGTATATTCCGTACCCTTCCTGTAAAATAATATAAACGCGTTATAGTACCATTGTTGTCCGTTCGCTTTAATTCCAATACCGGATTTACATTTCGGGTTCATTGTGAACATTTATTTATTTTTTATTTTTTTACAATTTTTTTTTTTTCACCACATTATATTCGCGCGGGACAGTGCTCTGTACCGGGGTCAAAGGATATTTCGGCTCAATTTATAATATCCGCCGGCAGGTTAACCTCTCATTGTTTATAATATTTTTTTTATTTTCCTCCTATACAACACGGTTATAGCTTCTTCTTTTTTTAATCGAAAACCGCTTTAACCTTGTACGTATCCTGTTATTCATTAAAATGAAAAATTGAAATATCGAATTCGCTTATAGTCGCCATAGTCAATGAGGTTACTTATATTCGTCCGGTGCTATTATTATAATAATAATAATCATTTTTTTTTTTACGGCGGCCACCTATCTATTCACGAGAAGAGATAATAATCGAACGTTAAAATACGAAAACATAATAAAAAAAAAAATAAAAAAATAAAACGACACTCGTCGTTCATGTTTATTTAGAGAGAAAAGCGTACCGATTGTGGAATGTTTTTAGAGAACAATATTTAGGAACACTGTGTATAACAACAAACAAATCTGCAAAGTTTCGAATAGCCGTGCGCTACTTTAAAACACGATTTCACGTTTAGTGTTAACGTAAGTATTTGGTGAACGTTTTATTGTGTCTACGATTATTTGCCACTGAATAATAATACTTGATAATACGAATTTAATAAAAAAAAAATAGAAATTATTTTACCGTTATTGCATAAATATTCCCGGTTTTATTTCCATTAAAAAATGTTTAAATTATAAATACAGTGTTTAATAATATTTTAGAATTAAAAAATTTAGTTTTTGCACTTTGTGTCATTTTATTAGTAAATCAATTTCATATTTCACCATTTTTTTATTGCATATAAATCCTATCACAAATAATGACCTTTAAATAGAAATGGGTCGACGGGTCTTGCAACAATGATCATCATAAATATTTTCGAGTGTGCCTTTAATGACATGTAGATGTGTGTACCTGTGTTATAGAATGTAGTCGCCTCGTCCACTCACTGCCGGACAATAAGCAATCTATTAATAAATAAATAATTTCTTGTTATAATGACACTGTACGTGTCGAAAAAAAAAAAAAAAAAAAAAAAAACCATCCCCGAAGTACCGACCGACTGAATACGGATTTCTATCAGAAACCACCACCGGCGTTTATAATCGAAGCGAAATGTCTAAACGAATAGTTCTTCGCGGACAAGAGAAATAATGCAAACACCGTAGTCAAACCAATACCATTATTGCTCGGTTCGCTCTTAGTTTAAAATACTGTTCGTCATGGATATGTATTATAGTTACACTATGGAAAAAAAGCCGGAACATACGGGCGTAATTTTTTTTTCATCTTCAATATCCGTGTAACAAAATAATATTCCGTATAAAGTTGTCCATTGTTGTATTTCAGGATTTTCTTCCTTTTTTTTTTTTTTTTTTTTCAATCTCCGAGGCGTCAAACTAGAAAATTTGACAAAGCATTTCCAATGTTCCGCGTGTGCGTGACACTTTTTGAATATACGTTTTACTTTATCGTCCCCCCCCCAAAAAAAAAAAAAAAAGGAGCAGGAATATAATATTTTTTACGAACGAAGTACCTACCCGTCTGCGGAATAGTATAAAGGTGGCCGCCACCTTTGGGGTGTTTGGGTTCGTAAACGTCTTTTATTTGGATCCCTTTGGACTCCTTTGCGTCCGAACGGAATTTGCCGAGGTACGGCCAGGTCGTTTCTAATATGATTATGTATTGTTGTCAATGCGTTTTTCAACGCATTTTCGTCTCGGTGTGCCGGAGATATTTACAGAGTGTTCGACGTTGTTAATTGTGATAATATTTTACATCGATAAACTCCTATAGTTAAAAATGTTCACCGATATCCGAAGGCATCCGGCCAACCTGCTGGCCACCCTTTTCAATCAGCCGACCAATCAAACTCGGTCTCTTTCTGATTTCATAAATCCTTCGCACCGCAAGGGGTCCACGTTCCGGATTATACGTCTTGAAAATCTGCCTTTCTTACAAACGAATCCGCGTTCCGTCTCTCCGACGACGCCATCTCAGTGCGATTTTCACCACAATTTCTAAGCAAATCACTTTGTCATTGTTGGTTTTTCTTTCATTTTTTTTTTCTTTTATCTGTAAGAGGTGCGACAATAAAATAACGAGACTTTTTGAATAAAAGTTGTTTATTTTAAAAATGTTATAATTTAATGATTATCACCTTCAAAGTACCTTCCCTCAGCATCAATACACTGTTGCATACGTCGCTGCCATTCTTGAAAACAGTGTTGCCAATTGCTTTCATTCAGCCCTTTTAGAAGTTCTGCCGTTTTCATTTTTACGTCATCAACTGTTTGAAAATGGGAAAAGAAATAAGACAAAGTCACAAGGAGCAAGGTCTGGCGAGTACGGGGGATGTTGAAGTACAGAAATTTTTTTTTCAGTTAAAAAACGTTGAATTGAAAATGCACTGTGAGCTGGAGCATTGTCTTGGTGAAGAACCCAGCCATTTTTCCATAGATCTGGTCGCTTCTTTCTGACACGTTCTCTTAATTTAATTAATACCTCTTTATAATAATATTGATTAATTAATTTTGTCGATTTTTTCAACGTATTCGTTTATTGAAGACGTGGTAGGACGTCCAAAACGATCATCGTCTTCGACGTCCACCCTTCCACTACAAAACCGTTTGTGCCATTCAAAAACACGAGCTCTTGATGAACATTCTTCACCATAAACTTCACATAACATACGAAACAATTCCGCGGCAGTTTTTTTTAATTTAACAAGAAATTTAATGTTAACACATGTTGTTCGATTTTTATATCTAACATTTTTCGGCAGTATAGTCGAACTCGCACTAATAACAAGGCTACTAACGTATAAGAAAATGAATCGATACCATTAGTGTTCATAGTACTTTTAGATAAGTGTTTTCTAATCATATTTCAATAATCGTTTTATAGATAACGTTAATAGTTTAGGTTATATTTAGAAAGTCTCGTTATTTTATTGTCGCACCTTGTATACGGCCCAGATACTGTTAACCGGTCACCGTATTGTATTTTTAAAACGGCCATTGCACGTGTATGAACAGAAAAAAAAAAAAAAGCAATAAGATTATTGAAATTATTATTAATAAATAAGTCACGGCGCCGGGTCGCACGCGGTACATTTAATCGATTGACGAGAAAACGTCCGGCAATTTCGGAGACGGGAGAGAAAATGACGAAGCGAAAATTGAATAATAATAATCGGGCGAAAAAACAAAAGGCACGTCGCCATCGGTGGCCCTGTTCCGCGCCTCGGATATCGGCGGGACGGACCTACCCCCGGGGTCGGTGTATTATATTTATTATATTATTCCACAATCGAAGGCGGCGATAAATCATTGAAAAAGTCCAAAATGTCTGTAGTCTTGCCTTACCCGTAATATTTCTCGTTTTAAATAATATGCCCGCCAACAATAATTGTACGAGATAAAGGACGAGCGAAAAATTCTATTTTCCCTTTAGAAATATTTATTAATTTATATTTATAATTAATATGCGGGGTGTGTTCGAAAAGTACCCGGATTTTATATTTAATAATTACAAAAATAATGCTACAAATTATTTAAAGATTTATCCTTCGGAATACTCTCCTCCGGACGATGTGCCGGTGATCCCGGCGATCTTACCGTATTCAAAAAATCCATTGGTTCGCTTTAATTTCTACGTCTACATCTCGAAATCGTTGTCCTCCAAGCGCAGATTTCGGTCTTGGGATGAGAAAAAATCACGTGGTGCCTGACCAGGAGATCAGGAGACAGTCCACGGGACCACGGCAATTTTTTTTATCGGCCAAAAATTCACGAATCCACAGCGCTACATGTGCCGGTGCATTGTCGCGGTGAACAATCGCCGAACGAATTTGAGGCTGCGGTACACTTCTCATCTGTACATTTCCCTGTAAAAATGCACGACAAGATTCCACTGAGATTGCCTTTTTTAACTCACGAACGATTAATCGGCGGCCACTTGGCATTTTTTTTTTTCGCAAATTGTCGCCACACAGTCGTTTCTAGATGACGTCGACGGTCTCCCAGAACGTCTTCGGTTGACCGCCGACTATCCTTAAAACGTTTAAAACACCCGAATGACACTGAACCGCATAATGAATGATCTCCAAAAGCGGTTTCAATCATTTCCGTACTTTTCCGTCGCATCGTTTTCACCAAGTTTCAAGCAAAACTTGATGCACGCGCGTTGTTCGTTAATTTCGGACATGTCGAAAACGGCGAACGAAAAAAACTGACTGCCTTTAACCACGTGGTAATATTACACTGAGTTATGAAAGCGATTTCGTGTTTCGTTTAAAATATTCACTAATTCACGGGGAATACGTCTGTTTTCAATTTGAAACGTTATCGTACGTATATTAGCCGTAATAATATTTGTGCTGATACTTCTTGAACAGACCTTTTGAATGCTTCTTTTTTTTTTTAAAAAACGCTCGCTCGAGAAAATTCATTATATCCCGGCGATATTTTTTTTTTAAATATTTGCTACCTACCAGAACTAATTTGTATAGATGTATAAAACAAATCTCTGGCATGGGGATAGTCGGAAACTTATTGTTTAAATTCGTATCCCTCCGTTTTAAAGTGTAAAAAATTTCTCGATTCTATAGGCACGACATGTGTAAAATAGAATTGTCTACCTTTGACACCTTGTCTTTATTTAATAAGTAGACAAATCGTACGTTTAATAAAATCGTGTAATATAATCGCAAAAAAAAAAAAAAATTATTTTAATACGCTAATTTTTTTTTTTTTCACGCCGCTATGACACAACCTATGATAAATCTTTTGTACGATTTTCGTACATTTCTGTTCGGCTAAACAAATAAATCTAAAAAATACTACGCGGAATGCCGTGATTTTTACGAATTCCCATACAATTTTAACTTAAAAAAAACTATTACATTATACAGAACTTTTTTTTTTATTTACAGGCTACTACTAAGTACATTTCATGATGGACTTCGTGTGAAATATTCATGCATTTCTGATCGGTCTAAACCATTTTATCCACATAAAACTAAAGAAAAACTAAAAAAAAAAAAACACCAAATGACTAAAAATATAACTAAATTTCGTTTTGAAAAATTATTCCTTTGCTTAAAAAGAACTAATTATATTGTCCTGTGAAAATTTCAAGTATCTACAATAATTGTTATCAGGCCATTTGTTTTAATTTCAGGCAAGTGTTCTAAAAACTGTGAGAAACCGTAAAAACCGTAAAATTGTTTAGAACTCGAGTTCTAAAAACGAAAAAACAAAAAAATTAAATTACTACCGTAAATTTAGCCGTTTATCTTAAGTTTTTTTACGGTTTCTTACAGTTTTTAGAACACTAACCTGAAATTAAAACAAATGACCTGATGATAATTCTATCAAGTAGATCCGAAATTCATTCAGAAAATATGCTACACTTACAAATCGACGGAGAATATCCGGTAGAAAAGTGGTTCACAGACGGATAAAAAAACACACGTCATAGTTAAACCAATAATACATAAAAAAAAAAAAAAATAAAAAAAAAAAAAAAAAACACGAAAAGTATAATCTGAAGAAACGCGTTTCGTACGTGATATTTTTTTATTCGCTCCGCATGTATTTATATGTATATTGTATCTTTATGTATATATATATATATATATATATATATATATGATGTTCCGGTCGGAGAAAGGCGTATCCGCATCCACGTGTGATATAGGTACGTGGTGAAATTTTAAACGCAGTCACATTTGGTTTTCGCAGAGGAATATTTTATTGATTCTATACGATTTTATTTTTAGATTTTTTATTTTTTTTATTGTTATTATGCGTGATGAATCCGATAAAAACGACTAGCATAGACTATGTTTGTTTCGGATTGTCGAATTTAATAATCTGGTAAATCGAGTGAATCTGGTGGACAAGCGTAGAAGATGAAAGGAACATACTTTATAATTGCGTTTAGTTCATAAGATCCCGGGGGGAAGGATTTCACTGCGAGATAACCTGTTAAAAATCGGTTAAACACAACCGTAGCGTGCCAACAATTTGACATACTGTTCACTAGACGTCTTGTTGAAAACAACGCTCGATAGAATCGAATATGACGGGATCATGTGTGAAAAACGATGTAGAAAATGTGATGACAGGAACCATTTGGTGTGATCATAATGGTTGTTTACTTAGGATAAAGATGAAATTTTTAATGGTTACGTTTTGTTCACCGACCCAAGTATAAGCCACTCGAGTTTGTGTTTAAAAAATCGACGGATACCGAGAGAATCTCGTTTAGCCTGAAAGTTGTGCTCAATTCGTGATAAGTCACGCGCATTTAAACGGTTTATTCTATACCCCACATCCGAATATTAATATTTAAAATGACGCGCTCAATGAAATCAATACCGACCATTCGAGTAATAAATGGAGAAATGAGCAAGGGAGTCGAAACGTAATGTCGATAAAGACAATATTATTGTGTTCAGAGAACGAATACCAAAGTACTGCAAGGATACTAATGCACTGTTGCGTGTTCTGTCATTAGTCTAATACTAATGGAATTAAATCAATCCGTGTAAAAAGCACTGGAAATACAGTGCTTTTTACAGACACCCGCGAACGTATTTGCAATAGGTGGCAGTCTCGTAGTCGTATACGAATCCGCGTATTAATGGAACAAAGAAGAAAACAGTAAAACTGACCGCCACCACACAGAGACGTAGCAAAATAACCCGGAACGACACTTTTACTTGCTGTGGACGACTTTATGAAAAAATGGAACCGGCAAAGAAGTCAAGGGAGTCGATTCGGAGTGGAGATTTCCAGCGACCGGACAACAGGGCGCGAGAGTGGCGGTCCACCACAAGAAACCCACCACGCCGGCCATTTCGTAGTGTACAATACAATTGAGATGTACTTGATCTGGACCCGGACACTTCGTATTGCAATATTGTGTAAAAGTTGTCGACCATCGTGACTATTTCACTAGAATTGGCATATGTTACGATTTATTCGCACCGCTTGTGAAATGTTCACTTTGTTAAAGCTGTATATTTGTCATTTTAATATATACTACGCGGAACAGAAAAAAACCGAAATTATTTGCGATTCATTGAAGCCCGACCTTCTGGTTAGGTTAGGTGTTTAATTTTTATCTGGCACTCGATTTACCGCGTTTAATTTCGTACAGACGTTTTCTTATTATTTTATTTTTTTTTTTTTTTGTTTTGAATGCACTCGGTGGCCTGTAACCATTTTTCGTCACATTGTACATTCTATGTTACGTGCCGGTTAGAGACAGTTCAGAAATGAATAGCAATGTAGTCGAGGCTTAAGTTAATAAACTTAAGTACTCAACGGTTAACTTCTATTTTAACATTAGATAAATTTATGTAATTGTTGATGAACCCACCCCCTTCCGCCATGTCGGCATGTCATAAATACCTCAACCTTTTTGCTTAATGTATTATTAAGGTATAAGGGTTGTAAATATCGTTTGATAAAAAATAAAATAAAAGTTATTGTTATAAATTATTAAAAAGCGTTTCAGAACGATGCGACGGGTTGGCTCGGCGTTGACGTCTGTGTCTCCCCGGACTCGACTCGACTCTCGCCCCGGGACTTCTTGACTTCTACTCTCTTTCTCTTCGCCGGAGCTCTAATATGGTCGGCGGATTCGACTGGTCCGTCGGCGGTGGCGGCTGTAGTATCCCGTTGCGCGACACTCGGATTTAATGAAACGCGATATCCGCTTGTCGTTTATGCTCGGTTTGTTGAATTCGACCTCGCGCGCCCCGATTTCATTACATTTGTTCGTACACGCGTCTAGTTTTATTGTACTCGGCTTGATAGCGCTGCCTCGATTTAATATTAACATGCAACGACGTACGGGATTATTCAAAATGCTAATAAGTTTGATTTGTTGTTGCGATCGGAATCGTTGTTTAACCGTCGAAGTAGCCAGGTTCGAAGCATTTCTAAATCAGACCTACTGATTCACCGTGTTTTAAAAAAAAAAAAAAAAAAATAAACAAAAATGGATACCACGAAACTGTGCCTTTGATATGGCACAGAACACATAAACTAAATTGCGTGAGTCACGTTCGTGTTCGATTGAGGTATGTGGGTTGTTCGCACCGGCCCATATGCGAACGTTACGATGGCTCATCTTAAGACTTAAGTGGAAGGTTAGGTTACGTCGCTGAAAACTGAGCGAACAACAAAATGTACATTCTGCGTAGCCTCCTGCATACAAACGATAAGGGAATGTCGTTTCAGTTTATCAGTAGGATTTAATGGCTGCAACAATTGCGATCAATATGGTTTCATAGTTAAGCTCCGCCGTCTAAAAGAACGCGCCGAACAGTAGTTTATGAAATTTCCAGTTATCGACTTGCGCGGTTGGTTCACTTAACCGGACTGCGTTGTAAACTCTCTCTAATTCTTGCCATATTATTATCGGATTCACTAGGTCGGCCTGTATATTTTTTAATTTTTCTTTTTTTTTTTTTTTTTGCACAAACACTCCAATTCATCAAACCGATTACCGTCGTCGTACGGTCTGAGCAATCGGTTTGTCGGTCCCGTAACGACCACGAAAATCGCATTGAATCGCATTATTACCGATTCGCACTTCGAATATCGCAAGACACAAAACGCTTTGTACTGTCCGGTCGACATATTTGCGTATAACAAAATATTGATAATGATTTTTTATATTACGACGCGAAGGAGCATCTAAATAAATACGCACCTCCGTGAGTCTTATTTCATAGATATTTTTTAATACTATCGAAAAAAGATTTTAAATCCTGGCTCAACAGATCTGCACCCAGCTATGGACTGGTTAAGAGGACGCTACACGTCCGTAAATTCGTTAGTAAAAATAACCACTCGATCTGTAGTCCTGGTAGCAGCACCAAATTTTTACACTATATAGAGGATAATTTTTCCGTGTGTCGTAGCGTTTTTGTTTATTCCATATCATTAATAAAAGAAAAAAATGTCGATTTACCAATTTTTCAAACATTATCGAACAAATAATAACGCTACGACACGGTCGAAATTCTTGTCTTTTATCGATAAAAATTACGTTTCTTGGGTATAACTGTTGGTTGTTCTACGCCCGAAACAGTTTCAATGTGAACATTTCAAATTGTATTGAATATTTTGTTTATCGCAGTTAGCGATAAATTTAAAATGATGAATTCATGACATTCTAAAACTTGGGAACAGCGTCTTTTAATTGGTATATAATTTGATAAGATAAAATGTATAATTAATCATTTTACAAATCGGATTAATCATTCTGAATAGCCCCGTATAATAAAAAATGTATAATGATTTTTTATAAAACGACGCGAAGGAGCGTCTAAATAAAAACGCACCTACGTGGTGAGCCTTATTTATTAAATACTTTTTAATACTATCGAAAAATGATTTTAAATCCTGGCTCAACAGATCTGCGCCCAGCTATGGACTTTTTAAAGGACGCTATATATGTAGAGGATAATTTGTCCCTGTGTCGTAGCGTTTTTGTTTATTCGATATCATAAATAAAAGGAAAAAAAATGTCGATTTACCAATTTTTCAAACATTATCGAATAAAAATAATAACGCTACGACGCGGTCGAAATTCTTGTCTTTTATCGGTAAAAAATTACGTTTCTTGGGTATAACTGTTGGTTCTTCTCCACGCGAAACAGTTTCAATGTGAACATTTCATAGTGTATTGAATATTTCGGTTATCGCAGTTAGTGAAAATTTTAAAATAACGAATTAATGACATTCTAAAACTTGGGAACAGCGTCTTTTAATTGGTATATAATTTGATAAGATAAAATTAATCATTGTATAGTTATTTTGTAAATCGGATTTATCATTCTGAATAGCCCTGTATAATAAAAAATATAAAACGATTTTTATAAAACGACGCGAAGGAGCGTCTAAATAAAAACGCACCTACGTGGTGAGCCTTATTTAATAGATATTTTTTAATACTATCGAAAAATGATTTTAAATCCTGGCTCAACAGATCTGCGCCTAGCTATGGACTGTTTAAGAGGACGCTACATATGTAGAGGATAATTTTTCGCTGTGTCGTAGCGTTTTTGTTTATTCGATATCATAAATAAAAGAAAAAAAAAGAAATGTCGATTTACCAGTAATTATCGAACAAATAATAACGCTACGACACGGTCGAAATTCTTGTCATTTATCGGTAAAAGACGACGACGCGTCTCGGGTATAACTGTTGGTTGTTCTCGGCGCGAAACAGTTTCGAACCGTGAACATTTTCGAAATTGTATTGAATATTTTTGGTTATCGGCCGCGATGCGCTACGGTCTACGACAACGGGCGTGGCCACGGCAAACCAACGGCATCTCCGGGCGGTCGGTCGCGTTCCCGTTTCTCGAGGAACGTAGGTAAGCGGGTGTTTAGACGGGAATACGGTGGACACGGCGTACCGGAACCCGGCCGGCGTCCGCCGCCGATATCCGCGCCGGAAATTGACGATCGCCGCCAATATCCGGCCGCCGACGTCGGTGCCGCGCGCCCGTCGACCGGGACACCCCGTCCGGCTCGTCCGCGGCGTTTGCCGGCGAAGACCGCGCAACGCGCCCGAGCACACCGTATTCATTATACACGTCATTAGTCGCACGCCGCCGCCGTGTCGTTCCGGGCGATTAGGTGCGATTGAACCGCGCCCGCGCCGGCCCGTCCTGCCTGTTCGCCGGGTTGATCCGATGACTTGGCCCGCGTCGCGCGCGGACGGGTGTAAATAACGGTTTCGGTCGTCCGGCAGCGAAACCCCGCCGCAGCCGCGGCCGGTCGCGTCACTCGTATCCCGCGGTCCCGATGGTACGGGCGTAGCCCCGGTTTTCCCGGGTTTTCGCGCCGATTCCCGCCGGCAGCCCGTTCGCCTACTACCGGCCATTTTTACCGGCTGTTCTTTTGATCGACACCTCCTCGCTTGGCTTTCATTTCCCCTTTGGCCATCGGCGGCATCGCACGTCTGGCGGCCGTCAATTTCAATTGGTTTGCGATTTTTCGCCAACATAAACAATTATCTCTAAGCTCTCGCTTCACAACTGGCCCGCATTTTCGATTGCACCGATAGGGCGCGGTGCGCAAACTACCGCGGCCGGATGCGTGCTCTGCGGTGGTAGGAAACACACGACCGAATTATTTCCCATTTTTTTTCAAGATAAACATCTCAATCTTAACCTATCTATATAAGTGACAACACTTAAAACGTATTACAAAACCTGATTTAGGATTATTTCATGCAATTTTTTATTAATAATATCGCTAATTCAAGTCATTTACAATATAAAGATTTATACAATCCAAAAACTATAATCATAATTATTAGCTAGAAATTAGTTAAATTGAAATAAATTTTCAGTATTTGAAAAACAAAAAAACCACACACATATAATATATAAGTACTGGAATTGGATTTGGATTTTGGAACCCAAAACGTTTGTCGCATAACCATTATTCAGTTAGCCGATTTATGGGTACGAATAAAGTCGGCAAATCCGTACGAAACGTGTCGGTAACGTATACTGGCGGTAAACGATAATGCGGTTTACAATATAAAATGTGTTTATTTATTTTCTCGTGGTATGAAATTTGATAAAAAATTAATTCTTTAACTTTGGCGTGGCGCCAGTACACAATTTAGAAGATGGGACATTTGCCGATTAAACGCCCGTAAAATCCGCCACCGGCATCACTAGTGTTTTCGTACGCGAAAATGTAAATCGGAAATATATATTGCATCTTTTTGGGAATACGTAACCCAGTGTTTCTACGGCAGATCAACCATTTTGATAGTAAAACCACGAATATCGCTACGATGAATTCCCGTCCACTTTGATTGACAATAAGGTAAAAATAGTTGTTGGACAATCGGGGAGGAAATGTATAAAATCAATATGTTTGCTGGTCAGCCGGCGATGAATTCGATTAATAATAATAATAATAATAATGTAGTCGTTCTAAAAGATATTCTACATTAAGTCCATTTCAACGGAGAACGGTTTTTTTTTTATTTAATCTGTCTACGTAGTAACAATCACTATATACAAGAGAAAAATGTATTTAAAGTGTTTAAAACGGATTTCGACGAGTAGTTATTTTTGAAAATTATTGATCAGCGAGCCACTACATTATATTGTCCACTAGAGTTATTATTGCGCGGCCTTTGATGAAACGGATAAAAAATTACATTCAGAAATTAATTCAATTCAATTCGCATAATTCGTCTATCCGTTTTCGAAATTGTTACGTTAACAATATTGTAATATTAATATGATGCGGATATCTTAATAAATACCTTAATGATTTTATACGGTTTTTTACAATTATAAAACAATGGTTCCGGTTCCGGTTAATACGGGTTCGGTAAAAATGCAAAGTCTCGACAAAAAAAAATTGTACATTACCTATTATTAGGTGTTCTATCGTTAATAATAAAACCACCAGCAAAATAACGAAACAAATACTATTGGTGACAATAATTAAACTCTAGTCTTATTGTTATTATTCACTCAACATGACGTACAATTATTCCAAAAGAGTCATTTGCAAGTGAACGCCAATGACGAATTCAAGCATGGTTTCAAATACCTACAAATGGCATAATAAAATTCTATTTCTGATGGAAAACACAACCGGTATCGTAGCCTCTCGTATATTAACAACTGAATATAATTATTCTTTGGTATTCTCGTCGCCAAACCCCATAGTCGGCGTCCGACCCGAATGTCTGTACTATTCGTAGATAAAAAACGCTGATAATATAATTGTTTTCGGTTAAAAATACCGGAGAATTTATAAATTACAAATACGAGTATAAAAATAAAAATATTTCTATGGAAAATGGCCGCTTGTGTTTATTTGATCAAAACGAAATTAGATCTAACTAAAAGACCCGAAAATATTTGTATTTTATTTAAACCGGTACCGGTTTCTTGTATTCAGAAATATCGTATCCGATAAATGTTCCGGTTTGCAAATTTTCTTCGGTTCCGGTTCCTGTCCCTGATACGATGATCTTTTAATATCCGTTAATATTTCAAGAGAAATTAAAATAATAATAACACAAAAAAAAAAAAAAAAAAAAACGGTTACATACTATACCGGTATTACTACCAGTGATATTGTACGGATATGAAATCTTTAGAAGGCGGACCTAATTGAAAAAAAAAAAAAAAACAACAAAAACTTCGACGATAGATAATGATAGCTATCTAGAAGATATTGGCCCTTGGAGATTGGCCGCGTCGAGACTCTAGTACTCTAGAGGCCCGGACAAATCCAAATAATAGTAATCTCACGTTAATATAATAATAATTGTGTTCGAATGTTACGAGTAAATATGAGTGCGACGAAAACAACGCCGACAACATTAAAACGTGTAAGTGTATACGATTACTCAATTTTTGGTCGGTAATCCGACGAAGTTCGCGCGGTATTACCCATTGTACCCTGCGTTTTAAACTAAGTTTAAACAATGATATTTTCCGGATTGTTTTGTACAGCGACGCGAAATTAAAACCCTGTTCGAGTTGTTCATCCTAGAAATATGTTACACGCCGTATAAGCGCGTGTTACTAAATGTAATATTAAACGACGACGTCCTCGTGACATAACAATGACAATAACTCGGATATCATGTGAGTTTTCCGTTTAGGATTCGAATTTTATTACAAAATTCGGGTATCCGCTGGTAATGGAAAAAAAAAAAAAAAATTAAAATTTATCGACAGTAAAATATTCAAATTCATATCGTTAAAAAAAAATCAATCGTATACGTCGCAAATACGTAGTCCCGAGGCACATAATCACGTAAAGTATTGCGTGTAATCGTGAAATTTGATCAAAATCGTGTTTAAGGAAAAATTAACATTTCAAAGTGATGTTAAACCAAAAAAAAACCAATTAATCAATTTTCATATTATTCACTAAGACTAGTAAATTTTTACCCTCACAATGAAATGTCGAGAAATTTGTGAATAGACGAATGAATAAAAAAAATAAAATAATTATTATTACTAGGGCTCGGATTTCAATGCATATGCATCTTTTTTTTTTTTTTTTTGAAATGTGTTACACGAAGCTTTCTAAGCTATAATTGTGTTTCAAGCACTCCATGTTGTAACCACGAAATTATTTTGGAGCATTTTTAGCGAATTTTATACTTTTTAGGCCATTTTTGACGTTTTCAATGTACTTTTTAATTTTTTTTAATGTCGTTTTCGGTATATAAAATCTTGTTGGCAGAAAACCGTCGACCATTAAAATTTCAAAGTATTAAAAAAGTTCTCATTTTACAATGCAATACAAATGTAATTTTTTATTCGTTTTTTTTTTTTATTTATTTATATTTATAAAATTATAAATTATAAACGTACCTACACAATTTTAAAACGTTAAATGAATAAATAAATAATGATAATAACAATCACTTTAATGTTAAATGCATTTTTTGATTTTTTTTTTTTGGGGGGGGGGCATTTTATTAGTGTTTTATTAGATTATAAATTAATTTTTTTTTTTTTTTGGGAATTTTTTTCATATTTTTAGGGCATTTAATTAAATCCTCGTCCTAATTGTTACCTACACGGTGTTTCGTGAAATTCAAAACGCGCTTAAAATGTACAGCTTACCGTAGGGTACGCAACTACTTACCTACCTAACCTACTCCTCTGGGAGTTACGGTTTTATAAATCAACGTTGTTGCTCAAAACGTGTAGAAAGTTTATATAATACGTACAGAATAAAAGTACCGACGAACTCGGTAAATAAATCTTTCTAGATCTCGAAAATAATATTTTACACAAGGAACTTCTGGGCGAATTATATATAAGAGTGCCCGAGCACGGGATTAGATAAAAGACAAGTTAAATGAAAAAGTATATTATAAATGTTGAAGTATATTATATATTAAAAAAAAAAAAAAAAAAAAAAGTAATATAATAATATGACGTTTAATGTTACTTTATTATATTTATTTATTTATTTTTTGTATTTACACTTCACACTTTACAGAACAGGGCCATATTTAGAGACGGGGTGTACAACGGATACAATTGTTCCGGGTGCTAAATTTCAAATGTGCCTATGCCGTCGTTTTCATAGTCAAATATGCACGTTAATACTGATGCCCAGTTTTACTGATAATTAATAGACGATTAGTGAAAAATCGTGTTAGCGGAGATCAATGTTTAACGATTATATAATTGAAAAAAATTAACATTGTTTTAAAAATCAACAAGTTTATGTTTATTTTTAATGACTGGTATAAGTAAGGTCGTTCTCAAGGTCTCGAAATCCTCTTCTTCGAATTTACTATATGAATAATTCGCCGTTTTTGCGCGGTTTACGTGACGCAGGCATAATTTTTTATTTTCCCCTTTTCTCCTGATAAACACATAGTACACAAATTACAAAATCTTCTTCGGTTTTACGTTTGACAATAAGGATCTTTGCAAATCCTGTTGTCCTAAAAACCTTATTTAAATTCTTGGTTCGAACGAATTCAGAATTTTTATTCTATAGTACGGTCTCTGTCAAAAAAACCCTAAATTAAATGTTTAGATAGTGTCCAAAATCATTTTATTCACATTATAGCCTTTAAATGTAACGTAAATAGTGAGCTCGTACTCGATATTAGCAATTGTATATAATATAATGTCTAGTCTGTCGGTTAGAGGGAAAACAAATGAGTTGAAAACGTTTGTTTGAGCTTATAAATTGTTATTATGTTTGTCGTGTTCTATTGAGTTATTTAATTTAAATGTTCCCCGTTGCAGAATTATATCAAACGATATGTTTTATGTAATTTCGCAAAAATCGAATTATCTTCTCCTGTAAATAGGATGTCATTAACAAATAAAACAAATCACGAATTGATCAGTATGAAAAATCATTGGACAATAAGTATGCAAATAGAATTGTTTGATAATTTATTTCCATTTGGTGTTTTGGTTGAGTTTTTTTTTTTTTTTTTTTTTTTAATTACGTTTCTGTATTTGAATAATTGTTTGTCCGAAAATAAAAAAAAAATTTAAAAAAATATTGTAATTGGATCCGTTGAAGTATATATAAATAAATATGGCACGCGTAAAACCGTATTCAATATCGTGGGACAAACCAGTGACAGTCGTGTTGTGTATATTAAAATATCGAAGGGGAAAAAAAGGCACGAAAAATATATTGAAACATCGTAAAAAAATATATATATATATATATATTGACGAATAGAGAAACGGAAGAAACAAAAACAAAATAGAGGCATAATGTAGTAGGTATTACGCGAAAACGATAGAAAACGATAGAAAATTCGGTTAGGTGATAATATAATATCTCAGATACAGGGTGCGGCAGAGCCGACTGACGAGGTTTGATGGGCTATAAATAATGAATGGTAAAATATAGAGAAAAGGTTTTTTTTTTTATTTAAATCAGTATTCAATCCGGTTTTTAAAAATAAATTTTTTGATAATTTTTAAACTCCAAGATGGCGGCCGTCAGCATTGATACACTGTTGTAGACGATCTCTGAAGCTCTCATATGATTTTTGGCACATTTCGACTGGTATGGCATCGACTTCCACGGTGATTTTCTGTTTAATTTCTTCTATGGTATGTGGGCGATGTCTGAAGACCTAATCCTTAAGGTAGCCCCAGAGGAAAAAATCACACGTGCTTAAATCTAGGGACCGTGCTGGCCAGCAAGAAGAAGAATTCTCCTCTAAGAACGGTCTGAGATTCCCAACGCTACAGCGTGTTTCCCGGCTGAGCGTCTTGGTGACTGCTCAATTGACTCTCTAACCAACTGCGCATTTTCGGGGGTTCTTACCGTTCTGGATGCTCCGTGTCCAAGTCTACTTAGAGTACTTCCAGTTTCTTCTGGAATGCCGTGTGCACAATTTGATAGTATCTTATCACACGGTAATGACCTCATTAATCTCGTCAGTCGGCTCTGCCGCACCCTGTAGTTGAACTGGGAAAAATCACATCCAAGACAATTGGACTAGAAGAAAAATTAACATTAGTCTGTCAACAGTACTTATTGAAAACAATGTCGAATGTCCCGTTAATGAAACGGAACGCAAGACAACTATGGACAAATTGGAGTGTACGATGATAAAGACGGATTGAGAGATATTCGAACGCAGGATTAAAAACAATGGCCGGTGTCGTAGTTTTTTTGCTGGCGAATTCTCGATGTCGACGGATTATCGAGAAAAAAAAAAGAAAAAAAAAAAAAAATAGATAAATGAAAAATTCGATCGTCTGCAATGCTGCGTTCGAACGCGTAACGTTCTTCCGTTTTCGTAATGAACGGTTTACGTTTAGTTGATCGCCACACTCTTTGTATAAATATTCAACGTTACAAAAACTAACCCCGTCTCCCTTATTATTTATTCGCTTTATAAGACTTTCCGAAAATCCAAAGTCTCGGCTTATATTGTTTGCTCCGTTGGCCTAAACTGTATCCACGTAAACCGTACCAAAGCGGTAAGTCCCTTAAAATATTACTACGCACAATCTACATAATAATTATCGGTGTAGAGTAGAAAACATTTAAGTAGTGACGGATGAGCGCACGGGCACGTTGCATTGAACATTACGAATTGTCTGACCGGAACAGGAGAAAAAAAAATCGTTAAAAAAAAAAAAAAAAAAAAAACCGGTAATAATATAGCCGTAGTTAAACCGTTGATGAAACAGCGCGTATACACGTATTCAATA